>CM070771.1:40078050-40678050 GCA_036346955.1 Dipus sagitta
ACTAGAGAATACTGCTTAGCACATAAAAAGAAAATCAAATGCACAGGTACAAAATGAGGACAACAAATATTAACAGTAGAATTTACAGGGGCTGAAGATATGGCTCAACAGTTAAAGGCACTTGCTTGCAAAGCCTGATGGCCTGGATTCAATTCCCCAGTACCCATGTAAAGCCAGATGCACAATGTGATGCATGACTTTGGAGTTCATTTGCAGTAACAGGAGGCCCTGGTGCACCCAATCTCATTCTCTCCTTCTCTATCACCTGCCTTTCTCTCTCTATCATCTGCCTTTCTTTCTCTCTCCTCCCACCCTCAAATAAATAAATAAATAAAATATTTTAAAAAGAATTATAGTGTTGGGCATGGTGGCACACACCTTTAAATCCCAGCTCTTGGGAAGCAGAGGTAGGAGGATTGCTGTGAGTTCAAGGCCACCTTGAGAACTACATAATGAATTCAGGTCAGCCTGGGCTAGAGTGAAAACCTACCTCAAAAAAAAAAAAAAATTACAGTGACAGACAGTAGATCTGTGAATAGATGGGGACAGATGAGGGTGGTGGGTGAACTTCTAAGGAATGCATGGAAACTTCTGGGAGTATAATCTTGAATGAGATGATAATTTCATAGGTGCATACATGTACCAAAACATGGTAAACTGGATGGCTAATATATATTACTGCACTTAAGATATGTGTACTTTATTAACAATCAATAGTCCAATTAAAGTTGTAATATCAACAAGTATTGAGCACTTACACAGCTAAGAGAGACAGAAGGTTAGCATGCTATAAATATACTAAAAATGAATACAGGGATGCAGAAATGGTGAAGTGATTAAAAGCACTTGCTTGCAAAGCCTGATGGCCCAGGTTTGGTCCTCAGTACCCATGTAAAGCCAGACAAGAAAGTAGCACATGTGTCTATAATTCATTTGCAGTGGCAAGAGACGCTGGCATGGGCATTCATTCTTATTCTTTTACTTTTATTTCTTTCATTCTCATTCTCTCTCCCCTTGCAAATAAATATTTTTCAAAAAATACAAAATCCTTGCCTAAAGTAAATGTACTCATATTCTGACAGAAATCTTAAGAAGTAACTTTACCTCACTGAGCAAACCACACCCATGACCAGATGTTGTGCACTGGTGATAAGAATGAGAGTATCTTCAGAAGTGAACTGAAACATGGTAACAGAAACACAGTCTACAGAGACCTCAACACTAAAAGTAAACTGCTAACACACTCAAGGCTTAGGGATTGTGGCAGAGGAGGGAGCAGGAAGATTGTAAGGCTATAGGGTAGGTAGAACTATCCTGAGGTACAGAAACTAACCCTCACAGTGAACACCAAGGACCCTATTGAGAGGGGCCCTCAAGGAAATGGGAACCAGGGATGAGGGGAATACAAGACTATAATCTATGTAAAAATTTATATATATATAAATAAATTTATATAAAATGTATACATAAATTTATTTTGTTATATTAAATTTATATGAAATTTAACATAAATATATATACATATATACACATATATATGCAAAATAGGAAAAAGAGTAATATTTGTTCAGCATTTTAATTTTCCTTTATTTTTATTATCTACTTATAAAACCAACTCATTTATTGTTGAAATGAGCAATACAGAAAAAAATAAGGAATAAAACAACCATTTTCTATTACCTACCAAAGAAGGGAAAAGAACAAAGAAGAAGTGTTTGAATAGCCACATTCACAAAAAAGAACAGTGGAGCCAGGATCCTGGGCTCAGAGTGATGGACAGAGAATGACAACTTGGGCATCAGTGTGGGAGAAAATGCTCACTGTCCTGCGCAGTGGCCAGGGAAGAGCCCAGGCCCATGGGTGGAAGCAATGGAGACAGAGAAGAATGAAAGATGCTAAAAGTGGAATCCATGTCACCTGAGTGGGAATGGGCACGCAGCACCCAGAGGACCACTTGCTGGACATGGCATCTGCCAATTTTACGTCATGCAATCCTGGCTACAGGCTCTCTCCTTTCTAAGATTCTATGATTTGCTTTATTTTACAATTAAGACTACTAGTAAATTAGAGTGTCTTTTTTTTTAATTTTGTTTTATTTATTTATTTGAGAGTGACAGACAGAATGGCCGAGAGAGAGAGAGAGAGAGAGAGAGAGAGAGAGAGAGAAAATGGGCGCGCCAGGGCCTCCAGCCACTGCAAACGAACTCCAGACGCATGTGCCCCCTTGTGCATCTGGCTAACGTGGGTCCTGGGGAATCGAGCCTCGAACCGGGGTCCTTAGGCTTCACAGGCAAGCACTTAACCACTAAGCCATCTCTCCAGCCCTTAAAGTGTCTTTTAAGTTTATGGTTTTGATTTGGATCTGATATGACAAAGGATATACTGCAAATATCCAACTGCTAATGATATTTGCAACCTCTGCAGGTCACAGAAGTTAGACAAAGGAAATCTCCTACTCCTACCCACTTGCTGACTTCAGGACCTTAAAGAATTGTCCAGTGTGTTCACCAGCATCGCAGGAATAACGACTCTTATGTGGCAATGGTGAGAAAGAAATGTACTAATGCGTCCTGGAGTAAAATGTGGATGACAAGCCGGGCGTGGTGGCACAGGCCTTTAATCCCAGCACTTGGGAGGCAGAAGTCCGAAATTCATTGTGAGTTTGAGGCAACCCTGAGACTACACAGTGAATTCCAGGTCACCTTGGGCTAGTGTGAAACCTCAAAAAACAAATGTGGATGACATCAGAAACAACACTATATGTACCATATAGTCACAAACTTTTAAAATTCCCCGCTTGTCATTCATTCTATACAAGTAGGTTGCTTACAACAAACTAATTCTACAACAATCTTCTCAGAAGACAGTCTTATCCTTGGGAATGGTACAGGCATAGACAGAAGGAAAGATAAGTTATGAGAAAAAAAACCCATCAGAGAAATAGTTTTTGAACATCGCTTGCATCATATTATATTCACATCCAATAAGCTCTAAAATGTCTCCTTTGCTCTAGGCCACTGTTACATAGAACATTAGTCCCCTGAGATAATCTCTGAAAACAGTTTTGCACCTAAATGTGATGTATAAATTCAGTATAATGCATCCCCACTTTGGAGACTCAATGCATGCCAGAAAGACTCAAAGCTCCGCCTTGAAGATGTTTATTAACTCAATGTTTCCTACACTTATCTGATCACCTCTGAATTCTATTAAACGTTCTTTCCTAATGTTTACTCCAGTGGCCAAAGGGCCCCCATTCTGGCCTTGCCTCATATCCCTCAGCACACAGTTCCCTAAGGGTCCACTCATCACACAGGTTAAACCTGCTTGAGTACCACACCCTAACCATGCCTTTTTGTTTATATGAGCTTGATTAATGTAAGTTACAACAAAAAAAACTGTCCCTTTAAAAAGCATGCAATTTGTTGGGTTTTAATACACTTGCAGAGTTTGTTTACCCAACACCACATCCAATTCAGAACATGTTCACCTTTCCCAGCACATTCACAAAGCACATGGATCAGAAAACACTTGCTAGTTTTCCTCAAACTGGCAACCCTAGGAAACCATTAGTCTACTTTCCATCTGTATACATTTGCCTACTCTTCGCATTTCATACAAGTAGAATCATGTACTATGTGGCCTTTTGTATCTGGCTTCTTTCACTTTTACCATGTTTTCAAAATTCATCAACATGGTACCACATAGAGTAGTTCTTTCTTTTATGGCCAATTAACGTTCCATTATATGAACTGTCCCCTTTTGTTCATCTATTCATTGATTGATGAACACTGGTTTTTATCTTACACATTTGTAAAGTTGGAGCAAGTGTTTTTATTTATTTGAGGGATGAATCCAAGACTGGAAGTGTTAGGCTATGTTAACATTTGGAGTAGTTGATAGATTTGTCAAAGTGTCTAAAACCAACTTACATTTCCACAAGCAGCAAGTGAAGCTTCCACCTCTGCACATCTTCACTGACTTCTTTTATGTCTTTCTTAAGAAATATATTATGAACCTTACAGAATGAACCTATTGCATATTGGTCATATTCCCATCGAGTTATACTTTTACATCACCTCTCCCCATTCCACTGAAGGCCTTCCTCAGTAGGGTTACTGGTATTCACTGTGAGGTCAGGAGTGTGCCAGTCAGTCTCTGTTGGCTGGGGTAGGAGGGCCAATGCCTCAGGATATACCTACAGCCATCTCCATGAGTGAGGAAGAACAATGGTAAATACAGAAACAATCACTGTGGGTCAGATCCCTTCCTCACAGAAACTAGAGGTTCTTGTATGGAGAAAGAATTAGTGAATATAATATTTCACATTGTTTTAACCTTTTCTTCTTCTGCGAATCCACATTTACTCTCACATTAGACATAGTGACATGGACAGGGCCAGGGACCCTGGTCCTCTTCTTACTGGTGTTTCCTCCTCTTCTCCTCTTCCAGCACTAACAGCACTCTGCTGCTACTCTCAGGAAGGAAGCAAGATTGGCAGTAAGTGCCTCCCAAGCCCTCTCAAAGCATCCAGAGTTGCAGAGTCTTTGAGTGAGCCATATCTAGAAAGGAAATCCACTCCCCAGTACATCATGAAGATCACTGTGTCTGAGGCCAACTGAGCTGCTTAGAGGCAGAATTCAAAGAGAGCTCTGTCCTGTGACCACATGTGCTGAATTTTATACTTCTAATGTATGTTAATAAGCAAATACTGCACAAAACTTCAACAAAATGATTAAGTTCCACCCTAAAGCCCAGCAGGTATAATATGTATAAACTTAAAACCTCGAAGGATATATTTATGAAAGAAAACCTTGGGCTCAGTGTTTTTATAATTTGTGTTTGTACATCCCTATGTATGAGTGTGAGCGTGGGCACTCACGGGCCACAGCACATGTGTGGAGGTCAGGGGACAAACTTTTGGGTCAGTCTTCTGCCTTACCACCTCATGATGTAGGGTTTCTTGCTCGGCATTCTTGCTCTGTTGATTTGTGCTTTAATGAGCTTCTGGGAGCTCATCCTATCTCCACCCCCTTCTAGCTGTCAGTGTACAGAGATCACAGAAGCCCACCATGGCTTCCAGGTTCTAACGTAGGGTCTGGGGGTCAGGTTCAGGTATTCCAGCTAGAGTGAGAAGCACTTCATCCACTGAGCTATCTCCCCAGCCACCTGGTAAAGGTTTGCCATCTAAACCACTTATGAATCAAGTTCAATACCTTGGGTGAAACAGCATTCATCAGCACTACCTATGACTCCCATATAACCCCTTTATTCCAACGGGCGTGACCAAGGCCCAAAGCAAGTGAAATAACCCCCATGTAGCATAATCATATGCATCAGGCATGGTGCTGAGGGAGAAGGAAGGCATCTCATGGAGTGAACCGATGGGGTAACAATAAACTTACATTCCTATGGGGGCCCCAAGAAGAATTTGTGAAGAGCAGCAACTTCTAACAGGCTAAGAAAAGAGGATGAACCCCCCCCCCCCAGTGTCCAGGATACCCATGAAAGGACAAAGATGAACAAGCTGTGAGAACTCTAAGCATGACAACGTCTTCAGTACCATGGGCCCCCACCTTCTGTCTTAGAACTGTAAAGCAATCCTTGAAAGCAGGATGGACAGTCATTGACCCCACGCAAAGCAAATGTAGACTGAAGTGAAGTAATCCTCCCAAAGCACAGGACCCTGGCCAGTCAGTCCGCAGGCCTCCCTCCACTGCACCACACACATGGCCTTTCAAAGTGATCCCTCGGGCTGGAGAGATGGCTTAGCGGTTAAGTGCTTGCCTGTGAAGTCTAAGGACCCCGGTTCGAGGCTCAACTCCCCAGGACCCATGTTAGCCAGATGCACAAGGGGGCTCATGCTGTCTGGAGTTCGTTTGCAGTGGCTGGAGGCCCTGGCACGCCCATTCTGTCTGTGTCTCTCTCTCTCTGTCTCTTTCTCGCTCTGTCTGTCGCTCTCAAATAAATAAATAAATAAAATAAAATTTTAAAAAAAGTGATCCCTCACAAGGCTATGTGCTGTGCACCCTAGTGACACTCACTATTCTTCCCTACAATCTGACCCTGAGCAACACCAGTTCCATACATCCGCATGTTGGCCAATCCAGAGGACTCAAGTCAAGTTTTGGCAGATGAAAATATCATGCAGGTCTGTGTTATGGCATTAGAGAGGGCAAGGATGGCAATCACTTCAGCTCCACATTGTGGAAAAATAGTTATAAATCATTGCTCACTAGATTTCTCAGCTCTCTAATCATCTCATAGTCACTATGTATTTTTAGTATATAAAGGAGACCCTTTATATATACTAACCAGTACCAACTATAGAGAGTATTATAAATCAGTAAGGAAGCCTATGAAAGTCTTCCCTCATGGAAGATTTCATTGGGCTGAAAATTACAGTGTGAAATTCACTGATGTACAAACCACCTCGAGTGGGATTCTCTTCCCACAAAACCAGTTACTTCTCTTTAGCCTCAACAGCCCATGTCCCCAAAGGACTTTTCATGTATGTTGCTAGCTTCATGAGGACACCCTCCAAGGGTAGCAGGAAATAGTCTGAAAGGATCCAGAACCTCAGTGTTAATTAACTGGGATATACACTCATCCCTAGACACTGATAAAAACCATCTTCCCTCCTGTATAGTTCATGACTATCACAGAGACCAGTCTGATGAAACAGACTTGCACCTGCCATTTAGAACTAGGGGAAAAAAACCCCACCTCCAGGCGAAAAACCTAAAAGTACTATGCAAGGCAGCTCGTGAGACATTTGATTTCTATCCCTAATGCTTGCCACCTCTAGAAGGTGTCAAGGAGTCCTTGTTTCAGCAGGCTTGGCTGTGGTCAATGAAGGGAGAGGCCAGAAAAGGATTCTGGTGCACCAGCAACGGAGGAAAAGGGGCCAAGCAGTAGCCTAGGGGTGATGAACTGCAGGAGATTCATTCCACTGCCCCCAAATGAAACAAATCTAAGGAATCGCTACTCTCCAAGTCTGTATGAGCACACAGCAACAAGACAAGACAGGAAATAGAACCGGGATACTTCGTGTCGTGTCCAAGATGTTTCTTCAGTCCTAGGCTCACGACTCTGCAGGCAGAGGCAGTAGCGAAACCTCCTGCTGGTTGTCCTTACCTGGCCATCTGCTTGTAGGCTTCTTCTGCCACAGCAAAGATGTGGGGGTCCATATCACCCATGTTTTGGCCACTGTAGGCATAGATGACATCTTGTCCGTAGATTGGCAACTGTTCATACGGGTTAATGGCCACAAGCACAATACCTGCAAGCAGACAAGGCAGGCAGATTCTGAGCACAATGCTCCTGGACCATATGGCGTCAGTTTGGGGCACCGCCCTCACACACAACTGGAGGGCAAGAGGCTAGCCACTCAAATCCATCGAGACATGTCTGTATCTTCTCTGTCAAGCCCTGGCAAGGAAAAGCATGAAAAACATACAGGGCAGGTCTCAAGCTATCCTGCAGTCTGGTCACAAGTAACCAAGATGAGTTCATAAAATGTATGCAAATTCTGGGGTATCAGAGATAAGAGGATGTTTAACTCTTCTAGTACAGACTTTAATATTTTATTTATTTATTTATTTGAGAGAGAGAGAGAGAGAATGAGAATGAATATGAGATGGGCATGCCAGGGCCTCTAGCCACTGCACACAATCTCCGGATGCATGTGCCATCTGTGCATCTGGCTATGTAGGTACTGGGGAATCAAACCTGAGTCCTTAGGCTTTGCAGCCAAGCTCTTTATATGCTAAGCCATCTCTCCAGCCCCCAATGAAGACTTTAAAATCCTGTCTGAGAATTAAAATCTAAAGATCTTTTTTCATTTGTATACAGGTTACTGTAATGGAAATACAAACTTTGGGACAAAGCATAATTTACCGATTAGGATCTATTGCTGGCTCAATCAATGACTGTGTGAATTGGACGCTCACTTCACCTCTCAGGGCCTTGGTTCCCTCTGTTATAAAGTAGGGATATCAATTACACTTATCTGGGATGTCTAAGGATAACACAACTAATGCAGTAAAGGAATCCTCAGAATAGTGTCTTGCATAGGAACCTCTGTGTTTTCTTTTATATATATCTCAAATTTTTCTTTTCTTATATCTCTAGCTCCCCAAAGGGTGTACTACAATAATGGACTCATGTTAACTGAGCAATGGGGAAATACTGTAAGATTTAGGGTATCTTTTATGGATAGGTGAGGCAAGTTAATATTTGAGAATGTACAAAGAAAACACTACACATTCAGTCTTTGAGATAAGTCAGAAAAATTCCCATTTCTCTCCCATGAGATTTTATTCCAGACCAGTGGGCTGAGGTTCCCCTGCCCCCAAAGGAGCACTTTCCAGTCATGTGGAAAGGGGAATTCAAGAATGAGCAGGCCCAAGACCAACTCTCCTACATTGTGTGCCCTTCTGGCAGTCAGGGGACACAGGAAACCTGGTATGTAATAAACCAGGTTATTCTGAGTAAAGAGGAAAGGTATAAAGGGGAAGTGATATAAATCTTATTTTCAACAGGAGATTCTCTGGGCCAAAAAACAATCCCAGAATACTGATAAATTTCACTAGTGAGGCTAAGCACAGGATTTTCTCAAAAGCAACCACGTGAACTCTTCTGTTTATCAAAGAGTTCAAATGAACTCATGTGGTATTCAGTTTAGATTTTGATCTCATACTCTGATGTCACCAATTTTCCTAAAAATACTCTAGTGACCTCCCCCAGAACAGAAAGCAGTGCTTCCCTGCTGACTGTAAGTCTGGGCAGTGCCAGGCATCCTGAATAGCTGTCCCTGAAGGTTCCGAATGTCTGGTCTGTAAAGATACCAGAGTTCTCACAGGGATTCCTGAATTGGAAAACTGTTGGCCATTTAGTCCTGTCTCAAAAAAAGGAGACATTACTAAATCTTATTGGCCAAAACTCTTACTGAAGTTTCTGATCACTGACAGTTTCCTAAATCAAGTTCCCACTGTTCGTTGAGGTAAAGGGGATTTTGGAAATCACCCCTTCTCATGTACTACACACTGCAAAACAGCTCACTCTCACCTATAATCTAAATGTCCAACCCCAAGCCAAGCTGTAATATAAAAGTGAAAATGCTCCTGGGCACCAGGGCACTGTGATCACAAGAAAGACCAGACCTCTATCAGAACAACTGCTCAGACAACCTACTCCTGGTCAGTACAACTCCACAGAGATACCAACTCCTGGTCAGCCCAAGTCCTCAGAAATACCTACTCCTGGTCAGCACAGCTCCTCAGAGATACCAACTCCTGGTCAGCACAAGTCCTCAGAGATACCTACTCCTGGTCAGCACAACTCCTCAGAGATACCTACTCCTGGTCAGCACAGGTCCTCAGAGATACCTACTCCTGGTTAGCACAAGTCCTCAAAGATACCTACTCCTGGTCAGCACAAGTCCTCAGAAGTACCTACTCCTGGTCAGCACAAGTCCTCAGAGGTACCTACTCCTGGTCAGCACAGCTCCTCAGAGATACCTACTCCTGGTTAGCACAAGTCCTCAAAGATACCTACTCCTGGTCAGCACAGCTCCTCAGAGATACCTACTCCTGGTCAACACAACTCCCCAGAGATACCTACTCCTGGTCAACACAACTCCTCAGAGATACCTACTCCTGGTCAGCAAAACTCCCCAGAGATACCTACTCCTGGTCAACACAACTCCCCAGAGATACCTACTCCTGGTCAACACAACTCCTCAGAGATACCTACTCCTGGTCAGCACAACTCCTCAGAGGCACCTGCTCCTGATCAGCCAACTCCTCAGAGATACCTACTCCTGGTCAGCACAACTCCTCAGAGATATCTACTCCTGGTCAGCAGAGCTCCTCAGAGATACCTACTCCTGGTTAGCACAAGTCCTCAAAGATACCTACTCCTGGTCAGCACAAGTCCTCAGAAGTACCTACTCCTAGTCAGCACAAGTCCTCAAAGATACCTACTCCTGGTCAGCACAGCTCCTCAGAGATACCTACTCCTGGTCGGCGAACTCCTCAGAGATACCTACTCCTGGTCAACACAACTCCTCAGAGATGTCTACTCCTGGTCAGCACAACTCCACAGAGATACCTATTCCTGGTCAGCACAACTCCCCAGAGATACCTACTCCTGGTCAACACAACTCCTCAGAGGCACCTGCTCCTGGTCAGCACAACTCCTCAGAGATATCTACTCCTGGTCAGCACAACTCCACAGAGATACCTACTCCTGGTCAGCCAACTCCTCAGAGATATCTACTCCTGGTCAGCCCAAGTCCTCAGAGATAACTACTCCTAGTCAGCACAACTCCTCAGAGATACCTACTCCTGGTCAGCACAACTCCTCAGAGATATCTACTCCTGGTCAGCCCAAGTCCTCAGAGATAACTACTCCTAGTCAGCACAACTCCTCAGAGATACCTACTCCTGGTCAGCACAACTCCTCAGAGATATCTACTCCTGGTCAGCACAACTCCACAGAGATACCTACTCCTGGTCAGCCAACTCCTCAGAGATACCTACTCCTGGTCAGCCCAAGTCCTCAGAGATAACTACTCCTAGTCAGCACAACTCCTCTGAGATATCTACTCCTTGTCTGGCTCTTCACCAGCCTTCAGTTCACTTTCTCCAAGTTTATAAAGCTCTGTGTTTGCCATACCACTTAAGACTATTCTAAGGTGGGGCAGGGCAAATTTTGGGATATGCTAATCAGAAAAGTTTCAAGGAAAACAAATAATTTCAGGAATGTTTTATTTTAATAATTTTTTTGTTTTATTTATTTATTTGAGAGTGACAGACAGAGAGAAAGAGGCAGATAGAGAGAAATAGAGAAAATGGGCGCGCCAGGGCCTCCAGCCACTGCAAATGAACTCCAGATGCATGTACCCCCTTGTGCATCTGGCTAACGTGGGTTCTGGGGAATTGAGCCTCGAACCAGGGTCCTTAGGGTTCACAGGCAAGCGTTTAACCAGCTAAGCCATCTCTCCAGCCCAGGAATGTTTTATTTTAGACTTTGCTCATTAATTTGACAGAGTAAACCACCATGTTTGTATGTAGGCCATGAGAACACCAAACAGGAAGGCAGCCCATTCAAGCAGAAGACACAGCCAAGTTCACGTGTGTGAGTGTGTTCACTGATGAGAGTATGTCACAATGCCAGAACACCATGATGGACTCACTGTTCTCCCTCCTCCCAAGAAGGAACCTAATCCCGCCATCCCAGAAGCTGTGATCATTCCTCCTTGGCTGAGCTATTATTAACAATGGCACCCATCCCTCTGACTGCAAACCTTTGGAGAGGCTCAGCTGAGAGAAGCAAACACACAAAAGTGGAGTTAGGATTCATGACGGTTTTACAATTAAAGCCTAAACACAATGAGCACTTTCCAAAAGATTTGCTGAACAGACACCCAACTTACCACAGTAAGTGTAGATATGGTTGGACTCCAGAAAACGGACCTTCAGGTTATGCAAAACTGCAGGCTCATGGAGATAGCTTAGGGCAGTGAGGTCATTTTCTCCTACCAAGATATCTGGATTCCGCAAGAAGGGCAGCTGGTTGCCTTGGACATCAACTGGGTATTCTCGAATCTAAAGAAAAGAAGTAGCAGACACAAAAGGACATGGTTATGAAGCATTTAGCCTAAACTCAATGTCCTCTTTTCTTGGCTGGGATCACTATCTCACCATGGTCATAAGATATAAACATAAACAATATTCTAAAGAAAGATAGGTGAAAAAACACAAAGTCATGCCTATGAGAGACTATGCTAGGTGGAAAATTCACTGACGACATTATCAGGATGCACAGGCAAACTCAAGAGTCTTCTACCGCGTCTTAATGAAGAAAAATACAAAGCCTTGAATTACAGTTAACATAGGAGGACTCCTCCCAAATGGAAGAGCTCCTTGACTGACTCCATCTACTGCAGGAATGTTTTTGCTAGTTCTTTCTCTCTGCCACTCACATACTCACTTCTTACTTAGACTCTTGCCATTGATATGTTGCCATCTATGCGCAGCCTTGTGTTGTACCATTTGCACATTATTTGCACCACAGCATAACTGCAAGCTCTTCTAGGGCAATAATATGGCTTTGACATAGAACATAGTAGGGGCTTGGGAAATGTATGTGTAATCAGCAAGTGGATTTTTTGTTTTAATGCCAAATCTCAGCCTTGTATTCTTGCTTGTCACATTGTGTAGACAATATGCGCTCTCAAGAAATGTTTCACAGGACACATTTATAACTCTTACCACATAGACAAAGGCATTTATATATACATGTGTGTATATATACATACACACATTACATATATATATATATATATATATATATAATATTTTTAAAGATTGTTTGTAGGTGATTTTTTTCCACATTTAAGCATGAGAAACTTGGCTAGGGCCCATTATGTTTTATCTAAGTATTACATTTTTTTATGATGATGTTAAGAATCATCTAGGAAGTTTGTAAAAACAGTTTCTGAGAACAATTTTACTTCAGGAAGTCTCAAGAAAAGCTTAGGAATCTGAAATTTAAAAACATTCAAGTGAAGTGGGGAGATAGCTCAATGGGTAAAGTGTTTGCCTTTCAAAAGCTTAAGAACCTGAGTCAGGCCCCTCCTTACCCCCCCCAGAATTCATGTAAAAATGCCATGTGTGGTAGCCCACTCCTATAATCGTAGAGCTGGGGAGAGATCCTATTGGAGGATCTCTGGGCCTTGCTGACCAGCCACTCTAGCCTAACTGTTGAGCACCGGACCTTTAAGAGACCCTGTGTCAGAGGAGGTGAAAGTGTTCTGGTGGATGACAACAAAGGCTGCCTTCTAGCTTCGCATATATACACATACACACACATTGCATATGTAAAAAAAAAAAAGTTAACTAATTTTCACATACATGCCCTGTGGATCATATGTTAATAATTATTGTTCTATAAAAGCCTTTCTGGGAAAATTCATAAACACAGAATTTAAGGATAACAATCCATTTTTCCTTTTTTTTTTTTTTTTTGTTTTGAGACAGGGTTGCACAGAGCCAATGCTGGCCTTGAAATTGCAATGTAACTGAGGGTGGCCTTGAGCTCCTGGTCCTCCTGCCTCTGCCTCTGCCTGCACAAGTGCTGGGACTATAAACATGTGCCATCATGCCCAGCCTGTAACAGTCAATTTCTAAGAAGATAAAACTCTCAATGCTCTCCATGTGCCTCTACTTTCAGAGTGACTTGTACTACCTATCTTAAGGTACACTACTGAAACCACTAAAGGGTTATGACTACTGGTGCTAAAATAAACTATACAGGAACATAACAGACCCCAAATTAAATGTAAGTACATAACATTAAAATTGCAAATAAAAGTATAAAAGCAATTTTTCAAGTAATATTAATAGATGAACTAGACAGCCATTTAGAAAAAGAAATTAAGCCAGAGTTCTACCATCACTCAAAGTAGCATAAATTTTAAATGGAACTAAGTGAAAAATAAGAAAGCAAGGAAACAATAGGAAATGTTTCAGGTTTAGGAAGGAGTTTTGGAAATGATGCAAAAACTAGAAATATGTAGGAAAATATGTATAAATTAGACTATGAAGAACTGTACAACCATAATAAATATGTCATTTAGGAACTCAAACTGAATAAGGGAACAGGTAGTCTATATTACATAACAAAAGTCATACCATTAATATCCAGCTTAAAGTCAAGAAGAAAAAAATCTCTATAGGAAGTTGGGTACAAGATACAAATTACAAAGCAACAAACAGATGACATGAGAAAAATGACTGACCTGACCAGTAATCAGAGAGCTGCAAATAAGACTTAAGAGCAAGCCAGGTGTAGTGGCTACACCTGTAACCCCAACTCTCTGGACGAGCAGAAGGGAAGGTTCTAGACTGATAGCCAGCTTGAGCCGTGATTATTATCCATCAGTTAAGGCATGGCCTGCAGACTCACAAGACCATCACAGGAAGAATGAGGGCAGGCAGGTGCACCACATGGAGTGCAGACTTCTCATCATGCTGGAGGGTAGCAGGTGACACGTCCTTAGAAACTTCTTTCCTGGCCTAACAAAATAATCTCACAAACAAGCCAAGACAGACTCAGTAGAGCTAAAAATAGTTAAGGTAAAAGGTAATGCAGACCTATATAGATCATCGGACAGCTGCCCACAGCATTCTGCTAAATTAGAAAAAAAAATGTTACATAATGATATATTTAATACTATACAAGTCTGTCTTCTGGAATGACATCTTATGAAATATCATGGATCTCAGGGTGATTTTATGTGTATAGTGCCTGGTTGGATTTTTCTTTTTTCTTTTTTTTTTTTTTTTTTTTGGTTTTTCAAGGTAAGGTCTCACTCTAGCCCAGGCTGACCTGGAATTCACCATGTAGTCTCAGGGTGGCCTCGAACTCACAGCGATCCTCCTACCACTGCCTCCTGAGTGCTGGGATTAAAGGCATGCACCATGACGCCTGGCAGATTTTTCTTTTTTACATTAATCAAGACCCCTTTCTTTGTATTTTCTTTTTTTTTTTTTTTTTTTTTTTTTTTTTTTTTTTTTTTTTTTTTTGGTTTTTTTGAGGTAGGGTCTCACTCTGGCTCAGGCTGACCTGGAATTCACTATGTAGTCTCAGGGTGGCCTCGAACTCTCAGTGATCCTCCTACCTCTGCCTCCCGAGTGCTGGGATTAAAGGCGTGCGCCACCACGCCCGGCTCTGTATTTTCTTTACACAGGAAACTAGTCAATAGCTTTCATGGAGAGGATGCAGTCAAAAATTCCCAAAGGTATGAACAAAGGAAAATGATGAGTGTTGAGGGTTGATTTTAGGGGCATTAACTATGGATGGGGCTGGAGAGATTGCTCAGTGATTAAAGGCGCTTGCTTGCACAGCCTGCAGCTTGGTATGATTCCCCTGTATCCGTGTAAATCCAGATGGACAAAGTATCTCATGGATCTACAGTTCATTTATAGAGGTCCTGGCATACCCACTCATATTCTCTTCCTTCCCTTCCTCCCTCCCTCCACTTGCAAATAAATAAATAAAAACTGTGGAGTTGGTAACTGTGTTAAGTTTTCCATTAGTGTAACAAAGTATCTGAGATAATCAGTTTGTAAGGAGGCATGGTTTGTTCTAGCCCCAAAGTTGAGAGGCTTCAGTCCATGGCCACTTGGTTCCATTGCTTTCACGGCAGGGAATGAGTGGTAGAGCAAAGCTGCTTACCTTACAGCAGCCAGGAAGCCAGGAGAGGGGCAGAGCCAGGACCTCAATAGCCCTTTTAAAGGGCATGTTCCCAAAGGCCCACTTTCTTTCTTCTCGTAGGACCTTGTAAAGATTCTCCCACTTCCCAACTAGTGGTAGAATACCACAGGCTGGCAACCAAGCATCCAACATGGGAGCTTTTGGGGGACATTCATAATCTAAACTACAGCAGTAGCCTCCTTCATCAGCTGAGTTAGAAGTATCATTGGCACTTGGCCAGACCTCCCTCCCAGGGTGCCTGTCCCATTCTGCCCTTCCATTTTCAAATCAGAAAGGTTCAACCTCAGCCCAGTGTCTTCACAGTCCAGGGCAGAAACAACAGCATTCCATCTTTCCAAGATGAATCTCTCAGAAGACCTTCCCCAGCAGGTAGAGACAATCCCATATGCAATTTAGTGCGAACATATCCACAAATAAGGTATTGGGTTACAGAAAAATTGATAAGGATTTAAAATGCCTAGCACAGCAGAAAAGATGCAGGAGCTGCAAGCTCAGCATTTCAAGCCTCAGATTTCTTGACTTATGGACATCCAGAGGGAGGGAAGGGAGACTTAACAGATTTTTTTGTCATTGACAACAGGAATTTGAATTTAATACTGCTACCAGTGTCCAACATTCACAGCTAATTGTAACTCCAGAGGGCTTCACTGAGTATTTGCAACCACTACAACATGACAGATGAGGGAGGCTTTGCAAGACTGAACATGTCACATTACCCTTACAAGTGCTCATACAGAGGTGTGGGCACAAGATGCCAGTTCCTTACACTGGCAGTGGTGTGGAGGCTGAATAGGTCAGCAAATGGCTTTATTCCTTAAGTAATGGTTCAAGATTTCAAAATAAGAGAAAAAAAATGCCAGGTTGATTTAAACATTTTGACTAAAAAAGATGCAGGCTTACATTTCCTTACTCCAACCCCACAAGCACTAGGGTAGGCTTAGATGCACTGCAATACAGGAAGAGCATGTGACACACTGCGTCCTCTGACAAACACAAGGCCAGGGCCTTGTACACAGACAGCACTCACCAGGACAACTGTTAGGCTCTTTAGACAAACTCAATTGTGAAACAGCAAATAGAAAACCGAGGCCACAGTAATAGTTTTCCCAGCCAGTAGAGGGCAGGAGTAAAACAGTTTGCAAAGGAAGTGGGGCTGGGAGCTACTACCTGACCTTTTCTGGGCAATGCATGGAGACTCCATACTCACCCAATCAAAACTGGCATCCCTGAAAATGCTTGGTCCAGTTGAAAAGTAGAGCATGAGTAAGGGTTAGCACACACGTGGCTTATAACTGTCTTGGCTCTAGGTGGATGGATGACACTCTGCTTTGCTTCTAAGAAGCTATTATCTTCTCACTGGTTGCAAAATAGGATTTTACATCACACCAAATGACATAGCCACACACACACACACACACAGTATGATTCCACTGGTATAGAACACCTATAGCTGCCAAGGTCAAAGGTAGGAGTAGAATACTGGCATCAAGGGGTGGGAGGCAGGTGATGAGACTGGAAAGTTACTGCTGAATGGGAACAGTTATAGTTTTGCCAAGGAACATCGCAGTTGCACAGTAGTGCAAATGCTACTGAGACTTACATTAAAAGTGATTTTCAGGGCTGGAGAGATGGCTGAGTGGTTAAGCGCTTGCCTGTGAAGCCTAAGGACCCCGCTTCAAGGCTCGAGTCCCCAGGACCCACGTTAGCCAGATACACAAGGGGGCACAAGCGTCTGGAGTTTATTTGCAGTGGCTGGAGGCCCTGGTGTGCCCATTCTCTCTCTCTCTGTCTCTTTCTCTCTCTGTCTGTCGCTGTCAAATAAATAAATAAAAATAAACAACAAAAAAAGTGATTTTCAAACCAAAAGCAAGGGGTACCTCTTAGAGGAATGGCGAAGCCAGAATACCTTATCAGAAGGACATTCAGCAGCAAGGTTCAGTATCCTTTCATAAGCCTGGGGTTGGGATTGGTTTTAGAAATTATTTATTATTTATTTGCATATAGGTGTGTATGGACCACACAGCACTGCAAATGAATGGGCGCCAGATACATGGGTACTGTAGAATTAAACCCAGGCCAGTAGACTTTGCATACAAGCACCTATAACCATTGAGCCATTTCCCTGGCCCCAGGAATGCTATTTTTCTAGCATAGAATGTGGCTTTGCCACTGTACTAAAACTAATACAATTTTACTTTGGAGTCTGGAGAAGAGATTGTTGGGGCAGGGGCCCCACAAGGCTGGTACTGCAGAGATGGTTTCAGCTTCAGAGAGATGCTTTTCAAACATCCAGCATCTAGACAACAGTGTCTCCAGTGCACAGAGCTAGTCATTTCTGGTGACAGCTCAGAAGCTGCTGCAGGTGGGCCACAGCCCATGAGCAACCTGGAGAGTCTCAGACTCTGAGCCTATTATTTCTCAAGAGCTGCTGATCTCCAGCCCCAGGCTACCTTCTGATTCCATGCTGACTAGCTTCATAGCTGGAGAGGGAAGAGATGGGCCCTGGGCAGCTGCCAGGATTAGTCATGCAGGGCCAAATCTGTACAGCAAAAAAATTAAGCATCTGCTCTATTTTAAAAATATGACAGGTCATTCCTCACTACCTCCATACAACTTTTAAAAACACCCACCCACATGAAAAGACCAACTGAAATGAAATTTGTCAGAATAGATGAGTAGAAGACATGCCACATTTAAGTGGGTGGGCTAATTTCACTGTGTTTTGGGTGTGGGATGGGAAATTTTTCAATATGATAAACAAGATCCCATCTGCAAATAGCTTTGTTTCTCTTCTTAAAAACCAGGAAGCCGCCTGCATGTCAGCTAAAGGAAGGTGAAGGGTCACACATAACTAGTTCACTGTCCTGCCCCCACTTCACCAAGTGACACACTCATGTTGATAGCAAACAGAAATTACTGGTGAGAGAATGTTCAATCTACAGTTCAACCAACCATTTTGAAAGGAAAGCAATACCAAAATGCTTCAAAGAATGAAAAACAGAAAGACAGTTAATAAGTTATGGCTAAAGGACATGGTTTCATGCACTGGCGTTCAGAGGAGATGACAATCACCCAACCCAAACCTCTCCAAGCAATGCCTGCTCTGCAGCCCCAACAATCCATCCTAGTTTTTGCCGTCTTCTTGCAACTTTTTTAAAAGTCTACTTCTCTCAGGTTTCTTATAGCATACCCTTTATAATCCACTGTCAGTACCCACAGACCAGGCAACCTGGGTCCCAAGCACACAGGTCTCCTTTGCTAGCACATAATCAAAGGGAACACTGAGGTCTCTGGCACTAGCCACATATATCTCCTGTCATGGGACACTCTCCACTGCATCCTGACTCTCCAGTAGTTGGTTCCCTTCATACCCGTACTCCTGAAGCCTGGCCTCACTGAGACTTGCCTCAGCACCCACCATCTCCCCCAGCCCCCCTACACACACACCACATCCACTTGCTTCTTTGCCTACTGCCATTTATCACAACACCCTCTCTCAATTCTTTTTTTTCTTTAATTTTATTTTTTATTTAGTTATTTGAGAGCAACAGACAGAAGGAGGGAGGGAGAGAGAGAGAGAAAGAATGGGCATGCCAGGGCTTCCAGCCACTGCAAACGAACTCCAGACACGTGCGCCCCCTTGCGCATCTGGCTAACGTGGGTCCTGGGGAATCGAGCCTCGAACCAGGGTCCTTAGGCTTCACAGGCAAGTGCTTAACTGCTAATCTCTCCAGCCCACCCTGTCTCAATTCTATTCCATGTTGACTGTACACTCCAGCACTAAGCTCCTCAAAAATGTAGGGTGGAAACTTCCCTCATCTGCCACCCTGACTGGATGGACACAGTACATTGAGTCAGCATGAAATACACGTGAGATGCACAAATCACGGATTGCTCACAAAAGGATCATTAAAAAAAGAAGCCATGGTGGATCTTTTTCATAGTGACTACCTTGTCACCTTTACCTGGAAGTCAAGGGGTCAGAATGCATTCACACTGCAGTTGCTAATGTATATGAAGAGCCTATGTGCCAGGCACTACTCTACTACTAATAAATTTTTAATCCATGTTCTTCTCAAAGTATCTCTAGGAAAACAGTCACAACGCCAAGGTCACAATGCCAGTAATGGCCCAGCCAGGAACCCAACCTGGGAAGGATGACTCCTGAGCCCATGCTCCTACCACCAGCACTGTCCCTTGTGACTGTCCCCCAATGGATTCCTGGATACGCAGGAGACCTGTTACGTCCACTCCAACAAGGAGATTCTTGCCTCTGCTGCTGGTGCTCTCTCAGTTGCTAACCAAGTCACTCATGTGACATCAAAGGAGCAGCTTTGGCATTTAGCTAGTGTGGTGGCTTGAAGCAGGTGTCCTCCATAAACTAATATAGATGGTTGGTTGGTAGGTAAGGAGAGAGAGAGAGAGATTGACTGATTGATTGATTGATTTTGTTTTTTTGAGTCAGGGTCTCACTCTAGCCCAGGTTGACCTGGAATTCACTATGTAGTCTCAGGGTGACCTCAAACTCACGGTGATCCTCCCATGTGCTGTGATTAAAGGCATGCACCACCATGCCTGGCTCATAAACTAATATATTTTGAATGACTGGTACCCAGTTTATGTCAGTTTGGGAAGCGGAACCTTGCTGAGGAGGCGTGCTGCTGGGGGTGGACCTTGAGGCTCATTAGCCCCTAGCTTGCCAGTGCCTAGTCAGTTCACTCTCCTGCTGCTAAACTCCACCTGCTGTGGCAGGTGATGTCCAGCCTCTGGTCATGCCATGCTTTCCCCTGCCATCATGAAGCTTCCCCTCGACACTGTAAACCCTAATAAACACCTTTCCTCCCACCAGCTGCTTTTGGTTGGATGCTTTATCCAAGCAATGAAAGGGGTAACTGCAACAGCATGTTCACATAAACTCTGTCAGCAGTGACAAAAGAGAATCTAGGGCTCAGATAAATGGAAGCCCATAGGAATCGCCAAGTCTTAATCAGGACACGCATCAGGGTCCACAACCTGAGGCCCCGTACTTACAGTCTCATCTTCCAGTTTAAGCTGCAGGCTCTTCTCTCCCTCTTTGTAGTCCTTTGTTAACTCAGCCGAGCGCCACACTTCATCTGGGTCAGGGATCCAGACCCTTGTGTACTGAAAGATGAGAATAAAAGAAACTCAGATACAAAATGAAGCATTGGGTCCCTAAACATGTGTCATGTCTATGAGGGGCTTGTCAGAAGAACCGTCAAAGCCATGGTACACACCTTTCCCTCCTAACACATAAGGGGATCTAGTGCAATGGATAATAGAAAAATACTTCAACAAACTGAGTGAAAAGGGCACCTAAGAGAATACCACAGATCAATGAAATTAATAGTCTCCACAGAGGGCTAGGAGATATCTCAGTTGGTAAAGGTCTTGCGTCACAAGCTTGAGGACATAAGTTTGACCCCCATTATCCACATAAAAATGCCAGGCACAATGGCATGTGCTTGTAATATCAGAGCTGATGAGAAAGAGACAGGAGGATCACTGGGATTTTCTGGGCATCCAGTCTAGCCTAATTGGTGAGACCCAGGCCAATGAGAGGCCCTGTATCAAAAAAAAAAGATGGGTAGCATTCTTGAACAATGACATCTGAAGTTGTTCTCTGGCCTACACACTCACATGACCACACAGCTGTACATGAAAACAAAACAATTCTGCCCAAGAGACCACTCACTTTTATAACTAGGGACATTTTACATCATCCTTTCAAAAAGCAGTACAATGAAGTCATGCCAAGAGGACTGGGAGTGTTATCAGCAATAAAACAATACAGAGACACCCCCCACTGTGCTGGTTGAGGCAATGCTTTTGTTTTTTGAGGTAAGATCTTGCTCTAGCCCAAACTGACCTCGAATTCACTATATTGTCTCAGGCTAGACTTGAACTCAACAATACTCCTGCCTCTGCCTCCCAACTACTGGGATTGAAGGCATGTGCCACCACCGCTGGCAGGTTTGAGTAATTCTGCTCTGATATTCTGTATTTAGAGTTGAGATTATTTTCCTATAGATGTCAAAGTGGTCAGCAAAGCAGAGGCATCCTTAAACACTGTGATAACCTCAGTGTCAAATGTCCCCAACAGGCTCCTGTCTTAATTGCTTGTATTTCCCAGGTGGTGGTGCTATTTGGAGAGGCTATGGATCCTTTAAGAGGTGGACCTACCTGACAGACATAGAACACTGGAGCAGGCCTTTGATGGTTACATGTGGCTCCCATTTCCTGCCTCTCTCTTGCTTTCTGGTCCATCAAGATATGATGCCTCTACTGCATACTCCTGCCACCATGGTCAGAGTTGCTCTGCCATACTTTCCCTGCATGATAAGACTGAGCCATCTGAAACTATGAGCCAAAATAAATGATTCCCTCCTCAAGTTGCTTCTGTCAGGCCTTCCATCACAGTGAAACAAAAGTAACTAATACAAGCCTCTTGACTCATCAACCACCTCCAGTTATTTGTGTATTCTTTAAGCCACAAACATAACCAAAATTCTCATACAATTACTCCAAGTCATGTGGCCTGTGACTAAAGCATTTAACCTGGTAGTCCTGGCAAGAAAGAACAGAGCCACACATAGTAAGTGTTGACACAGGAAGTGACCTTCAATGTTCTGTTCGAAACATGTTCAACTAAACTCATGGATTCTCGGGCCCTGACTACAGATTGGAATGATCTGGGGAGCTCGGCGAACACTACTTTTGGGTTCCACCTCAAACAAAGATGGTGAAGATAGCTCCTAAGGAGAAATGAGCATTTACCACACAGAACTTCTAGATCCATTGCCTTCCCTCTTGATCTCACACACCACAGACAAAATTGCTCAGTTAAGAGAGTTCCATGGGGCCTATTTGTTTTAGGAGCTATGTGTGTAGACACATACACATGCACAGAGTTGTCATGTCACACAATATTCTTGGCAGACATGAACAAATGGCTCTTTTGAATGAAAGGTCAACCAGAATGCCTATCTGGGTCAGCATAATTCGCACCTCACACGAAGCAACAGCTTCAACCACAGACCCCATGGGCAGTCAGCTGCTGTGCACACACAGCCAGCTAGCTACTTGGGTCCTGCCTAGTCAGTATTTTCCTCCAGGTGGACAGTTCTTTATAAAAAGCAAAAGCCTGACCACTGCTATTCTTCTCTATATTACACTAGTAAGCAAAGTCCAAGGCGACACCATCAGAATGCTAAAAAGAGAACAAACAGCAACATCCCCTTGACATGCTAACCCAGGATAACAGACCCAAGTCATTTCTTTCTGACATTATGAAGTACCAGGTCAGTGTTCTTCCTCCCTCTAGGTCATGACGTCACTCTGTCTTTATAGTACAGAATAGCACTTTATAGTACAAAGTATCTGAGAGTTTCTGACTAATACAATCTCCACAGAAAACCTTGAGCATTTGCCCTCCTTAACTGTTAACATGCCTTCTTCCTTCAGGTGTTACAACTTACTTTTTCATTGTTCTTTAACCCAAATCCACACCCAGCTATAATAACCAACCAGTAAGATGCTATTCCTAAGCCTCCAGTCAGTGGACTTTCTTCAGCCATGCTACAGTTTTATGTTACTATACTGAGTTATCCTCCTAGAACTTCTTCTCCAGGCAACCCCCTGAAGAAGTGTTATCCCAAACAAAGCCTCTACTCAGTGCCAGTGGGATCCACAAAGACCAAGATAATAGAGAGAGGGAAAAAAAACCTGTGAGAGTATGGTGGTTTGAATCAAATGTCCCCCACAAACTCATGTGTTCTAATACTTGGTCTCCAACTGGTGACAATTTGGGAGGTGGAGCCTTGTTAGAGAAGGTATGTTGCTGGGGGCAGGCTTGGGGTGTTATAGCCAGCTCCCCCCCTTGCCAAAGGTAGGCCCACTCTCCTGCTACTGTTTGCCACCTGCTGTGGCAGAAGTGATGTCCACTATCTGCTCATATCATGCTTTCTCTTGCCATCATGAAGCTTTCCCCCAAGACTATCAGCCAAAATAAATCCCTTCTTCCCATCAGCCGCTTTTGGTCAGGTGTTCTGTCCAAGCAATGCAAAAGTAACTACAACAGAAAATTGGTACCAGAGGAGTGTGGTCACTGCTGCTAGAAACGTGCCTGTGTGACTTTTGGCATTTTGGAACTCATTTGCTGGGGGACGTGGACAGATTTGCAACCTTGGACCTAAGGGATGCCATGTAGTGCTGTTTGAAGTTGGTGGACTATTCTGATCAGAGTTGAAAGACCTAAATGCTGAAAGAACAGTGGACTATGTAGGCTTGGCTAATTAGGAGAAGAAAGAACTTTGCCCAGACTGGGCTAGAGCCAGTTTGAGAATAGCTGTGCTATCCCCATGTTCTGAGAACCTGAACAGGATTGAGTTTAGAAGGAATGGACTGGTGTGAGCAGAAGAATATGACACAGAAAGAAATGAAATTTTGGGGTAGGAGATAACAGCCCTGTTCAGTTGTAGTTGTTCAAGAGATTACCACCATTGAGAATGAACCAGCTGTTCTACACTGGGGCAAAAGGGAAAATGCTGACTCTTTTGAAAGTAAGGAGCCTAAGGGAAGACTGCTTTCTTGCTCTTCAAGTTGGCTTTACTCCCCCTGGATTATCAGTTTAGCAGTGAAGCCTACCTGGTGCCGGTTTTCAAAATATAACCAATCTAGCCTCTTCCTGAGTTAGGCCCTAGTCCCAGCCAACCAGCTGTCCCTCTGGCTCGCCTGAGCTGGAACACAACCCACCACTACAAGGTTATAAATACCTTTGCAAGGGGAGGGCAGGCTCTCTGACCTCTTGGGAACTTCCAGCTGTGGGTGAGTTTTTTCCTTGCCTGGGCCTGGGCTGGCTGATCCAAGTGTCATTGGATTTGCAATACACTTTTTTGGAAATGACCACTGAGTAATGTGAGACAGAGTTACTGGAGTTCCTGCATTGAGGTCCAGTGGAGTCATGAGGATACACCATGGGTTACTGTGTAGATAGATACCAGGATGTTGGAATTGCCAGGACTATAGGATGGCTGCTAAGAAATGTTGCTGGCTCATGATGGAGTTTTCCCCAGGCTGTAAGCAGCCCAGCAGGTGGGGTGGAATTGGAACCCCATAGATCTGGTTGTTCCTAGATTGACTTAGAGCTACCAGGATTTGATATTTTCCCTGCTTGCTGTAGATCTTACATTGGTACAATATTTCCTTGAAATGCCACCTTTTGTTTCTGGGTCATCATTCAGTCTTTGGTTTTACAGGCTCACAGTTAAGAGACTTTGGACTAAGAGGATGTTTGAATAGTGTTAGGATTGATTTATCTGGGAGATGGAGCCTTGCTAGATTAGGGCTGTGTTTCGGGGGTTAGGCTTAGGGGTGTTATAACCAGTTCTCCTTGCCAGAGTTGAGCTCACTCCCCTGCTGCTGTTTTCCACCTGCTGAGGCAGAAGTGATGCTCAGCCTCTGCTCCTGCCATGCCGTCCCCTGCTGTCATGAAGCCTCCCCTCAAGACTATCAGCCAAAACAAGTCTTTCTCCCATCAGCTGCTTTTGGTTGGGTGTTTTGTCCCAGCAATTGGAAGGTGACTACAATAGAGAGAACTGGGTACATCCCAGTAGAAATTAAGTTAAAGTGGCAAGTGAAAACTAGAAGCCAGGGCAGCTTGGTCCCTGTTCAGTCAGGAACTCATGTGCCTTTACCCTGCTGCCCATGCACCGATAACACTCACTGCTTTGCTCCCTCTGTTAGATTCTCATTGTGACTAAGTTTATCTTCTACTTCTCCCCTTACCACATAGGCTGGAAGTACCTGGTAGGCAGAAAACTGATTTTGTATTTCCCCATACTCATAGAAGCTATCAGAGTACCACAGCAAAGTAGGACCATAATGCCTATTTAGCTCTTTTCCCCTGCATGTGAGGACCCCAGTATCCCCATCACCTAGGACATGTTAGGAAAGCAGTCTCACTGAGGAGACTCAAAACTCATTTAAGCAGAAAATCAGAGGTTGCATAGAGCTCACCACTACAGGAGACTTGTAACATACCCTCCAAAGCTCAAGGAACATTGTAAAAGAGAGAGCAAAAGGACTGTAAGAGCCACAGGTAGGAAGAAGTATCTTGAAGCATTGTCCCTACAGAGGCTGACTTGGTCAAACAAGCTTTAGACTCAACAAACCCAGTAAGCACGTTACACTAATGTGTCTGCTTTGTGCTACATGCTATCACACATTTCTTCGGTCTCCCCATGAATGACATATGTGGACATGCATTGAGAATATAGCAGTTCATTGCTAAGCCAGGACAAAGTCACCCATCTGTGCTGAGAGTGTGAGGTGGCTGCACCTATAGGCAGGCCTCCATGTGCTTCCTGCCTTTTCACATTTATCCAGCTTCATGGATTCTTCATTTGAAGCTCTGACAAATTATGGAGCAGGGCCATTTATCCAATGTCATGCTTATCACACACAATTAATGATTTATAGGACGTCCAAGGGTAATTTAATGATGATCAAATTTTGCATGCTACCTTTGCAAACAATCTCCCCTACCCCCACCACAAGGAAGAAGAATGCCCTTCGTAAAGGCATAGGCAGTGTAGGATACAATCAATGCAAAATAAACAGCAAGGAAACAAAAACACAAACTAACAAGGGAAAGATAAATGCAATAACTAGCAAATCCTTTAGGAGGGAAGATGGATACCATCAGGGCTTTGGAGGGGAAGGGTTCCCCTTAGGGTGATGAAAATGTTATGTAACTAGATAAAAGTGAATGTATTAAATGACACTTAAAATGGTTCATTTTATATTATGTTTATTTCCCCTCAGTTAAAACACACGCTCACTGCTGCACTGCATAGGATTCAAACACTTCCTCAGTTTGTAGGCTCTCATTACTGACCTATGGGAAAACAGTAACATGCAGTATGCTTTTGCAGAAAGCTACTGTTTTTATGAGCCATAAAACTTTAGAACCATAGTTCTGAGCTGACTCTGTGTGTTGTCTTCCCAGTGCAGGGGATCAAACCCAGTACCTTGCACATACTAGACAAGTGCCTTGCCACAGAGGCACATCCCCAACCCTATGACCCCTAGGGTTTGTCTTTTGATTTTTTTTTTTTCTCACCTTCAAGGAAATCCTCTCAACAAGTCTGATCTCTACCAACTTACTGTAAGAGAACAGACTGCTGAAAAGGCATGCTCAGCCACGTAACCTACTTACAGAGCTATTCAATTTGTCCTTACCCTGCTTTAACAATGTTTAACTCCATCATATCAAAGGAAATCTGACCTAATTATCAAAGAGGGTGTGATTTTGGAAAGAGCCTCATACATTAGTGAGGGAAGGCAGATGTCTACATCAAATGCCAGAGCATTAGCACAGGGCTGTTCCCTAGCCCTCTGTTCATTTCTTCTGTTGTTATAGGACCGTCTCCAGCAGCAGTTCCACATGGAGCTGAGAGCGTAGCTGCCTGGCTGTGACAACAGTGCTCTTCCCTGGCTGCACAATGAAATCACCCACGGATCCTTTATTACATCCCAAGCCAGGCAACACCCCAGACCATTTATATCAACCTCTAGGGGAGGGAGCAAGGAGGTGGGTTTGAAGCTCCTAAGCATCTTGAGAACTGGCTATTCATATGACTTGACTGGGTTAACTACTATAGAGGTATCTGAGGCCCTCATGTGCCTTGAAGCCTATCTCCACCAGCATTCTCTCCAAAAAACACCAGGCAAAATACAAACTCAATGTCAACAAGAGTACCTCACGTACTCACAGAGACGGATTTTCATGCAGCACAGCAATGTGGCTAGATGCTTTACAGTGAGGCAGCTTTGGTGAGAACTTTGACCACCACTTAACTTACTAGCTCAAGAAAGCTGAGACGTGATTTGTGCATTAGCTTCCTCAGATGAACAAGTGGATAAAACTATACCTACCTCATGAAGTTTCAAGAATTACAATCCATAGTACAGAGCACAAGATGGGAATGCTGGAGATGACACTGTGTAGTCTGGGAAGCAGACTGGATTCTGGGGGATCTTGGCTAGCATTATACAACAGGAAAATAAGTCTGAGGTGTCCCATGGTACTGCGATTATTTTGATGTCTTTCAGGTCTTAATACTTAGGTAGCCAAACTATGCCTTAAATTCAGCATCCAGATCCAGCCCTTTACACTTCCTTAAGGAACTCCCAGTGCTGGATGATATACATTAAAATTATCTACAGGACTAGCATGATGGCTCAGTGGTAAAGTGCTTACCACACCACATGAGGACCTGACTTCAGATCCCCAGAGCCCATGTTAAAGCTGGTTGCAGAGGCATGTGCCTATAAGCCCAATGCTGGAGAGGCAGAGGCAGGAGGATTCCTAGGGCTTTCTGACTAGCTCTTTTAGCCAAGTTAGTGAGCTCTTGGATCAATGAGATACTCTGTCTAAAAAAAAAAATAAGGTGGAAAATAAATGAAGACCCCAACATTGACTCCCAGGCCTCCACATATATACACATGCACATGCAAATAAAAGAATTGCCTGATAAATCTTTAAAAACAAAAGCAGCAACAGCCATGAATGAATAAACATCTCTGAGGATAGAATCAGAGCACTGCATTTTAAAATGCAAAAAAAAAAAAAAAAAAAATCTTTCCAGCTTTCCAGGTGATGAAGGGCTAGCACAACTAAAATCACTATCAACTAAAATCACTATGCCAGAGTGAGACCCAGAGCAAGGATGGAACTTAGGTAAGAAAACAGGGCATTTTAAACATTTACTACCATCTTCACAACCTTATGCTAGCATAAGCCACATGACGTACTTTAATCATTTCAACTTAGCTTCAAAACTGGGTAGGGTGAGCAGGTTTATTACTCCAATTTTATACAGGAGAAACGTAAGGTTGGAAGTACTAATGACTGCCTAGGTTGTCAAGAGCCAAGTGGGGCAGATCCACAGCAAAGATCCCTACCTCCGACTGTAAGTCCTCCCCTGTCTTACCCTACTAGAGAAAGCCCAAGTCCTGTGTTGTATACAAAGTGTCATGTCAGTGTTTAATTAATTAATTAATTTGCAAGCAGAGATGGGGGGAACATGCTAGGGCCTTCAGCCACTGCAAACTAACTCCAAATGTACATGCCACTGTGCATCTGGGCTTTAAGAGGGTACTGGGGAATCGAACCGGGGTCATTGGGCTATGCAGGCAAGTGCCTTAACCACTAAGCAACCTCTCCAGCTCAGCATCAATTAATATTGAATGACAAAAGTGAAAATGCACATTCACAATGGCACCAAGGTAAGCCCCAGACAGTTTCTGTGCTAATGATCAGGCAGACTCAAGAGTCAGTTGTAATGAAGCAAAACAGTCTGGACTGTGCTCCGCAGGAAGGGACAAGAAGGGGTTCACCTTGATGGCTGATGAGATTATCTACTTGTCCATTCCTATCTGTGGTGAAGGGGCCAAGGGCAAAACCACCGCCTGATTCAGATGTGCTCTCTCGCACCAAAATAGCAGGCACTCAAATCTCTGCCTGTAGCTGGAGCTCACTAGGCAAATCTGAATTGTTCATCTTTCTTCGCTCAAGAAGCACAGAAGCCAAACTTCTCCAATCAAGATCAGTCTGAGGCAGACCAGAGTCCAGTCAAGAGTCAAGAGCCATTAGCAGAGGAAGGAGTAACTTATGGGCTGGTATTTCAAGAGGGAAAACAGCTGTTAAAAGGAGGAAGCGCAGGTGCTAGCTAGATGAGTGCTGTTCTCATTGCCGTGGCGCCTCACAGAAGCAATGTAAGGATTATCTGGCTCAAAGTTCAAAGAGGCAGAGAAGGCATGGCGGCAGGGCTTGAGGCAGCTGGTCCCGCTGCGTCCACTAGGAAGAAGCACAGGAACATGAGCGCTGGTGCTCTACTCGCTTTCCTGCGTATTCAGATCAGGACCGCAGCCCATGGGATGGTGCCCCCCAAACTCAGAGTGAGTCTTTCCTCCTCACTTAAAGCTTTCTGGAAACACACTCATGAATACACTCAGAGATGTATCCATGCTGATCCTCCTCAAGTGAAGTTGACAATGAAGATTAGCCATCACACTGGCCAGAGGACAGGAGCCACTTTCTCAATCTCAGCCCCAGCCGCGTCCAGGTATGAAGTAACAGGAGGGACAGCTGAGAACCCAGTGCTGGCGAGACTGAAAGTCCTCTGAGTCAAATAAATGGAGATCTGCAGGCTCAGTTCTTCAGGAAGGTCCTCTCTAGGACGTTGGGTGCATGTCCACTTTGGAGTTTCCCTGATGCAAGCAAAAAAAAGTTCCATGGAGGGAGAATAAAGAAAGGGGGAGGAAAAAAAAACCTGTCCAAACTAAGCCAGTGGTTTCATTTCAGCACCTCCAAAATGGCAGTTTCACTAGTGGCTTGGTACCTACTTAGCAGTGGCAGTCACGTGTTTTAGGAACTGTAAAAATACCTTGTCCGATCATGCTTGTACGAAATAAGTCACATTCCATTGTCTCCAATATTCTTACTTTGGAAGAAAAAAAACTGCACCTTTTACCCCAGCCGAGCAGCACCTCTCCCACTTATCCCCACATACACTGACGTCTCAAGAGAGTAACCATGGGCGCAGACACCAGCTGCATCCCAAACTCAGTGATGAGCTATCCAAATTTTGGAGGTCAAAGTCAAGAAATCCCCATGGACAGGTTGCTATTCAATGGGAAACAGGAACCAAGGAAAGATAGGTACATGCCCCAACTTCCTGTCAGCAAATGAGGCTCTGTCTGTCCCGTGTACACTTTCAAGTGGGAAAATACCTGCTACGCTAGGATTGCTACTAGCTTTCAATAACATACATAAAGCATTGAGCACCTGGCACACGGTGACTACTAAATGGTTATTATTACCTTGCAGAAACTCAGGCCCTAGAACTGAAAATACATGGAAACTCCCTCTAGAAAAACACTCACAAGATGCATGGGAATACACACACTCCTTGCTTCCAGCTTCTGTCCCGTGTTTAACACCTTCAGCAGCAGAAGCAGCAAACCAGGCCTTTTAGCAACTCTATTCATTGCTAAGAAAAGCTTTCTGAACTATTACTACCTCCTTTCCTCCCCCGGCCCCGCAAACGTTCTTCACTAGGAAGCTCCCTGGAATTTAGATCCAGAGGGTATTCTATGTCAATGTATCGTCTACTACTAACCAAGTACTTCAAATTTTCATCAGGTATGTCCCTGAGGCTCAAACCAGAGCCCTCCCAATCGTGCCTGGGTTTGTTCTTAAATGAAAGAAATGCTAATCAGAATTCAAGAGAAAATTGTAACTGTCCAGTAAGACTGGGATAGTAAAAAGCCTTGCAATGCAGGAGGACAGAAAAAAGCAAAAGAAGAAAGCTTCATTCTGTAATGTATTGACTACAGAGTTAGACAGCAAACTCTTAATAAAATCCAGTATGTCATACCATTCAAATGCAATGAGTCAATGCCAAAACAAAAAGACAAATCCATCTAGAGCCATCCATGTTTTTGATATACTTATCTTAAACATTTGTGGCATCATATCATTCTCAGCGTATGTCTGAGAAACAGCCAACTCACTGTGACATCTAATTACATCAGTCACAGTTCCAGCTAAATCCATATTCTGTACCTTTATTTCAAGTTAATAAAGAACCCAGTATCAGCAGGGAGTGATAGCGCACACCTTTAATCCCAGCACTTGGGAGGCAGAGGTAGAGGGATCGCTGTGAGTTCAAGGCCAGCCTGAGACTACAGAGTGAATTCCAGGTCAGCCTGAGCTAGACTGAGACTCTACCTCGAAAAACCAAAAACAAAACACAAAAAAAGAACCCAGTCTCCATGTGGCTGAAGACAAAATTTGCTGCTTTGCAGATGTACTGAACTGTGTGTGACACTTTGCTAGGACAGAAAGTGTTTGGTGAACAGGGAGAATTACTGGTGATGGAGCTGTAGGGATATAGAAGCTTAGAGACAGCCATGAAGCAACACGTTGGTATAGACACACTCACTTCAAGCCTCTCCATGCTTCACTTCTTCAACAGACGCCTTCAGTAAGTCCCTCCTCCTGCTTGTCCATGTCCAGTGAGCTTGGAATACAAATCCCTGAGTCTAAACTGGGCACAGGGGTGACATTCTCAGACTGGAATGACCTAAGTGGAAATGTCACTGAACAACTTGCACTTTAAAAAGCTGTATCCTGCCGGGAGTAGTGGCGCATGCCTTTAATCCCAGCACTCAGGAGGCAGAGGTAGGAGAATCGCCATGAGTTTAAAAACCAAAAATAAAGCTGTATCCTGGAGCTGCCTGATCACTTGGGAACCTGCAGCTGCTGGTGAGTTCCCCCTTGGCTTGGTCCAGGGCCCAGCTGGGTTGAACTGAGGGGAGGGCTCCCTAGACCTTACTCTCCACATGGGCTCTTTACCCTCTCCAGCTCCCCACAAGGCAGGAGCTCTTTGAACTTCCTTTCCTCTCTTTTCTTTCCATAGTTTTCCCAGGCCCTCCACGTGGTATCTCAAGCCACGTGGGTGTCTTTCCTTGGCTCTGTACTTCCCTCACTGAGCCAAGTTCAATTCCCTGGTACCCGTGTAAAGCCAGATACGGCAAAGCGGCGCATGTGTCTGGAATTTGTTCACAGTGTCAAGATGCTTTGGCATGCCCATACTCTCTCTCTCAATTTTTTTTAAGGTAGGCCACCATGTCTAGCACTCTCACAAATTCTAAAAAGATTAAATTCAATTAAAAAAAAAAAAAGAGCAGTACCAGCCAGGCATGGTGACACACACCTCTAATCCCAGCACTCGGGAGGCAGAGGTAGGAGGATCGCCGTGAGTTCAAGGCCACCTGAGACTACACAGTGAATTTCAGTTCAGCCTGGACTAGAGAGTGAGACCCTACCTCGAAAAACACAACAACAACAAAATAAATAAATCAAAAATAAAATTAAAAAGAGTAATATCTTATGTTGATTACAAAAGGTAATGAAAAGCTGGGTGTTATGGTGCATGCCTTTAGTCCCAGCACTTGGGAGGCAGAGGTAGGAGGATCGCTGTGAATTCGAGGCCACCCTAAGACTACATAGTGAGTTCCAGGTCAGCCTATGCTAGAGTGAGACCCTAGCTCGAAAAAAAAAAAAAAAAGTAATGAAACAAATGAATTAATAAAAAAATTTACATACATATATATTTCCCAATGGCAAGTAGCTTATTTCTAAACCTATATCAGAAATATTAGCAGTATGATTTAAAAACAGGAATGAAAATATAAAATTGAAAATTTACCTAATTGAAAAGGGGCCATGTCAGTGGCCATCCATCTTTGCAAAGCTACCATACTGTAGTATTTCTCTGCTGGCCAATGAAGCTAAAAGTGCTGTACTCAAAGCTGGTCCATGTCATCCTATGTGTCTGGATCCAACAAAAGAGTCAAAACCTTCTTAAGACCCTACTTGAAGCAACATGCCTACAGTTGCTGGACACCGATGGGTTCCTGTATTGAGCAATTTAGTTCAGTACTGAACCCACTGTTCCTTTAAGAATCGTAAGCTGTTTGGGACTGTAATGTAGAGCATACTACCTCCATTTTCATAAAAGCTCTCTGAAATAGAACAAAATTAAAACTCTATATAATGCCTTCACTAGATATAGTTTTCTTCGTTGTCTAGTGAGTTTATAATTAAAGACTAGTATGCTGCTTTTCCCCAAAGAAATTATTAGAAATCACCATGCCACTCATTAGAAAGTTTTAGCCCTAGAAACATTTATCAAGTCTGCTTGCCACTTCTCCTTTAAATCTGTTCCATTATGTGAACTCTTTAAGCCACCAAAAGCCAGCATTGACAAGTTATTTCAGGCTTAGCTCTCTTCTATAAACAGTATTTCATCAATGAAAACAAAGCAACTGAGAAAATACACAAGAGTACTCACTCCTTGGTAAGAAGTGACTCTGGAGAAACTGTACCCTTTATCTGGACACCTGAGCACATAGGTGTGTTCTTCCTGTTTTAAGAGACAGATCACCTATCTTAGAGCTTAAACACCTCACACACTTGTGTTTGGGAATCAAGCCAGATCTCAACACCCCTTCAACAGGATAAAGCATGCAGACTTGCTATCCCCAATTATTCACACATTTCATCTTTGGGGATGTTCAACAAGCACTCTTTAATCCCTACATGTCTTCCAGTAAGCAACACAGGCTTACGGACTAGAACATGAGCTCTAGCTCATTCAACTCTCTGTAACACTTAGCAAACACCTCCATATGACATGTGCAGCATGTGGTGCAGACAACATGCCTGTGTCTTCAAGGACCTCACTCCAACACATTATGCAGCGAATCTACTGAGATGGTCCTAGCTGCCAGAGACAGGCACCTAACTTATCCTGGGTCATCAGGTAGGACCTTGCTAAAGAAGCAGGCATCAGACAAAATCCTAGATGGATAAGGTTTGGCGGTTAGGGAGGGGGCTCAGGGTGAGGGGATACCTGGGTGACAAGCCTGGGGCAGGGAAAAGAATGAATCCCTGAAAGAAAGGGAGGGGCCATGGCAGGGCAGCACAGTAGAGCAAGGGCTCAAAATGACACTGGGGAGAAATGCAGAAGCTAGATCCAGTAGAGTGTTACAGATCATATCACAGATTTTCTTAATTATTCGATGGCCAGTGGAAATTACACATGTGTTCTGGAAATAGAACTGTAAAATTGAAAGATCCATTTTTAGATATTAATGTATATGCAAAAGGAAATTTCCACGAGAACGCAGTTCAATCTTTTAATGCTCATGACCACAATCCCTCCCCTCTGTCCTTCTGGGAATATTACAATGAAAGAGCATCAAGGACATCATTTATCCTGCCCCATACTTTAAAAACTTTTAAAAAAATTCTTATTTATTTATTTGAAAGACAGAGAGAGAAAGAGAGAGGATATGAATATGAATATAGGCAAGCCAGAGCCTCTAGGCACTGCAAATGAACTCCAGACACATGCATCACCTTGTGCATCTGGTTTTATGTAGGTGCTGGGGGAACCAAACCCAGGTTCGTAAGTCTTGCTGGCAAGCACCTTAAATGCTGAGCCATCTCTCCAGCCCCCTAAAAAATATTTTTGAAAAATTTCATACAATACATGATGGGTTTTGATCATAATACCCTCTGTTGCAGTCAGGTTCACATTGCTGGTAGAAATCACCTGACCAAAAGCAGCTTGTGGGATAAAGAGGTTTATTTTGGCTCACAGGCTCAAGGGGAAGCTCCACAATGGCAGGGGAAAACGATGGCATGAGCAGAGGGTGGACATCACCCCCTGGGCCACACAAGGTGGACAATAGGAACAGGAAAGCGTGTCAAACACTGGCAACTGGCTATAACACCCATAAACCTGCTCCCAACAATACACTGCCTCCAGCAGGCATTATTTCCCAAATCTCCAACAGCTGGGAAGCTAACATTCTAAACACCTAATACCAAAAAAATCCCCCCAAAACCCAAAGTGGCACAGAATCAACATTCACGCTGCAAAGGATGGCATTGGGCACAGCAAAGAAATACTCAAGCAATAAATGATTTAAACAGGGCAAACATCAAACTCTGTAACTTCAAGTCCAACAACTCTAGCCAGTGAGAAGTCTCCAAGTCTGATAATTCTAACCAGCAAGAAGCCTGTGGAATTCTAATTCTGCTCCTCCAGCCAGACTACTCATAATCCTGGAAAACTTCATCCAGGCCGACAGCTCTCCTTGGCAGCCATCTCATGGTCCAGGGCATCTCCACAGGGTCTCCACTGCAATCCACGGTTCATCCTCATGGCCCCATGGGGTCTCCATGCAGGCATCCAGCAAACCTGCTTCACACTGCCCATGGCCAATTCCAAAACACAAGACCATGTTGCAAACTCAGTGACCCTCTCTTTCCTGCATTTCTCATACTCCACAATACCAGGTAGGGTACCAATTTGTTAATTGGGGGGGGGAGGAGGGAGAATAAAGCAGACTTTGAAGAACAGGACACTCCTTGAGCACTCAGGCCCCTTCAAAAGAGTCTACATTCTTCCTGTTGCCCCAGCGCAGGTCAGCTGGCCCAATCTAAAAGGCTGTAATCTCTCAAACAATTTGCAAGTGAATGGGCAGTGATTTAGGCCCAAAGAGTTTATTTTTTATATGCCATATCCCTCTGTTCACACCAGTTCATTTCTATGCAAAGCAACCCTACACAACTTCTCAGGACACAGGCATAACTGTGAGCCTCACACAAACTGCTAGCCCAGTCCAAGCAAAGCTCTTTCTCACCCTCCTAAGCCAAACCTCACAGTCCATAGTTCTTACTGCATTCAGATCTTTCAATTCTGACCAGAATAGTCCGTCAAGCTGTACTTACAGCACTGCAAGCCATCTCCTAGGCCAAGGTTTCAAATCCTTCTACATTCCTCTTGAAAATCAGCCCAAAAGGCCAAAGCCACACAGTCAGGTGTCTAGCAGCAATCCTACTCCTCGGTACCACTTTACTGTTTCAGTCAGGTTCGCATTGCTGCTAGAAATCACCCAACCAAGAGCAACTTGTGGGAAAAAGAGGTTTTTTTTTTTTGGCTTACAGGCTTGAGGGGAAGCTCCACAATGGCAGAGAAAACGATGGCATGAGCAGAGGGTGGACATGACCCTTGGCCCATATAAGGTGGACAATAGGAACAGGAGAATGTGCCAAACATTGGCAAGGGGAAACTTGCTATAACACTCATAAGCCCACCCCCAACAATACGCTGCCTCCAGAAGGCATTAATTACCAAATCTCCATCAGCTGGGAACCTTGCATTCAGAACACCTAAGCTTATGGGGGACACCTGAATCAAACCACCACACCCTCCTATTACTTTTTTGCGTACCCCCTCCTCAATCCCCCTATCTCCTTCCACTGAACTCCCCTCCAACTAGTCCCTCTTCTACTTTGATGTCATTTTTTGACCCATCTCCATCATTCATGATGAAATGTTGATGGATCCAAAGTTGTACAGGTCTTATGCAAGTAATAATAGCCATTGTGAGGTCATGAATGCTACAGCCACTTCATGTCCTGAAGACAGCATTCCAAAGCACTCCTCCCCATCCTTTGGCTCTTACGTGCCTTCCACCACCTCTTCTGCAATGTCCCCTAAACCTTGGTGGATGTGGTAAGAGATGTCACATTTAGTGTTGAGCACTCAACTGCCACTTCTGAGCACCATGATGAATTTCGAACCTCCTCACTAACCACCACAGAAAAAAGAAGCTTCTCTGACTAAAGATGAGTGCAACATTAATCTACAGAGATGATTGATAGATAGATAGATACATAGATACATACATAGATAGATACATAGATAGATAAGACAGACAACACATACTCACTTAGCCAAACAACAGCAGCAGCTTCCCCTAGGGCCTACGAACTCCTCAGCCATAGGCTTTTGACTTGGTTTCAGTACTATGCATGAATTCTCTCCCATGAAGCAGGCCTTAAATCCAATCAGCGGGCACAGCTTGCTTGGGTGGCAAGTTGTACAGCTTACAGAGTGCAATTCTGGTTAAGACCGTCGATAACTTTTCTCCCCCAGCAACCTGCAGAGCATTTCCCAGCACTGTGACAGCTAGCCAGCAGGGAGAAGGCTTCTGGCTCAGTTCCAGCTTGATTTCTCAGTGTCATTTAGCTGAAACATGCTCACCACACCTTCCAAAAATCTTTGCGTGTTTATGCACATATGCTTATGCACATATGAGTGAAGGTGTGCCCAAGCCATGGCATGCGTGGAAGTCAGAGGACAACCTTGAGTCCGGTCCTTGCCTTCCACCTTGTTTGAGATAGTCTGTTATTCTCCATTGTGCACATCAGGCTAGCTGGCCCACAAAATCCCAGGTGTGTGCTGCTGCTTCTGGCTTTCATGTGAGTTTCTGTGTTGTCAGGTCCTCACACTTGCACGGCCCTGAGCCACCTTCCCAGCCCCCATTGCACTCCTTTAAAGACAAGCCTGTCAGCTTTCGAATCCTCTTTTTTTACGTGCTATATTTCATCAGCTCCCAATTTTCCTCCACTGTGTTTTGGAATGTGCAGTGTATCTGGCATTTCAAAAGTTTACCACTGGACTGGGGAGATGGCTCAGTAGTTAAAGGCACTTGCTTGCAAAGCCTGACGACCTGGGTTGGATTCACCAATACTCATAAAAGGCCAGATGCACAAAGTGAACCACACTTATAGAATTTGTTTGCAGTGAGATGAGGCCCTGGCATGCCCATTCATATTCTCTCTCTCTCTCCTTCCAAATATATAAACATACACACACACACACACACACACACACACACACACACACACATTTTTTTCAAGGTAGAGTCTAGCTCTAGCCCAGGCTGACCTGGAATTCACTCTGTCTCAGGGTGGCTTTGAACTCACAGTGATCTCCTACCTCTGCCTCCTGAGTGATGGGATTAAAGGCGTATGTCACCACATCTAGCTAAATAAATTATTTCTTAAAAAATAAAGTTTAGCACTAAGGATGAAAAGGAAATACCCAACCTGGGTATTTTAGCAGCAGGCAGAGTAGCAGCACTGAAATCCTGGGAGCTCAGTGGATGGAAAGAATGTTCCAGAACCAGCACACATACTTGCTGAGTCACAGCCACAAAACTGGTTATAACTTACAAGTTAGGTGCTTAAAAAGTGTTTGCTGCTTATACCAATACCATTCCAAAGACCAGGAAAAGATGCCTCTGATTTCCATTGTGGTTCTGCGTGGAATTACTGAATGGGCATCATCAATAAGGCAGACTTCTGCCTATTGGGGAAACAAGTCACTCTCTGCAGCACTTACCCAATGTAGGCATCAACAAACAGCTGCTGGGAAGCAGATTCTCCAGGATGGTCACGGGAACGCGTTTCAGAGATAGTCGGGTATTTTGTACTAAAATGTTCTCTCTCTTATGACCATTTGAACAAACGGGTATGCTGCTCGAAAGGTGGCGGCTTGCCCCAACTCTCTGAATGCCTACCAGGAAGGAAGAAACCTGGGGAGTTTAGAAACAGAATGAAGGACAGAAGACGCTATACACTTGACTCTGAAGTACAAGGGGGAAGGAGTCTTAAAATAAGTGACTTGTCTCAGTTTCAAGCTTCGAAAAAGAAAAGGTGTCACGATGGGAAAAAAAGCAATTTAAGGTGGAGCTGTGAAACGAATCAGAGGATCAATATCTCCTGTTGTCTGTACGTGGACAAGCCGTAGCTGGACAACTTTAATTAGATTCCTTTGCCTGTTTCCTTCCAGCAGCTCACCTGAGCAGGGCTACCACCCCCAGCAGGTGAGGGCACTGCTCAGAGGCTGCCGTTTCCCAGGGTCCGAGTTACACTGCTACTCCTAAGAACACAGGGGTCCGTGAGGACAGTGGACAAAGAAGCAATCCAGTCTTACACCTTCCACAGGAATGGTCTAGAAATGCAATACACAAAAAACCCTTTAAACTGGAAGCATTTTAACTAAGCTCAGAAACTCTGGAGAAGCACAACACTCTTATTTCCATAAAGCTCTCTTACGCCCTAGCTAGCCAGTGAGCTTTTGACAAATGTAGTGGTAGATTAATGCCAGGCATTGATATAGGTGCAAGTTCAAGTCCCTATTTTATTTAACAAGCACATATCCCAAATCGTACAATAGATACAAAGCCAGCTGTGAAATTATCCAGGTTCTGGGATTGGCCCGAGCCACGCTGCTCTTTCCAGCACAGCTTAGGTGTTAAGACAGTGACGCATCCCGAGTAGCTGGCCCCCACCTTCCCAAGAGACACATCGCAAAGAACTGACCAAATCTCCAACCTAAGTGATCCACACGGTGCCCACCTTAGATAATATGAAAGGTACAAACGGAGAGAAAAGCAATGACCTCAGTTCTAGACGCAAGGCTATTTTTACTCCTTGTAAGATGACTGAAAACATGGAGCTAGAAATTTTAACCAAAAAGCAACTGGGTCTTGGTATGGAAGAAATGTAAGTCCATAAGATCAGTTTAGTCTCTGATTCTCCCTCAGCATCCTAAGTGCAGAGCTTCCATGGAGAAATCATGTAGTGTCTCACTCTTGCTTTCCCTCTCAGTAGGATGAATTACAATAGCTCTCCACACTTCATGCACATACCCTCAATCACTCTTTCTGTTTCCCACTAACATGACCACATCTTTTCATGTCCACCTCCTACATATCCACAGAAAGGCCAAGGCTTGTGGCTCAACAGAGTGCTCTCTGCAGCCAACAAACCATAGGAGCACAATCGTTCTTGCACTTATTTTCAGGGGAATATGGTAACACTGTTGCTTACGAGATAAAGGAAACAAGATCCCCAAGAACCAGCACCTAGCCTAAGAGCACACTGCTCTACGGGGTCCAAAACTGTCCTGAGAAGCAAGAGGAGATGAGAGAGAAGTGTCTCTGATGAGAGGAAGCCAGTGGATATTTAAAACGGGTGACTCGCCACCCATCCCCTCTGGCACAGTACTCCATCTGCATGCGTTTAACACAGCACCTTGGTGTTTTTGGTGAACAGAGTCTGTTTGACTCAGTCTGTTTTTACTGCTGACATAAGACAGAGAACATCATGTTGTGATAGAATTACAACTCACAGTGGCAATGCCAGCCACCCGAGTACCAGTAAGCTGTCTGCTACCACATCCCAACCTTCCACGTCCACATTCAAGAACAGGCTGGTAGTGAGCTCTTCGCATCTAGGCAAGGTTCAGGAATGCTGCAGACCATCCTACCAATGCATAGGACAATACACCAAGACGAGTAACACCTCCAAGTAGTCAAAGAGTCTAGTCTTAATGGAAATGATTCAAATAATATCTTAAATAATATTTTAAAACACACACACACAGGGGCTAGAGAGATGGCCCAGTGGTTAAGACAACTGCCTGCAAAGCCTAAAGACCAGGGTTTGGTTCCCCAGTACCCATGTAAAGCCAGACACAAAGTGGTGCGTGCACCTGCAGTTTGATTGTGGCTAGAGGCCCTGACACACCCATTTTCTCTTTTTTTTCTCTCTCTCTCTGTCACCTTGCAAATAAAGTATTTTTAAAAATTAAAAAAACACAACACCCTTCACTTCACTTACCAGATAAAATTCATATATGACTTCAGAATGTGATGCAATGACTTTCCTAGCCACATCCTTCCTGTTACCCCCATGCCCACTATTCTTAAATTCCAGCCACACACCTGTCTTCAAATGTCTTTCGAGCTTTCCTGTTTACATCCTTGGCTTACGTTTTCCTTACTGTTGCCTATCTTCCCTTTCCCCGTTGTTGCTACTGCAGCTGAAACAGTACTTCCTTCATCGGGGCTTGTAGCTCATGCTGGCCCCTGCATGGCTTGTGCGTTTTCAATGCAACATCCCCAGATGCACTGCAGTCACCTGTACTGATGTTTCCCTGCTCTCCAGGGGGGGAGGAACATGCCGTTCATCGGTGTGTTGCACACATATAGGGCAGTCCTTGCAAAGTGCTTATACGTGCACATGCACTCTGGAATTGCAGATTCTTGCTTCTCGCGGCAAGAAACTAGCCTCTCTCCAGCCTAAATGCTAAATATAGTACTATCTAAATAACCCATCAGCAATGTCACCAGCTCAAGAACATCTGGGCATGACGAGCAGCAGCCTGGCCACTAAATCCTGGCATGGAGTGTGACGACGCTGCAGTTCCAGCCGCAGAGTTAGCACAGCCGAGGCTCCTGCCCCGTCCAGGGCTTATCTGTGAGAAGTCCTGGCTCTCGGGGACTGCTGGGTCCTGCAGACTCAGGAAGCCTGCGGGCGATGAGCATATTACATAAATGCAGGTTTGGTGTCTCTGTAAAACTGAATGAAGAATGCCAAAAGCAGGCTCTTATCAGTTAGACAGCTACAGGGGGTCATCCCCTAAGAATGAGGCTCCTTCCCCCTAACAAGAGACAAACCAACAGCTAACTTCTAGGAAGTGCTGTGTCACAGAGGCCACCCATCTCCTCTTCCATCTCGGAGAGAGGCAACCCCACACAGCTGACATAACTGGCAACCATTCAAAGAGAAGAGGAGGAAAGGATTAAACAGTACTTGACATTCACCTCCGACCCGTGAGGACAGAGGAGGTGGTCATTCTCCCTGAGACTCTAGAGGCCTTGTCCTAAGGTTGTGGGCCATGTCTGAGGGAACAGAGACCCAAGAGTAACTGCTGAATAGCTCAGTGCTCAAGAGTGACTGGGAAGGTGAAGGTGTGGTGGACAGTCCCAGCCTCATCACTAACTGCCCAGTCCGGGGGATAAATTGCCAGCCTACTTCTTCCCTCAGTTTCCTCACTTGCAGGAGCTGCCTACCTTTGCCTCACAGGTTCATCAAAAGAGAACTAGCAGGGCGTGGTGGCGCACGCCTTTAATCCCAGCACTCAGGTGGCAGAAGTAGGAGGATCGCCAAGAGTTCCAGGCCACCCTGAGACTACAGAGTGAATTCCAGGTCAGCCTGGGCTAGAGTGAGACCCTACCTCAAAAAAACTTAAAAAAATAATAAGTAAATAAACAACTCCTGCCAGATAGAATACCAGCTAGGTAAAGTGGCACCTACTTGTTATCATTTTGCTATTGGGGAGCTGACAGCAGAGTTAAGCAGACAAAACATAAATATCATTAGCCTCAATTAACAGTAAGTGACAGGCCACAGAGTGTGGAAGATCAATATGAAACTAAATCTACTGAGTGGGACCAGCCCTGGGAGATGATGCTTGGGGAGCTCACTGCCAGGGAGAGTGCAGGAGGTAGCCTCTGAAGAGAACGTACACACATATACACACAACAAAGCCAAAACCAGGGCTGGAGAGATGGCTCAGTGGGTAAAGTGTTTGCAGTGCAAGTGTGAGTTGTGAGTACTGAGTTTAGATTCCCAGGACCCATGTAAAGACAGATGGTGGTACAATCATTTATGATCCCAGTAGGGGGACGGAGACAGGAGAATCCCCTGAAAGTTCACCAGGATAGAAAGCCCGGTGAGTGCAGTGTTTAACAATTAGAGATGCTGTCTCAGGCTGGAGGGATGGCTTAGCAGTTAAGGCACTTGCCTGCAAAGCCAAAGAACCCAAGTTCGATTACCCAGAACCCACATAAGCCTGATGCACAAGATGGTGTACGTGTCTGGAGTTTGTTTCCAGAGGCTGGAGGCCTTGGTGCACCCATTCTCTCTCCCCACTCCCCGTTCTCAAATATATAAATAAAAATAAAATATTAAAAACACAAATGGAGATGCTATCTCAAGGGAGAAGAAGAAGAGTGACCGCTATATACACAGTGTGACACACTTGTGCTTGAATCCACACATGAACACACACCAAAACAAAACTCAGACCGCTGAGTAGCTTATAACAATTTAATCACTCAATAATACTGTGCACTCATACTAAGAGCCTCTGGAAGCTGAGCCAACAAAGTCACACCAAAACTAATTTAGAAGGATTATGGCTTCCTCTACAAGAGAACACCATAGTAACCAGGTTTCCAAAGCAACCTGGCTTGACTACTCTGCTGGCCTCCTGCATCCCTAGTGGTCACCATGTAGTTCATTGCTCCTCTGTTTACTCACTTCCTATGCATCAAGGTGGTGGGGGTGCTGACCCTACCTACCTCGCTATATATACTATAAAGCGCTGCATCAACTTGTCTGGCCATATGACCTTTCCTCTAGGATCTGCACACACAAATCCACTTAGTGCCTTGACTTTCATATCTAGCATGTACATGGAATTCTAAAAAGTCAAATTGAGCTCCTGGTCCTTCCCTGCCATTCATCCTGTGCATTTTAACCTAGATGCTCTCACGTAGCCTCTGTTGTGTTCCTCATTCTCACAGCCTTTTCTCTAAACCAAACAGTAGCCAGTGACATCTTGGCAGGATCTAACAGATCATGCTGCTTCCCTGCTTAAAATCTTCACTGCTGTGTAGTAGGAACATTTGAGCACGTTCTCTCCACTCTTCTCTTTCCATTCTGCAGGCTCCATAACAGCTACACACCTCTTCTTTCCCTGAAGTCTGTAAACAGAAACTCTCTTCCCCATCCTCTGCCTGGGGATTCTCACTTCGTTCTCCCTTGTCATTAACTCTCAGCTTATGTACCACCTTCCTACAGAGCCACTCTTGACCAACTGATCTACACACAGGCCCACTAATCAAGTCTTCACCGCTCTTGCCTAAAGTGATCACAATTGCTCATCTCCTGCCTGTCTTGTGCTCCTAACTAAGAACTGCAGGATATAGGAGAGCTCTTGCCCTGTTCAGTGTGGTATCTCCAGTGCCAAGAGCAGTGCCTGATAAAGGAGGCACTCAGGTATTTTCAGGAGAACTCCATTTGGGCTAGAATGGCCAGAACATGTATTAAACATGCTTCAGGGCTGGAGAAATGGCTTAGTGGTTAAGTGCTTGCCTGTGAAGCCTAGGGACCCTGGTTCAAGGCTCGATTCCCCAGGACCCACGTTAGCCAGATGCACAAGGGGGCGCATGCGTCTGGACTTCGTTTGCAGTGGCTGGAAGCCCTGGCACGCCCATTCTCTTTCTCTTTCTCTCTCTCTCTTCCTCTCTCTCGCTCTCACTCTCAAATAAATAAATAAAGATAAAACAACAACAAAAAAAAAACATGCTTTACTTCTGGAGGAAGTGGTGACCTGTGGGCCTTGCTCTCACTCCTAGATTCAGAGGGGAGAGAGCTCTCTCTGGACCACAAAGGTCTTGGAAGAATTCACAGAAAAGAGACAAAATGAAGAATGAAGAAAATATTTCAGATACATACCATGTCCCTAAGGAATCAACCTTTTAAACATCCACTGAGCAATGAAGGGACTTGAGGAGATCCATTTGTCAACACTGACAGACACACAGCTCTGAGAAGTGTCACTCATTCCATAGTATAAGTCAGTCTACCATTTCCCTTCTTACCAGCAGATAAAAGAGAGGGATCAGGACTGGAGAGATAGCTTAGTGGTTAAGGTGCTTGTCTGCGAAGCCTTAACGACCCAGGTTCAACTCTCCCAGTACCCATGTTAGCCAGATGCACAAGGTGGCACATGCATCTGGAGTTCATTTACAGTGGCTGGATGCCCCAGGATGCCCATTCTCTCTCTCTCTTAATAAGTAAAACAAATAAATAAAAATCTTAAAAAAAAAAAAAAAGGAATCAACATTTTCTGAGCATCACCTTGTGACTCTTCAGTAAAGGAGTGACACATGACTGAAGTGAGTCTTTTTCTGCCCAAAGCCATTGAGCAAGGTAGAGCAGGCCCAGAGCAAGGGTAAGGCCTTTCCTGCCTACACCGCACGGTTCCTCCAGAGAGATCAAGAGTGCTGGGCTTTTAGGCTCAACAAATGGGCTTTAAAAGGAGAAAGAGGAGCATGGGACAGCAAACCCAAGTCTCCCAAAATGATCTATAGCACTCAACAAGCATCCAGGAGAGACAAGCTTTCAGCTCTTTTAGAGCTGGAAACTGAGGCCAGAACCCTGAACCAATGACTTCCAGCTCGTGGAACTCCCTGCCACCACTGCCCTGTTTCCAAAGATAAATTTCAGCAGCAACATGCAGTTCTGCCAGTAAACATGCATCGGAGGCCAGAGCATAGCTTGTGGTAGAGTGACCACAGAAGCTGGACTTTGATTTAGCAAGTCTGACTGCAAATTGCAATCTGAATTCAGAAAGGTCTCTAGGATAACCTTGTGACCCTCTAATGACACTGTCTAGATGAGCTCATTCTTTGAGAAACTGTCTCAAATGAAGCCACAGCTGTGAGGGCAATAAGAAAGAAGGATTGACAAAATGTTTCCTTTGTTTCTTTTTAATTGCAAAAGATGTAGCAAAGAGCACTCAGCAGCCAGAGGCAGAACTCCCTCATTACCAACAGGAAGACAGCTGGGGCAAGTTCCCAGCCAGTAACATTTCCCAAGCCCTTCAAAAGTCAGACCTTCCCAAGGCACACCAGGTATTCCCTCCTGCCCCAAATTCCTGTCCCTGCCACAACAGGGACAGGGGCTTGCTCCAGTCCTAGAATGAGCAAAGAGGAACCAGTAGTTTGATTAAACAGGACAATTCCAAAAGTTAGCCAAGAAATGCTCTTCACCAAGCTGTGGCATCCTCCTCCTATAAACTGGCTCTGAGCAAGCCTGACTGGGGATCTACCACCTGCCGCCATAGCCACACCCCTGAACCATCCGGACCTGTGCTAATTCCGCCCCCACCCCCAACCTTCTTTCAGGAAAAGCCAGATAAGCAGCAGAAGCTACTCAGGCTGGTTCCATCCCAGTCTCTCAGGATATTGCCAATGGACTCAAGTAACACTACGAGAGTAGCTTTGACAATGACTGTGATAAAACCTGTCTGGACATTTGTGCTTTATATAAAATAAAGAAGCCCAAACTAATAAACTTATATTAAAAAATTAGGAGTAATGGTTCATGCATGTAATCCCAATATTTGAGAGGCTGACGCAAGAGGATTACCATGAATTTGAGGCCAGGCTAGGCTAACAGTAAGTTCTAGGCTATATACAATGTTGCTCCAAAACTCCATCATCCCCTTGGGGCTGAAGAGGTGGCTCAATGGTTCATGGTGCTTGCTTGTGAAGCCTGTTGGCCCAGGTTTGATTGACCAGCAAACCATGTTAAACCAGATGCAAAGTGGTGCACATGTGGCACACATATACCCATAAACACACAAATAAAAATTTAAAATCCAAAATAGATAATACCACAAAATAAAGTAAATAAAATAAAATACCCCCAAATAGATAATACTATAAAATAAAATTCCATTTCTTTCTCTGAGTACTCTGTGCTAAAATTATATTTTTATTAAAATACCTTCCCACTTAAGAGAGAAAATAAGCAGCAGGATAGCTAAATGGCACTTAGGGGTTTTTTGTTTGCCATTAATTTACCTTGGCAAAGTTAAAAAAAAAATGAAATTTGACAATCCTACATCAGCATCTGACATTCTTATGACTGTTTGATTTTATTATTTTTCCTAGTACATGCAATTCAAAGTCTGGGAGCCACAGGTGCTCAGGTTCAGGTTATTTAACACACCAGGGCTTTGTCGTGTGATGCGCAGGGTTACAGAAACCAGAGATGCTTGATGCTCCACTATAAGTTGGACTACAGTAAGAAATCTCTGAGAGAGCAGTGGAGAAAGGGAATGGAGGAGAACAAAGCAAAATGACATATATGCATACAAGTGCTTTGATGAAACCCAATTACTTTGTATGCTTACCTAAATAATTTTTAAAATACTTCAGAAAAGAAATCCTCTAAGAAAAACAAGTGAGCTGGGTCCAGCCACTGAGCTCATGCCTGCCAGGAGGTTAGTAACAAGTGATCAAGCCAAGAGATTAAGTAAAAAGGTTCAGTGCTCAAACCACAAACAACCCATTTGTCTCCTACAGATTCTGAATGCTCACCTGCATAGTAAAGACTGAAAACTCATGTAAGTTTTTAAAACAGTGGTTCAGTTATACTTTACTTACATGTGACTGGGAAACTATTCATTCTAAAGGAATGCAGCTTTGGAGAGGCGCACATGCTCTATGAAAGGTACTCTGGGAAGTGGGCTCAGAGGGAGGAGTGGTCCCACAGAGGCCAGCGGCCCTCTGCCCCTCACTTGTTGGGACCGGAAGGCTCTGAGCTCCTGACCAGAAGTCACCTGCTACAGTCCTTTCCACTAGCCCCAGCATGCCTCCAGTTAACACATTTCTCAAGCTGGACTGTTCTGTGACAAAAACACACTCTGAATCTGAGGAAGGCATATGTGCGCACACAAGGCATCCATGCCTGGACTTAGCACATTTAACCTTCTTTGTGGGCAGGAGAAGTGAAGGAATTGGGGATCTAACGCACAAGTGAGGCCAACAGAAGTCTAAGGAAAATAGGAAGAATGCCTCTTTACCCCAAGTCAACCAACTCCTGAAGAGCAAGGCCTACACCAGGGTTGCCAAAGTCAAATATCTGGTTACTGTTCACCTGAATACTGCCAGAGGCGGCCCCACAGAAGAAGGAATGCACCAGCCTCGCCCTCTTTGCCTAAGTCAGCCTCAGGTGCCTGAGCATCCTGGAAACAGACCTCCCTCTAGGTCCCTTTCCATCATCACAAAGGTACTATGAGCACTTTAAAGCAAGCTTCCTTGCCTATGGCCCCTAAGGACAAGAGGGGGTATAGATGCAGATGCATACCTACCAGAATTCGCCTCAACTTAAAGTAAATGTGACTTGTTAGAGTGCTAACTTTAGTGGGACTAAACAATGAGATGCCATTATACACAACAAGAGAAGGGGAGGGGAAAGGATTGGGGAGTGTTTGCATTAAAGCATATTCAACACCATTTTAACAATTCAGCCCAAGCCATTAAACATATTCACATCATCACACCACCATCACCACCATTGACAGTCCAGAACTGCCATCACTCCAAACACACCGCACATAGGAAATCCCAGCCTGTGGATCAGTACCAGGTAAAAAGGCACAAAAGAGAAGGAATGAAGCAGTGCTCAGCACTGCGAGCTCAGTAGGTGCAGTGACAAAGCGGTGACAAGGGGAAGTGAGCTAGCCCCCTCCATTCTAAAAGGCTCTGCATCTTGGCTCCAGGAGACGTCTGTAAGGAGGTGCCCCATTCTCAGGCAGCCCATCTAGCCACAGCTTTCAAAAGCAAAGTCAAGGCCTTGCTCACGTCCACATTCCTCTTCCAGCCTATCCTTTTGCTGCTCTTGCTACGTGTTCTTCCAAGTTAATCTGTTTATGAAGTATGTAGTGAAGCCAGTGATGATTTGCCCCAGTGCTGCCCCCAAGGGTTGTATTTGACTAGAGACCAGCAGATTTCCATGTACCTTTACAGGCTATCCACAGTCAACAGAAGGCTCTCCAAATACAAAGGTGTTAGACAACAGATGAAGACGGCAGGCAGGACAGCAAACTAGAAAAGGGTATCAAGTCAAAATCCTCACTGGAGTTGTGCCAAATAAGTATGTATGGAACATCTATACAAAAGACCACACGATTCACCAAGTTCCCATGCTAATCCGGGAACTTCACAAAAGGCTGGGGGCAAAGCGCTGCTTGCTCCATGCCGAGGCGTTCCTGCAGCAGGAAGGGAGCCTTTGGTCATCTGAGTCACTTGTCTGCAACTCCTCTCCGCCAAGGGTCCACATTTCACCAAGAGTATTTCTTTCAAAGACTGAACTTGGCAAACCAAAAAATGGCTAGGAGGCAGAATCTAGGGGGAAGATTTTTGTGCCTCAAGCTGCAAGCTAAACTTGGAAGACACTTCACAGTCACATGAGACTCCAACATGCCTTCTAAGAAAACATCTGCCATTTTCTCAGCAGATGGTTTCTTCACAAACATTCCATTTCAACAGGTCAAAACCAGGGCTTAGGTTAGTCCCTTCAACGGCTCTCTCCTGAGGGATCCAGGCTCCATCCTCCAGATGTGCTATCTTGTGCCTGAAGTCACCAAGAGATTGGCTGACAGTGCTGAATGAACATAACCTATCCCCAGAGCCTCCATTATTGCCATTTACCCCCTGCTGGAGAATTCCCAGTCTTCAGGAAAACAAAAGCCTGCCAGTTTTTCAATAGCTAACCAACACAAAAGCTAAGGGATGACGCCAGAGTCTTTCAGCTGATGACATACTCAACACAGGTGATTCATCCACCAGTGACTACACAGGTGGTAGGAACCTAGAAAGCATTTGTCCTCCTTGTGAACGTGGACAATCCCTGCACTCTAATAAAATTTAAAGGCATTCTCTCTCAGAGTTAGCATCTCCTGGACTGGTTTGGGGATTTTTGTGTTTGGTTTTGATCACAGCACACAAACCATGTGTCTTGGGACAAAACTTTTATCACCCTCATTCACACATGCAATCTTCTCAATTTTGTCCCTTTACCTACAAGTTTTATTAGAAGCCAAGAAACTCAGAATAGGAACTGTAGAAGAGAAGGATTAGAAGTTAGCCTAGTAATCCTTTTCTTTTTAATACTTTTCATACATGTACATTTGACCATAATCCATTCCCATGACCTTCTCTTGTCCCTCCTCCCCACTCCCCTGACAATCCCTTCTTTCCAACTAGTCCCTTTTCTACTTTGACTTTTAAAAATATTTTACTTATTTATTTATTTGACAAACGGGTCAGGCAGATAGAGAGAGAGAAAGGGAGAGAGAATGGGCATGGCAGGGCCTCTAGCCACTCACTGCAAATGAGCTCCAGACACATGTGCCACCTTGTGCATCTGACCCTATGTGGGTGCTGGGGAAATGAACCTGGGTCCTTAGGCTTTGTAGGAGAATGCCTTAGATGCTGAGCCATCTCTCCAGCCCTCTACTTTGTGTGTATATATGTGTACTTGAGTGTATGCAAACAACTCTAATTAAACTTATAGGGACACAAACTTTTTTCTCAAGTTCTCACTTCAGTATTTCCTATATGCTTGGTAGAACTTGATTTTTTTTTTTTTTTACAAAATAAAAGGGAAATACACCTTAAGGACATGAAGTATATGTATTGAGTCATTTTTGTGGCCATTTGTAAAATAATCAGTGAGCCTTTTCATTAAGGGTTAAGGCAACCACAGTGGTGGGGCCTATAAAGGAACCAAGGACTGGAGCAGGATTGAAAAGAGGGTAAATTATAGCAGGGGTTAGGCAAAGTATCAGATATTACAACTGTCCTGGGTTGTGGTTATTGGATTCTAGGACCTGGGCCTCAGCCTCATGCATAGTACAAATTCAGGCATATGGTGAACCAAATAGGTTGATCTAGAAACACAACTCATTGAAAAAAAGAATCATCTCTAGAGGGGAAAGTGCATCTTGGAACCATAAATATATGGCCAGAGAAAATCTCCTAACAATTTCATATTTTATAAGGTAACCTGTGTGTAAAACTTATTACTTAAAACCCCAACTCAGAACCACAGTCTCACATTTCCTCTCCCTGAAGCAAGGACTGCATCATGGTAGATATAACATGGTGAAACCATATATAACATACTGGGAGACTGATCCTTCCTATCTCAAGGCCATCTTAATACTAAGGTTAAGGCCTAAATTTCATTTATGAATAAATCTTTTAACAATTTTTGTCACTTTTAAGAGTCACAGATTCATTGTGCTTTGGCTAAAAGTTCAAAGCTATAATGATGGAAAAGACTTGCAAATTTAGGAAAGAAAAGTCATTTTACACAAGAAGCTTTATTCACAACATTCCTGTTACCCAATGTGAAAATCGTTTTCCTCACTCAACTAATACTCCAAACATAATTGGATGTCCTTCAATTCAAGTAGATTCTGACATTAACTCCTGGAGTTTATACAGATCCCACAACTAGGGCTCAGTCCCACAGCACAAGTCCTCAGTTAAGACGCCAGTTACCGATCTCATGTTTCTGTCTGTGCTTCTGATCACCTGTAAACCGGGGGCTCCCATGATCTCATCTTTGTGTTCAGAAATTTGCTTGAATAGCTCACAGAACTTACAGAGTTCATCATCAAGAATACAACTTGGGAAGAGCCAAGCAGAAAAGGTACACAGGACAAGGTAGGGGGAAGGCACACAGTGTGAATGTCTTCCCCTCAGAACTGTCTCCCATCACCTCCATGTGTTCGCTGAGCTGGAAGCTCTCCAAACTCCATCACTTAGGGTTTATGGAAGTTTCATCGACATAGGCATGATTAATTAAGTCACTGGCCAGCAGTGATTAACTCCACCTCCAGCTCCTGTCTTTGCTCCAGAGGTTAAAAGGATGGAGCTGAAAGTTCCAACCCTCTCTCTGTGGCTTGGCCTGTTTGTTTGGCATCTAGCTCCTGTTGTGGATCTATCTAGAGGCCCCAGCCACCTTGGAAACATACAAAAGGCACTTCTGCCATTAGAGAGATTGTGATGATTTTCGGAGCCATGGGTCAGGAACTGACTAAACACATTTCTTCAGGCATCATGCTCTGTATGATATGTGGACATCATAGACCCTAAGCACACGATGGCAGGACAGGAACAGTTAATTTCACTTGAGTGCACAGCTTGAAAGGGTTTCCCAACATGTAGTCAATCATTCTGTATACACGTGGGCTCAGCTACAAGGCTAGACCTCAAGGCCATACATAGCAAAAGGTGGGACGGATGCTCCCTGCCTGCACACCCAGAATCATCAGAGATGTCGAGCTCACTCATTCTCAGACATCCATTTCACCTCCCAGGAGAGCTATGGTTAAAAGCTAATTAAAGAAGACAGAGGTCATTTCCCTGAACAACTACGCAGAAGTTATACAGAAAGCAGACTCTAGAACCAGACTGACTATCACATAGTAGATAAGCAACTCTGGAGAGTTACAAAACACCCCTGTGCCTCAGTGTGAAAAGATACCACCACACAATAATCCTTTCAGAAAAATACCTGGCTCCTAGTAGCTAACACTTAGTAACGCATATTGTCTTTTGAGCTTTGGTTTTTCATCTGTAAAATGAGGAAGGAAAAGACAGCACTGTATGCCTTTTCACCATTCACCAGAACAAAATAGGAGCAGTTCACTGTTTGGCCTCTCAGCTTTATGGGTTATACTAGGTTCTTAAGTCCACTTCAGCCACGTATACTGCTCTGTCCAGACACTTTTCATTTAGTCTTCCTTACAGTGGATTAGCAGTTATATTCAAAAGGACTCTAAACAATATAACTGAAGAGACTGTAGAAGGAAGTGTACATCTATTTCAAATCTCTTCTGGATATCTGGCACAAAGATGGTGATGCAGTTTGGACTTAAACACTTCCAGCTCCACAGAACTCGCTACTCACACTACAACTGCTTTACTTTCAAGGGGATTCCAGAGTCCATATGTCCCTGCCTTCTGGGGAATTTTTGAACCAAGTCTATATGGCCAAAGACTGGGGTCCTTGCTCTAATGGCAATGGCAGAAGTTTATAACTTGGAGAATACAACATCACTATCAAGTGCAAACCTGCACTGATTCCTCTGATATGTAATAAGGGTAGACATTACTCCCTCTCTAACAAACAATAGGACTGGGAGGAGTCAGCAAATATAAGTGGCTCTGCCCACTTTTCCTATGATGCTATAGTCTGGGACAGATTCTCCCAACTCCAAGCCAGGTTTTTCAGTCTGTTTTCAATCACCTGCCACTTCAGAATCATGAAATTCCCAAGCCACCCCTCAACAGAAGCAGAATTGACAGTCCTAGCAATTCTGTCTAGATAGTTCCCTACACATGATCAGGTGATCAGTGGTCATTTTCCACCAACCTAACAGAACACCATTTTCATTAGCAAAGCACAAGCATCATCAGAAAAGCCTTCACACAGCATATGGTTCTCGAGAACTTTATGGAAACCAAAATCTGTGATGTCTGCAGCAATGGCCAGCTAATAAGCAGCCCATCCCATCTCCAGGCTCAACAAGAAATATTTTTCCCTGTTACTTTTCCTAAGAATACCAGCCACTCACCTATCACTGCCTTCTTGAAATGGGATAATTAAACAGGTTGAAACTTTTTATGTGGTGATGTAATGGGCCATAAAAGTACACAAAGATCTTTTAAAGCACAAGTGCTGCTTAAGACAGACAGAGGAGCAAAGGCAACTACTAAACAAAGTAGAAACCTGCCCTGTTTTACTGCCTCGGAAGCTGTATTTCTTATTTCAGCGGTTGTCCTTTGGACTACAGAAGTTGTTAACGCAGTATTTATGGAAGGAGGAGAGAAGATACACAATTATCCACCCAACAAACTGGAAATGTGTCCAGATGTGCTCCTGCAGAATAGAATGAATAAAGCTAGGAAAGTTTGTTTAATCTATATTCTGACGCATCCTTCTGCACGACTCCATTTCTCCGTTCTTCTAGGACCAGCTCAGCCTATGTCTTCAGAAATTACCAATTTCTACTAATTATCTAGATTATGCACTTCAGCATTTTCCACTCTATTCATTTGAAATGATTTCTAGCAAAGTAATTTATTTTATACTCTTCCAGTCACTGTCCTGCATGTCTATCCTAGCTACTCATCCATATTATGAACTTCTTTTAAAGAAGGCTTGCTATCATGCATCTCTGCTTCTTCCAAAATTCTTGGCCCAGTAGAAGGCTTATGCCAGTACCTAGGAAATCCTTATAATTAGATTTTTATTGCTCCCAGTCTTGGTAATATAATTTGAAAGGCAGGGTCTTCCTAAAATGAGGCAACCTGGCCAAAGTAACCTTTGGGAAGACAGGCCAGCTTCCCTTTTCAATATCATTTTAGGTACATTTTTATTAATAAGCACATAATTGTACATATTTATGGGATGCAGTATAGCATTTTGATACATGTATATCATGTATAAAGATCAAATAATGGTAAATGTTAGATATATCACCTCAATATACTTTGCTAGATATTTTTTAAATGTTCAAATGTTGTCAACCATAGTTATCCTATTATGCTACAAGACATTAGAAGTTTCTCCTGTTGGTCAAATGTACCAACTAGTATAATGGTGGCATGTCTGTTGTGGGGGAAACTAACTGTTCTCTGATTGGATTTGAGGCCCATTCCATGGGAGGGAATTCATGCCTGGTATTGAAAACCTAATCAAAAGCCTATGACTTGGGAGGTCATAAGCCTGGGGAGTGGAGGACCACTACTGTTGTCTGGCTAAATGGACACAGTATGCCCACCAAACTAGCCCCCAAATACTTATGTTCAGGCTCATGTATTAATGCTACTCTGACTTTTTGGCTAAAGAAGCCTGTCTTTTCAGATGGTGGTGACCATTGGGGTTACTCAAAGTCATTAAAGTGCTAAGAAGAAGCGCCCACGGAGTGTTCAGCACTGGGACATCTCTATCACACCCTCCAAAGCTCAGGGACCATTGCAGAAGAAGTGGCAGAAAGAATGTAAGAACCAAAGGAAGGATGGGAGTGTTTACAATACTGCCTTCCAGATACAAAGTGGCCACAGTGCATACCTTACAGTGGCTGACGCTACCTACACAAGACCTGCATAATAGGAGGAACAAAATGATGACATAAAATAGAAGACAGGCCGGGCATGGTGGTGCACACCTTTAATCTCAGCACTCGGGAAGCAGAGGTAGGAGGATTGCCATGAGTTTGAGGCCACCCTGAGACTCCATAGTGAATTCCAGGTCAGCCAGGGCTAGAGTGAGACCCTACCTAGAAAAACAACAACGACAAAAAAAAAAAAAATAATAAAATAAATAAATAAATAAAAATAAAAACCAGAAGAGAGACTAGTTGGAAAGAAGGGATTCATTGAGAGGGTGGTCTGGGGTGGGGAAAAGGAAGGATAGTGGGATCATAGTATATTGTCTATATCTATGAATATTGTCAATGACATTTTTTTTAAAAAAGGTAAAACAGACAAGGTGAATAGGCAGAGTTATTTAAAAAGTTGACCTTGTGATTGGGGGGCAAAAGAGAAGTTACTTCTATTTAAATACCACTCTGTAACAATTAAGCCATATCCCACTCTCACTCAATGTACACCTTTCCCAGAACCTCATAACCACTATCCTAGTCTCCCTAAGTATCATTTTTTAAAGTTTATCTGAAGTTCAAATTATAGGGACCCTTCTTATAGGATATAGGAGGACAGACATGAAAAGTCAAACACAGTATCCCTCTCAGGAAAATTAACTGGGATGTCCTTTTAAGAGACTACTGTTCATGGAACAATGATCCTAGAAGGGGGTTATAAGACTTAAGTAACATCTTTTCATTGGGTTTGTCTTCACATCCACCTGGGATTCCTAACCAACATTCCTATGCACTCCAGTCAGCATTTTCATTAGCCTGGGACATTGCCACCACCTTGCCATGGCTGTGTTTCTGCTGTGGTGTCTGTCCACTGCTGCTGCCTGCTCCTTTTTTAAGTCTTTTTGGGTGTATTTTCAATCAAGGTTTCCAGAATGTAACTTAATATCTCTAGCCTTTTACATACAGAAGCATTCCTGCAACTGACCTGCTGTGTGCTGCATCGCAGTGAAGCACAAGCAAGCTATTACCTCTTGCATCCATCCAGAAGGAAGGTCATTGCGTTGCCACATCAAGGTCCCACATCATTCTATAGTGTTAAGTAAAAACTAACTTTATCAATATGCAAGCAAGCTGTGTTCCAAGTTCTAAGCCTGAAACTCAGAATTCCCTTTTGCCATAGAGACAATCCCAAAGTTCTATGTTCCCAGGACAGCAAACACAGCCTGCATGCTTAAAATGCAGTAACCATGTTTCTATGAGGAAGTACATCTCAAGTGGCTCCCTGGTCTAGGGCTATGGCTGCTGATTAGGATGTGTACGGAAGTACACCTCAAGTTACTTATTAGCAGGTGTGGTGTGTACCTGGGCATCCTTGTACAAAAGGGAACCCTCACTCCCCAGTTAAAGACAGAAAACCCAGAAGTGATAGTACCACACTCTATTCTCTCCTCCCCAGCTCTAGATAAAGAAAAGCAAAGGTCCCAAAACACATGGATGCATGGCAGACACTGGCCACCACCTGGTCCAAGGAAATAGAAACAAAGTCCTCTACTGTCACTCAAATGCACTGGAAGGTTTAAAACAGGAAACAAGTATTCACAAGCCCATTTCCAAAAGCTTTGATCAATGAGTACCTACTAACAAAACTGTTGTATATTCTCCTCTTGTCGCAGTCAGGTTCGCATTGCTGGCAGAAATCACCCAACCAAGAACAGTTGTGGGAAAAAGAGGTTTATTTTGGCTTATAGACTTGAGGGGAAGCTCCACGATGGCAGGGAAAATGATGGCATGAGCAGAGGGTGGACATCACCTCCTGGCCAACATAAGGTGGACAATAGCAACAGGAGTGTGTGCCAAACATTGGCAAGGGGAAACTGGCTATAGTACCCATAAACCTGCCCCCAACAATACACTGCTTCTAGGAGGCATTAATTCCCAAATCTCTATTAGCTGGAAACCTAGCATTCAGAACACGTAAGTGTATGGGGGACACCTGAATCCAACCACGACACCTCTTCAACCCACATTGATGGAATTCTGAAGTACTCAAGGGAAGAGAGCTTCAATCTTAAATGTTTCAGGGTATTTAAAATTTTTACTCATATTCAGCATCACTGCACACTTACCATTGTATTGTGGGAAATCCAGTCACCACTACCTTATAGTACTAAAGCTACTGGTACTACTTATAGAAGGCATTTCATAGCCCCTACAACTCTCCCTGAATTCCCACATCCACACTGTGAAAGATGTGCCTAAAACGAAAGTAACTAGTCATCTCCAAACATCCCCTGAAAGGCACCATTTCTGCTTTTTTTTAAAAAAAATATTTATTCATTTGAGAGAGATAAAGAGGCAGAGGTTTGTGTGTGTGTGTGTGTGTGTGTGTGTGTGTGTGTGTGTGTGTGTGTGTGTATGGAAAGAGAGGGGGGGCCCTCACCAGGGTCTCTAGCCACTGCCAATAAACTCCAGATGCACACACCACCTTGTGCATCTGGCTTACATAGGTACTGGAGAATTGAACCTGGGTCCTCAGGCTTTGCAGGCAAGCACCTTAACTTCTAAGCCATCTCTCCAGCCCAGTTCTGCTTTTTTAAAGTCACTTAAAGTTGCTTCTGCCATTGTGCATTCTAAAACCAAATTATTTGTTTATAAAATGAGCCACCTACCTCAGAGCCACCTGTCTGAATGAAGGCCCGTTCACCAATGCACAGCACCCCTGAATGCTGTTCAGCTTGGTAACCCTGAAACTCCTGTTTGCATATAGGCTTGATCCATAATGTCCAATAGCTTTTCTTACTAACAGGAAATGCGGAGGTGTGGTGGGGGGCTAGGAAGGCAAGGGTTGGCTACGATGCTAATGCTATTGAGGCCATCCTCAAAAGTCCAAAAAAGCAAAGGCCAGTTGGAATCCCTAGTCAGGCCAAGCTCAAGGAAAGCTTGTGATTGAACTATAGCCCAATCCTGTCAGTAGACACTGGCTATTTCAGGGCGGTTGCTTCATGAGACTCTAGCATCTGCTGTGCTTCTGCAGGTTTCTAATTTCAGCTGCAGAGACAGAGCCCAGGAAATGAGGCAGACACATCTAAGAGCCTGCAGAAACAAAGAAGACTGACTCCAAATGAATAACGGCCTGCCTTGAAGGGATTTTAAATAAAAAGCTCAAAGATGGAAAGAAAAGATTAGAAGAAAATGATAGGAAAAAAAAATAGAAGCAGACACAGCCCTAAGCTGAAAGTCACAAGAACTGGGAAACTAAGAACAGTGATGCGGGAGAAATTAAACAGGGTTGACTGGGTCTCGCTTTTAAAATGTGAACGGAGGAGACAAGCAATGTAAGGGACAAACCCAAGGTCATACAGTATAATGGGGAGGAGAGGTTAGAGTGTAGCAGACTTTTCTAACAGTCCTCCCTAAGGGAAGATGTACTTACAGCTCAATTTTAACTTTAATTTCAACTTTTATTTTGATAAGGTTTTAATTAAAAAAAAAACAAAACATTCTGCCCAAAGAACTATACAAGAATGTCAAAGGTACCATGGGAACCATGAGGTTCCACGGAAAGGCTGCTCAAATGCTGAGCTGGACTGTATCTTTCAGGTTTTTTTTTTAAACAATTTCCTAAGAGTCCACTATCATAAACGAATATGCAATACTGTGAAGCTCGTGGAATGGTGTGTGTGCAGTGGTGGGGGGGGGCAGTTGGGGATGGACACAGTAATGAGAAAGAAATAAGCACATTAAGTATTCTAGTGTTAGTTAACTAGGTGTTCAGATTGTTGAGCTTTAAAAATACTTTATTTTCAAGAATTATAAATTCTAGAACTTCCAGTTAAGATGGCGGCGTAGATACCACGCCAAAGCAGACTAGGGGGGGGGGGGAGCCAAAAAAAAAAAATGCAGCAAAATACACACTTTTACTAACAAGTGAGGTGTATAGCAAACTGAAATGGCAGCGGAGAAGTAGGAGAGATCCAGAGCGTCCAGAGCCCACACAGGCCGGCAGAAGCAGCTCCGGCAGGTCCACGGACCACGGTGGCGGCGGCGGCTAGAAAGGCCGCCAGGCTCGGCTTGAGCCGCAGGAAAAGCCAGGTGAGGGGATTTTCCACTCACACCGCAGCTCTCCGCAAACTCAAGAAACGTGAAGGGAGAACGGCAGTGAACACCGGAGGAGCAGATCACAAGGTAGAAGAACATGTAGAACAGCGGGCGAACTAGAGCAGCATCGGCAGCCTCCCCTCCCCCACCGCCAGTGCCCAGCTCCAGCGAACAGAGCAGCGGTCCAGGGACCCGGCCACGCCAACTTGAACCCACAGCGGGACCCATGCACGACCAGAGGTAACTGGGATGACACCAGGGAAGGGTCTCACCTGGTCACAGCTGACTTGGAACCCTCAACAGATCAGAACTCTTAACCTCCTTGGTGTCAGGATTAAGGCTGTGGGTGGGGCACCACACACCCTAAGGGACAGTTAGAGGATCTGGATGTCATAATACCTACTCATGGATAAATACTCTGAGCTGTGTTTCATCGAAAGTGTACATTATTTAATTAAATTTCAGAATCTATCTGTATATGGTTCCACTCAGCCTACTTGAATACTCTCATAGCAGGCAAACCCAACACCTAGGGTCACTATTGTAGATACTCTGAGAGTCTTGAGAGCCACACCTAACGCCTTAAGCTCCTATCCTGAAGATATATAACATCAGATTGACTGATACATCTAGTAATACCCAGCTAACTAGAAAATCCAATCATTAAATAATCCAGGATGCAAGCCGGGTGTGGTGGTGCACGCCTTTAATCCCAGCACTCGAGAGGCAGAGGTAGGAGGATCTCCGTGACTTCGAGGCCACCCTGAGACTCCATAGTGAATTCCAGGTCAGCCTGTGCTACAGTGAGACCCTACCTCGAAAAACCAAAACAATAATAATAATCTAGGATGCAAAAAATATATACATAACACAAGAAACACCAAAAGTCAAGATAATATAAATCCACCAAAAAGTATTAATGCATCAGAAATGACCTCCAGTGAGAACGAGTTAGAGGAAATGCATGAGAAAGATTTCAAAAGAATGATTATAAATATGTTTAAAGAAGTCAAAGAAGAAATCAATGGAATGAAAGAGGCAATCAAAGGAATGAAAGAGGCAATCAAAGGAATGAAAGAGGAAATCAAAGGAATCAAAGAAAACACAGGACACCAATTTAATAAATAAACAGGTCAATACTAGACATAAATAAGGAAATAGAAATAATAAAGAAAAACCAGTCAGAATTACTAGCAATGAAGAACACAGTTCATGAAATAAAAAACTCTCTAGAAAATCTCACCAGTAGAATGGATGAAGGAGAGGACAGAATATCTAAGCTAGAAGACCAGATGGCTAATCTAATGCAGTCCAACAAAGAGAAAGACAAACTAATAGGAAAGTATGAATGGGAATTTCAAGACATTTGGGACACTATGAAAAGATCAAACATAAGAATTCAGGGCACAGTAGAAGGAGAAGAATTTCACTCCAAAGGCATAGTAGGCATCTTCAACAAAATCATAGAAGAACACTTCTCCCAAATTGGGAAAGAGGTGCCAAGGCAGATACAGGAATCCTTTATAACACCAGCCAGAGAAAACCTGGAAAGAACCTCTCCTCGCCATATTATAATCAAAATATCAAACACACAAACCAAAGAAAAAATATTGAAAGCAGTCAGAGAGAAAAACCAAGTTACCTACAAAGGCAAGCCTATCAGGATTACAGCAGATTACTCAACACAAACTTTAAAAGCCAGAAGGGCTTGGAGTGATGTATTCCAAGTTCTGAAACATAACAACTGTCAACCAAGGTTACTTTATCCTGCAAAACTATCCATTCAAATACAAGGAAAAATAAGGACATTCCACGACAAAAGCAAGCTAAAGGAACATTTGAAGACAAAACAAGCTCTACAGAAAATACTTGAAAGAATCCTCCATGCTGAAGAAAAAGAAAAGCACACATATAAGGAACGGGGAAAAAAAAACAAACAATACTCAAATACTAGTTAACACAAGAGAGCAAAGGTAAAACCAGAAGAACTACAAAAAAATGGCAAAAATGAATACACACCTTTCAATATTATCTCTTAATATCAACGGCCTCAATGCCCCAACCAAGAGGCATAGGTTCGCAGACTGGGATAGAAAGCAGGATCCTTCATTTTGTTGCCTCCAAGAAACCCACCTTTCTACAAAGGATGGACACTGTCTTAGGATGAAAGGTTGGAAAACGGTGTTTCAAGCAAATGGACCTAGAAAGCAAGCAGGGGTTGCTATCCTAGTATCTGGCAAGGTAGACTTCAGTCCAACATTAGTTAAGAAAAATAAGGAAGGTCACTTTATATTGATTAAAGCCACCCTCCAACAGAAGGACATTACAATCCTAAACATATATGCACCTATCATGGGGGCCCCAAAATTCATCAAAAAAAATGCTATTAGAACTAAGGTCACAGATAACACCAAACACAATGGTAGTGGGTGACTTCAACACCACACTCTCATCAATTGACAGGTCATCTGGGAAAAAATAAACAGAGAGGCATCTGGACTAAATGAGGTCATAGAAGGAATGGACATAACAGATATATACAGGACATTTCATCCAAATGCTGCAGAATATACATTCCTTTCAGCAGCACATGGGACATTCTCTAAAATAGACCATATATTAGGACACAAAGCAAATCTTAACAAATACAGGAAAATTGAAATTATTCCTTGCATTCTGTCTGACCACAATGAAATCAAACTACAAATCAACATCAAGAAAGGCTATAGAGCATACACAAAATCATGGAAATTAAACAACACACTACTAAATGATGAATGGGTCAATGAAGAAATCAAGAGAGAAATAAAAAAATTTATAGAGTCCAACGATAATGAGAACACAACATACCAAAATCTCTGGGACACAATTAAGGCAGTCCTAAGAGGTAATTATATAGCTTTAAGTGCCTATATTAAGAAATTAGAAAGGTCGCAAGTAAACGACCTAATGATTCACCTTAAAGCTTTGGAAAATGAAGAACAAGGCAAACCAAAAATCAGTAGACGGGAAGAAATAATAAAGATTAGGGCAGAAATTAATGAAATAGAAACCGAAAAAAACAATCCAAAGAACCAATGAAAGAAAGAGTTGGTTGTTTGAAAGGATAAACAAGATTGATAAACCCTTAGCAAATCTGACCAAAAGAAAGAGAGAAGAGACACAAATTAATAAAATTAGAGATGAAAAAGGTAACATCACAACATATGCCAGAGAAATTCAAAAAATCGTAGGGACATACTGTAAAAGCATATACTCCACAAAGAATGAAAATCTGAAAGAAATGGATGATTTCCTTGATTTATATGACCTACTTAAATTAAATCAAGATGAGATTAATCACTTAAATAGACCTATAACAAGCATGGAGATCCAAGCAGTTATCAAAAATCTCCCAACTAAAAAAAGTCCAGGCCCAGATGGATTCACTGCTGAATTTTACCAAACATTCAGGGGAGAACCAACACCATTGCTTCTTAAGCTTTTCCATAAAATAGAAAAAGAAGGAATCCTACCAAATTCCTTCTACAAAGCCAGCATCACCCTGATACCAAAACCAGGCAAAGAAAGAACAAAAAAAGAAAATTACAGACCAATCTCCCTCATGAACATAGATGCAAAAATTCTCAACAAAATATTGGCAAACAGAATACAAGAATATATCAGAAAGATCATTCACCCTGACCAAGTAGGCTTTATCCCAGAGATGCAGGGAAGCTTCAACATACGCAAATCGATAAATGTAATACATTATATAAATGGATTGAAGGACAAAAATCACATGATCATCTCATTAGATGCAGAGAAAGTGTTTGACAAAATCCAATATCCCTTCATGATAAAAGTCCTACAGAGACTGGGAATAGAAAAAACACATCTCAATATAATAAAGGCTATCTATGACAAGCCTACAGCCAACATATTACTAAACGGGGAAAAACAGGAAGCTTTTCCACTAAAATCAGGAACAAGACAAGGGTGTCCACTGTCCCCACTTTTATTTAATATAGTACTGGAAGTCTTAGCCATAGCAATAAGGCAAGAGATGCACATAAAAGGGATGCAAATTGGAAAGGAAGAGATCAAGTTATCATTATTTGCAGATGACATGATTCTATACATAAAGGACCCTAAAGACTCTACCAGCAAACTTCCAAAGCTGATAAACACCTACAGCCATGTAGCAGGATACAAAATAAATACACAAAAATCAGTAGCCTTCATATATGCTAACAACAAACAGAGGATGAAATCAGAGAATCACTCCCTTTCACAATTGCATCAAAGAAAATAAAGTACCTTGGAATAAACCTAACCAAGGCAGTAAAGAATCTCTGCAATGGGCTGGAGAGATGGCTTAGCGGTTAAGTGCTTGCCTGTGAAGCCTAAGGACCCCGGTTCGAGGCTTGATTCTCCAGGACCCACGTTAGCCAGATGCACAAGGGGGCACACACGTCTGGAGTTCGTTTGCAATGGCTGGAAGCCCTGGTGCGCCCATTCTCTCTCTTTCTCTCTATCTGCCTCTTCCTCTCTCTGTCACTCTCAAATAAATAAATAAGAATGAACAAAACAAATTTAAAAAAAAAAAAAAAAGAATCTCTGCAATGGAAACTATAAAACACTCAAGGAAGAAATTGCAGAAGACACTAGGAAATGGAAAAACACCCCTTGTTCCTGGATTGGAAGAATCAATATTGTGAAAATGGCAATCTTACCAAAAGCAATCTACAAATTTAATGCAATCCCCATCAAAATTCCAAAGGCATTCTTCATGGAAATAGAAAAAGCAATCCAAAAAGTTCATTTGGATCTTACAAGATGGCGTGTGAGAAGTCCGAGAAAGCAGACACTAAGGAGAAGAAACTTGCAGTCTAGAAGGCTGATGGTGTAGGCAAGGCCAAAAAGGGTGACCCTAAGGTTACAAAGCCTAAGAAGGGGAAGCCCCACTGCAGCCAGAACCCGGTCCTGGTGAGAGGAATTGGCTGGTACTCCCGATCAGCTATGTATTCCAGAAAGGCTCTGTACAAGAGGAAGTACTCAACTGCCAAATCCAAGGTTGAAAAGAAAAAAAGGGAAGAGGTTCTTGCTACGGTCACAAAACCAGTCGGTGGTGACAAAAATGGAGGTACCCGGTGGTTAAGCTTCGTAAAATGCCTAGGTATTATCCTACTGAAGACGTGCCACGGAAGCTGTTGAGCCATGGCAAGAAACCCTTCAGTCAGCATGTGAGAAGGCTGTGGCCAGCATCACTCCTGGGACCATCCTGATCATCCTCACAGGACGCCACAGAGGCAAGAGATTGGTTTTCCTGAAGCAGCTGGAAAGTGGCTTATTACTTGTGACTGGACCTCTTTCTCTCAATCAAGTTCCTCTGCATAGAACACACCAGAAGTTTGTCATTGCCACCTCCACAAAAATTGATATGAGCAAAGTTAAAATTCCTAAACACCTCACTGATGCTTACTTCAAGAAGAAGAAACTGCGGAAGCCCAGGAAGGCGAGATCTTTGACACAGAGAAGGAGAAATACGAGATTACAGAGCAATGCAAAGTGGATCAGAAAGCTGTGGACTCGCAAATTTTGCCAAAGATCAAAGCTATTCCTCAGCTTCAGGGCTACCTGCGGTCGGTTTTTGCTCTAACGAATGGTGTTTATCCTCACAAATTGGTGTTCTAAATTTCTTACTAAGAACCTAATTAAACAACTGATAAATTTGAAAAAAAAATTCATTTGGAATCACAAAAACCTCGAATATCTAAAACAATAGTGAGCAACAAAAATAAGGCGGGTGGTATCACCATACCTGATTTTAACCTATACTACAGAGCCATAGTAACAAAAACAGCATGGTACTGGCACAAAAGCAGATATGTAGATCAATGGAACAGAATAGAGGACCCAGATATAAATCCAGGTAGCTATAGCCATCTGATATTCGATAAAAATGCCAAAAATACTCATTGGAGAAAAGACAACCTCTTCAGCAAATGGTTCTGGGAAAACTGGATATGTATCTGTAAAAGAATGAAAATAAATTCTTCTCTCTCTCCATGCACAAGAATTAAGTGCAAATGGACTAAAGACCGTAACATCAGACCTGAAACTCTGAAATTGTTAGAGGAAAAAGTAGGGGAAACCCTTCAACATAATGGTCTTGGCAAAGACTTTCTGAATATAACCCCAATTGCTCAGGCAATAAAACCACAGATTAACCACTGGGACCTCATGAAATTGCAAAAGTTTTTTACTGCAAAGGACACTGTGAATAAAGAGGCAACCTACAGAATGGGAAAAAATCTTTGCCAGCTATATATCTGATAGAGGATTAATATCTAGGATATACAAAGAACTCAAAAAGTTAAATAATAAGAAATCAAGAAGGGAGGGAGGGTAGCACCATGGGATATTTTTTATAATCATGGAAAATATTAATAAAAATTAAGGAAAAAATAAATAAATAAAATAAAGAATAAAAAAAAGAAATCAAACAAGCCAATTAAAAAATGGGCTATGGAGCTAAATAGAGAGTTCTCAAAAGAAGAAATATGGATGGCGCATAAGCTTCTAAAAGAATGTTCTATATCCCTAGTCATCAGGGAAATGCAGATTAAAACTACATTGAGATTCTATCTCACTCCTGTCAGATTGGCTACCATCATGAAAACAAATGATCATAAATGCTGGCAGGGATGTGGAAAAAGAGGAACCCTCCTACACTGTTGGTGGGAATGCAATCTGGTCCAGCCATTGTGGAAATCAGAGTGGAGGTTCCTAAGACAGCTAAAAATAGATCCACCATATGACCCAGCTATAGTACTCCTAGGCATATATACTAAGGACTCATCCCATTTCCTTAGAAGTACATGCTCAACCATGTTTATTGCTGCTCAATTCATAATAGCTGGGAAATGGAAGCAGCCTAGATGTCCCTCAACTGATGAGTGGATAATGAAGATGTGGCACATTTATACAATGGAGTTCTACTCAGCAGTAAAGAAAAATGAAGTTATGAAATTTGCAGGAAAATGAATGGATCTGGAAAGGATTATACTAAGTGAGGTAACCCAGGCCCAGAAAGCCAAGCACCGCATGTTCTCCCTCATATGTGGATCCTAGATACAGATGATTGGACTTCTGTGTGAGACGGAAAAAACACAGTAGCAGAGGCCAGTAAGTTAAAAAGGAGCTATAAAGGGAAGAGAAAGGAAGGGAGGAGGGTACTTAATAGGTTGATATTGTATATATGTAAGTAGAAGAATAGATTAACGGGGGTGAAAAGGCCCAAAGTGAGTTTAGGGGAAGAGATTGAGTAAAGGAAAGGTGGAGGGAGGGCTAATCAAAATCTAAGAGGATGCAAATAAATCATATGGTATCCTCTGGTTTTGGACATTGGAACACTCAGGAGCCATAGATAGTTGTTAAAAATTTTCAGTGCCAGGGATGGGATACCTTCCAGTGAGTTGTTGGCCAGGGAGGTCCCTGAGGCCCCCAAAACATTATAGGCCATTGCCGAGGCCCTTGGTTTCCCACCAGGAATAGATGGTAAAACCCTATTGCTGAAGACTCCCACATACTTGGGCTGCGAGGCCACTAAGAAATGGCTCCTCCTCCATGTAGACCAGCTGTGAGAAAGCTGGAAGAAGCCATTGTACATGTAGTTCAATCGGAGAAAGAGATACCACCAGTGAAGATACTCAACAGTGGACACTGCAAGCCTTATAATTGGCCAGCCAGGCCACATGAGCCAACGGGTGCAATAGTGGCACGTCTGTCATGGTGGAAACCAACTGCCCTCCAATTGGACTGGAGGCCCACTCCATGGGGGGGGAATACATCCCTGATACTGGGTGTCATGAGCCCTAGGGGTGTAACATCTGCTGATGTCTGGAAAAATGTATATACTATGCTTATCAAACTGCCCAGTAAGCACTTCTCTTAATATTTTTACCCTTATATTAACACTACTCTCACTTTGTGTAGAGAATCTTCTCTTTTCAGATGGCAGTGACCTTGGGATGACTCAGAAGGTATCATAGTGCTGGAAAGAAGTGACTGGAGTACTGAGTAACATCTCTATCACACCTTCCAAGGCTCAGGGTCTAACGCGGAAGAGGTGGCGGAAAGAATGTGAGAGTCAAAGGAAGGGTAGGACTCCTTACAATGTGCTTCCTGCAGACATAAAATGGCCTGGATATCCACGACCTCATAGTGCCTGACACTACCTACACAAGACCATCATAAGAGGAGGAAAAGATCATGACATCAAAATAAAAGAGAGACTGATTGAGATGGGGAGGGGATATGATGGAGAATGGAATTTCAAAGGGGAAAGTGGGGGGAGGGAGGGTATTACCATGGGATATGTTTTATAATCATGGAAAATGTTAATAAAAATTGAGAAGAAAAGAATTATAAATTCTAAGCAGGACATACAATTTAGAATCTATAAAGGAAAAAGACTAATTTGACAGAATTTATTTTCTTTTAAAAGACTCAACAAACAAATTTAAAAACTGGGTGAAAATAAGAAAAAAATTCTCACAAACATACAAAGAAAAATTTAATATCAGTATTTCTTAAAGCTCCTGTAAGTCAATAATAAAAAAAAATGATGGGCCAGGTGTGGTGGCATACGCCCTTAATCCCAGCACTTGGGAGGCAGAGGTAGGAGGATCACCAAGAGTTTGAGGCCACCCTGAGACTACATAGTTAATTCCAGGTCAGCCTGGACCAGAGTGAGACCCTACCTCAAAAAACCAAAAAAAAAAAAAAAAAAAGAACTCTGGGCTGGAGAGATGGCTTAGCAGTTTAATCAGTACGCACATAAAGCCAGATGTACAAGGTGGCACATGTGTCTGGAGTTCATTTGCAGTAGCTGGAGGTCCTGGCATACCCATTCTCTCTCTCTCCCCCACCCCTCTCAAATAAAATATTTGAAAAGAATTATGAACTCTGCATGAAGACAACTCTAGAAGTATAAAGAGCTGATACACATATGAAAAAGTGTTCAACCTTGTTTGTAATTCAAAGAATGAACATTAAATGATAACAACAAATTTTTTAAAGTAAATAAATAAAAAATTGGTACACCAAGATGTAGGAAAATAGGCATATTCCTATTGTTGAGGGAAGCACAAAATGGATTAAACCTAGAAGTAGCCCTAAGACTATCCAGAAGCATGACACCTCTGTAGATCACTCACGTAGGCACTCTCCAAGGACTGCTCTGACAGGCATGACTGGTATAGGATGTCCACGTTCTCGTGTTGTGGCTACCGTTGAGGCCCCTGCCCCATTCCTCCTACAGGTGGTTAAAGCCAGTGTCAGCCTGTGGTCACAAATTTCATTCACTTCTGTGTATCTATTAAATGATTTTAGACTCTACTACCCCAAAGCTAGCTAGCCTCACAGCTACTGTTCTTGCAGTGGAGCCTTATACGTACCAGGGGCTCAGTACAAACCCACCTACACATGTGTGTACATGCTATGGAGGGACCTTAGCACACACACATGTACTTTATTCTGTCAGCAATTACCATGTGTGTAAATGCAGAAACAGACATGTCCCTGTGGTAAAACTAGTATAGTCTTTTTACTCAAGATCTTGCCTCAGGCTCTTGCTTTCAAAGGTTAACTACAGCAGGCGTGGGTGCACTGAGGTAGGGAATACAGGTCATTATTTTCTCTCCTACTTCACCAGTAGAACTACTGGCCATGACAAGGCATTAGTCCAAGAAAAAGGATAAGTGGCTTTATCAAGCTGACCATGTCGGAAGATGTTTCAGAGGAAACAACTTTTTTTTTTTTTTTTTTTCTGAAATGTGTGCATTCAAGAGCGGCCACCTGTGGAGAGTTCTGTACAGGGAATGATTAAGATCATGGGTTTCGGTTGACAGGTCCAGAGGCAGCAGGCCCCATCCTCAGCTTACAGTGGCCAAATAGATAACCAGTCAGTACCACATCAAGGCCTATTGTGCTACCTAAAGCTTTCTCTCTCTCTCTCTCTAGCTCGCTCACTCCCCCCACCCGCCATATATGTGTGTATGGGTACATGCATGCCACAACACACATGTAACAGTCAGAGGAGAACTTCAGGGTATTGGTCCTCTCTTTCTACCTTCTTTGAGACAGGGACTGTCTTGTTTTTTGCTGCTGCAAAGACCAGGCTAATTGGCCTATAAGCTTTGGGCTTCTCCTGATTCTACCTCCCATTGCCATAGGCATGTCAGGATTACAGACATGTATGTCACTGCACATTTGGCTGTAGGTATGTGATGGGGACCTGAACTCGAGTCATCAGGCTTTCACAGCAAGCACTTTTAACCATGAGCATCTCCCCAGCCCCTGGGTGGCTTTTAAGAACATCAGAATGCCCTAACCTGTTGTCTTTGAGAACACTGATCTGCATGGCCCTCCACCTCTTGTTCTCATGGGCAGTAATGGTGCTGCGGATCAACTCTGCAGGACTTCCTTGCTGGTTCAGTTCTTCCCTCATGAATAAACTACTATTTAACTGTGTAATTATGAGATCTCTAGTTTTTTTTATTTAAAAAAATTTTGTTTATTTTTACTTATTTATTTGAGAACAGCAGACAGAGAGAGAAAGGCAGAGAGAGAGAGAGAATGGGTGCGCCAGGGCCTCCAGCCACTGCAAACGAACTCCAGATATGTGCACCCACTTATGCATTTGGCTAACGTGGGTCCTGGGGAATTGAGCCTCGAACCGGGATCCTTAGGCTTCACAGGCAAACACTTAACTGCTAAGCCATCTCTCCAGCCCGAGATCTCTAGGTTTTTAAAAATATATTTCTTTTTATTTATCTGAGAGACAGAATGAGAATGGGTACACCAGAGCCTCCTACCACTGTGAACGAACTCCAGATGCACACGCAACTTCGGGCTTCTGGTTTTACTGAGTGCTGGGGAATCAAACCCAGGCCTTCAGGCTTTGCAAACAAGCACCTTTAACTACTCCCTAGCTTGATCTTTAGGTTTTTTTTTTTTAATTGATTCATTTCTGATGAAGAAAGAACAGAAAACTGGAGAAATGTAGAAAACACAGTATACCATCCATAATCTTATTGGTCTTATTCCTCACAAATGCTCTTATTCCTCACAAATGCTCTTATTCCTCACAAATACATGAAGTTTTGGTGTGAAGCTTTGGCTAACCATTTGCTTACATGGACTTTGTACCCACAAATCAATTAAGTTTCCAAAAAAAAAAAAACAAACAACAATGACCATGTTGTATGTAACTGAAGTTTTCTGTCAATATTCCTTGATTTTCTTCCTCTATCAGTATGCTAGTCTGGTACCTATTTGTGGTACAAGACTTACACAGGTAGCCACAGGATGATGTGCTGCTGCCCCTGCTGATGGACATTTCCAGCCAACTTAACATCCATATTACTTTGGCACCTTCAGACTTTTCAGTAAGTGCTCTGACTTACTGACATGCCCACTTGCCTCAGCAGCAGTTGGTCCCTAACGGAGCACATATCCTTAGCCATTATCTTGGATTGCCATGTATACTCTTGAATAGAAGTCAAACAGCACACCCCCTTCACCCCACCTTGCCCTCCTGCTGCCTGTCTTATTCTCCTCTACTTAGTCTCTGCCTTCCCACCAGCCTCTGGGCCAGCCACTGCATTCTTGCTTTCTCCCCAGGTTGGCCAAAATGGACCGTACTACTAAACAATGTCTGGGAGACTCTGCGCCTAACTCCTGCCTCCTGTGAAATCTGGCTAGTGTTGGTGCCAGGTGTGACTCCACCTGTGAGGAGGATGTTTATGGCTGCAGCATGGATCTTAGTTAACTGGAAGCACAATACATCTAGGTAAGCTCCTATATTTTCAAACAACTCACTAATACAATTTCCTCAACCTCCCTCTAGTCTTTTTGTTTTGAGTCCTCCCCATCCTTTGTGGCTTACCTTCCCCAAGTTTCCTCTCATACTCATTCTTCAGAGATGTTGTCAGCTCACATCTGAACCTCTACAGTCCAGGCCTCTCCTCTTTTCCGACCCACCAGGGTAACTGGCCTAGCACCACACACTCATCTCAGCAAGACTACAAGTCCAGAAAAGCAGACACTATGCCTTGCTGGCTAATTAGAGGCTGACTCTTGGTCCTAGGACCCTACACTTGGCCCATTACAGGACCTCAATAAAGACTTTCATAATTGTACTAATCAAACTTGTTTCATCTATGCTTAAGTTATAAAATCTCTTTGAACTCAATAATATGAGAAGTTACAAAACCTCTTGGGAAACTTAGTGCTACTGGACTTGTCCTAACCTGACTTCACTCAGACACAGAAGTTATAGTCTGTTAAAGTTCATTCCTGTAGAGCAGGACACAGACCATGAGCCTGATGAGCTTGTAGACCTCACAAAGAGTTAGATAATTAAAGCCAGTAGTCATTCAATGCCAGCCAGTAGTCAGAAGGACAGTCAGCCAATACAGAAACGCTAAGCCTCACAGGCTGTCCCAGTAAGCCCTTGCTAGCCTATGGAGCAGCTACAGGTGCTGAAGGTGCTGGAACAGCCCAGGCCTAGTGCAGCAGAGAAGGTCAGGGAAGAGTGCAGCTCGGGAGAGAAAAGTCACCTCTGAGCAACCAACGCTTAGTCTAAAACAAAAGGGAAACTATCCTGATTTATTTTTATTTTTATTTATTGCCAAAGAAGCCAGTGGTATAAGGACAGGAAAAAGACTAGCTTCTTATATCTTATATCACAGACAGGGTCCAAGAGACCACATCTCAAAAGCAGGATAAATAATTCCCTCCAAAATAAGTATATACATGCCTTCCACAATGTGTTTTGCCTCATTTTCTATCACACAGGTCAATTCACAAATTTAAGTGGGATTATACTTCAACAACAAATAACACCAACAAGTTAATGGAGACAATTATTTATTTCATATATATATATATACTGCCCAAATAATTTAAGGGTCAACTGCTTTAGAGCTACAAGCACCAAACCTAGTTGTCATATTATACAGATTCTGATTAAATTATAACATTGAGATTAGGTTACTCAAAGAATCCCACCAAGACATCTGGGTAAGATGGCGGCATACCAGCCACACCAAAGCAGCCTAGGAAGGGACATAAACAGAAACACGGCAAAAATACACTCTTCTACCAAAAAGTGAAGGTATGTAAATTATTATCAATAACAGTAGAGAAGCAGGAGAAACCGAGACCTTCCAGGAAGGAAGAAACTGGCCAGAATCTTGCCAAGGCTCTAGCAGCCCCAGTTCAAGAGCCCGCCAGTCCGCCAGCACACCTGCCTGGAAACACTGAGTGGCAGGAGCAGAAACAAGGTGAAGGGATTTTCCACTCACATCAGCCACCTCGCAAAACGTCAGGAAACCTGAAAGGGAAGACAGTAGGGGACAGCTGAGCAGCTGCTGAAGGAGATACAAACAGGACCAGCTCAGTAGCTCTGGTATGACTCCAGGGAAGCTGCACAGCCTCCCATCCCCCAACAATCAGGGACATAAACATCCGGAGAGCTCATTCACCCCTGTCCACCCGGCACCAAAAGAGATCAAGGTGGGTACACAGCATGGGTAAGATTGGAAACCACCCAAAAAAGGTAACAGGGCCTACTTATGCAAAGCCAGATACATAGGCCTGCACTGGAGGTGCTAATCACTCTTTCCATGTCAGGAAAGAGTGAATGATATATTCTTGGTTGGCTTTACCCTTCTCAAATAAGATGTGTTTTGGTGTTGAGTATTGTTGCCTTCAACGTTTCCTGATTTCTAGGGCCTTTGTCTTTTTCTTAAGTCACTAGTGGGGACAGGGACTGACTGGCCCCAGGCTGACTTGGAACCCATTTCAGACTAGAAATTTCAACCTCTTATTGACAGGATTAAAGGTGTGGAACAACACATACCCTTAGGGATTTTGGCTTTACTACATTATCTATTTAGTTTAATCCCCATACTTGTATAAATACTCTGTACTGGTTTTGATTGAATATCTATATTGCTCAGTTGAATTTTAGAATTTGCCGGTAATTTGCCTCACCCAATTTACTACAGTACCTGAATAGCAGGCAAACTCAACACCTAGGGTCACTTCTACTATATCTCTTGGAGTATAAGAGCTATACCTGGCACCTTAAACTACTATACAGAAGATATGTAAAGGCAGATTTACATGGCTAAGAGCACTGCAGATAATTAGAAAACCCAAGCAACAAATTAACTCAAGATGCAAAAATCTCTACATTTTAATACATGAAACACAAAGAATCAAGATAATACAATCCCACCAAAAATAATAAATCCATCAGAAATGACCCCCAGTGAGAAAGTTTTAGATGAAATGTCTGATAAAGATTTAAAAAAATTTTTTTTTACCTATACTCAAAATCAAAGAAGAAAACAAACTCCTGAAGGAAATCAACTTAATGAAATAAGGGGGTTATTACAAGACATGAGTAAGGAACTAGAAATAATGAAAAAATACCAATCAGAAATATTAGAAATGAAAAACAAAGTTAAGTCAAATAGAGAACTCTGTAGAAAGTAAGTCTCACCAACTAGAATGGATCAAGAAGAGGACAGAATATCTAAACTAGAAGACCAGGTTGAAGATCTAATATAGTCCAACAAAGAGAAAGACAAGCTAATAGGAAGGCATGAATGGGAATTTCAACACATTTGGAACACTATGAAAAGATCATAAGAATACAGGGCATATTACAAGGAGAAGACTTTCACTCCAAAGGCATAACAGGTATTTTCAACAAGATCATAGAAGAAAACTTCCCCCAAGTAGGGAAAGTGATGCCAACACAGATATAGGAAGCCTATCAAACACAAAACAAACAAAATTGGGAAAGAATCTCTCAACATCATATCATAAAAAAACTAAAAAACACACAAAACAAAGAAAATATATTGAAAGTAGTTAGAGAAAAAGCAATTCGCCTACAAAGGCAAGTCCATCAGGATAACAGCAGGTAACACAAACTGTAAAAAAGTCAGAAGGGCCTAGAATGATATATTCCAAATTCTTAAAGATACAACCAAGATTACTTTACCCTGCAAAACCATCCATTCAAATAGATGAGAACTAAAGCCATTCCACAACAAAAAGCAGACTAAAGGAATATATGAAGTCTAAACCAGATCTACAGAAAATACTTGAAAGGATCCTTCATGCTGAAGAGACAGAAAAGCACACACATAAGGAACCTGGAAAAAACAAACCATACTCAAACACTAGTTAATACAAGAGAGCAAAGGTAAAACAAGAAGAACTACAAAACAAGAAAAATGCCAAAAATAAATACACTTTTCAATAATAACTCTTAATATCAATGACCTCAATGCCCCAACCAAAAGACACAAGTTTGCAGACTGGGTAAAAAACCAAGATTCTTCAATTTGTTGCCTCCAAGAAACTCACCTTTCCACAAAAGATGGATACTATCTTGGGGTGAAAGGTTGGAAAACAAGCAGGTGTCGCTATCCTAATACTCGACAGGGTAGACTTCAGACCAACATTAGTTAGGAAAGATAAGGAAGGTCACTTTATATTGATTAAAGGAACACTCCAACTTGATATTACAATCCTAAACATATATGCACCTAACATGGAGGCTCCCAATTTCATCAAACACTATTAGAACTAAGGCCACAGATAACACCAAACATAGTTGTAGTGGGTGACTACAACACCCCACTCTCATCAACTGACAGGTCATCCGAGCAAAAATAAATAAATAAATAAACAGATGCATCTGGATAAATGAGGTCATAGAACAAATGGACCTAACAGAATCAATGAAACAAAGAGTTGGTTCTTTGAAAGGATAAACAAGATTGATAAACCCTTAGCAAATCTGACCAAAAGAGAGAAAGAGAAGAGACACAGAGAAGAAAAAGCCACCATTACAACAGATACCAGAAAATCATAGGGACATACTTCAAGGACATATACTCCACTAAGTTTGAAAATTTGAAAGAAATGGATGATTTCCTTGATTTATATGACCCCCCCAAAATTAAATCAAGATGAGATTAACCACTTAAATAGACCTATAACAAGTACAGAGACCCAACTAGTTATTAAAAATCTCCCAACTAATGAATACACTGGTGAATTTTACCAGGTCTTCATGGAAGAACTAACACCAATGTTTCCAAAATTTTCCATAAAATAGAAAAGGAAGGAATCCTACCAAACTCCTTCTATGAAGCCAGCATCACCTTGATAACAAAACTAGACAAAGATAGAACAAAAACAGAAAATTACAGACCAATCTCCCTCATGAACATAGATGCAAAAATTCTCAACAAAATATTGGTAAAAAGAATACAAGAATATATCAGAAAGATCATTCATCCCAACCAAATAGGCTTTATCCCAGAGATGTAGGGATGGTTCAACATGCGCAAATCGATGACTGTAAAACATTTTTTTAAAATTTATTTGAGAGCTACAGAGAGAGAGAGAAAGAGGCAGACAGAGAGAAAGAAAATGGGCTCATCAGGACCTCCAGCCACTGCAAACAAACTCCAGATGCATACACCACCTTGTGCATCTGGCTTACGTGGGTACAGGGGAAGTGAGCCTCAAACCAGGGTCCTTAGGCTTCACAGGCAAGCACTTAACCTCTAAAGCCATCTCTCCACCCAATGTAATACATTGTATAAATGGCCTGAAGGACAAAAAGCACATGATCATTGTGTCAGATGGAGCAAAGGCATTTGACAGAATCCAACATCCCTTCATGATAAAAATCATATAGAAACTGGGAATAGAAAGAACATATCTCAACATAATAAAGGCTATTTATGGCAAACCTACAGCCAACATAATACTAAATAGAGAAAAATTTGAAACTCTTCCACTACAGTCAGAAGCAAGACAAGGTGTCCACTGTCCCCACTTTTATTTAATATAGTACTGGAAGTCTTAGGCATAGCAATAAGGCAAGAGACACACATAAAAGGGATACAAATTGGAAAGGAAGAGATCAAGTTATCATTATTCACAGATGACATGATTCTATACATAAAAGACATTAAAGACTCTATCAACAAATTGTTAGAGCTGATAAACACATATGGCAATATAGTAGGGTACAAAATAAACATACAGAAATCAGTAGCCTTCCCTCAGATGCACAAGGTGGTACATGTGTGTGGAGTTTGTTGGCAGTGGCTAGAGGCCCAGGCACACCCATTCTCTATCTCCCCCCCCCCTCTCAAAATAAAATAGAAGTTTTACGCTAGTTCTCTGGTCCCAGTTCCCCTGCTGCTGGTATGAGCTTGCTGTGGAAGCAGGCCCCTTGCTCTGCCTTCCTGACTGAATGGTCCCTGGATCCCCAACTCCTGGATCACCAGCTCTGGAGGGTGCAGAGTAGAATGAGTAGGCCAGATCTCCCTGTCCCTTGCCCACACCTCCCAGTTCCCTGGTCCCGGTTCCCTGCTGCTGGCTTGGGATGCCTTGGTGCCTGCATGTGGCCTGTGGACCCTTTTGCTCAGGTTTCCTCATTGAATGACCCCTGGCTACCCAAGTCCCTTTTCTTCTGAGCTCGAGGGTACACGGGCCACTGCAGGAGCTGGTCTCTTGCCCCTAGCTCTCCAGCATCCCGGCTCCTGGTTCCCCAACCCCTGATCTGCATGTGCTGAAGAGTGCATGCAAGTGGAGTGAGTAGGCCAGAGTTCCCAGTTCCCCACCTCCCACTTCCCCAGGTACCTTTAAAGTACTTGGAATCTCCACAATCTGTGTATCTGTGGTTATAACCCATCATATAACAATCTGGTTCACATTTAAAACAGAACACTCACTGATGATGATCCTATAAGGACAAATACTTGCTTCCTCCTCAATAAAATGAAACTTTTCCCCAAGATGGGTAGACCACAATGCAAAAAAGCCAATAAAAGTCACAAAACTGAGAGATCGCCACCAAGGATGCCTAGTCCCACAGTGTAAACCTCCAATGAAATCATACAGAAATTACATCCCAAAATGAAAATGCAACAAGTGAAGCAATCCTGATCAAAAGAATTGCTGAACAGGAAACAAGTTATATAAAAAAAAAAAAACTACACAAATGAAATTGAGCAGAATCATTTCTTAGAGCACTCAGCTTTTGTCACAAGGCTTAACTTAATTGAAGAAAACCCCAGAAGCCTCAAAAGAGATATAAATGAATTGAAGGTGAGGCAACAAATGAAAGATCTCAATAACCCACTGATTGAGCTTAATGAAGACTTGATCACATACAAGAATGAATTCCAGGAAGCATCAAGAAAATCAGACTTTGAACTGAAATCATACCTCATAAAAAGAGATGGATAGATACAAAATAACACAACAGAAAACAAAAACCAAATAGAAATTATAAAAACCTCTCTAAAACCCCATATCAACAAAGTTACTCACATGGAAGACAACCTCTGAGCTGGAAGACAGGACAGAAGAAATTTATTGGGAGGCCAAAATCTTTGCTAAGTTTCAAAAATCATGAGAACATAATATGAGGGAACTGTGGGACACCCTAAAATGACCAAACATCTGGATCATGGGTATACCAGAAGGAGAGAAAGTCCAGACCAGAGACATAGAGAACATATTCAACAAAATTATTAAAGAAAATTTTCCCAATCTCTCAAAATAGACGCCCATCCATATACAAGAAGCTCACAGAACACCAAACAGATGGGACAAAAGAAGAAACTCTCCAAGGCACATCACAGTTAAAACTCTTAACAATGAAACAAAGACAGATTGCTATAAGCACAAAGAGAGAAAGTCACTACATACAAAAACAATCCCATTAAAATTACCTCAGATTTCTCAATGGAAACCCTGAAAGCTAGAAGGGCCTGGATTGGAACACTTCAAAGTCTAAAAAACTATGGCTTCTGATCCAAGCTACTGTCAAACTTTCATTGAAGAACTGAAACCATTTTTTTTCTAAAACTCTTCTGCATAATTGGAGACCAGGGAATCCTCCCCAACTCCTTTTATGAATCTAGTATCACCCTAATGTCAAAACCAAACAGAGATACAACAAGAAAACTATAGGCCTATATCTCTGATGAATTTAGATGAAAAGATCTTGAACAAAATTCTTGCAAATGAAATTCAACAACATATCAAAAGCATTATCCCCCTTGGTCAAGTAGACTTCATCCCAGGGATTCAGGGATGGTTCAAGTTGCTGATATGCATGATAGGCAACTCAAGGCCTAGACAATAGAGAAGGAAGGGTATGGGGGAGTGTAAAGGGAGGTTGGGGAAAAAACAAACACAAAACTAAATCAAAGATGAACTGGTACCACAGAAGCCTGTATTCTTAGAGACAGACTAAAAGAATATACCTTCAACAGGACTAAGGCGGGGAGCACCTGAAAAGAAGGGCCCTGGAGAGGGTAGGATGAAGCCTAAGCTTAAAAAAATTTTTTTTTTAATCTCTGGCCTGTAACTTCCAGTACCAGAAATTGGTTGTTACCCACAGTAAGCTGTTGATCAGAGAGAACTACGAGGTCCCCAAAACAAGACAGGTTTCTATCAAAGCACTTGATTACACGCCTGAGGCAAAAGCTAAGACCCTATTGCTGGAGACACCATATGCTACCAACACGGAGCATGGAGAAACCTAGTCAGAATCCAGAAGAGAGCAATTCCCCAGACAGTCAGCCTGTCTAGTGCTAGAAAGTGCTACATGAGCTTTCATGAGACAATGGTCTAAGCAAACAAGTCTAAGCTACTCAGAAGCAAACACCCTGATAGGATATACATGCCAGAGCGATAGAGGCACACAGAGACCCTCAGTGTCCTTGAGGGCCTAACCTCCTACAACCAAGTGGGTACCTTCCAAGCTCAGAGTCAAGGTCCTCAGCCCTGGCTGAAAACTGGACAAATGGCATAAGGTCATATTCACTGTGGACCAGTGACAGAAGGAAGAAACAGATTTTCTTTTCTACATGAGCACATCTGTTAGCATGTTCACTAGAGTAAATTCTTAAATGACTAGTTAATTGTCAAGACCAAGCAAAGTATTTTATGTGACATCTGTTTCTGCTAAATCAGGATCTTGTTTCCCCCTGAGCTGTCACACTAAAGATAGGGATAGATGATGTTAGCTGTGTGCAAAGGCTTGAGAAAATCAACTTCTCAGACATGGAAATCCCAGCTTCCCCAATCACTTAGGAAGCCTCCACACAGTACTTCAAGTCAATAGGCACACTGACAACAAAAAGAGCCCAGCAGACTAATATGCATAGAACATGCTTCAACTATGCCCAAGCAGGAAATCAGCTGCATAGTGTGAAGGGAGAGACACTTTAGCGCTCAACCACTCTGGCCACCCAGATGCCAAAGCACATAGTACTACCCTCTGGTCAGGTTTCAGAGTGTCCGCTGAAATCAACCCAAATCTAGTGAACTTCACTGACTAAGTAGTTACCGACCCTTAGGATTACATGGGGAGCTGTTGATCAAAGAGGACAATCAACCAAAAGATAAGTTAATCCTATGGATCTAATGTATTGTATGGTGACTCTGGTTACAATGCCACATTGTATACAGCAAAACTGCTAGGAGATAAATCATAAGTGGTCTTCCACAAACAGCGAAATGGTAACCATGGGAGGTGATGGATATTTAAGTAAGCTTGATGGTGGTGATCACAACAAACCATGTCCCCAAATGAATGCAATTTTTGTCAATTCTGTCAATGATACCTCAATAAAGCTCACAAGTGGAAAGACACAACTGAAGGGGAAATGGGCTGTATTTGGTGAGGCAGTAATTAGGCATCTTAATGCCATAAGATCTTACCTTAAATACTGAGCTATCAACTGCCACATATTAAGTAACTTTTTTTTAAAAAAATTTTTTTGTTCATTTATTTATTTGAGAGTAACAGAGAAAGAGGCAGATAGAGACAGAGAGGAGAGAGAGAGAGAATGGGCGTGCCAGGGCTTCTAGCCACTGCAAACGAACTCCAGACACGTGCGCCCCCTTGTGCATCTGGCTAACGTGGGTCCTGGATAATCGAGCCTCGAACCAGGGTCCTTAGGCTTCACAGGCAAGCGCTTAACCTGCTAAGCCATCTCTCCAGCCCTTAAGTAACTATTTTAAAGACCCTTCTGTAAGTCTTAACCCTAGAAAGAAGACATGAACAGAGACCTTGTAGCAGGAAGGCAGCCCAGGTACAAAACAGCTTGGTAAGGAACTTCCTTGATGGTCCTGCATGGCCAGACCCAGTTGAGAAGCTAAATGCTGGATAGCTGTGATCAGGAATTCCAGTAGTACTGGGGGAGGGAGGGGGCAGTTCTTGCACTTTGTAAAACGCACCTGCTGCAGTCCTTAGGTGCCAGAGTTTTCTCTGCACTGAAACACCAGGTTCTGAGTCCCTCTTCTGGGCCATGAGGAACTTACCATCTAGTTTTAATGACACCCAAGAGAAAGAGGCTGCATTGCTTTAGGGGCCTTTGCAACTTCTCTGATCAACAACTCATAGGGAGGTATCTCACAATGTAGCACACTCGTGCTAAATGGTCCCACATGTTAGCACTGTCCATCTCCAAGGTTCCAAAGGAAAGAAGGAACTGGGATTAGAGTCTTGATATTTGTTACATGGATAAGAACAACTGGTCACTGTGTGATTTTTAAGACCCAGAAACTCTGTTGGTGTTCCCATGAACACTTCCACCACACCATTAGAACCATCTGGAGAAAGTTTCTGATGGACACAGGGTAGCCCATAAGATTACATGTCTTTCCATTAAAAACGGATGTTACATGAGTGCTAGGCACTTGTGAGGTACAGAAAACACAGCAAAATTTGATGAAAGCCCCCCCAAATGTTACAAGGGCCAGAGAACGTCATTTTTAGGTCATCATCTTGCTAACCATGCCCACAACTGGTCCATTCATGTGGTAGTTTGAATGGATGGACTCCAATACATTCAGGATTTTATTAAAGTTTGTAATTTAGATCTGCAGCCACCTGGCTTAAGGTGATGTCACTGTGGGTGGATCCACAGTGGTTCCAGCCCTAAGGTGTGGAGGCAGATTTGGAATTTCAGTTTAAAGATATGCAAAGTGCCTGAGCTTTGTCTAGAATTCCTAAGTGTGTTATGTGGTTTGGGTTTTGGGTTTGGGCTTGTGATTCTTCTCTCTGCTTGGATCTGTGAAAGCAGGCCAGCTTCTTCTACCATTATGAAACTTTCCCTGCTTCAATAAATCCCTTCCCCCATAACTGTGACTGGTCTGGAAGTTCATCTCAGCGGCCTGAGGCTATCTGCTACAACTCAAGTTTTTTGTTGTTGTTGTTGTTGTTTTTTGTTTTGTTTTGTTTCCCCAAAGGCAGCTCTTAGATGGGCAACAAGCATCCTCATTTCTACTAATAGAAACATCTCAGCAAATTTCATTGCTGAGTGCCTGCTGTTCCCTTCCTATACCAGTGTAAGACCTCAAAACATGTGACCCTGCTCAAACTCCTCCAACAGTTTCCATTTCAGAGGGAAAACTGAACCTCAAAGGTTTACCCAGACTGCCATTTTTTTGCTCTCTGCCTCATATCCTGTCCTCTCCTACTCTCTCAACTCATCCGGGCACAGGCTTCTTCAAGGTTCCTCACAAGACCAAGCCTACTGCATTTCAGACTGGACGTCTGTGTTGCCTGCGTGGAATGTTGTCCACGATATCTATGCTGCTTGCTCATTCACCTGCTCCGAGGCGTCACCCAAATATGCACCTCCCAGCACAGCCTTAATTCCACCTCACCTCATCTCCCATCTCCCATCTATGTGTCACTCTCTCTCCCTGGTACATGAATGCAGCACCTTACGTCGCTTGACTAGCCTGACCCAGTGAATGCATCTGTGCATGGAGCACTTTATCTTGGTGCTTTTTCCTTCACCATAAGCTCCGTGTGACCTAGAGCCATGCCCCTCACTTACTCCATGCATTTGGTAGGCCCTTAAGTATGTAAATGAATATGACAACATTTACTTTCATTACACAATGAAGCAGCTACTTAAGTGGCAAAAGTAAACACCTTGCCAAATATACATTACTAAAAAGTACAAAAGCTAGGAGCCACAGTGTGCTCTGAATATATCCTGCTCTCTTAAACCAGCCAAACGTGCCTTTCCTTATGCCCAAACATGTGTCACTCAAATCAGCCAGCCAGACTCCAATAAATGTAAAAATCTCAAAGTATAAGGCCCACTGAGGATGGAAAAACATAAATCAAAATAGATGTAGGACTAGTTGGAAAGAAAACTGGGTTCAGGAGAATGGGATAAGGGAAGAGGGACAAAATAGGGTAATATAAAGAGCTTGCAATTAAAATATATTTTGTACATATATGAAAATTATCAATAAAGAGTTTCCCAAAAGAAAATAGAATTCTGTCAGAGTACTTGACGACCCACCAAAGGTTAATGGTAAGACCCTGCTACTGAAGACACCATATGCTGTTGGGACAGAACATGGAGCGACCTGGCTGGAAACTGGAAGAGAGTCAGACCCCAGACAGTTAGCTTGTCTAGTGCTAGAAGATGTTACATGAGTGACTGGGGGAAAATGACCAACATCTGTCTAAGCAACTCTAGGTCTAAGCTACTCAGCAGCAATCAACCTGACATGATGCTCACCCAAGTGCAATAGTGGCACATAATAAACTGCTCTTAATTTGGCTAGCAGATCTGCTCAGTGGAATGGAACCCATACCTGGAATGGGGAAACAAGTCAGAACTATATCCAAAAATGAGCCCACTCTCCAATATCAAGCTCCCACCAATAGTGGGCTACAAGAGGGCCTACACCTATTAAATTGTCTCTAAAATAATAATGGGTATCCATATATCTTGCACTGACCTCACTCTCTGTTGGAGAATTTGCTTCTCTTTTTCAGATGGATGCAGAACCCAAGGAGAGAATCAGCCCACTGCACCCCACCAGGGCCCCAGCTGAAACCAGAGAGTAATTGGGGAAATGAGCAAGAGTGCTGCTTTCTTGGTGAACCTGGTATCAGCATAAGGATGAAGGAGACAGACACAGAGAACACTCAACTCCTACCAAACCAGAGATCCAGAGACAGAGGCTCCCAAGACCTCATCACTGAAGTAGACCTAAAATGAACCCAACATGGCTCAGAGAAATTCGCAGAACAGGGGGCAGAAAGATTGTTAGAGCCACAAGTTGGGTCATTATGCACAGAGACATTGCCTCTCCCCCAGTAACTGATGGCCTACTCCACAATGCAAGACCCATAATCCCCATGGGGGGATGACAAGGAGAAGGCTAATGATGGTGCCATCATGGCTGTATACACACTATATTCATAACTAATAAAAAAAAAAGTTTAAAAACAGAATTTCTTACTAAAACCACATCAGGTGATCCTATAATCACAGTGTACCACAGGAAGACAACAGTGACATCAAACCTACTTTTAAACCGTCATGATCAGACTCTTACAATATTAAGACTTCTCTCAGGGTTAGGTCACTAAATTCCCTCTGGCATGGTTCTGTTAAAAGTTTTCATCTCTGGCCAGGTGTGGTGGCGCATGCCTTTAATCCCAGCACTCGGGAGGCAGACGTAGGAGGATCACCGCGAGTTCGAGGCCACCCTGGGACTACATAGAGAATTCCAGGTCAGCCTGAGCTCAAGTGAGACCCTAACTCAAAAAAAAAAAAAAAAAGGTTTTCATCTCTGGAGCTGAAGAGATGCTCGGCAGTTAAAGCACCTGACGGCCCAGGTGCCCATGTAACACCAGATGCACAAGTTCATCGGGAGTGGCCAAAGGCCCTGGCATGCCCATTCATATTCTCTTTGTCTCCATCTCCTTTTCCCTCTGTGTGCTTGAAAATAGATATATTTTTAAATGTTTTCATCTCTGGATGGAAATTACATTAAGAAAGAAGAAAGGGACAATTTTAACAAAGGTTCCAAGATCACTGGGATGGGAAGCGTCGCTACACCTTTCATTCCCCAATGATTTTTTTTTTCTTCCTGAGGTAGGGTCTTACTGTAGCTCAGACTGACCTGGAATTCACTATGTAGTCTCAGGATGGCCTCAAACTCACGGTAATCCTCCTATCTCTGCCTCCCGAGTGCTGGGACTAAAGGCGCGTGCCACCACACCTGGCTGCCCCAGTGATTTTCAACCTCCAGTTTAACCATTATCAATGTAAAGGTTGGTGGTGAGGCCAGTGCTGAGGGACATTTCACCACCATCATTTATAATCAGTAGCATGTTCTTGCAGGAAAAGTTTAAAAAAAAACAAAAGTTAAACCATGTAAATAATTCCTACAAAGGGCACTGAGAAATACATTACTTTAAAAGATGAATCTAATTTAAACAGATATCCAACTTCGATGGTAATTTAACCTGGTGGGTACAAAATCAGATGCTTCTGGGTCTTACTCTCTGCAAGGTTGGGAGCAAATCCTCCAGATAAGTGGCATCTTTCACTCAAATACATGTTCTGCAGGGAACTGAGACAAGAGAGAACTGGAAAAAGAAAAAGGAAAACAGGCAGCAGTTAAAATCCCTGCCTTCCTTAAGGGGTCAATTATAATGAAGATCTCTAATAGCCATTAATGTAGCTCCAATGCTATATGGTTGCAGAAGGTTCTGCAATTATCACTAGTAATTATTTAGATCCTTAAATTCTTGGCAGTTTACACCAGTAAAGGGAACCTCATTAAAGTAAAACTAAGTTTACTAGGTTACATGAGAACTGCAATGCCTGGCTTAACTTTTATGGTCATTTCTTTAACTTACTGAAGGAATCTATTTCTTACCCATTCATCCCCTCTTTTTTCATGGTATGTGCATGCTATGGACACTTTTATGCAATGCATTTGTGAGTACCTACTATGTGTCAGGCAGGCTCAGGCACTGGAACAGAGGCTAAGACAAGGTCATTGCACTGAGAAGTTCACATTCTACTGAGAAGATACACAAAATCATATACAAGAAAACTGTCACGAAGAAAAGTAAAGAGTGGTAAGAGGCTTGGGAACCTCAGAAGGGGAGCCAAAAGTACTATCCAGAGAGATACCAAGGACAACTTCTCTCAGGGAATTAATGCAAAACAGAAAGGGTAGACATGAGGAGCTAGCCACAAACAGAGTAGAAGAAAGCACAATAAACAAAAGAACATATCACAGGTGTTCCAAGAAACCCATTTTGAGAAATGATGCTGAAAGGTTTATCTTTATGAGAACTCTCCTTGCCCAGCAACAAGACTGGCCTATCAAGGCAAGCAGGATGTCAACACAGAGACGCCTTCAGTAAGAGAAAAGAGTTAGGCCCTTCTGAGCCAGCCAAGGAAGATGTGGAGGCAGCCCTCAACTCATGGTCTAGGATGCCTTCACCAGCAAAGCATCGCCTAGAAGTGTCTGTCTCCCTGTGAGTACTCAATGGCTGTGACTATGCCCTTGTGAAGACTCCTTCCCTATGTGCCCCAAGTCAATCAGGCCTTCTGGTACCAGCTCCCCCTCTGCTGACAATTAGTTCACAAGTTGCTTGTGAACAGAACTTTTCTAAACTGGCATATAGCAGGAGCAAAATAACCCTGTGATTGGAGATAATAAACAATGACTGATGGCAGCCGCATCCCTATGGTCAAGATGCTAATGAAAACCGATCAATTTCCAGCAGCCTTACCCCAAACAAACACTTTCTACTCCACTACGACAATGTTAAAACAAATGGGCCATTTATTTCAATAAGCCATTTATTAATACAACACAAGCATCAAACCAGAAACACCCAAGCCTATCACCCACATTAGTGTTTAAAATAGTTTTGTTTAATGAAGGTTATGCGATGCTGCCTACTTATGAATAACACACAATTAGAATATTTCTCATCACCAGGAATTAATCATTGGTTCCTGAGATGTGTTTCATCTGAGCCTCGTGCTACCTACCCTCGTCCCACCATGTTGCTGAGTGTAAGGAAGTATGTTCTGTGGTTTCCCGTCCTTTCTCTCGGGACAGTATCTGCTCATTTACTCAGAAATTTTATGGTCAGTACTATTCTAAGTAGCTGCAGAAGAATAGTGAATAAAATTGGCAAAAATGCCTGTCCCCAGGACGCTTAACTTTCTAAAGCAATCTCAAGGGGTGCTGTGACATAAAATCATAACCTCGCCATGCCTCCCAGAACTCATCAGTGTCTCTCTGGTGCTGTTATGGTCAATTCTGCCAACCTTACTCACAGAGTTCACATGATGTGCTGCAGGTAACTACACTTTACATTACATCTGTGCTAAAGACGAGGGACAATGGACCATTGAAGAATAGCTCATCACCGGGCTATGGAATGCTGTCTGCTATGGTGCAATTAGCCAAGTCCGAGCACTGCCACTGATGCTTCCTTATGTCTTAGGTCAAGTGTGGCTGTGTAAGTATCAGGCTGAGACAGGGCACTGCAGTTCATCTCTGTACATTAAAGAATATCCAAAAAAGCATTAACTGCTCTAAGACAGATGCAGCAGGGCTTTGAAGACTAAACTTAGTATGACGGTCCAGACTCCACCAGGGAGCCGCCTGATAACCCCCTTCACCCACTCTCTTCTCTGCCTTTGACCGCTACCCTCACTGGACGTAATTCAGTTGCTCTCCTTATCTCCCAGGCATCTCAAATGCTACTTTAGCTTAAGGAGCATGGACGCTGAGCTTCGGTCCAAATCCTAAAGAGCCGCAACACGCTGCAATAAGAGAGCACACAATTAACTCATTTTATCGATTTCCCAAGTTCATTCCTTACACTGAGCAAATGGGATCAGATTTCAAAAGATTAAACTTCCATTTCACAGCCCCATTTATAGCATTACAAAATCTATCTGCCACCTGAGCTTGGTTTCACGGTTCTTGGCTTCCTGCTTTAAAGCACCAGCTTTACCAGTTACTGCTTCAACGGGCTGTCAGTCCTGTAACGTAGCGAACAGTGGCAATATCACCACCATTTTACAGGTAAGGAAACTGAGGCACCGGCCAGTTTTTACAGGTACAAACTGGTTTTCTGTCTTTCTCCCCCCCCCCCCCCGAACAAGGCACTACTTTCCCCAAAACTTCAATGCTTGGCAGAAGTATACTGCCAAAACCAACATATTGTGCTCAGGAAAAAATGCACAGCAATCATTACTTAGACTAGTAAGTAGTTTGACCACACTGCATATTCCATGGGCACAAACCAGGCAGGTAGCGAAAGGAAAAAAAGAGAGAAAGATGGGATAAAGAAACTTAGAGGAGCAGATCCTCCACTCTTGAAGTCCAGTGACGTTTGGAATGAGCCCTGCCAGCGCCCTAAAGCCAAAGCTGGGCTCTCAGTGCTGAGTCATACAGGGCTCAGTGCGGCCAGGATCCCAGGATGGCTGACCCGTTTCCGGACTCCACTCTGCTATTTCTCCCTGGTTCCTGTTGACTTGTGGGATCCCTCAGGCCCAAATTCCCCATCTGTAAAGCAAGGGTGCTGGTACACTGGAGCATCGCCCCCACAACAAGATGATGAGATAGTATGTTTGAAGCAATCAGCTTCCAACCTAACAGAGCATATGATTTTTATAAATTAACCATCATTGCTAAATACAGAGTAGGGCTTTGGATAGTTCAGACCTTCTCAAAGTCTGTGGTAAGCAACTCTTCAAGCTTCCAATCAAGACTGATATATTTCTAAAATACAAGAAGAATGAATCACTAAAACAACCATGAGCTGGAATATCACAGCAGCATCCAATTGTCAAACTTCTCAGATACCTTCCAAAGATGCACTTAATCCTGCAGGTGACCAAAAGACCTCGTAAAGATAATCATGGGAAAGGCACCTCACCAGCCTTAAGCCCAGAGGGGCAGTCAGTCTCCAAGGGCCGCTGGCTTCTAATCAAGGGATAATTTGGACCTTGGGGAGAGTCAGGTTTATATAGCAAGGTTAAATAACACATCCTTAATTCAGACAACTCATTCCCACAGAAGCCTCAAGTTGCACTGCCCTGAGGGACCCCTGCAAAGAGCTAAAAGACCAGAGCAGGAATAAGAGCTCAGCCTCCCACCAGAGAAAAGAAAGCAATCACGATGGAAGGGTGGTGTGCAGAGACTACTGGCAGAGCAGGCGTCGCCTTGACGGATGGAGCCTTGCAAGGCTGGGCTAGCTGTCTGCTGGGTGGAGCCCATGACCGGATGTTGTGCTGGCCAGCACCTCTCTCTACACCTGTGCCTTTGTCCACTGCTCCCTCACACCCATTTACCCACAGAACCCTCAGTGAGAAGGCACACATGGGTGTCCGCCACACCCCTTGCACACCAAGGGGCTCCTTGTTGCTCCAAACATTTAGAAACTGTTATTTTTTTTGTCACTGTAGCAAAATACCTGAGAAAAGCAAAGCAATGAAGTAAAGATCCCATAGGTCTGCTGGCTGTATGCAATGTACCTGTTGTGAAAGACAATGGTGTGGTGGCGGGAGCACGTGACAGAGGCTCACTTCATGATGACCAGCAAGCAGAGAGAGAATAGGCCAGAGGAAAAAATACACCCTTCAAAGGCACATGTTCAGCAACCTACTTTCTCCAGTCCAGCCCCATTTTCCAGTTTATACCACCCCCCAATTATCCATTCAGTTATGAATATATCAAAGGGTTGGTCCATTAACTAAGTCAGCTTCATCAGCCTGTAACCAAGCTTTTAACACATGCACCTCCACAGGACATTTCAAATTCAAACCATAACAAATTCACATATGTAGAAAACTAAAAAGCCAAATAATTCAAAGGACTGGGGTTCTGATTCAGGTTCTAGTGATAGCAGGTTTATTGATCTTGGGCAGGTCGCTTTTATACTCTGAGTCTCAGTTTCCTTGCTGGTGCAGAAGGGGGACAACACTGCATTGCTGTCAGGGTCCCTTCTGATCCCAGTTTACTGGTCTGCTCAAGCGCTGTGTCTTAGTGCATACTTGCCCACCAGTTACAGCCACCTCCACTTCTGTTTCTTTGTCCCATTGGTGCCAACAGCTCTCCCCTAGATGTGGTCCTCAAGTGGGTCAGAGCCTGACCCACTGCCCCAGACCACTAACTGCCCAGTAGGAAGGCCTCAGCTCCTTGCACACACCTAACCGTACTCAGACAGACGTGGCCCTGGCATAGTCAAAGGGCATCTGTGCAAGCACACCTTCACCCAGCTTCCTCGTTGTAGCAGACAGCTTCAGGTTCGCGGAGATGAACTTCCAGGCCAGGCACAGTTATGGAGGAAGGGATATTTATTGAAGCTTGCAGATCCAGGGGAAGTTCCATAATGGCAGAAGAAGCTGGCCTGCCTTCACAGGACCAAGCAGAGAGAGAGAGAAGCACAAGCCTAAAGCCAAAAGCCACATAGCACACTTTAGGAACTCCAGCTAGGCACACTTTGCATATCTTTAGATTGAAATCTGAAACCCACCACCACACCTTAAGATCCGCCCAGTGACACTGCCTCCAGCCAGGTGGCTGCAGATGCAAACTACAAACAAATAAAAAACTGAATATATTGGGGGCCATCTATTCAAACCACCACACTCATTTATCTCTCTTCAGAGCTTCCATCCTGCATTCGTCAAGTATGTTCTGAGCAACTACCATAGCCAGGTACTGTCATCTGCCTTGAAGAAAGCGCTGGTGGAAAACCCCTTCCCATGTCCTCAGAGCTGACTGTTTACTACTGACTCTTGGTAAACTCCTTAGTATGACTTCAAAAATCTCATAGAACAAGATTCCAGAACTACTTCATAGTCTATTCCAGTGTTTAAGTTGCCATTACCAGATAAGGTTCTCAAAACATAGTAAAAGAGTTTTCAAGGGTGGTGGGGGCTGGGTAGGGGTTAGTGTAAAATTTAGGGGTTCCTTTTACTTTTTAAGAGGTAGAAGTTAGCAGCTGCTTCTCTTTCACCATTTTGTGCTGCTGGGAATCAAACCCAGGGCCTCCTATACGCTCTGCAAGTGCTCAACAGTGCACTACACCCCAGCCCCACCTTTCACTTTTGAAGAAATGTATTTTGAACATTCCCAGCTACTGCTAGGCATAGACACAAAAGGAAAGAAATTATGCCACATCATTGGGCTTTCCTTCTCTATTCAGCCTCCCTTCTGTCTATCTCATTCCTCTGGGACTTAAGACACTACATTCAAATATGGTGACTTTCCTTTCCTAATAAGTATTTTCCTACAAAAAAAAAAAAAAAAAAACCTTCAAAATGAATTGCCAATGCAATTTAGTTAAGAAAAATTGAACCTAACAATAATGCTGTAATTGTGAGAGTAAAGTTCTCAACTATAGGACTAAGAGTAACTGGTGTCACTCCACGGAAGACATGGCTCCTATTTTTTCACCCACAGTCACCCCCACCATTCACATGCACCTTGTGAGGAGATCTGGCTCCACAGCCACCTTCCAGAGCACTTCAGTGTAAAGTGGCTTTTACCATTTATTTTCTAAAAAATCAGCCAGCACCTGATCACTCCACAGTCTTTAAAACCTCAAAGTTATGAAATGAATACATGTGCCACAGAATGCTAGTTTCCCAAACTAAAAGGAAAGCTTATGCTCAGCTGAGACGTTCTGCCAATAAAAGACATTCATTAGCTTCAATTCACTGACCCAGAAGGAACCATTCACTTCTGTAGCTTCACCTGTAACTCCAGCTGCATTTGAGGCATCCAGTGTGTCAAGTGCATGCTTGACTAACATGTTGGGAAACAGACAAACACAACAGCCTGTGACCCCAAGAGGCTTGTTTAGTCTTGCTCTAGGTAGGACAGTTGTTCTCAGAGTATGGTCCCTAAGCCAGTAACATCAGCACCACTAGGAAACTTGTTAGTCACATTCTCAGGCCCCATCCCCTGGGAATGGATCTTGGCAATTTGTTTCTAATAAGTCCTCAAGGCAATATAAGATATGTTAAGTGTAGGCTGGAGAGATTGCTTAGCAGTTAAGTCACATGCCTGCAAAGCCTAAGGACCCAGGTTCTATTCTCCAGGTCCCATGTAAGCCAGATGCACATGGTGGCGCATGCATCTGGAGTTCATTTGCAATAGCTGAAGGCCCTGGCGTGCCCATTCTCATATTCATTCTCTCTCTCTCTCTCTCTCTCTCTCTCTCTGTGTGTGTGTGTGTGTGTCTCTCTTTCTCTCTCTCTGTCTCTAATAAATAAAAAAAAATTTAAAAATTTGAAAAAAAGATATAAGTCTGAAAAACATTGAGGTCCCAAATATAGGACACACAAAGTCAACTACATGAAGAATTTTATTAAATTTACTTGAGAGACAGCAAGAGAATGGGTGCACCAGGGCCTCCAGACACTACAAACTAACTCCAGACACATGTGCCACCTTGTGCATTTGGCTTACGTGGGTCCTGGAAATTGAACCTGGGTCCTTTGGCTTTGCAGGCAAACACCTTAACCACTTAGCCTTCTCTCTAGGCCAAGAATCAACTTTTGATTACCCTTATCTAAGGATATCTAAGAATACATAAGTTGCATGTGTTCCGCTTTTCTGACAACAGCACACTGCCAGAGCATTTACTAAGTACCATTAGGTACTTACCAGAAAATGACATTTTTTTCTGAGACAAACAATAGTCCATTGCTTGAACAACAAAAAATCTCTTCTTTGTGTATTTGGAAGCCGGTTTCCAAAATGCACCCCTGTTTTGTTAAAACATGATTGTTTCATTGGTCCCAATTTGGAGAGTTAAATGAGGCAACTAGAGTATAAATGGGACCAAGGACCTAGAGAAAGTAGCAGACAGTGATTAATTTCTACATACATCCTCTAGAGAAAAAAATCCCTCAAAATTATATTTTAAGAATATTTTTATTTATTTGGTAGCAGAAAGAATGTGTGTATGGACACACCAGGTTTTTTTTTAATTTTTTTAATCTTTTTTTTATTAGATACAGAGGGACTGGGGGGGATGGGCACACCAGAGTCTCTAGACACTGCAAACGAACTCCAGACACATGCACCACAATGTGCATCTGGCTAACGTGGGACCTGGAGAATCGAATCTGGGTCCTTAGGCTTCAGAGGCAAGTACCTTAACCGCTAAGCCATCTCTCCAGCCCACACCAGGGTTTCTTGCCACTGCAAGCGAACTCCAGATGCATGCACCACTTTGTGCATCTGTTTTACATGGGTAGTGAGGCATTAAACCCAGGCTGGCAGGCTTTGCCACTGACCCATCTCCCTAGCCCTTAAAATCATATTTTTTAAATGTCATGAATTTAAATTGTCTTCAAGGTCCTCCCAGAAAGATTCAGTGCTTTACGCCTTTGCAAAGCCAGTCTCCCAGCGCCTGAAACAGTACCTCCAAGCACCGTAATAGAGCAGGCAGAGCCTTCTATCATCTCCAAGCATAAGACAGAGCTCCACAAACATCAGTTATAAAAGTTTTTAAGTCTGGATTATATAAGTCTCTACTCTACCTTCTCTCTCCCCCCCCCAGGAGTCTGGCTTTCTTTCTCTGTAGAACTCAAACCTATAATCTATAAAATGGGAGACTCAGCAATACCTACTTGCTCCTTAAATGTTCTACAAAGCCCACGGAACAAAATGCATTGCCAGGGCATTCTCTATTGACAGGCACTGTAGCACCAAAGAGAAAGAAAGAAAAGCAACGGCCAGAATAGCTTCCCAGCTTTTGCCCCAACTAGAAATGATGTGTTTACTAAAAGCAGCCCTTGCTCTGATAGGACCCCCTTCCCGACTTAGGCCTGAGCCCACATAATGGGTCTCTTGGTTATATAATGCCATCACCACCACGTGGCACCTCATGCCTTGGCTGTCCATCCAGCATTGTGCAGGAAGCACTTACTGCACAAAGGAAGAAAAGCTGAGTGCTAGGCTGCCCATCATCTCCTCAAACTGCTTTGCCACTGCCAGGTTTCATGTGGATGCGAAAGAAAAGAATAATGGACTCAACACATGACAGCCATACATTACTGCAGGCCTAATGAAAATGGCCTCTTTATTACTGCCTCAGCCTCCCCCATTCAGTGTAAGCAAAAAAAAAAAAAAAAAAAAAAAAAATGTTTGTTAAATGATTGCAAGTCCGTAGGATACAACTTAAAAACAAAAGAAAAGAAAAGAAAAAAAAAAAAAAAAAACTAAGACCAGCTATAGCAAAACCAACTGTCCCAGTTTATACCAGATGTTCCCAGTTCATCCCTGAAAAGCCCAGGTCCTGGCCAAGGGGGACAGTTAGACTCCAGACGTTGCTACATCACTAGGGCACATTTCCAACCTGAACCCCTGTAAAGGTTTCAGGTAAGAGCCACCGTAGCCTTTTGTAAGCCTTTCTGATGCCAAATATTTAACCAAGAACTAGAAGCCTAGGCTGGGGTTCATGTGAACCCAAGGTTAACATGCCAGCTGGAGGACCTGCCCGGTATGGTGCCCCACCTCATCCTGAGTGGAACCCATGAATCTGCATACCCAGGTGCCACTGTCTGCTGCTAGTCATGGGTCACACAAGGGACAGTTGAACCCCCTCTACAGCTCTCATTTCAGCATGCAGGAGAATCCTCTGATTCCCAGGCTCCTTCCCCCCTACTTCCTACAATTCTACAAGCCTGAGACGAGCCCAGGAGTCTGCACTTCTGACCAGCTGCCTGTGATGCTGACTGCTGCTGAGTGCCCACGGTGAGCAGCTTTGTTCTGCACCATGCAAGAGTCCCTGAGGCTGTGTTCCTAACAATTTTAAACACAAGGCTGAGTAGCAATGACCCTACATGCTTCACATCCTTCCTCTTCATTATTTTAAATTCTCAAATTCTATTTTCTGTCCATGCTCATTACACCAACAGCTGCATTCCATCTCCCTAAACTTTTTGTCTGTGGATTTTGAGACTGCTGTCGCTGCAGACAGGGTAATCTTGTGGGCTGGTCAGGTTTTCTGATCAATCTTTCACACAGTATGTTTGACAGGGTCATAGAGAGAATCAACTAGTAAGGACGGTCTCTGAAGATGAGGCATCTAATTCAGTGGCTTGCCCAGTCTCAGACCCAGTAACAGTAAGAGTTTGCTCACTTCCTCTCTAGCGACAATAGTTTTGTAGGTTCCTTTCCGCTCCAAGGGAGGATGCAGAGGGGAAAACCACCAGCAGCCAAACCAAACTATCCACTGGGCAGCCCCAATGTACTCCTTTCAAGTGTCGTCCCCAGGGATTTTTTAAAATTATTTGGACAAGATCTTGCCAATAAAGGAAATGTATTTTGTTTGCTTTGAGTGCCTTCTGGTAGGTATGCATACTTGTAAATGACCTAATTAATTAGCAGCTGCCTCCACAGCAGCCTCTAACCAGGGGAAGGGGAGAGGCAGCCTTCTCATAGCTATAATGTTCAAGCTGGTCTCACCAATGACTTTTTAAAAATACCTAGCTTCTACACCGCACACTTCAGTTGTCCATTCCATGATAAATGACCTCCCACTCATGATCATGAAAGCACCCTCATTTAATTCGGTGGGTCAAAAAACAATACAAGAAAGTAATGTGAAAAGAAGAGTTCAAGTGGGAGTGGGAGATGCAGAGGGAGGGAAAACTGGAGGAACTCATATCAAAATGCACTGTACACATGTATGAAAGTATCAAAAAAACTTACAAAGAAGTCTACCTTCTAGCACATGAGGCACTAAAAGAAGTGTCAAATGAGAAACACTACAGTGTATACAAGTAGTATACTGTATATCTGTAAAACTTCTTAAATAATGACGCAATCCTCTTCAACATGATGCAGAGGAGAGGAGTAAAACTCACGTAGCTGTGGAAAGCACTTTGATCTTTAGGGTATCTGGGCAGAACGTGGAAGCTGGCCAGTGTCGTGACCTTCATACCGACAGCTCTCCTCCAGGCAGCACTCTGCCCCAGTCTAAATACGCAGGAGATTCAAGTGGGGTTTGGAGGCCTGGTGCTTTGGCACCTGTTCTGAAACCCTTTCCTGGCTTATAGGAGGCAGGAAATGGAAGGTGGTGATGGCAGGATGGCACTTGATTTCTCAGGGCGATATTTGGTACTGCCAGGACCCACAGACCAACGTGGAAGGTCCCAACAGGTTAGCCTAAGGACACACCTGCAGGTGGGCCTGCCACCATTGGTAGCAGGGTAACTACCCAGGCTGGCAGGGGGAAAGGGTGAGCCGTGGGCAGGATCTGCCGGCATTCCCAGGTCCAGCATGCTCTCCTGTAAGAACACTGCCTGACTTTACACAAGTTGTGTCTAAGTCTGTTTCTCTGTGCATGATAAGAAAACAGGTATGCCTGTTCGGCCAATGACTGGAGTGTATGTTTGCCAAAGTGAGGAGCTGCCTCTGTGCCATGGGCACCCACCTCATTAGTACCCTGGATTGCTGGCGGACGATGAGCATAGACCCCCAACTCTGCCTGAACACCTTTAAGCATTCCAGAAGATTCTCCAGCAGACACCCCAGCTAGGGGGCTGAGGTCAAGTCCACAGCTTCCTGCCAACTTAGCTACATATTCTCTCCTCTAGGCCTTTTCAAACACCACTTCCCTTACCTGAAATGTTTTCCCTTCTCCTCCCTGCTTTTTAACTTCCTCTAGGACTATTCTAGATCCTTCCTCTGCAAAATCTTTCTATCCTGAAAAAGCTTTCTCTTCACTTCCATCCAAACACCTTTAAGAATCCCCTGTGAACTCTACTGACACTGCCAGCTCCCACAAGTCCCCAGTGTGCATCCCAATGTACAGGTCTGCATTTCACAGGATGAGTATCAGTCCCTCTTCTAGATAAAAGTTTCTCCGGGCCTTATTTTTTTCATCCCTGGCATCCAATTCCCACGCTGGTTTAATAAATGTTGTTTGAACACATGCACTCATCTCTCTAGTAAGATAATTTATGGTATCGGTGACCTTTTTAAGTAAAATTTCAATGCTGGTGCACTTCATTTTAAACAAACTGAGAATGTGAAAATCAGGTTTATCTAAAAGATGCAGCAAACGGCTATGACAACAAGATTCACCAGAGGACTTTTAAATCTCAGGTACTGTGCATCTAAAATAGAATTCAGTTTAACATTTTTTCAGGAACTTATATTCAATTCAGCCCAGCAAACATTTACTGAGAATTATCACCTAATGGAAAGTAATCTTGAAAACTCACTGTAGTTGAGGCTCTCCCTGTGTGCTTCCTCAGCCTTGTTCAGTGTAATCCCAGTGTCTACCTGAAGTCCTAGGGGGAATGAAAAGTACCCTGCAGCCTCGCAAACACAGGTAGGTGCTGCCTTCATGAATGCTCCAGCCCCCAGCACAGGGGTGCTCCCAGCCACTGAAGTCCTGGCTCCCAGAATCTCACAAAATACCCACAGACTCCCAGGATTCATGTAGCCACCAACAGTCCTTTTTCAGAACCACCTGTAAAACCTTCACCTCTGAAGGAAGTCATCTTTAGTTTGTTTTCCTACTGCCGAGATTCAAGTGCCCCAAGGAAAGTTCATTGGCCTCCAAGTCAAATTAGCAGTCCTGAACTGAACCCCAAAGCTGCTACTTCTTGAGCCACATAAGTGACTTAAGTGCAAACCTTATGCTCTCCAGGCCTTTCTTCATAAAAAGCAGTTGGTATGAGAACTAAATCCAAGGCAGAAAATACTTCGATAGTGGGCACAGAGGAGGCATTTCCTCAACTTTTTCACCCCACACAATCCTTTACCTCATCACACAATCACCTTAAAAGCTACACCCTTCCAGAAAGCCTGCTCCAAGTAGAAATGTACTTAATGCCTTAATGCCACTTAATTAAAACCCTGAAATTCAAATCAAAACTACAAGGAGATACCATGTTACAACTACTAGGATGGCTACCCAAACAATGGGGAACAGGAGATGGCTCAGCAGTTAAAGACACTTGCTTGCAAAGCCTGATAACCTGGGTTTGATTCCCCAGTACCCACATAAAGCCAGATGCACAAAGTGGCACATGCATCTGGAGTTCGTTTGCAGTGGCTGGTGGCAATGGCATGCCATCCTCCATTATCATCATCATCTCTCTCTCTCTCTCTCTCTTTTTCAAATAAAAAAGTTTCTGAAAAATGGGGAACAGGGTCAAGGAGATGGCTTAGCAGTTAAAGGTACTTAGTTGCAAAGCCTGGCAGCCCAGGTTCAATACCCCTAGTACCCACATAAAGCCAGACACACAAAGTAGCACATGCATCTGGAGCTCGTTTATAACAGCAAAAGGCCCTGGCATGACCCCCTCTCTCTTAAATGAATGAATAATAAATACATTTCAAAAAATGGAAAACAGCCAAATGTCACTAAGGATAGGGAAAAACTAGAGCCCTCAGACACTGCGTGCTGGTGTGAATGTTAAACGGTGCAGGTGCAGGTGGGTGCAGAAAACAAACAGCTGAACATATAACCACATGAGACAGCAGCACACCTGCTGCGAAGCTACACTCAAACTCACCGAGACCAGATCCCCAAATACTGTCTACAAAGTGAACAGCGGCACTCATCCATGATAGCCAGAAGATGGAAACAACTCAAATGTCAATCAGCTGAGGAATGGATAAAAATGCGGTACACCCAAAACAACGTGGTATAAACTGCAAAAAGGAATATAGTTCTCACATAGACCCCAATGTGAATGTATCTCAAAAATATGCTAAGCCAGGGCTAGAGATGGCTTGGTAGTTAAGATGCTTGCCTGCAAAGCCAAAGGACCCAGGTTCGACTCTCCAGGATCCACGTAAGCCAGATGCACAAGGGCGCGCATGCGTCTGGAGTTTGTTTGCAGTGGCTAGAGGCCCTGGCACACCCCTATTCTCATTCTCTCTCTCTCTCTCTCCCCCCTGCCAATTTCTGTCTCTCAAATTAATAAATAAAAATAAAATATAAAAACTTTTAAAAACATGCTAAGCCAAAGATGCTAGATACAAAAAGTATTCCATGATTCCATTTTCCACTAATTGGAAAATACCTGTAGACAAATTCATAGAGAAAGCAGATTAGCAGTGGCCAAGGGACTGGCAGGAGCAATGGATACGGGAGGGTCTCCTTCTGTTTAATGACAAAAGCGTTTTGAAATTAGATAGAGGTAGTTTCAGACTTCATACATGTGCTGAACGCTACTGAATGGTACCCTTGAAAATAATCCTATGGTATGTGACTTTTATTTTAAAGAAAATTAAAATGCAGTATTTTCAACTTTGAAAAGGCAATGTATGAGGTATCACTGAAGAGCGTTCTTTCTTCTAAAATGCCTATTGGAAGCCTGCTCCGCACGGGGCATCAGACTCGACACAGGTCGTCCTCCTAACCTTACAGCCTGGTGGATGGTTTAAATAGATGTGCATATGTGCAGAGGTACATGCCATCTACAGACCATGTAGTCCCCACCCTCTCCCAAGCACAACCATTCTGTAACTGCTAATGGTTCCAGTAACTGTGTATGCATAAATAAGAACATTTCCACCACAGCACATTATATGTGCTTTTGCTTTACTTAGAAAATCTGAATTCTCCTTTAAAATTTCATAAAAAGCCACATGATTTGCGCAAATGTCCTGTGTGCACACACTGGATTTCAACAGTAGAGACAGGTACTAGCAACTCCATGTTTTCGTCTCAAAGCCTCAGGGACTTCATTGTAAAACCATCATTTTCTCTTTCAAGCACTTTCCACACACAGTGCTAAGGCACATTTTCATCGAAATGTGGCTTCTTTAGTTGAGCAGACACTCATTCCCAAAGGAGAGACAGGTGCACCTTTTTCCTGTGCGTGGCCCCATCAGCCCCCCTCAGGCTATATCATTGAATTCATCATTCTGCTTTACTGCTTTTTTGTAAAAGCCTTATAGAGAAAGGGCAAATGTTTTTCTCTCTCTCTTTTCAAGTAAAAAGAGAAAGAGAAATTAAAGAGGTTATTAAAGAGAAAATTAAAGAGAAAATTCCTTTCAAAGAATAAAAATACTGTGGAAACAGAAAAGACTTTGGAACCAGAAGGAAAAATAAGTATTTGAACTGAGGGGAATCCTGTGCAAATTTTGTTTTGTTTTGTTTGGTTTTGTTTTGTTTTGTTTTGTTTTGTTTTTCAAGGTAGGGTCTCACTCTAGCTCAGGCTGACCTGGAATTCACTACATAGTCTCAGGGTGGCCTCGAACTCATGGCAATCCTCCTACCTCTGCCTCCCAAGTGCTGGGATTAAAGGTGAGCGCCACCACGCACGGCCTACAAATTCTTAACATAGAATATGACTAACCCTATGAGCCAAGTGTCCAGGGTCCCTTACCCACCACTCCCTGCCCTGCCTGCTCTGAGCATGTCTTGTCAACTGCCTGGTCATTTCGACAAGTGTACGCTATTTCTCCCGGACATTTTCATTACAAGTGTTTCAGGAATGCGGAGGTGCCCTTGTGGGGCAGCTTTGCCATGTTTGCCGCAGCCCTGACATGGAAGCAACGTAAACACCCACTGACAGACCATGTGAGAAAACGCAAAATATGTGCCCAGCAGAATACACACTCAAAAAGAAAGTAAGTCTGTCAACTGGAGTACATTATGTTAAGTGAAATAAGACAGGCACAGAAAGACAAATACTGCATGTGAAATCTAAAATAAATAGTAAACAATCCCATACAAGTAGAGATCATTGGGGGGTGGTTAGGGAGAGACTGATCAGTGGAGACAAAGACATGAACAGTAAGTTCTGGTGTTCAAATGCATTTAGGGTGACTATATATTAAGTAATGTATATTTCAAAAATAGCTACAACAGAGGACTTAAAGTTCTCAACACCAAGAAATGACACATGCGTGAAGTAACAATCAATCCATAATATACACAAGCATTACATAAATATGTACAAATCCAACGGACTCCCGGACTCCCAACCTCAACCTGGCCACTCCTGGACATCTTCCCTTCTGAAGCCGCAGGAGCCTGACACAGCCAGTGTTCTTTCTGAACTCAGCCCTGGGCAAGCTGTCTTGGTGCCCAGGTGCCAGCAACTCCCAGACAACTGGGTGGTACTAGAAGAGGTGCAAATTCACCTTTCAGCTTTTCCTTCTCAAAAGGCAGTACGCTATATACCTTTATTATTATTACACTCTGAAGAACCTTGGGATTTTATGAGATGTATTAAGAGTTTTTCATTTAGCAAATATGTATATGTAGTACTTGTTAGGTGCTTAGAAACTATCCTAGGGACTTTTTTTCTAAAAGCTAATTTAAGTAATTGTCTAAAAAACTCTATGATGATACAGTAATTCCACTTCTAGGTATATTCCAGAAAGAATTGAAAGCAGGAATTCAAATAGATGATTGCATTCCAATGCTCAGAGTAGCAGTATTCACAATACACAAAAGGTGGAAACAGCCCAAATGTCTACTGAGAAGTGGTTTATCCATACAGTGGACTATTACTCAGCATTTAAAAGGATGGAAAGCTGGGCCCATGATAACACATGAATAACCCTTGAGAGCTTTATGCTACATAAAATAAGCCAAGTACAGAAGGACAAATTCTATATGGCTCCACTTATATGAGGCAAATAGAATTTCAGAGTCATAAAGTAGATGATAATTGCCCAGGGTTAGGGAGGAGGGACTGGGAGCTAAGTATTTAACAAGTGCACACTTACAGTTTGGAGTAATGAAAACATTCTAGATGGTTGTGATGGCTACACACTCAGTGCTATTCAAAAGTACACACATAAAAATGGCTAAAGCTGGCCTGGAGGGATGGCTTAGCAGTTAAGGCACTTGCCTGCAAAACCTAAGGACCCAGGTTTAACTCCCCGGTATGTATGTAAGGCAGATAGATGCACAAGGTGGCGCATGCATCTGGAGTTCACTTGCAGTGACTAGAGGCCTTGATGTACTCTTGCTCGCTCGCTCACTCGTGTTCTCTCTCTCAAATAAGTAAATTGATTATTTTTTTTAAAAAATGGCTGAAGTTAGCTGGGCATGGTGGCACAGGCCTTTAATCCCAGCACTCCCAGAGGTAGAGTTCCAGGCCACCCTGAGACTACAAAGTGAATTCCAGATCAGCATAAGCTAGAGTGAAACCCTATGTCAAAAACAAACAGAAAAAAAAGGCTAAAGTTTGGTTAAAGAGGTAAATCATGTTCCATGCATTTCACAATTGAAGCTTTTTTAAAGGTCAAAAGTGACTTTTACATTGTACCACTAAAAACCAAAACCCTTCTAAGAGGCCTAGATTGAGGAATGCATCACAATGCATGCATATTTTTCCAGATCTGGGCCCTTGGACCAAACCAGGCAAAGCCCAGACGAAGGACACAGTGGCAAATAGCCCCGCGCTGATGCTGCAGGGTCGCTCCGCTAGAGAGACCCACAACCACCACTAACTTCCATGAGGCAGAAGCCACGGCAGTCAGGAGCACAGCCACAAAGGTGACATCCAGGGCATCCTAAGGGAAGACTTTCAAAGTCTTACAAAGTCACCAGGAAGCAGCAGAATCCCGAGCTATCTATAGGGAATCCAACTGTCACTCTGGTGACCAAAGGCTGTGACAAGTCAAGAGCTCACACACATTCCTGCTCACAGCGCGCACGTGACCCAGGCTGCTGAGCAAGCCCTGCAGAGGACAGCAGTCATGCATGCATCACCTCCAGGACTGCTCAAATGAGTCCCCACACAGCAACACACTCTCCATGCCCCAACATACTTTCACAGCTCTTCACAGCATGCTACAGGTGTGGGGAGTGTGCATGCAGAACCCCCAATTCCCTGGGAGGGATTCTCAGTCCTGCTACTCTTTGGATCTGTGACCTTGAGCAAGTTATCAGATCTCTCTGGACCTCAGTTCCTCTTCTGAAAAATAAGAAAATATATCCTTATAGGATTATGAACTCCAGTGAGCAGATCTATAGAAAGTGTCTTTTGGACAGTTCCTAACATATGTAATAAAAGTTAGCTGTTACCAGCTGGGCGTGGTGGCGCACACCTTTAATCCCAGCACTCGGGAGGCAGAGGTAGGAGGATCTCCATGAGTTCAAGGCCACCCTGAGACTGCATAGTGAATTCCAGGTCAGCCTGGGCTAGAGTGAGACCCTACCTGGGTGGGGGGGGGAGAGAGTTAGCTGTTACCCATCACTGTCCTATCTTCAAAAGACCCAAAAGGCAGGTGTGGTGACCAATTGTCTCCACTTGGGAAATTAGGGAAAAGAAAGGAAGTTACTTGAAGTAATTTGGCTCCTTGGTCTCCACTGCTCTCCCCACTAAAGCCCAGGAACCTATAACAATCTCAAAGTATTTGATGAAAACTTCCAGAATCTCAATTTTTATATACCTACTACACAACACTCTGGCTGCCACTTTTTCTGGTTCCTGTAGAAGCAAGGTCCTAAATTCTCCAAATCCAGCCTTTGGCCTAGAATTCCAACAGCTAAATCCAGCAGCCTTTACTTTATCCGTTAGGAAAGTGAGCCAAGAACATGGTTTAATTTACTGATCACCTATGACAGGCCTAGCCCCCTCACCACAGGGAAAACAAAAGTATTGTAAAACCTTTGGTTCCTGTCCTTCAAAGGTGTTGGAATCCGGAAGGCAAGGGGTACTCAGCAGAAGTAGAGAATAATAGAGGGGTGGACACCAACTGTATGGCAGCTCTGATGGAACCAACAAGAATAAGGGGAAATCCAGGTAAGTTGGGTCGTGTGAGTTGATGCAATCAAGGAACGTTCTACAGACTTTTAGAAGTTACTTCCTGTAATGATTAGTTTCATGTGGCAATTTGATCAGGCCAGTTACCTCCTGTAATGATTAGTTTTATGTGGCATTTTGATCAGGCCATGGGACACCCAGACACTTGGCCAAACATTATTATTGGTGTTTCCTTGAAGGTGTTTCTAGATGAAATTAATATTTGAACTGGTGGACTGAGTAAAGCAGATTTCCCCCCTTAACATGGATATGTCTCATCTAATAAGTTGGCAACATGAATAGAGCAAAAAGTCTAGGAGGGAACTTGCTCTGCCTGACTGCACTGAATTTCAGACTCAGAGGTAAATGCTCGCTCTTCCAGGGTCTCAAGCCTGCTGCCCGTGGCACTTATCATACCAGTCCTCCTGGTTCTCATTCCACACTTGGCCTGGAACAACACAATTAGCTCTCTTGGGTCTCCAGCTTGGTAACTATAGATCTTGTCAACCTCTGTAGCTGAATCCATATAACATATATATGTGCATTTATGAGTACATACATATCCGTATACATGCTTCCTGACCTATGCTCTGACTTAAATATTTTCCAACTTTATGGTGGTATAGAAGTGTATCCATGCAATCACTGTTTTTTACTTCCACTACAATAGTCAAGAAATTACATGAAATGAACAATTATAAAATATGTTTTAGATGATTTTGCCCAACTATAGGCTAACGTAAGTGTTCCCAATACAGTTACTGTAGGCTAAGCTAAGTTATAATGTTCTATGTATTACATGTAACAAATGTATTTTCAACTTACAGTATTTTCTACTTACAGTGGGTTTGTTGGGACATAACCCCATTGAAGCACAGAAATATATATTTGTACATAGAGATTTCCTAGTGGCTCTCTTTCTCTGGAGAACCCTTAAAAATCTACCACCATTGGCTCAGCAGGAAAGAAAAGGGAAGAAAGTTCCCAGAAGTCTCAGAAATTGCATGAAAAGAGCTAGGCATGGTGCCTAGCAATTCCTGCACTCACTAGGCAGAGGCAGGAGGATCACTCAAGTTCAAAGCTGGCCTGGTCTGGTCTATATAGTGAATTCTAAGCCAGCCAGGGATTTATGGTGAAACTGTCTCAAAAACAGAACAACATCAACCAAAAAAGAAAAGCTCTGCATGAAAAGAGTCGAGAAGGTGAGAGCCAATGAGTGAAGCAAAAGCCACAGGAAAGTGGAGGTGAGGGGAGAGAGAGAGTAAATGGGGACGAGGACTGAGACAACAGACCATCAGGGTCGTCAGGGAATTCTGAATGAGACTCTCCATGCATCCAACAGGATGGCCTATGATCTTGTGGATCACATTGGTGTATCCAGGAAATGGAATCCTTCATGCCTCAGAATAAAGAGGCCAATTGGGTAGCTTGTATGTGTCCAGGAAGAGCAGACCTGCACGAGTGGCACAGGCAGTGACGACATCTTTCCCTTGAGAACAGACCCACACTCCCTTTGACCTACTCAACAGCTCTAAGCAGTTCCATACCCTGCCCAGGTACAAAGGTCACTGGCCAGCACTTAAGAATCTGAGATTCTTTACACTTCAAGACTGTAACTGGCCCTCTGTGCCTCAGTTTCCCCCTCAAAGAAATGAAGTGCTATGCTGATGGGCTATGAGGATGAAATGTCAAGGAACATTCCAGGAGGAAGTGGCCCAGAGAGCAGGCAGGCACCCCCAGCAGGAACCAAAGCGTGCAAGAACACAGCAGCCTGGGGACTGTGGGAAGGCACAAGGGATCGATCATCTCCGTGACGCTCTCGGGGCCTCACTGACGTCACGGTACAGCAACCTGCTAAATCCAGACAATCAATTAAAACCAACACATTTCGCTTCCACACGAATGTGGATCACCACAGCTGACTCGGGAACGATGAGATAGGTGGCCTGGGTGTGGGGAGCAAGGGGAGGGAGCGGGAACACCCAGGCCATGCCCCACAGGGGCGGAGCTGAACAAGGAAGGGTAGGAGGCTAAGTCAGAGCCGGACCCTGGACAAAGTTGGACCTCCCAGTTTGGCAATTCTGGAGCTGCAGGTGAAAATCCACAGCAGCGACCCCACGGCTTCAACAGTCCTGACCACAACAACGCTCTTGCTATATCCCGTCTCCCTGAGGAGCACTAGGGGACAAGATTCTGTCCTATATTACTTCTGTCAGGTATGACCACAGTAACCAAGACATCACAAATGTTTCATGTCCGAACAGAAATATGAAATAAGCTCTGATAAGAGAAAACTCAGTTAACTAGGGATCTTGGTCTATATCTGATGTGGGGAAGACAAGTGATCCCAAAGCAGATTGATAATATCAGAGTGTGGCAAGAAAAGCTGGGACTTAAGCCGGGCGTGGTGGAGCACGCCTTTAGTCCCAGCACTCAGGAGGCAGAGGTAGGAGGATCACTATGAGTTCGAGGCCACCCTGAGAATACAGAATGAATTCCAGGTCAGTCTGGAATACAGTGAGACCCTACCTTGGGGGGGAAAAAAAGAAAGAAAAGCTGTGACTTAGAGGGCCCTCCCACAAGCTAGACCCTGTCTCCTGCTGCCTGTCATATATCTATTTCCTTTATTCCCGTTCCCTAAGGCACATTGTCTTCATTTTGTAGGTGAGGGAGCTGAAGCATGAAGAAGTGAAATAACTTGACAAGAACCCAAATGAGTAGCAGAACTGACATTTCAACTCAGCAGCGAGCCTAGTTCCCAAGTCTGGGCACTATAGGCAATGCCAAAGTTCAAACATTCTCTACAGTCCATCTCTAAAGTGAATGATGCAGGGAAGAGTATAAGAGCCTTCACCCAGCACGAAACCTCAATGCAGGAGCTTTAATTCTGCCTCCCTACTTTCCCTTTTATTTTTTTAATTGAGAATTTTAATAAGGAGCATACTGTAATTTCATCATAACCCCCTCCAACCTCCACCCTCATTCTACTAAAACTTCTCCCCTCTTTCCAAGTAGTCCTCCTTCTATTTTGATGTCTCTTTTTCTGTGTCCTCCTCCATCTTCTATGTCAACAATTAACAAACAGGATCTCATAAACTAAAAACAAACAAACAAAAAAAAATTGTACAGCTAAGGAAACCATCAACTGCGTCAAGGAAAAATTTACAGGAGGGAGAAAACCTTTGCCAACTAAGTATCTGACAGAGAATTAATATCTATAGTATACGAAAAAATTCAAGACTAAGCAATAAAAAAAATCAATTAATCCAATCAAAAATGAGTCATAAAACTGAACAGAACATTTTCAAAAGAAGAAATAAAGAGAGCCAATAATTTTTTTTTGATGTTCACATCTTTAGCCATCACAAAAATGCAAATTAAAACTACTTTGACATTCCATCTCACCTGGTCAGAATCACTATCATCCAGGAAAAAAAAAAAAAAACCAAATAACAACAAATGTTGGGGAGGGAGAAAAAGGAACCCTTATCCACTACTGGTGGGAGTGAAAACTGGTTCAACCACCATGTAAATCAGTATGGTGATTTCTCAAAAACCTGAAAATAAATCTACCATATCACTCTACACTGTACTACAGAAATACTTCCTCCCAACTCCTCTGAGATCAACATGACATACTTCCTTAAGCAGAAAACCAAAAACCAAACCAAGCTCTTTTTTCCCACTGCTCTCTCCATGTTTCTTCAAACCCCTCAGAAGTAGCCCCAAGGAGATGGGCATCACCAGCCCCACCTGGAGCCCCCGTGTGTGCGTTGCAGCCACACTGAATTAGCTGAACGACATGAAGCTGCAGCAAAGCTGAGAGCCAGGCAGGCTGCCAAGAGGCTCCACTGAAATCAAATGTCAGCTAACTAGTGATCCAATGAAGAAATGTTGGTTAATATTGGGAGTACAATTAAAAATACATCAGCCACACCTTTAAAAAAAAAAAAAAAAGCCTATGACTTTTTTGAGAACTTGTTCGATGAAGCAAAAAGGTCTGCTGGCGTCTGATTAGGCAGCAGCAGGCACCGGGTGAGAGACGTGCAGAAGCCCCAGGAGTCTGGACAGAGGAGATCGATGATGCGCATAGGTCCACAACCCTTAGAGCTTCCTGAGGGGAGTGCGCACAGCCCCCACAGCTTCTGGAAGTGAGACTGAACACGGCACAGGACACAGTGGCAAAGCTCCTCAGAGCAACAACTGGTGATGCCTGCCCTGTCCCTGTCTGCACTGGCAGGCGATGACATACACAGAGAGAACTGAAAGTTCCTTCGGTTTATGGCTTACTTACAATAACTTTGGAGGTGTTCTCCACCCCTGAATTTATTCATTTATTTATTTTGGTTTCTTGAGGTAGGGTCTCACTTTAGCCCAGGCTGACCTGGAATTCACTATGTAGTCTCAGGGTGGCCTCAAACTCACGGCTATCCTACTACCTCTGCCTCCCCAGTGCTGGGATTAAAGGCGTGTGCCACCACGCCAGGCTCCACCCCTGAATTTAAAAGACACTAATGTAACTCCTCTAAACCAGGTAGAAGAGTATTCCAGAAGAACAAAAGAATCACCACACAGGACATCACCAACGGGGCCACTTTTCATCTGTTCAGCTCACACACACACACAAAAAAACACTTTACCAAGTTACTGGATATGTTTTGCCAATAGAAAACATTTCAGAAAAACTGAATGAACATGTCCTTATATGGCAGTGGAGGAGAATGTCCCTCTGGTCTTCGGCACCCTGCCGGAGCACCCTTGCTAGAGCCCAGCTGCTTCTAAGTGCCGCCACAGCACCCATGAAGCTTTAAGAAGCAGGTATCCCGAGCTGAGCAATCGGTCCAGCTTTGGAGTCTAGGCAAGCCTCCTCCTCCAACCCACAGTTCTTAAAACTGCCAAACAGTGGGTATAGGCACCTGGTCCTTGGTATAGTTTCTGTTCAAGTTTATATCACAGATGTGGATTGGCCTGATTTCTTGGCCCTCATCTTGAACTGGCATCTTAGAGGGTCCCTGGCAAGTGGCCTGAAAGCTCTGTCTAAGATTACAAGGATCAGCTCAGGGGTTGTGGGGGAGAGCACTTTTATCTTTCCCATTGTCATCTGAAGTTCTGGTCTCTGGGTGAAGAGGTATTTATCTTTGTAAACACAAAACATTTTTGCTTTCTCTAGTTTTCTTTTACTGGCAAAAGAATGGAAGCAAATGACATTTTACTGATTTTTGAGACACACACACACCAAAAAAAAAAAAAAAAAAAAAAAAACCTGTCAAGTACCATCACACCTACTCAGGTCATATACAGGGGGTTTTAAGAGACTCAAATGGTATGACATATGTGATGGCACTTTAAAAGCATTAAAGCTGTATACTGGCTCATGTTAGTCCTGAATTGCCCAGAATCCTAGAATGGAATGCATGCTAACAGTCCTGAAAGGAAGTTTTAATCCTAAAGCTGGTTAATAAAACTACAGATTCCAACCCTCCAACCTCTGCCTTCGGTTTCCAGGCTTTTGCTAGAGAAACACTCCACTTTTTTCAAGTATGGCGTATACCCTGACTCTTTTAACAGGCCAGTGGGACTCACAAAAGACTGCCAAGTCCCTGTCACAAATGGTCTCATTGAACTATACATCCAAAATCAGAGTCAATGGAAAAGTAATAGGTTCCAAGCTTCCTCCTCACCTGCTACTTCCTGCAAACGCCCACCCAGTAAGCCTCTTTCTGGCCCCAAACACTTACATAACGGCCCCACACTGGCGCAGTGCTTTGCATTCCCGGGCTAAATCATCCTAATTATTATTCTTTGATAACAAGGTAGGCTGAATGTGCTTTAAAAGCATTCATAGCTCAAACGCCACTGGGCAGCAGGCAGTTTGAAAGCATTTAGCCAATACTGAGATCAGTGCAAAGCTTGTTTGTCACCATGGTAGGAGGTGATAACATGACATTTCACAAGTTTCAAAACAGCAGGAGAAACCACCTCCCTTCATTATTTGTAGCAGTGCTGGTCCTCCAAGCACACAGGCTGCATGAACTATGAATCACTCTGATTATCCAGCAGGCTGAATACCAAGCCAACCACAGTCCACAATCAGATCTGTGCCTGAGCTTTTTGTGAAGAGAACATTTCCAGTCTCTGTACCTGCAGTTTTCCCCATCAGCACTGTGTTTCCCAAGAATAATCATTTGCGGAGTTCTTTATTCAAAGAGACTCCTGCTTCCATAATGGGCACTGGCAAACCATACCACATTTCCTGCTTTCCTCTCCATGCCTGGGTGTCACCACCTCCTTTCCAACGCAAGAACAAAAGTCAAGGATGGAATGCAAAAATTCATCTGCCAAACCATCTACTCTTCTTTGCTTTGAAAGCCACTCTGATCCTTCAAAAAAAATCCTTCAAAATGACATTGAGAAATCAAGCGGGAACTGGGTTAGAAAGCTTCCTCCCTGCTGGCTAGCTGTCACAGTGATGGACGGTGCTATGCAGGCTACTGAGGGAGAAAAGTTACCAACAGTATTAAGCACTCATAGACCCTATAAGCTACACAACTGACCAGACAAGTAAGACGTACTCACCGGTCACTGCTACAGTAGTGTCATGACTGCTCCTGGAGTAACTAACTGCTCTGCTTGTATTTGAGGTCCACTCCATGGGCATAGGGACCTGCTCTTAAGATTTGACAAGGGAGTGTGAGACAATCTGGGAAATGGCTTACCTTCCACTGTTCTTAAGGGCATAATGTTTTACTTTTAAAAAATATGCATTTATTCATTTACTTATTTGGGGGGAGGTATATAAAGAATAGGCACACCAAGGCCTCCTGCCACTGCAGACAAACTCCAGGGGCATGGGCCACTTTGTGCATCTGGCTTTACATGAGTAGGAACCCGGGCTGTCAAGCTTTGCAAGTAAATCCCTTTAATAGCTGAGCCATCTCTCCAGCCCAGCATGTTTTCAGCCCTTGGGCTACTGGTTCTCCTTTCTCCTTGTCCCAGGGCCATGGGGCCAGCCTACTCCAGGACAAGGGGTCCTGGAGGACACTTCAAGATAATCATCTTGGATCTCAGGTGAGGGAGCTCCCCCATCTTCAGAATCAGCTATTTACAAGCTTGAAAAGCACATGGTGGACTGAGAAGATGGTTCGGTGGTTAAGGGCACTTGTTTGCAAAGCCTGTCAGTCCAGGTTTGATTCCCCAATACTCACGTAAAGTCAGACGCACAAAGTGGCAAGAGGCCCTGGCATGCTTATACTCGCCCCCTCTATCCATCCATCAATCTATCCATCTATCTATCATCTATTTATCCCTACCTCTCAAATAAACATATTTATAAAAATCACATGGCAATTTATAATACAATTTATATCTTCTTAACTCACAGGAGTGAAATTATTTCTGTTACAGAGACCTATGTTCAGTTATTTTTTTGAAGACAACTCTTCCAACCCAACCTATATTAATTTGTCCAGAATTTCACCATTTCTTTCCTATCAATCAAAAATATCGGTGAAGAGGAATGTATCTCAAGTCATTCCTTATTCATTTTCTTTAAAATCACTCTCCTCAACCAGCCTCGCTGCCCCAGGGAGCTGATCCCACACCTGCCTTGGACAGTAAGTATCTGGGTGAACAGGGCCCAGGTGTCATCAAATACTGGGGAGAATCAAGATCTATCGATATGACAAGAAAGGGCAGCCAATGGCCTAGTACAAGAGGAGTCATCTCTATCGTATCTACCACCAGGGCCCAGAAGACACTACAGAGAAGTGACGATTTAAACCCACTGCTTTCCTGTGAAATCCTGACGGAAAGCAAGCCTGTCCTGTCCTGAGATTGTCATCAAAGGCCTTTTTATTTATTTATTTATTTATTTATTTATTATTATCTTTTTTTTTTTTTTTTTTTTTTAGTTTTCCTAGGTAGGGTCTCGCTCTAGCCCAGGCTGACTTCACTATGTAGTCTCAGGGTGGCCTCGAACTCACAGTGATCCTCCTACCTCTGCCTCCTGAGTGCTGGGATTAAAGGCATGCACCACCATGCCCAGCCTTCAAAGGCCTTTTTAAAAGCTTAAATACCTACCCCTCAGACACTTTTAGAAAAGAGATACCTTTAACAAATTTCATTTTAAAAATGAAACTTCAAAGGCCAAGACCATTTGAGGCCCCATTCAAGTTGAAAACCCAACAAATAAAAAGCAGTCCTTCCTGCATACCCTACAAAACCAGTCTTTCACACACAGGTAGCCAAGTGACCACTCAAGGCTGGAAGCCCCTTGGAGCTGGGGAAAGAAGTCAAAACACCAACCTGCTATAATCCTATGCCTGGGCTGTAACCTGCAGTGGTTAATCACAAATAGAAAGCACTTGGTTTAGTAGTAAGCCCCAGCACAGCAGAGCAGGCACATTTCCCAACCTTCACGTGCTTCTGCGTAAGCAACCCTTCCTGTGTTTTTACTACCTACAACCACATGAAGGCAAACCGTTTCACCCAAATGCTATCCTGGAAATAAAGGAGTGGGAAGCACTTGGCTGACAGCAGAGGGAAAGCAGCACCCCTCTGCAGTGCTCGGAGAGGCAGGCTGAAGAAAGCACAGTGCGCAAGGAAGTGCAAGATAGAGGTTCATGCCCGGCAGACACTGGCAACATGCCCAGAAGGCAAAGGCAGACATCAGCACAGCTGCCTCCCACAGCCACTCGGAACCCAGAGTCACATACAGACCAGTTACGGCTCCTCCCTCTCCAGTGACTACTCCTGAGTGGTAAGGGCAGAGCTATGTATCTATCACAGACCAGTTGCTGCAGTCAGGTTCACATTGCTGATAGAAATCACCCAACCAAGAGCAGCTTGTGGGGGAAAAAAATAGGTTTAGTTTGGCTTACAGGCTCGAGGGGGGAAGCTCTATGATGGCAGGGGAAACGATGGCATGAGCACCCCATGACCAACATAAAGTGGACAATAGCAACATGACAGTGTGCCAAACACTAGCAAGGGGGAGCTGGCTATAACACCCATAAGCCTGCTCCCAACAATATACTGCCTCCTGGAGGTGTTAATGCCCAAATCTCCATCTGCTGGGCACCTAGCATTTGGAGCACCTAAGTTTATGGAGGACACCTGAATCAAAGCACCACACCAGTGGTTCTCAAACTCCTGTCAAACACCCATGCTTAGGATCACCTGGAGAACCCAGTTAAAACAAAAAGGCAGGTCCTTCTGACCACAAGAAGCTGGGACTCAGCACTCTCCGTAAGCCTCTAGGTGACTCTGCACATCACACAACCAGCTTGAGAACAACTGCCACAGAGCCATTAAGAAAATAGTGCAGGGCTGGAGAGATGGTTCAGCAGTTAAGGCACTTGCTTGCAAAGCCTGATGACCTGTGTTCAATTCCCCAGTACCCATGTAAAGCCAGATACACAAAGTAGCAGATGCACCTGGAGTTTGTTTGCAGTAGGCAACTGGCCCTGGTGCACCTATTCCCTTCCCCTCTCCTTGTAAATAAATAAAAATTAGTGCAATTCTTTACATGAAAGGAAGCAATGTTTAAGATTCATCATACTTTCAGAGAATAAATCAAGTTTAGAACAATGGGCTCAACATACTTCCATATACTTAAGAAAACCTAGGCAATAAAAATGAAGGGAGAAAGTATTTTTCTAAAAGACAGGAGGGAAAGTCATACAAGCAACTGCGTATGGACAATACACAGACACAGACTAAAAGGTCCACAAGAAACAGGTAACGCTAGCTGCTTACCAGGGAGGAACTGCCTGACTGAAGCCAAAGACAGGAGAGAGACAATCACCATGTTCCCTTTTCATCTGCTGGATTGCCAGCTGTGAATACATTATCTAACATTGGTGGCTTAAACTTTAAAGACATGAGCAGTGAGGTATAAACAAAAACAAGTAGAAACAGTAGTTCAGGGATAAATCAGAAGAACAGTCTTAAACACTGATTTCCTACACATAAGCACCCTTGCTTTGGCCAAGATGCTCCTCTGATATTCCTGCACCTGCAGCCTAGGCTCCAGAAGTCAAGGTGGCAACATTGCCTCTCCCTGCTAGGGAGAAGAGCCCCAGGGACTGCTCAAGATACCCCTTCCTGAATGTTGTCTGCCAACTCTTTGAAAGAAAAGACTATTCCTCAACTACCTAAATATCTCCCTTGATGACTGAGTCAGTTAACCAATGCTTCCAAGCAGCCTACTCTGAGGTATGTCTTTGCATGAAACAATTACTGAAAAGCAGACCCTGAGTTTTCGAATTAAGTTCATTGAAGGGTTACAAAGGCCTTTGAACTACACTATCAGATAGCAATACACATTCTCCTCTAAGAAAACCTCCCTCTGCTTTCCCCTTTAAATCCACATGTTGTTACCACACCAGCCTTTTCATCTCAAATCCAAGTGTCAGTGAAGTTCTGTAAGCATGGGTCTACTTCTGCCTGATATTCCTGAGACCATCTCCCACTTCTCCTCATATTTTTTGGTGAGAGCAAAACATCCAATGCCCCTTTCCAATATCACTTCACTTCTCTCTTCAACAAGCTGCCTTGGGCTGAGGAAACGGCTCAGAGTTAAAGATGCTTGTTTGCTTGCAAAGCCTGCTGGCCTGGAGTCAATTCTCTAGCACCCAAGTAAAACCAGATACACAATGCGGTGCATGCATCTGGAGTTTGCAGTGGCAAAATGTCCTGGCTCACTCACTCTCTCCATCCTTCTCTCCATCCCTCTCTCTCGTGCATGTGCAAGCACTGTGTGCATGTGCACGTGCAAATAAATATATTTTTTAAACAAAGGACGCTGCCTTGAGGTTTTTCAAATATGTGAATGATAGGAAAGGCAAGAAACACCCCCAACAAACTTTCAGGGCAGCTAAAAGACACAAATTATGTAATGATGAAAAGAAAATGGATAATTCAACAATACTAAGAGTTGATGTCTGCCAAAATAAAAAGTTCTCCTCACAACTTACACCACTTCTTCTTGCATACACATACTTTTCACTAGACAAACTGGAATTTACTAAGGGACAAGTCTTCAAAGGATATTTCAATACCATTGCCCTGAGTTTATAGGATTTTAAAATAATTAAGAGGAGGTGAAGAGATGGCTCCGTGGTTAAGGTGCTTGCCCATAAAGCCTAATGCCCAGAGTTTATTCCCCAGCACCCACATGAAGCAGTGTGCACAAAGTGGGGCATGCATCTGGAGTTTGTTTGCAGTGAGTAGAGACTCTGGTGTTCCCATTCTCATTCGTTCTCATTCATTCTCATTCTCTCCCTCCCTCTCTTTCTCTGTCTCTCTGTGGTGTGATGGCATATGCCTTTAATCCCAGCACTTGGGAGGCTGAGGTAGGAGGATCACTGTATCGCTTTGAGTTTGAAGCCAGTCTGAGATAATGTAGTGAATTCCAGGTCAGCCTAAGCTAGAGCAAGACCCTACTTCAAAAAAAATCAGTAACAATAATAATAACAACAACTTGGATATGCCATTCCTAGACAGTAAAGAACACTTGTATCTTAACTGCTAATCTGATGATAATTTCTTAACTATAAGTGAGTTATTAAAATAATTGTTTCCTTATATACTACCTGTCTTATTATAAATGTGGGGTTGTAAATGCCCAGATCCTATTAAGACTGCCAGAAATTGCTACACAGTTAACAAAGCCCATAGACTTGGGAGAAACTGCTACACAGATCTATGTGCCAAGGACACATGGGAGGCCTTCAATGATGTGTTTCCAAGTGATCTAACAGTCTTATAATGTGTTAGAGTATGTCAAGTGCCTTTCATTCACACAAAATCTCATGACAGAGAACATTCATTATCCCATTTGACAGATGACGGTTCAAGCTCATGTCACATACCTTGAATGTAGTAGAACCCCTAAGTTGACGTCACTTCCATCACACACAGAGTCACAGAACCCAGTGACATGACAAGATCAGCTAACTCAAGGGATTCATGGAGGATGAAACCAGTTACTCAGGTGACGCTCCCAAGGTCACAGGGCACATCCATGGAGAAACCTTCCTGTGCCCTTGCCATTTTTAACTAGAGTAACCATCTCAGTTGGAATGGCATCTTATGGCCTAGAAAGGCCTGATATGGATGGGGAGGTGGCTCATCAGGAAAAGTGCTTGGCTGTGCAAGCATGAGCACTTAAGTGCAGATGCCCAGTACCTACATAAATGTCAGGCATGATGCCCATCCCTGCACTTGAGAGGCAGAGACAGGCAGATCCCTGGGAAAAGTTGGCTAAAGTAGCCAAATCAGGGAAAGACCGTCTCAGTAAATGAGGTAAGAAGCAATAAAAGGGCATTCAAAACTAACTTCAGACCTCCTCACACAGGAACATGCACATGCACCTCCACATATACAAGGGGGAAAAGGAACCTGATAAACCCACACGACCATCTGCTTCTGACTCTGAAAGTGCTATACTACCCATTACATTTTGCTTGCATCCATACAAACTAGTAAGAATCAAAGGAAGCTGTGATTACATTGCTAGGTAATTATACAACTAAATATTATCTGACAAATGGGTCCTTGTACTGACATCCCCCTACTTGAAGATCCCTGCCCATTCTTCACAGTCTTCAAATCTGAATCATGCTTCAAGCCTCTGCTCAAATCCTTCATAGATTCTTATAAAATGCTATTTACAGCAGGGACTCTAGTAGATCAGAATGAGTGCTTTCAAGGAAAACAAGTTCCAAGCTATTGCCAAGAGAACAGTGGTCAGGAGGGCAGTTTCACACATAATGAAAAGGCTCTGCAGGAAGACGCATTACTGAGGCAGTGGGGATTCTTAGTCCCGTCTACCCTCTCCTCTTGCTTCCAGTAATCATCATTTCCCAGCCTGCTGTACACCTGCACTGCTTGAGCTCCACAAGATCCAAAGATGTCTAACACATGGACCTCAGGGAAGCCTTCAAACAGAAAGACACCAACCAAAAACCCATACCAGCAGTGAAGGAGGGTAGGCAGGGTCTTGTTCTGTCGATCGCAGCTGGAAATGAAACTGGACAGATTGCCTTCAATGTCTATAGAGGCTCTGCCTTCAGCCTATTAATAAAATGCCTCTTGAACATAGGTATGTATCTCTAGATGGCATTTAGTAATGTGTTCTTAAAAGGAATATTTTCCATATTGAAGCTGAATGACTACCACGTCAATCACCACAGCAGTGTGGTTTCAGGATTCAGCACTTCCTTCTCTCACACAGGAAACAGGTTATTTCCAGGGTGGAGTTCTAGAAGAAAGAAAGCATGTGAACTGTGCCCAGTTTAGGGGGTGCATAAGTGTGGAGAATGCAGGGCGTGGTGGCGCACGCCTTTAATCCCAGCACTCGGAAGGCAGAGGTAGGAGGATCGCCATGAGTTCGAGGCCAGCCTGAGACTACATAGTGAATTCCAGGTCAGCCTGGGCCAGAGTGAGACCCTACCTCGAAAAAAAAAAAAAAGAGTGAAGAACACTGTTAAGAGTTTACGGACTGTCTCAGTGGGTTCACTGCTTGCTGAGAAACCATGACGACCTGAGTTTCAATCCCCAGAACCAATGTAATAGCTGGGCATGGTGGCACACACCTATAACCCTGTAATGCCAGCACTGGGGAGTCTAACTCAGTCAGTAAGGTCTAGATTCAACAAGAGATCCTGTTTCAAAAAATAAGGAATAGAGTGAGTGAGGAAGAAGTCCGGCATTGGCCTCTGGCTTCCATATACATGCATGCGCGTGCATGCACACACACACACACACACACACACACAAACACACATACACGGCAGTTCAGGAAAAAGCAACACTAAGAAAGACATGAGGATGTTTACTCATCCTTAGGCCTAGCTCACCTCATTAGCCCCTGAAAGAACCCCATGCTAAAATATACTGAAACACTGGCGAGGGGTAGTGATCCCTGAGGTCTTAAGAAAAGGTGAAATCATGCTCAGTAATCTCTATTTGACATGCTCTCCAACAATAATGTTAAAACACACCTCACTATCTAATTAAACTGTTAGTTTTCCTTACAGTGAGGAATCTGTTACCCGTTTCCTGGAGGTGCGGTGGGAAGGTCTGTTTTAATTCAGCCCCACCTTGGATCTTGAGCAACTCTCACACTCAACATTTACCTTTGCTACCCTCCTAGGTTTTCATTCTTATCCAATAAATAATCCAAGCTAATGCATGCCAGTAAATGCCTATGTTAGCTGAATACTTTATTATTATAAATAAGCATTTGGGGAAAGCTAACTTAAGTGAGCCAGAGCAATTTAAGCAGCCCAGAGTACAGGAAATATTTAGGTCCACTTGCCTTTACAATGCCTATTCTCAAGTTCCTTGTATTCCCGTTGTCAATCTTCATGAGTCAATGGTAAACCCAAGGCAAGGTTTATATAAAATTATTTGGAAGATTATGGCCAAGATTCTTACCAACACAGACAATGGTACAGCAGTCATTCGGGACCGGAAAAAAAATAAAAAGCCTTGGGCTGGAGAGATGGCTTAGCGGTTAAGGCATCTGACTGCAATACAAAGGATCCAGGTTCTATTCTCCAGTACCCATGTAAACCAGATGCACAAGGGGGTGCATGTGTCCAGAGTTTGTTTACAGTGGCTGAAGGCCCTAGCGCACCCATTCTCATTCTCTCTCACTTTCTCTCTCCCCCTCTTTCTCTCTCTCTCTTTCTGAAATAAATAAAACACAATGAAATTAGAAATTAAAAATTAAAAAATAATCCCTTGGTCTGTGGCCCTGACAGAGATCACAGGCTCTTTCTGTATGCTTCCCACATGTAACACAAGGATATCCAACTATTTTTTTCCAACTTTACTTTTGTTCTAACAAGTAAGAAATTCAAAGTAACCTTAAGCAACAGTCTTGGCATTTGAAATCAGGCATGGTGGCACACGCCTTTAATCCCAGCACTCGGGAGGCTGAGGTAGGAGGATCGCCATGAGTTCGAGGCCACCCTGAGAATACATAGTGAATTCCAGGTCAGCCTGAGCTAGAGGGAGACCCTACCTCAAAAACAAAAAAACAAGGGCTGAAGAGATGGCTTAGCGGTTAAGCGCTTGCCTGTGAAGCCTGAGGACCCCGGTTCGAGGCTCGACTCCCCAGTACCCACGTTAGCCAGATGCACAAGGGGGGACAGGCATCTGGAGTTCGTTTGCAGTGGCTGGAGGCCCCTGGTGCGTCCATTCTCTCTCCCTCTCTCTATCTGCCTCTTTCTCTCTGTCTGTCGCTCTCAAATAAATAAATAAAAATAACAAAAAAATTAAACAAAACAAAACAAAAAAGTCTTGGCATTTGAGTTTCTGATACTTTTAGAATCAGCTTCCTCCACTGGCATGCTGTAGGAAACCAGGAAGGCACAGATTGTCCAAGGGAGAGGCACAGGTAAGGGAAGACTGTACCTCCCAGACAGGCGGCTTGGAAGTACTTTTCCCCCATGGAGAGTGCCCACCTTTCCCTAAGGCTCACGCCTGTCAGGTCACTTCACAGAAACAGGCCCTGGAGTTGTGAGGATCCTGCTCTGCTCCTCACTCAACACCTCTTGGGAAGACACAGTTCAGCAGCTCAGAAGCAAGGCAGAGGTGTGTCGAGCACAGCTACTGCTCCCTCTCACCTGCCCGCCAGCTCAGCCCAGGCTCTTCACAGCCCCTTTCAGTATCTACACCAATAAGTCTACATGTATGAAGCAGTAACAGTGTACACACTAAACAAACACCATAGCTAATGGTAGTAAATTCCTCCAGAAACACACAATTCAGAAAGGTCTAATTTAGAATGTTCTTTTTATTATTATTATTAAGTTTTGTACTCAGTGAATACAGTCAAGTTGGTACCATTGTTAGCCTCCTCCCTGACCGACCCCCTCCGCAGGGACCCTCCTAGTTGGGGAATATGAGTCGTGCATCGTGGGGTTAGCCGTCAGTTATGGGTAGTAGGCAATGCCTCTGTGTATCATGACCCAACGTGTAGCTCTGACATTCTTTCTGCCCCCTCTTCTGCAAATTTCCCTGAGCCATGTTAGGTTCATTTTAGGTCTGCTTCAGTGATGAGGTCTTGGGAGCCTCTGTGTCTCTGGATATCTGGTTTGGTAGGAGAAAAAGATAAGTAATATGAAAGAGATAGAGAGAAGGGGGGGAGAGAAAAAGAAACAGAAGATCAAGGTCAGTCTTCATCACACCTTCTCCAGGTATTCCAGGTGTTCCCTCTAAGGGCCTGGTGAAGGTTCAGCCATTTGGTCTGTCTTTTAGGATGTAGAATTTTATGGTATCATTGCCATTTGTGTCCAGTTTTGTGCCCCCACCCCTCCCTTATCTTCCCCTCCTTCCCTAGCCTCCCTATTCTCCGGTCCTCGAGATGCTGCTGGGTATGTTGGCATCTCATGTAGATTCAGGTTAGGAGCTGTAGAATGTTCTATTTTTGAAATTAAAGTTACTTCAAAAGAAAAAAAAAAAAAGCCGGGCATGGTGGCGCACGCCTTTAATCCCAGCACTCGGGAGGCAGAGGTAGGAGGATCGCCGTGAATTCGAGGCAACCCTGAGACTCCATAGTGAATTCCAGGTCAGCCTGGGCTAGAGTGAGACCCTACCTCGAAAAACCAAGAAAAACAAACAAACAAACAAAAAAAAAACACTTTAAAAAATGAACAGTTCAACTTATGAAAGTGAGCATAGATTTTGCTATTTGGCATAGTAAAGTCACTCTATAAAACTCACTGTAGGGACTGGAGAGATGGCTTAGTGGTTAAGCACTTGCCAGTGAAGCCTAAGGACCCCGGTTTGAGGCTCAACTCCCCAGGACCCACATTAGCCAGATGCACAAGGGGGCGCACACATCTGGAGTTCATTTGCAGTGGCTGGAAACCCTGGCATGCCCATTCTCTCTCTCTCTCCCCCCCCCTTCCCTCTCTCAAATAAATAAATAAATAATAAAGTATTTTTTAAAAAACTCACTGTAACTCATCCCATTTCCTTAGAAATACATGCTCAGGGCTGGAGAGATGGCTTAGCGGTTAAGCGCTTGCCTGTGAAGCCTAAGGACCCTGGTTCGAGGCTCGACTCCCCAGGACCCACGTTAGCCAGATGCACAAGGGGGCGCACACGTCCGGAGTTCGTTTGCAGTGGCTGGAGGCCCTGGCGCGCCCATTCTCACTCCCTCTCTCTATCTGCCTCTTTCTCTCTCTGTCTCTCAGTCTCAAATAAATAAATAACAATAACAAAAAAAAAAAAAAGAAATACATGCTCAACCATGCTTATTGCCGCTCAATTCACAATAGCTGGGAAATGGAACCAGCCTAGATGTCCCTCAACTGATCAGTGGATAATGAAGATGTGGCACATTTATACAATGGAGTTCTTCTCAGCGGTAAAGAAAAATGAAGTTATGAAATTTACAGGAAAATGGATGGATCTGGAAAGGATTATACTAAGTGAGGTAACCCAGGCCCAGAAAGCCAAGTGCCGCATGTTCTCCCTCATATGTGGATCCTAGCCACAGATGATTGGACTTCTGTGTGAGAAGGAAAAAACTCAGTAGCAGAGTAAGTTAAAAAGGAGATATAAAGGGAAGAGAAAGGAAGGGAGGAGGGTACTTAATAGGTTGGTATTGTATATATGTAAGTAGAAGAATAGATTAATGGGGGAGAAAAGGCCCAAAGTGAGGTCAGGGGAAGAGACTGAGTAAAGGAAAGGTGGAGGGAGGGCTAATCAAAATCTAAGAGGATGCAAATAAATCATATGGAATCCTCAGGTTTTAGACATTGGAACACTCAAGAGCCATAGATCGTTGTTAGAAAATTTTCAGTGCCAGGGATGGGATACCTCCGTTGAGTTGTTGGCCAGGGAGGTCCCTGATGCCTCCAAAACATTATAGGCCATTGCCAAGGCCCTTGGTTTCCCACCATGAATAGATGGTCAGACCCTATTGCTGAAGACTCCACATACTTGGGCTGCAAGGCCACTGAGAAATCCTGCTGGAACTGAGCTGATAACCTCCTCCATGTAGACCAGCTGAAAGAAAGCTGGAAGAAGCCAGTCTACATGTAGTTCAATGGGAGAAAGAGAAATCACCAGTGAAGATACTCAACAGTGGACACTGCAAGCCTTATAATTGGCCAGCCAGGCCAAATAAGCAATGGATGCAATAGTGGCACGTCTGTCATGGTGGAAACCAATTGCCCTCCAATTGGACTGGAGGCCCGTTCCATGGGAGGGAATACATCCCTGATACTGAAAACTTAAAATAGGGGTAGTCATGAGCCCTAGGAGTGTAACATCTGCTGATGTCTGGAAAAATGTATATACTATGCTTATCAAACTGCCCAGTAAGCACTTCTCTTAATATTTATACCCTTATATTAATGCTGCTCTCACTTTGGGTAGAGAATCTTCTCTTTTCAGATGGCAGTGACCTTGGGATGACTCAGAAGGTATCATAGTGCTGGAAAGAAGTGACAGGAGTACTGAGTAACATCTCGATCACACCTTCCAAGGCTCAAGGTCTAATGTGGAAGAGGTGGCGGAAAGAATGTGAGAGCCAAAGGAAGGGTAGGACTCCTTACAACGTGCTCCCTCCAGACATAAAATGGCCTGGATATCCATGACCTCACAGTGCCTGACACTACCTACACAAGACCATCATAAGAGGAGGAAAAGATCATAACATCAAAATAAAAGAGAGACTGAGATGGGGACGGGATATGATGGAGAATGGAATTTCAAAAGGGAAAGTGGGGGGAGGGAGGGTAGTACCATGGGATATTTTTTATAATCATGGAAAATGTTAATAAAAATTGAGAAAAAAAAAAAACCTCACTGTAGGGCTGGAGAGGTGGCTTAGCAGTTAAGGCGCTTGCCTGCAAAGCCAAAGGACCCAGGTTCGATTCCCAAGACCCATGTGGGCCAGATGCACAAAGCAGTGCATGTGTCTTGAGTTCGTTTACAGCAGCTGAAGGCCCTAGTAAGCCCATTCTCTTGCTGTCTGCCTCTCTCTCTAATAAATAAAATTAAATTTTTTTTAAAAACTCACTGTAATTGGAAGAGATTCAAAACCATCACAAGTGATTCTAGACATGTCTGAATGATTGTATAGAACTTGCTTGAAGCTATTTTTATTAGTTACCATTTTGAGAGAGATTGTTATTTGCAAAATACTCAAGGAAAGCAACACATGTTATTTTCTTTCAAAAAGCAGCAACTCATGGACTACTGAATAAACAGGAAGGAAAGTGATACCTCAGAATATAACAGTCAATTTTTGATTAACACAGGAGAGAAGTCTTGGATCGCTGGGGCTGTTGGGTGTTATTGAGAATAACTATTTTCCCTATGGGGCTGGTAATCCCATACTCAAAAAAAAAAAAAAGTGAGAGTATTGTTTTCATCACACACTCATTACAAGGGGGAAAAAAAACCTTTGAAGCCAATGAAAACCGCTTAGTCCTTTCTTTTAAATAGCTGCAATCAAAGAGGCAAACAGCCACACAAGGGAAAGAAACCAAATCTTCCAATCTAACACAGAAAGGTAAGGGTCTAAGCTGGAGAGATGGCTTAGCGGTTGGAGCCCTTGCCTGCAAAGTCAAAGGACCCAGGTTCAATTCTCCAGGACCCACATAAGCCAGAGATGCACAAGGTGGCACATGCGGTTGGAGTTCATGTGCAGTGACTGGAGGTCCTGGCGTGTTCATTCTTTCTTTCTATCCCTCTCCCCTCCCTCTCTCAAATAAATAAAAATAAAATATTAAAGATACATAAAAAAGAAAGGTAAGGATCCAATGAACTTTAGGAGAGTATTTGGTTTTGGTTTTGTGATGGCAGGAGGGGATCAGCTCAGGACCTGGCTTACACATGCTCTACACTGAACTACATTCCCAGCCTTCCAAAAGAGTCTTGAGGTAGAGGAGGTGCAAACACAGAGGACCATCTATCAAGCTGGAAGGAACACAATTCTCACAGGTTCAGTCATTCCCTAGAAAACTTTACAGGACCCATTGCAGCCTGTTAGACTCACAGCACGACTCATTTTAGTGAAAAGACAATATCAGCCGGGAGACACATAGGCTAAGATCTAGGAAAGGAACCAAAGGTGCCAACCTTCCTGACACAGATGTGTAAATCTGCCAAATGCCAAATCAGCTGAGTCTCGGTGTTCAGAGTTCTTATTGGGGCTCCATTATATGTATGCATGATTGCCCACATGACTGACCTCAGTCTCCAGGCCCTCCTTAAGGTATGGCTCAAAGTTGTATGTATTATACACAGTATCTAATCTCGTATGGCCATACATCCCTGTACGATATGACCAGCTCTCATCCTCAATTCTTTCAGTGATCCCTGGTGGTATTCCCAGTCCCTACACTAAATCACACAGCTAGCCCATGGCAAAAGCCTGACATCTTTTGTGGCAATGTTAAATTCTTCAATACACAAAGCAAATGACTAAACGGCATAAAATCAGATTTCCACTAGCGAGCCAAGAACCCAGGCCAGCTGGCCTGCCGGGGCTGACGCTCGCGCTCTGCGCATTTCCACCACAAGTCCCTCCAAAGCAGAACCAGGCAGTGGCAAGGAGGTGGACGCTTACTTTATGAAAAGCCACCAAGTGCCACGTACAGCGGTGCAACCTACAATCCCAACTACTCAGGATGCTGGGGCAAGACAATTACAAGGTCAAGACCAGCCTGGGAATACAAGACGACCCTGTCTCAAAAAGGAAAAATTAATTTATTCACATGCCATTCCAAAAACCAGACAGTTCCTCCACGGGAATGCTGGTGCTGCTTCCAGGACTAACAGGGCTCAGTTTGTCAAGATGTGACCACTTGCTTTGGGGAAGTTAAGTAAGAAGCCTGCCAACTGAACGTAGCCTTTGGAACCAAGTATGTTGTAAAACACCCCAAATTTCACAAGTACCCAACAAACATCTGCTTCTCCCTTCTACTCCCCCATCCATTGTGGGTTGGCTGGAAGGGCTGTGCAGCAACGCCTCGTCACGGAATTCCGGTACATGAAACAGCCCCACCTGGTACTGAGCTCATTCTGTGGCAGGAGGAGGATCTGACACAGTACACGGCCTCCATTCAAATTTTCTTGTTAAAACCAAGCCTATGGTTATGGCCAAACTCAAGTGAGTAAGAAGGTAAAATATGATCATGTGTTTAGAGGGAGGAAGAGATATTGGTGATCAACCAAACAACTACTCAGTCCATTTCACAGCCAGTTTAGGACAAGTGCAGAGAGAACATCACATGTTTTGTGTCAGGACTTCGAGGACCCTGACTGGGAATTTGAGGATTTGTGCTATTCATTTTAAACTAAAGCCTAGGGCCTATTTTGAGTGCAAAGAATAACGAAGAACAACAGTCACAGGATTAAATGTTCCAGTTTCACACATCTGCCTTGCTTTGCAGTCCCCATCACAGGAGGCTAAGTAGCACCAGCCCACATCCAAAAAAAACCATTATAACATATGAAACAGCCCAACAGCCAGAGCTGAACCAAGTGTTGCAAGGACAGCCTTAGTCTAACAATCAGCAACGTTGCATGGTCAGGTCCACCGAAATCTGTAAATCCAAGTGCAGTGATGTGTATCATGTGAAATCACAACAGAATCAATCCAGCCATAATAAATCAGCAAAGGCAAGTAACAGAAGAAATAGGAAAATGTCCTGTTTCAAGAATAAAGAAAAAGGTGAATCACAGAACTCCTGATAAATAAATTACGAAGAAGGCTCGGTGAAACACCATCACTTCTTCACAGATTCCTTCTGGGCCAAAGAAAATTCAGTTCTAAGTTTACTGAATGTTTTAAATATGCATGAAACTTTAATGTTTCTATTAAATTTTATCTTGCCTGTTTCAATCCACCAGGGTAACCATATATATTCCTCAACACTAGCAAAGGCTAGGGGGTATAGCCAGTGATAGCGTACCTGCCCAGCTTACAGAAGATCCTGGACTCAACCATAAGCACTGCTACAAAAAAATTAAAGAAAGAAAGAAAGAAAGAAAAAAAGGAAGGAAGGAAGGAAGGAAGGGGAAAGGAAAGGAAAGGAAAGGGAAGGGAAGGGAAGGGAAGGGAAGGGAAGGGAGGAAGGCAGGCAGGCAGGCAAAGAAAGAAATGTAATTGGTAAACTAGTGAGCACTCAGAAGGAAGAAGACAGTAAAAGTTGTTAAACAGTCATAGTAAAGAGGACCGGAAATAGTGTGGCGAGACCTTAGGAAAGTTGTATCACCTGTCTAAAAACAACTGAAGAGCTTTCCCGTAGAACACAACAGCCCATTTCCCCTTAATTCTGGAAGGCAGAAAGAGAGTCAACACGTGGGACTGAGAAGGCAGCCTCCTTGCAACAATAGGACTATTTCATGTGCTCAGCAGCCATGGCCTTCTGTCACTGGGGTTGGAGGAAAGAGAGAGGAGTGATCAAATAGTCATGGAAGGGGGAACTGGACTAGTTGACCTGTATAAGCCTAAAGTCTCTAGGTGACTAAATGTATAGTATTTATCTAGAAACATGAAGGCTGGAAATTATAAGGAAGAATAAAGTTCTATAAAGTTAGCATCACATCCAAAACCCCCCAAAGGTCTACGGGTAGGAGAAACAGAACGCAAGCTTTTGTGAAGGAAGAAATACTTAGGAGCTATCCATAAGCATGCACAGGAAAAGGAAGGTCTTTTCCTAATGGGCATCATGGAAAGGACCCAACAGAAAGTCAGAACTTAACAGGATGTGTGTTCAGGGTTGTCATGTAGCTATTTCTTCTGAATTAAAACATGCCCTCCTGCAGAAAGGCTCTAAAGTGTATAAAACTTACAAGCCTCAGACAGCTTCTGAAACTTGTAAGATTCACAAGTCCCCTCCTTGAGAAGTAACAACTGCTCAGGGAAAGAAAACTCTCCAGACAGGCAATCTGTCTGCAAGCCCTCAGAGAACACCAGCTTCTGTGGTGGGCTGTCACCCACGCTAGGGCTTTTCCATACTGGCGATGCCTTTGAGTCACACATGCTCGTCTAAGTAGCCCCTCATCCATACCTCACTCAACTGACTGGCTCACAAAGCTAGACATGGGTAGACTTGTTTCTTTGGTCTGTTGCTGGTTTTCCATCCAGGTGAAAAGCCACAACACTTGTCCTTCTGTTTTTATGCATCTGCCTTAATCCTGCTGGTGATCTAACAGGAACATTCTACATTTCCAATCACTTGCACAGGGTGTCTTGCTTAGGACTTAGCACATTGTAGTTATGCAATAAACACTTTCTGGAGGCCCTTAGTTCCCCTGGTCAGAGAGATCACCACTTTATGCCATGGCCTTGGCTTATGGTGCAGAAACTGATTTGGGGACCACAGTAGTGAGAAGTCTGGGGTGGTAAAAACATTTGTCCTGGGCAGGTGATTGGAAAGGGGAGTCAGTAGCATCCAGGGGACCAAGATAACTCTACTAGATAATTCACTAGTGGTACTTAAGAATGTTTAGTAAACTATAGGGAACCCAAACAAGCCCTGGAAGTAAGAAAGAGATAGATTAAGAGAGCAAAGGAATGGTCAAACACCATCAAGTGACAATCCTCTCCTTTGCTTTTCTTCTAAAGTATAAAGGACTACACAACCCAGCATTTCCGGCGCAGAGGACGCACTGCTGCCTGAGACCGCATCCTGTGCAGGTTCCCCGAGAATACATCTGTACCTCCCAGCCTGAAGTGCTCTGACTTTTCCTCCACTCTCCAGAGGCAGTCACTGGTTCTGGTGCTGGGGGAGGAGTACACTTTCAATCAGACCTTCTCAACATTTGCTTTTTCCTCTTCCCTCCAGAAACAAGACTAAAAGTGGAAACTCCACCAAGCGCTGCTAGTTCTCCATGAGTGATGCGCATGTTGGAATAGTAATAGCTAAGCCTGAAACAACCCTTAGGAGACCTCACAAGAAGAGAAATCGATGATTCGGTGATAGGAAGTGCTCTTATAGGACCTTTGCACATGCGACACTTAACCAGATGCACACAGTTCATTGAAACAAACATCCCACACACCACCAGGCCTTCAGAGGTGAACACTGCCTCCCAGGATCGCATCATGGGTACAGAGGTCAAGTCCAAATCCTAGGTGAAAACAGGTACAGGCAGCAGAACTCACCCCCCACTGCTTCGAATCCCTCAGGGTGTTCAGACACACGAGGCTCTCAAGACACACTTCCTTTCAACTAACCACCTACGTGCCCTAAAACAGATCTCCCAAGACAGGCAGCTATCAGTCGCCTCCTCTGAGGAGAAAGCTTCCTCTGGAGTCTCCATAGCTTCTTCACACAGGGGAAACTGAGGCTGCTACTCCCCAAGATGCTAAAGTTAGAATGTCTGTAAAAGTGACCTACTTTTAGGTGTCTTTTAAAAATTTTCTAAGAGCAGCAATCCTCTCAGGACCATCCCCCAAAGTGAGGTGTTTAAATAAAAAATGCTGATGGGGAGAGCTTTAAAAATGCATTTTCATCACAAAAAGTATATTTTCCATTAACAGTAAAAACTATCCAACCAAAAATAAAAAAAATTCTAAAGATCACTCAACCAGCATTAAGTTAAGCCAAAATGTGGGGATTGAGCCTATCACTATCCCAGGAGAGTTCTGTATCTGTAAACAATGGGGAAATGTCATTTGAAAGATATACAATTATCTATCAAGAGAAAAAATGGATGGGTTTCATTGTATTTAGAAATTCAAAAGACAGTCTAATTAAATCTACAATCTTGCTACACCTTGGTCTTCACTGGAGCTTTTGACATTGATAGAAGAAACTATTTACCAAAAAAAAAAAAAAAAAAAAAAAAAAAAAACCTGGTACACAAGACATTTTCTATGGAGAGGGTTTTTCTTTTACTTTTGGAAATTAAAGGAGCAGCGTTTTTCATTGTTCAATTTACTACACACCACTTTCCAAATAGAAATTCCAGCAACTGAAGCTCCGCGTAATTATGATTTGTTGAGAACAAATTATAAAGCAGATAATACAATACACTTCCACTTTCCAAATACAACTTCACTGTGTCCAACCCCTCCCTCAGATGGGCAGGGCTCATGAAATATTTGCACTAGATACCATCTTGGAGAGGGAAATTGAAATCCAGAAAGGTAAAGACACATGCCCAAAGTCACACAGTGAAAGACAGATTCTTTTCCAGCCAGGAAGGACTTTGAAAGTCTTATTACAGACCATCCCTAGAAAAGGCAAACCAGGAGCCTGCCCTCAGATGACCCCTGCCAAATGGCACCCTGGTATGTTGGCCAGCTTCAGGTTGGTGCAGCCAAGTGCTTGGTAAGAAACTGCCATCATACCTACACAGCAGGGAGGGGAGCGCTTGGGAGAGCACTGGTCACCTGTATCCACCCTGTGTCACCACGTCCTCATAAGTACTTACACCAAAGAATCCAATTGCTGTTTGGAACAAACACTTTTAAGTTCTGTACTTTCAAGAAAGATTAAATCTAAATGAACGAGTCCTAACACACAACCTGTAATTTTTTTAAACTTTGTTAAATTATTTATTTATTTTATGGAGGAAGAGGGGGAGAGACAGAGAGAATGGGTGTGCCAAGACCTCTGGCCACAGCAAACAAACTCAAGATGCATGTGCCCCCTTGTGCATCTGGCTAACATGGGTCCTGGAGAATAGAACCTGGGTCCTTTAGCTTTGCAGGCAAAAACACCTTAACCGCTAAGCCATCCCTCCAGCCCACAACCTGTATTTTTATGAGATCACTTTAAATGTTGTTTTATATGCATCATAGATTCTTAGAACTGAAGAGGATGTTATAAAAGTCAAATCCATCTGGGTAAAAATAACAAGCTTACATATTTTGGGTTAGACACAGAAAACTGCTGGAGGGATATAGGACAAAATGTTTCCGCAGCTAATTCTGGGGTGGGTTGGGGAGGAGGGGCAGACTTTTCACTTGTATAATCCTGTGCTCCCTGCTCCTCCTCACACACACACTCAGCAAATTTTTTACGAGTTTACACACTTCCGTGTGTCTCAGAAGAATCCCCATTTCATGAGGCTCCACCTGTGGCAACCTCTGTCTCCTCACAGACCTAATCCCCACTTCAGTCTGAACTTCAACCCTGGAAACTGCTCCCCCAAAACTAGTAGGTAAGTCCCACCAGTGACTCCCAACCGAATAGGCCTTCTCAAAACCTGGCTTCCTCCTCCCCACATGGGACGCCTCCTTCCATCCAAGTCACAGTCCAGGGGCCATCCTGAAGATTTATGGAGTGCAAATTACACAGTATGTAGTGTTTTCCAGACACGTGGGTAAACCAGGTCTACTGAATGCATAAAGCTGAAGACACCCATTCATTCATTCGCTCCTCTCCACTAAGAAGCTCCTTTGAGCCCGGCATCGCTCTGCCCTGTGAGGACACACCCGGCATCTAAGCAGACACAGTCCTCGTGCTCTCCCGCACCTTATGTTCTAGTGGTGGAATCTGAGTTAAGATCCACTGCTTCAGGGAAAATCCAAACTCGCTCAGGCAGTGTGCAAGGCCTTCTGTGACCTGAGCCCCAATAACCCCAGCTACCTCACAGGCTACCAACTGCCTCCTGACCTCAGCCTCCAGGCATTTTGAACTACTTCTAGGTTCCTAAATGCACACTGCCTTCCTGCACTTCTAGACGCTGTTCCTACTGCCCCAAACACCCTCCCCTCTTCTATCTCATTCCCTTGTCTAGAAAGTCCTCCAAAGTCTTCCTTGACATGACTCTGTGAGATAACTTCAGAGTCTCTGAACAGGCTGTCACGGCACTTTGCACACAGCCAGCCTTTGTGGAATTAATCTCCCACACAAGATCAGAAATTCCTTTGTGGAAAGGCCCTACTCTGTTTCTTGGCTCTCCCATATGCCTGGTATAGTCATTGGCCTCAAAACACAAACATTCAGGGATCTGCTTTTTGAGGGGCTCAAAGCCCAAGATCCTGTGAGGTAGACAAGAGGCAGAACTATGAGTGGAAACCACAGCACACACCACATCCAAGGTTATGGCCTGCAGCCCTTCCCCTTCCAGCATCTTCCAGTACTGAGGCACCATCTCTACCTCTAGAAAGCAGTGGTTTATTAACAAGCATGTGTAATTGCTTATGGTTGCTACTCCTGTCCTCCAGAGGTTAGCCTTGGATGTATATCTTAGAACAGCTCCAGGTCTCTCCCTCCGTGTGATTAAAAGACTCTGGCTTCCTCTGTACTCTAGGGCTCCAATTTGCTTTTACCACATGCTTCTTATTCTCACCTCCCTCTTGCTCACTCCAACAGAGCAAAAAATAAACATGCTGTGGTAATCTGAATGTATGTCCCCAATAGACCCAGGTGTTTTATTAAAGCTTGTAACTTGGATTTCCAGCCACATGGCTAGAAGAAGTGTCATGGGGGGGGGGGATCCTGGGGTCCAGCCTTAAGGTGTGTTTGAGGGTGCATCTGATTTCCAGCCTAAAGGTATGCAGAGTGGTCTGAGCTCTGCCTGGATCCCTGCTGTCTGCTGGCAGTTTTGTGTGCTGCTTGTTTGTGGCTGGCTCATGGTGGTGTCTCGCCTGCTTGGATCTATGAAAGGGAGCCAACTTCTTCTGCCATTGATGGAACTTCCTCTTGGATCTGTAAGCTTCAAATAAATCCCATCCCTCCCATAAACTGGGTCTGTGTGGAAGTTCATCCCAGCAGCATGGAGCTGACACATGCCAATGCTTCATAGTCCATACTTAGCATGCTAGACCAATGTTCCAAGAATCACACCATGCCCCACCACAAACTCCTCCCTGGAACCATGGACCAGGTACCAATCAGTCCTCCCCTGACGCACCCACAACTGGGAAAGGACATCAACCTAAGGTGCTCATGGAGACATTCTGGGTTTTAGTGCCCCATCCAGAGTCTAAATTCCCAGAATCATGATTAAATAATATGACTGTAAATTCCTAGCTTTCTTGGATATGTATAGGTTTTGATGTCAGACAGATGTGGGTTTAAAGATAGGCTACAACACTTACTGTGTCTATGTCTCACTACTTGTAAAACTGAGTTAACTACCAACATACTGTTATGCAAATAATCTAGACAAGAAAATAATGCTTTGATCTAATGAAAGTGTAGTCAAAGATGCTTATTACCCAATCTGAAACACTGATTTTTTTTTTAAGCCTAAACAGAGGTAGGATCAGATTATATCCAAACCCTTCTTTGGGACCCTGGAGTATTTTGCTTTTCAAAGACTATTCAGGTCAGCTCTCTAACCTGATCACTTAGAACTATAGTGATCTGTCCAGTTCCTCTGGTGAAAACCCAGCTTGAATCCAACTAACTCCTAGGTTCCAGTGTCCTCAGCCTGCCTTCCAACTCTGGGATGCACAAAATAGCATCCCAGCTAGGGCACAGTCAATGCAGTAACTAGAATGGTGAATAAGGCAAACAAGAGTGCAAAGTCATTATATGGTCTCAAAACCACAATTCCTTAGCTGAAGACCAGTAGATCACATGGTCCTTCAATTTATCAGTCTTCCTGAAAAGCATAGCCTACCCACCCATCCCAGTCAGGTCCTCCATGTCTCCTGCTGAAGTCATGGGTAACAATGCAAGCCACCTGCCTAATCGCACAACATAGACTGCTCCATAAAACTGCATGTGCTGAGGCAGGCATGGTGGCGCTTTAATCCTAGCACTCGGGAGGCAGGAGGGAGGTAGGAGGATTGCCATGAGTTCAAGGCCACCCTGAGACTACAGAGTGAATTCCAGGTCATCCTGGGCTAGAGTGAGGCCCTATGTTGAAAAACCAAAAAAAAAAAAAAAAAAAAAAAAAATTGCATTTGCTTTCATGGGTGTGCAAGGGCTTCACTCAGAAGGACACCATTGGACAGAACCTGAGAATAGTCTGGGATGATGAATGTAAGAAACTAAGGGCATTCCTGTTAGGACAGCTGAGAGATGACAGATATACGTGAGGGAGTGAGGTGCCTCCCCTCTCTTGATGATTCTAAAGAACAAAGGTCATATTGACACCTCTGAGCATGAGCACCAGAAGGGAGTCACACACAAGGCTGACTGACAACCTAGAGGTTGTGACATCACAACTCTCCTGGGCACACACAAGAGCTGCAACTTGAGAGCAGGTGATTGTTCCCCAGGACCACAGGCAGGCCCACATGAAACAAACCTGCCTAAGGTATTTTAGTGCAATTGTTTTATATTTTGACTTTAAAATACAGGAAGGCCAAGGAATGAGTAATTCCTAAGTTCTGATACCAAGGTTCTTAAAAATCTATAAGGACGGAGGAAAAAAGTACTATTACACATTAGTTGATATTGATCAGAAGAAATAATATGTATGCTACAAAACTAAGAAATGGGGCTGGAGAGATGGTTCAGTAGTTAAAGGTGCTTGCTGGCAAAGCCTGATGGCCTAGGTCAATTACCCAGAACCCATGTAAAGCCAGATGCACAAAGTGGCACATATGTCTGGAGTTCCTTTGCAGTGGCAGGAGGCACTGGTATGCCCATCCTCTCTCCCCTCCCCCTCCTCTCTTGCTAACAAATAAATAAATATTTAAAAACTAAAAATCAAAATTGAATAATATCACACTGGAAAGCAACAAGGACCTCAGTCATAAATTGGCCAACTCCAGATTTTACCCTTAGGAAAGTAACAACTAGAGAGTTTATCTTCCTTATGAAAACCAGAAAATCACTACTGGTGGCATATTTACACAGACTTCATACAGAAGTGTCATAGCTATATAGAACAGGTAATTTGAGTTTTTGATTAGGTCTTTCACATGAATACTTACATCCTGTGATACAATTAGCCAATGAGGTTAAATTTCAACTTACCTAGTAAAGACAATGTTGCACATTTGTATTGAATATTATAAATTCATAAGAGTAATGACCATGCTGAGCCTAATGGCACAGGCCTGTGATCCTACCTACTTAAGAGGCTGAGATAGAAAGGTTGAGAATTCAAGGCCTGCCTGAGCTACAGACAATTCAAGACCAGTCTGAGTAACTTGTTAAGACCATACCTCAAAACTCAATTTAAAAACAAAAAGCCTGGGGCTATAGCTCAGTGGTAGAGTGTTCATCTAGCATGTGCATGATCCTGGGTCTGATGCCTAGCAGTGCAAGAAAAGAACAGTTATGATCATGTTTGGTCTTTGGTAAGAAGTATCAACTTCAAAATAGTGTCATTTAAGCTAAAGATCTCATGTGCACCGAGAGATGTCATCATTACAGTGATGCAGGATAATAAATGAATGTTTTCATATGAACAAGAAACAGGAGACATAGGAAAAATGATGTTTCATTTTGCTCAGGAAAAGGAACCATGTCAGTCTGTGAATGGAGACTTGAATAAAGCCTGAGTCCAGAAACAACAGGACCCAGCTCCCTAACCCCACAAGCCTCTGAGCAATCTCTCCCACTGTGTGTAACACCTCGGCATCCAGATGTGCATGCCCAGCTAGAGAAACAGACGCCAATGAGGCCAGGGCCCTATGTGAGTGGCTATAGGGCAGCTGGACCTCCCAGAGCCTTTTGTAGCTATGTAACCACGTACCTGAAGGTCTTTGTGGGTACAAAGATGGAATGTGCCAATAGTACAGTGGTACCACTGAGAACTTAAAGAGGGACTGAAGAAAGAAGATGAAGAAAGAATGGTGACTATCACCTCTTTGGAGATTCCTGCACTGTTTGGCTTTTCTAAAAAATATTTTTGCTGGGCATGGTGGCGCACACCTTTAATCCCAGCACTCAGGAGGCAGTGGTAGGAGGATCACTGTGAGTTCGAGGTCAACCTGAGACTACATAGTGAATTTCAGGTCAGCCTGGGCTAGAGTGAAACTCTACCTTGAAAACCCCCCAAAAAAATTTATTTGTGACAACTTCCATAGACATATCATGATCATAATCCCCTCCCAGCCCTTTTCCCCCCTCCTAAATTCCCCCTCCACTGAATCCGTTCCTTTCCAATTAGTCTCTCTCCAATTTTAATGTCATCATTTTTCCCCTCCTATTATGCAGATCTTATGTAGGTAGTGTGGCAGCCACTGTGAGGTCATGAATATCAAGGCCATTTTGTGTCTAGAAGACAGGAGACTAATAAAAATTTACACAATTGATTTAATAAAGTTTATTCAAGAATAGCAATAAGAAATCTATAACCCCACAACATTGAAGTTAAAAGTCTCCTCTATGCACACCAAATGAACCCTCTCATTTTCAAAATTCCAACAGTTAAGGCAGGCAGGTACGGGACATTAAAAGGTTACTGTAAGTCTTCCAGCATATTGGGGAGGGGCTGCATCTATGCAAAGTGAATTTCAAAGAGGCTGGGTAGACAGTCCTCAATCTTAACACCTGCTTTCTAGTCCCTGAAAACATACCCACCTGAGTTCACATGTGCTGCTACTATCGGGAAGCGCCAAGAGGGCACTGAGTACGCAGACGAATAATCCACTAGTTTGTTCAACAAGCACTTCTGATTGGGACAGGCAAACCCTGAGACGGGAGGGGCTGGCGTTAGGCATAAGGAAGACTTCTCCAGCAGTCAGGACTGGCTAAAGGCCAGGATGGATGGTCAGGGAAGTATGTTCAAGCTCCCTTCTCTGAATCTTTAATATCACATCAGTTCTCACCTGTCCAAGGCACTCTACAAACTCTTGCCTGATGCTGGACAGGTTTACAAGGCCAGTACCCTAAGTCCACCTGTCTTCTAGGTACTTTGCTCATGACAGTAACAAAGTAGCACAGAGACTAGAAAGGTCGGCCTCGCAGCAGGACCTTAATCCAAACTGTGATTCTTCTAGTGATTTAACTCAGGCTAACCGGGGGACAAACGGGTTTGTCAGCTTTATACGGATTGATGCCTATGAAGTGTCTGACAAAGAGAGGGCTTCGCTAACCGGCTGCAATCAGTCTAGGTAGGAAGCAGTCACGTAACAGCTACACTAAGCTCGGTACCTACATGAAAAGAAGCCAAGATTACTCAAAGTAATCTCCTCCGATATATCATGCCTTAATTAAATGTAGCTCTTGACCAGGGCACACATATTCATCAGTATTCTTAGCATCATCTGGGCAAGTATGGCCATCCGGGCATGAGACTACAAGTGAATACATTCGACCACGTACTTATCTTGGTAATCCCTGAATTAAATACTCTTTTATCTCCTCACAACTTTGAAGATATTTAAAATGTTGAGTTTAAAAACCTCCTGTGGTTTGTATACCTATTGTTGCTTCTAGCCACCTTCTGGCAGTTTATCTACATCCTAATGAAAGAGACCTGACTGCTCCCAAATTCATCAGAGAACAGTCATTAAGTTGCCCTTTCTGGCACTCCCAACAAGCACAATGAGTTGTTTCATTCTATTTCTCTTACCCCAGCAGATGTATAGAAGAAGAGAAAAAAAGCCCAGTGTGTTCACATAAGGCTTAGCAACTGTGCTTTTATCAACAGGAAACCAAGCCTCCCTCTGCCCGGAGAATGAAGACTAAGGACACTTGAACAGTAAACAGATTCTGAGTAACTCAAAGTAAGATCCCAAATGCTTTATAAGCAATCATGGCACACCCAACAAAGGTGCCGTCAACACAGGTTCATGTGTTTAGAACTTCAGGTCCTTTCACAATGACAGGCCAAAAGATGAATGGGAAGGTTTCTCAGCCCTTCCCTGGCACAGGACGCCGAGGGAGTATCGGTACCTGCTATGGTCCTGCTCAAGGACACTTCAGCAAGCTGCCATTCTTTATCTGGGACCATAGCCTACAAAATCCATTAGAGTGTTCCCACTAAAGTAAAATCTCAATTAATTGGGCCAGAGAGATACCTCAGTCCATAAAGTGCTGAAGACCTAAGTGCAATCCCCAGAATCCACATTATTTAAAAAAGAGAGAGAGAGCCAGACAAGGTCACATGCATGCACGTAATCCCTGTGCTAGGGAGGGAGAGGCCAGCAAATCTCTGGGGCTCACTGGCTAGCTAGGCTAGTCTAACTTATAAACTGCAGGCCAATCAGAGACTGTCTCAAAAAAGGTAGACAGACCACTGGGCGTGGTGGCACATGCCTTTAATCCCAGCACTTGGGAGGCAGTGGTAGGAGGATCACCATGAGTTAGAGGCCACCCTGAGACTACATAGTGAATTCCAGGTCAGCCTGAGCTAGGTGAGACCCTGCCTCGAAAAACCAAAAAAAAAAAAAAAAAAAGGTAGACAGTGCCTGAGGATTAACATCCAACAGACTGTCCTCTGGCCTCCATACACATGCAAACACACAGGTACACTTGTACCCACACACAAATACCAACCACACCCAATTCATCAAATCCAGGCCAGTGGAGCTCCAGAAGAAACATGGACTTAAAGAACACATGCTTATATTAAAATCAACTTCTGGGGAGCATCTAGTACCTACATGTTCCAGGTCATTATTATCTACCAAACAGAAAGTAAAATTTACTTTTTCATGGAATCCTACGTCCCGAGTGGTATTCTTGCTCTACCTATTTTCAGGTGTGTCCAAGTAGCCCAATCTAGTTTTTGCATCATCTCAAACAGCCATTCCATCTGATGATAGAGCCAGAAGCAAGGAGTTAACCTTAACACTTCTCTACCATGGCTTCCCTCAACCTAGGAGCAGACCAAGTTCCACCACTTCTACCTCAACGTCCATCTGAAAACCACTCTATTGGACAGTGGTACCGTCGCTGCCCCAAATGCAATCCAGTGTTCCTTCCTTGCCTGAGCCACAGTGATCCTCTAATAACTGGTCTCTCCACGCAACTCCTACCCTTTTTCACAATGAAGCTAGAATGACTGATTAAAGATCATGTGGAATCGTACCACTCCCCATCTTTACAATCAACAATAGACTGCCTTTGAATTCAGAATGAAACGCAAACTTCTTGCCTTACCTCAAGGAGTCCTATGTGATAGGATTACAGCCTATCTCCTTATCCTTACCCTATTATTTATAGCAAGCTTACCTTCTAGTCTGTCTTTAGCTCCCCTAACATGAAAAGCCCTTTCCTGTCCCTGGGCCTTTGCACTGACTTCTCTCTCTACTTGAACCACTTCTAAACTCCAACCAACCCCTTTTCCTATACTAGCTTCTTTCCTTTTCTTACACAGAGAAGTCATCACTGGTCTCAAATCTAAAGCAGGCCTCTTACTCTAATGTCATCCTATTATTGCTCACTATAGTGTCCATCAAACTTGGGGTCTCACATTCATCTGTGAGGTGTATGGTGTTTGTCTCACTAGGCCATACTATATGAGGCCAGAAACCATGTCATTTGGTTACAGTGTCTAGTACAGAGGAAGCACTTAAGTAAAGTAAAATTCAAGAGTAAGTTTTTTTTTCTTTTAATTCCATATTTGTTCACTCAGCACTCAGTAGAACTCTATAGGGTTGAAGATCACATGACACATAACAAGAGAGGTCCACATAGCCTAATGCTGGCATTTGCAAAGATGGAAGCCGAAGCCGTAGAGCAGGAACACATCAAGGTGGAAGCGGGCACACAGAGGCACTCCTCTAGGAACAATACTTGATCCAGGGAGCAGCAGAGAAGGGTCAGAAGGGTCCCTCAGAGTCATCAATAACATGCTGTACTTGTTTTCTGTGACATCTTTTTGTACCATGTGAAAAATGCAAAAACAGTGGTGGGTGTATCACAGACGTGCAGGTATTTATGGTCCAAAGAGGAAAGAAGAAAAGTTCCCGGGTCTCTCAACTAGATCACACATGGGCATTGCTCAGAACCTTGGGACCCTTCAGCCAAGCCTGCCCTTACCCTCCATTCCCCACATTTAGATAGACGTTTCTTCTACTCCTCTACCTTCTTGGCAGAGCCACTTCTAACATTAGGGCCCACGTCACACCTTCCCTTGTATGAATTTCTAGCTCTAACTATCTGTACTGCGCATGCACTTCAATTCCATCATGTAATGTTAGTACATGGAGAACTGCTGACTCTTACAACCTGGAAACCACCTGGGAGAATCCCTCAAGATCAAGAAGAGGACATGATGCATGCAAAGTCAGAGTCCACGGGTAAGAGTACTGAAATGAGAATGCCAGTCCCTCGCCCCTGACCTAAGAGCTGTCTGCTTATAGTGTTCCTCTACCACCACCAAAAACAAAAACAAGCCAGGCATGGTGGCGCACACCTTTAATCCCAGCACTCGGGAGGCAGAGGTAGGAGGATTGCCGTGAGTTCAAGGCCACCCTGATACTCCATAGTGAATTCCAGGTCAGCCTAGGCTAGAGTGAGACCCTACCTCGAAAAACCAAAAAAAGAAAAACAAACAAACAAACAAATATCCTCCGAGCAGAAGCTACAACTGTCAACCACCTGGCCCATGCACATGCTTGCTGAATACCTGGTGATCAGGTCAGAATGACAGCGTATATGGATCACCACGGTGTCTTGTACACTAAACATGGCCTGCACCGCAATGTTTGCTGCTATCCTTATTATTAGTGGACATCTCCAAGCGAGAGCTAGCTACACAAAGCTCTGTAAATGCTACAGCTCCTCTCATGCATGAAGAGTAAGAGCTATGAGAAACAAAGGTTTGAATTCATTACCCTGAAAAGACTCGCAAAGCAGTGAGAGACAGGTTTGTCCACAGCTGTCAATCATTTCTGAAAATAAACAGAACCTAGCTAGATGCACATCAGCCTCCAAGTCAAGTTAACTAAACCCACAGTTAACCCTCACTCTGAAGAGATCACTTGTGTTTAACTGGTTTTCCCCTCCCCACCGTACCCCTATCCCTATCCCTATCCTGTCAAGAAAAAGATGTGTTCTCCACACTGTGCTTAGACATTTAAGGATGCAATCCCGCAGAAAGCCTCTCACACATTCCCAATTCCTGGCAGGACCAATGAGCTTTCAAATGTTTACTGTCTTCTCCAGTTTTCAAAACCAGATTTTAAACTGGGCATGGTGGTGCACACCTTTAATCCCAGCACTTGGGAGGCAGAGGTAGGAGGATCGCTGTAAATTCAAGGCCAGCCTGAGACTACAGAGTGAGTTTCAGGTCAGCCTGGGCTAGAGTGAGATCCTACCTCAGAAAAAAAGAAGAAACAGCTTCTAAGGCTGGACCCAACTTAAAACCCAGGCCATTCAGCCTGAGAGACATTAAGTAGCATTCCAAGTCACCCAAGTAGAGAGCAGCAAGCAGCTTTGGGTTCCCAGAAACTCTAGGCCACCATCTTATTCCTCACACTCACAATAGCTCCCCATCTTCCCATATCATATCCCATTCCAACTTCTCCCCCACCACATACAGACTTATCTCCTAAGTGCTTCAAAAGGAATCTGCTACTTAAAGGAGTCCCCCATCTCCAGGCCTACAAGTGGCTCCATACCTCATAAAATGAGCTCCCTTTCCCACTGTCCATTTTTTGAGGTCTTTCAAGTCTCACTAATAAACCCTCAAGCATTAACTCTCCCTAGCCTCTCCCTTCACTCTCACTTCCATATTAAGCTCAGAACTCCATGGAGACACCATTTGCCCAAACCACCAACCCATCATTCTGAACTCCTTTTCTTCTCATGGTGAGCAACGATTACATTAGTTTCCCAACTGCCACACCATCTTTGCCTATTCAAGATACTCTTCAATTTGTTCCCCTTGTAAAGTATAGAACTCACTTCAAGGATGTGGGCATGTCACAGTTGCTCCCTTGTGAGAGAAGGAAAGAAGATTAACTCATAGTAAACAATGAAGGCACCCCCTTCTCTTTGCAAAAACAACAAGCTGGTAATATAGCTCACCAGATATATCATCATTGATGCTTGCCTACTATTCTCAAGGCCCAAGGTGCCCAGCACCTGCACTTAGCACTAAACAAAAAAAAAAAATCATATTTTTCTAAACACTCAATTGTGTAACCAGACATAGAAGAGATTTAGAGTAATAGGGTTTCCAGACCTCCAGAACAACTGCTTTTACCAAATTCTGCCTCTTCTCAAAAAATAAAAGACAATAAATTACAGAATGGGCATGTAGTATATATATAGATACAGCCCTGCTGCCCCTAAAGGGGGCTATCTACAACCCCAAGGAAGTATTCCGACAATCAAGTTCTAAACAGAGTCTCCAGTATGAGCAACTAGGAGGCAAAGGCAAGCAACTGTTCAGGGTCCTGAGCGTCACAAGACAGCTCTCAGGCAGGCGGATCATACCTGCTGCCCTCACAAAGGAGTCATGGATTGTGGACTGTGACAGACTAAAGGCAGAAAGAGAGAAGACATTTCTAGAGGAAAAATAACATGAGGCTTTATTTTAGAAATCAAAGATGCCTCATCCAAGAAGCTAGGGAGGTCGGGAAGCCAGCCAGGGGCAGAGCAAATAAGTTTTTTGCGAAACTAGTTTGCCAGGTTTTTTTTTTGTTTGTTTGTTTTATGGAAATAACTACATGCAAATGCAGGCAGCCAATGGCTGCTCCTTCAGTAGTATTTGCCAGCAGAGAACAGAGAAAGGGGTTTCCTTCATTCTCAAACCCCTTTCAGCTCAATCCTGCAGGCAAAGGGCTGCTTTCATTAATTTATTTGAGAGTGAGAGGCAGGGTGAGAGAACGGGGCATGTCAGGGCCTCTAGCTACTGCAAACAAACTCCAGACACATGTAGCACCTTGTGCATATAGCTTTACATGGGTCCTGGGGAACTGAACTCCAGTCCTCAGGTTTTGCAGGCCCAAAGAGCCGTTTTTGTTGTTGTTGTTGTTGTTGTTGAATTATTATTAATTACTTTTGTACTCAGTGAATACAGTCAAGTTGGTACCATTGTTAGGCTCATCCATGTCCTACCCCCAACCCGGCCCCTCCTTGTTGAGGTATATGGGTCATGCGTTGTGGAGTTAGCCCACAGTTATGGGTAGGAGAAGTGTCTCTGTGTATCATGATGACCCCACGTGTGGCTCTGACATTCTTTCCGCCCCCTCTTCCGCAAAATTTCCCTGAGCCATGTTGGGTTCATTTTTGGTCTGCTTCAGTGATGAGGTGTTGGGGGCCTCTGGGTCTCTGGATATCTGATTTGGTAGGAGTTGATTGTTCTCTGTGTTGATCTCCTTCACCCTTGTGCTGGTACCAGGTTCACCAAGAAAACAGCACCCTTGCCGTTTTTAACACTATTCTGCTCAGACCAAGCTCTCTCTTCCAATCAGATTGGACCTTAATGTGTTCCAGCGGTAATGGTGTGACAGGAAAACCACCTTCAGCCCTCCTTCCTCACGTGAGCAAGGACCTGCCACACATGGACATATTGTGGGAACATCTCTGCTATTCACCACGGGAACCGCATGCCCAGATTTTAATAGGGCAACTAAGGGAAGAAGAACATCTAACATGCTGTTCATCAGTTTGGAAGAACAGTGCCAATCGACCATAAGATCACCCTTGAAAGCACATGTTCTCTAAAACACTGCCCTGGCACCAAAGAGCCGAGCAAACACCAGAATGTGAGCTCATTGGGAACCTTCAGCATATTCTGCAAGTCAACATGGGGCCCCTGCGTCCTCCTCAGTCATGTCACTTTGACCCCAGACATGCATCCCCCTCAAGGGTAGTGGTCCTGTAAAATGTGAGATCTGACCATCCACCATTACCCGGGGGTCCACAGGCTCCTCAGTGTTGCACTGTCTGCCATGGAAAGGACAGTGCAGTATTCCCAACGCAGCAGCAGTGAAGCCTTCCAGCTCCATAAGGCACGTAGCTGGAGCAGCTCCACCCCACACTAGCGCTGCCAGCCTCTCCTACCCACTCTGAAGTACCAAGAGCAGCACCCAGCAACAAAGCAAAGCACCCTTCACAGGGTCCTCCTCTTAAAAACTGGGGATGCACCCGTGTTTCATGGTTCAATGATTTTTTTGTATGGTGTTCACGCAACTGTAGCTAATAAAAATGGCTTCATGGAATGCAGAGCAATCAACAGATTTTCAGAAATGAATTGCTACCAAGGTTGTCAGTTTTCCAAGACACAAGATGATTCAAGACTTTGCATAAACAGCCCTCCAGTGAATGAAAAGCCCAACCCAGCCAGCTAATAATATCCTTCTCACCCCACGCCACCTCATTCCTCTCCAAAGAGGAAAGTCATGAACAGGAGCTTATCCATCCTGACACAGAACTGGCAGTGTGAAGAGAGCATGGCCTTTCATTTCAGGGTAAGCTCTTTCCTTTTTTTCACTTCCCTCTCCCCCAGGAGAGCTGGACAAACAGAGACACCATTCACATTGCTGGTCTCCCCTCCACCATACTGAGAGCCCAGCCCCGCAGCCTTCAAGGGCAAGGCCTTTTCTTTTCAACCTGCCACATTAGGCGAGGAATTTGGGGAACCCCTGGCAGCAGCTCAGGCCGAAACTGAGCACAGCTCTCCTGGGGCACACGTGCTTTGCTCCTCCACCTATCTCATTTCCTGCTGGTCAGGTCCCGCTGGCAACCTAGGTGCTGGATAGTGTGGGAAACTCTGCACTGCTTTTCTGATACACGGTGAGCACCTTTCCAACAAAGGCAGAATCACAGGGCCCATGGGAGCTTCCTTCCACAAGCAAACCGAGCAGAAATAGCTTCACTCAGCAGAGACCAAGGCACCTCTCCCAAGCCAGGATTGTTCAAGCTACAGCAGAATGGACAAGCACACCCCAGTCAGTCCTCCAGGGCCGGCCTAGACTTGAGGACCACAGCCTGGGCCACAAGCACAAGAGAAGAGGAAGAGATGCAGCCATGACACCAACTCTAACTTGCTCTACCTCCTAAACGGTTAACAGAACCTCAGACATCCCACCCATGTTCACAGTCCACAAACTTCTTATCTTAGCCAGGTAGGCAGAAACAGAATCCCTTTTTAAAGAAAATGTAAATAAATATTGGGCCAGAGAGATGGCTCAGCAGTTAAAGGCATTTGCTTGCAAAGCCTGGACAGCCTGGGTTCAATTCCCCTGTACCCACATGAATTCCAATGCACAAACTGGCACATGTGTGAGGAGTTCGTTTGCAGTGGCAGGAGGCCCTGGCACTTTCATTCATTCTGTCTCAAGTAAATAAACAAGTAAATAAATTTTTTTTAAAAAAGAAAATGTAAATATCAAAAACAGTTCTACTTAGTGTAAATAAAGCATTCCAGACAAGGAGTCTGAAAGAAAGCATATCTTCTCTGCATGAAACAAGACGGGTTTCAGTGCTGCTTTAGGCAAGGTAGACACGAGATCCTTACGCAGGATGCAAAGGCAGCCACACCAAACTTCTTAGTTTTGTCTGTCAGCTCAGTCTGCATCTCTCCAGTGGCACCTTTAGCAGTATATAATTATTATTTTATATTATTTATTTGCAGTCACAGAGAGAATGGGCATGCCAAGGCCTCTAGCCACTGAGAACAAACTCAGATGCATGTGTCACTTTGTGATTCTGGCTTTACATGGGCACTGGGGAACAGAACCTGAGTCATTAGGCTTTGCAGGCAAGCGCCTTAACCCCTGAGCCATCTCTCCAGCCCTATTATTGGTTGGTTGTTGTTGTTGGTTTTTCGAGGTAGGGTCTCACTCTAGCCCAGGCTGACCTGGAATTAACTATGTGGTCTCAGGGGGGCCTCAAACTCACAGCAATCCTCCTACCTCTGTCTCCCAAGTGTTGGGATTAAAGGCATGAGCCCCCATGGCCATGTTTTTTTGAGACAGAGTCTTCCTGTGTAACCCTGGCTGGTCTGGAACTCAATATATAGACTAGATTGGCCTTGGACTTGCAGCAATCTTCCTGCATCTTTCTCCAGAGTACTAAGTATGTGCCACCACATCCACCAGACCAGGACGTTATTACTGTTGATGTAGTAGCTACCCAGGTCTCCATTTCTCCCTTATTTCAGGGATCAATGTGCCTCCTAAAGCATATGCCTTATACCAGGCAGTACTTTCAGAAATGCATTGCACCCCAGTCTGGAGGGTGGCATAATGATGCAAGACTATTAACATATTCCACCTGCTTCACCAAGACAGTCACTGAGAAAGATACCACCTAACTGACAAGCCAGCCACTGCCCTTACCCCCATTTAGCAACACTTCAGTTACAGAAGGTATACGCCCCACCCTCAAGATACATCAAAGTGAGAATCAAGTGCTGAAAATAAATGACTGATGAGTGCTTGGCCCTGCACAAGACATTATGTATCATCCTCTCCACAGATCAGGGAACATGACAGAAGATGGGTCAGAAAGAATGTAAGCACTGGAGGATGGGGAGGAGCATTATGAAACTCTGGCATCCAGACATGGCAAGACCCTGCACTCATAAACTCACACCAGCTATGGTTACCTGCACATGGTGGGACCTATCAACATTCTCTTATAGAAAGGAAGGGGCTTGGGAGGCCACTCCCTCCCTAAGGACAGTTAAAGAATACCAGTGGAGGGGAAGTCATTTTTTCCCCCTGGCATGGCCACTGAAAAGTGATGATGATGAAGAGTACAGCGAGATTGAGGGGACAAGGGAGGGCAATGTGAGGTACATATGAGCAAAAATATATGTAGGAAAATATCAAAAACAAAGTTTTAAAAAATATTTTTATTTATTTGAGAGCGAGAAAGAGAGGGAAAAAGAAGGAGGAAGGAAGAATGGGCATGCTGGGCTGCAAACAAATTCCAGATACATGCACCCCTTTGTCCATCTGGCTTTATGTATGTACTGGGGAGTTGAGCCCAGGCTGGCAGACTTTGCAAGCAAGCACCTTTAATCTCTCATGCTGCTACTCACCACCCCCCCCAAAAAAATCTGTTTTTGGTTTTTTGAGGTAGAGTCTTGCTCTAGTTTCAGGCTGGCCTCACAGAGTGCTGGGAGTGTGCCACCACACCCAACCAAAAGAAAAACAAATTTTTTAAAAAGAAAAAGATTCTGCAACTCAATGTCTCCCATGGAATTAAATCTGTTTAATAAAAGTAACAACATTTATTTTAGATTGTGATGACTTTTCAAAATCAAATTTCTATCAAGAGAGGAAACAGAAAATGTTCCTAATGAGCTAAATCTGGGTTAAGAAATATGAAGACGACTGGGTGTGCTGGCACACGCCTTTAATCCCAGCACTTGGGAGGCAGAGGTAGGAGGATCGCTGAGAGTTCGAGGCCACCCTGACACTACATAGTGAATTCCAGGTCAGCCTGGACTTGAGTGAGACCCTACCTCAAAAAAAAAAAAAAAAGAAAAAAAAAGAAAAAAAAGAAAAGAAATATGAAGACTGGAAGTCAGTTCAGCAATGACATCATCACCAGAAACAAACTGCTTTGGGGAGATTCAACCATCTCCCTTCTTTTAGGAGGGGTGTGAAGTTTATCTGGCGCCAGGAAACATTGTGGAATATCTCTTCTGTGCTGGATACAACACCTGCCCTGCAAGGGGACCAACGGGCAGCCAACGGTTGGGCTAAAGTTTGCAAACATGCAAAGTTAACTAATGGCCAACAAGGAGAGAGATGCTCTCTGTGAGGGTGTTAACACATGGGCTGGACAGATGGCTTAATGGTTGGCACTTGCCTGCAAAGCCAAAGGACCCAGGTTTGATTCCCTAGGATCCACGTAAGCCAGATACACAAGATGGCACATGTGTCTGGAGTTCGTCTGCAGTGGCCAAAGGCCCTAGCATGCCCATTCTCTCTATCTACTCCCCCCCCAAAATAAATTGGCATGCCCATTTTCTCTATATATCTATCTGCCTCTCTCTGTCTCAAATAAATACAAATTTTAAAAAATTTCAAAAAATAATGTTAACACTTAAAATAACCTGGCTGGTCCTAAAGATATAATTCAGTGGTAGAGCTCTTGCCTAACACATACAAGGCCCTGGCTTTGATCGCCAGCAAAAATATAAAATAAAACTGACTGGAAAAACAAACCAGCTTTTTCTACTTCCCGGGGACATGTTCACTGAGGGAAACAATACTGCAGCAGCACAGAAGTGGTTAAAGAGGCACTTCCACAGGCCTTTCCTCAGCCCCCATGTGTGCTTGACTCCTGCACAACCAAGCCCACACACACACTTGTCTCGGAAGTCTCCCTTTTCTTAGTCACCCAAGGTATCATCCTCTCTGCAGGGCAAAGCACAGCACACCAAGCAGAGGGGGTTCTTTTCGTTGTTTATCTTCCCATTCACAGCTTCGTAAGAATAGACGCTGGCCTTGGAACATGCAAGCCACACACTTTGCGAGCCATTCTCCATGTAAATTTACCTAACTGTTGGGTAACTGCAGCGTTCCTGATCTTGTCCCCAGATTCTACCTGAACAAAAACATTCTATCCCCTAAATATTGCTAACAGCCGCCCAAGGCATTTTCTGAAATGCCCATGCTTGGTGCTCTGCATGTGTGGTGCTGGGCCTTGTGCATACTTAAGTTTTTATTAAGCCTCAGAAAATATGCAAATTTAATTCCTTTTAAACATCAAATTTTAGACACACAACTAACCTAGTATATTGCAATTCTTGGCTATTACCTTAAAGCATCTTCAGTAGTTTATTGGAACTTTTTGTTTGTAAGGTAGGGTCTCACTTTATCCCAGGCTGACCTGGAATTCTCTATGTAGTCTTAGGGTGACCTTGAACTCATGGCGATCCTCCTACCTCTGCCTCCCCAGTGCTGGGATTAAAGGCGTGCGCCACCACGCCCAGCCCTGTAACATTTATTTGTAAAGATCTGCACTCACTAAGCATGTGGCATACACCTGCAATCTCAGTGCTCAGGAAGCTGAGGCAGGAAAAGTCAGAGTTCAAGGTCATCCCCTGGGTTACATAGTGAGATTCTGTAAAAGACTGCTGCTTTGGTAAACTCTTCTCCCCAGCCTGGTTAGGGAGGAGGAGGGGATTTATTCTTATCTGGGCACTTTCCTGCCTTGGTTTTGGATGCTTTCTCACTTTGTTACAGGTATGATTTTTCTCTACGCTCTGGGCCTCTGACTTTCTAATCTCTTAGCTTTCTTTGAAGTGGAGGTGAAGGGCTGGCGGCCCCCTGCTTTGCTTCCCCCGCGTGTGTGCATGTTGCTTCTGAACCCTTTGGCCTGTGCCCTCGTGTCTTGCCTTCTACATGCGCGTCCCCCTGGAGATCTTCCTCTCTCTCCATTGTCTCATCTCCTTTTCCAGCTGGGCAAGGAGGGAAAGTCCCTTGTGCTTAAATCTATCTAGCCTTCCCCTGGATAATGATTCTCCCTAAATAAACCTCATAATTCATAATTTACCCTTCTTGAAGTCTGTTTGCTCATTTCTTTGTTAAAATGGGTAAGACCCTAAAAGTTGGGGTTTACAAAACCCCCAAATCCTACATCAGTAGCAAGATCCTGTCTCAAAATAAAAGTCTGGGAATGTTAGTTCAGTGGTAGAGCACTTGTCTAAGATCCTAGGTTCAACCACCAGCACTGGCAAAGGAAAAAAAAAAAAGGAATCCTCACCAGGATATTGAATCAAAGGTCTCATGAGTTCTTGCAGGAACAAGAAATTAACTGTTTGTCTCAGTTATCTTTAGTGTACCCAAGTATAAGCACGCAATGTCTTACTTTCTGAAGATCACAATCTTACTTATCAGTTTTTACTGCATTTGAAAAGAACTGCCAGTGCTGAATGCACATACTGAGTCGATGGCTTCAATTTTTTAAGTGAATATAAAAGATGCCAGGGAAGTTCTAAAGAACTCACTCCCTAGAAAGGATATTAAAATCCTACAAAGCTAACTGCATTCCCTGAGCATCTTTTCAGTGATTGCCACCCTGGCGAACATTCCAGCCGCAGGGAAGTAAGTCCTTGCTGTGTGTTCTCCAGTCTCCTCTGAGCATTACTGGGCACGTCTGTGTATGAGGCAATGGGCTAGGTGCCTCCAACCACTGGGAACAGCCTTTCTTTCAAGGCCTGAAACTTTGTTACCCGCTCCTGAAAGAAAGCCGTTACAAAACACATGAGTGAGGGCTACAAGGGACCCAGTACCTGCTTCATCTCCCTGTGTTCTACCGTCTGCTCCCCACCACTCAGCCTCCCCTTCAACCCAGAGGTGACTGAGTACCTACTGTCCAATCTGATTCTCAATTCATACCAGATAAAAAATATGACAGACAAGGCAAACAGCTTTAAAAATCAGAACGAACTTGCTCCATGAAGGGCCCTGAAGTGCTTTCTCTCCTTCCTGTCCTCTCATCCAAATCCTATTGGCTGGTCAAGTCCCACCTCCCCTCCCTTTAAGAAGCCCTCTCTGTCTCTGCAGCCACCCCAGCTGAGACAGGCAATGATCCATAGGCAAGAGATTAGCTCCTGTGCCTAGGGCTTCCGACATCAATTTTTTAAAGCAATATATATAAAACTTGGATGTTCAAGCCCTCAAATAAATGGATCCAAGCCCATCTGCCATATGGCCTCCTGACTATCATTTGTAGAAACTTATGTGTACAGCATAAAGGCCACTGGTACCCTGGGGGCTTAGGGGCTAGGTTAAGCAAACACTCAGATAAAATATACCATTAGACAAAGTTGTTAAATTTCACATAGGGCCAGGGTTCTGCTGTATTTATATTGCACTTATATGAAGTGCCACATGGGGCCTTAGCTGGCTTTTGTTAAACCTAAATTATTCAGGACCGCACTGATAGATTTCTAATTAAAATACTAAGCCCCAAGGCATGGGCCCAGCTAAGAAAAGTCCTCTTGGCTTCAATGCTCCCTCTAACAGCATTCGCTTCATTTGCCTTCCTCCCCTCTTGCTGCCTCAATACACCAAGGGCCTTCACCCTGAGAAGTCAAACTCGTCCAACAGCTAAGGAAGTACCATGGAAAATCTGGTGACAGGTGATTTACTAAGGTCCTTTCATAGGCTTTGAGGAGCCAGTAAAGAAAAGGCACTGGAAACCTGTCATTTTAGAATGCAGCTTGTCTTTTCCTGGGCTATGCCTCAATTCCCTCTGCTTCTCATGCTGCAGGAACAGCTGCCCAGATGGGACTTCTCCCGAGCTCCCCTGCACACTGCGGCTCTCACTCCAGCTCCTCTTCCCTGCTTCTGAAAGACCTCAGTACCAAAGTACAGGCTGTGCCCCAGACAGACACAGGGCAGCTGCAGAGAGGAGAAAGGGTCTCTAGCCCCCTACCCTGAACCCCAGCGCTCCTGCAGCACAGCCGGACTAGGGTATCGCAGCACCTAAACCAGCTTTTGGTCAGCTACTTCCTCTTGCTCTCATACTCGGGTCTTATATCACCCAAACACACGTCAAGTTTCAGGGTTTTTTTTTAAGGACAACATATATCCTATGTGAACAAGTCACTGCTCATCTCCAAAACGTCACACACCTGTGTAACCAGCGCTCAACTCTACCCCTTCCAATAAGAACATGTGACTTCCAGCTGAAACGGAAGTAATTTACATCAGTCCTCTAAGTGATCTCTTTCTATGAAGCCTGAGAAGGACAAAGACACACAGAGAATGAAGCAAACAGTGATGAGTTAACATTTAATCAAGTACCTCCTTAGGAGCAGGGGGCACGACAGGTAAAGAAAATTGGCAGACACCATCTTGAACAAATGACCAAAGTTAACATCACCAATAACAAGTTCACCCTAAAGTACCAGTAGCTTGCAAAGATCAGGGCATTCATTCAGCAGTGTAACTAAAATTGACTAGGCCATGATCTTCAGAACTGGCGAAGCTACAAACGTTAAGGAGAAGCTGAGGAATCACTTTGGAATTAGAGACAAGGGAGAGACAAGTAGATGTGACATGCAAGCCTGGATTAGGTCTTTTACTCTGAGGGATGTTGCTAGGAGAATTGGCAACTAAAGCCCAATTCAAGGTATGTGGGAATCCCTAAGATTGTTCTTGCAACTTTTCTAGAAGTTTGAAATCATTGTTTTCAAACAAAGTTGATTATTTTTTTAGTTTGTGGATGCTGGAGACTGAACTTAGGACTTTGTGCACACTAAGGACATGCTCTATCCTAACAGCAGCTTGTTTTGATTGTTAAGTAGAAACTCTGTTAGTGCCATCATTTCCCCCTTCCTGCCCCCATTCCACTGAGGGCCCTCCTCAGTGGGATTGCTGGTATTCCCCCTAGAGTTGCTGGTTACGACATGTGAGAGCATCAGAAAGTCATTGTAAGGAGAGGAGAGCGATGCCTCTGGATATTTCCTTCCACTCTGTGGCTCTTACAAATTTTCTGCCCCCTCTTCTGCAAAATTCCCTGAGCCATGGTGGGTGTGCTTTAAGTCTACTATAGTGGTGAGCTCTCAGCAGGCTCTGGATTTCTGCCTTGGAGCATTGTGAGTGTCCTCAGTGTCTGTCTCTATCACCCTAGCACTGGCTGACAGGCTCACTACTGAAGCAGCACTCCATGCTTTCACCTGCGCCCTGGCTGATGTGCGAGGAGCAGTTATCTCCTTGTTCTATGGGATAAGCATTATTAAGAGAGATTTTGATGTGCGTAGCCTCTTTTTTAGCTAAAATCTAGTGGGAGCTTCTTGTTGGGAGTCCATGATTTTTGTCTCCACGAACAGCAGCCTTTGCTCTTCACCCTTCCTTCTCCTTCCTGCCTCCAAGTCCTGTGATAAAAGCAAGGAGCTGAGCTTCAGACCTGCCCACTGGCCAGGACTCACCCCCTGGACAGACTGTGTGCCATTAAACAAGTCGGTGATAGCTCATGTCACTACCGAGGGTCTCCGTCACTCACAGTCAAGGCACGGCTAATACGCTCCATGGACAAACGACTACCACGTTCATCCATTTTCCTGAAATGTTCATTATTTCATTTTTTCCTTCCTGTTGAGTAGAATTTCATTGTGTTTATGTACCACATCTTCGTTATCCATTTGTCTGCCAGTGGACATCTGGGTTGATTCCATTTTCTAGTTTTTGTGAACAGAGTAGTAATAAACATGGTTGGACGAGTATCTCTGAAGTAAAGAGCGGAGTCTTTAAGGTGAATAACCAAGAGTGGAATAACTAGGTCAGATGGTAGACATATTTTCTTCTTTTTTAGGAGTCTCCATACTGCTCTCCATAGTGGTTATACAAGTTTGCACTCCTACCATCTGTGAATAAGTGTGCCTCTTTCCCCCCCCCCCGCCCTCTTTACCAACATTTGTTGTCATTCGATTTTTTTGGTAATTACCATCCTGGCTGAAGTAGGGTGGAATCTCAAAGTTGTTTTAATTTGCATTTCCTGATGGCCAGGGATCTTGAACATTTCTTTGAGTAGTGGCCATTTGTATTTCTTCTCTGTTCAGTTCTCTGGCCCATTTTTTTGGGTGGATTGGGTGATTTTTTTTTTTACTAGGTTTTTTTTTTTTTTTTAGTTTTTCAGGGAAATAGCAACAAACACAGATGTGAACTGAAATGCACCATAACAGAAATACAGGGACTACAAAGAACTCAACAGTAAACCACCTGCTAACATACTCAAGGTTCGGGGATTGTTGCAGAAGAGGGGGAGAGAAGATTGTAAGAGACAGAGGATGGGTAGAAATATCCTGAGGTATAGTCCCCCCACAAGAAACTGACAAAGGCCCTAATTATCCCACAATAAACACCAAAACCCTACTGAAGAGGGCCCCCAGGGAAATGGGGACTAAAGGTGAGGGGATACAAGACTACAGGCTATGTAAAAAAAAAAAATACATACATACATACACAGTATATATATATATATATATACACACACACACACACATGTGTATATATATACACATATATACATATATAAATTTAATAAATTAAAGACTATCACTCCATTCCTATTAGCTACCGTTGCTAATTTTTTTTAAAAAGTCAAATTTTGCGGAAGAGGGGGCGGAAAGAATGTCAGAGCCACATGTTGGGTCATGATATGCAGAGACATTTATCTTACCCATAACTGTGGGCTAACTCCACAATGCATGACCCATATACTTCAACAAGGAGGGGCCAAGGGGAGGGGGTAGGTCACGGATGAGCCTAATAATGGTACCAAACTGACTGTATTTGCTGAATACAAAACTAACTAATAAAGAAAAAAAAATTTTTTAAAGAAGTTGCGCATGGTGGCACATGCCTTTAATCCCAGCACTCGGAAGGCAGAGGTAGGAGGATTGCCATGAGTTCAAGGCCACCCTGATATGACATAGTGAATTCCAGGTCAGCCTGGGCTAGAGCGAGACCCTACCTCCGGGAGGAAAAAAAAAGAATGAAAAAAGAAAAAAAGCAACCCAAAATAACTAATTTCTGTCATATGACTGAGGCGCCCGCGCCCATGGGGGTGGCAGGGCAGGGCGGCTCTAGGAGCTGGGTGGGGGCAGAATACCCCAGCAAGCCTTGGCCGAGTGTGCGACCCCCAGGCCCTGACAGTGGTCAGCCACGGCCCTGATGTTGTTTCAGAAGCTTTACAGCAAGCGGAGGGGGCTGGGCACACCGGGCAGAGACGCCCACGACCCGGAGTGTGTTTCAGAAGCTCTGTAGTGATGTTCAGGTTAAAGTCTTTGGGAAATGCTGCGACTGAAGCCTGGAGGAGAAAGTTCTTCCTCTTTGGACAGTTCCAGCGCTTTATCTTCTGATGTAAAAGACCAGGGCCCTAGGCACCAGGGTTCTCGGCGCTCTTCAGATGCCAATAAGCTTGGAGAGATGGTGTTTGGCTCCAGTAGCAATGAGCTACAGAGGATCTCCCTTAAAAATTCACCACATCCGCTCCCCCTCCACAACTCATGCTTAGCAACGTTTTCATGGCACGGACTGGCAGCAGTGTTTGTGGCATCTTAATACACTGCAAGACAGTCTTGAATTCATCAGTCAGGGCAGTAACACACTAAAGGCTGATAACGCCGTTGTTAATGGACTGCTTGGGAATACCGCTCACAGCAACCCAGTGGACATGCGGGAAGAGAGCTGAGCGAGGACAGCGTCACAGCACGCTCTGCACCTCTAAGCAGCTTGCTCCTCACCCCGCTTCCTTCCCCAGAGTCCTCACTCACCCGCAGCTGTGCCAGCAGCTACCAGCGACGAAGCCAAACAAGCTTGGGAAATGGGGTGTTTCCTAGATGGTCTACAGAAGAAAGCTTTCATCTGTCAGATGAAAGCTGCAGCCCTAACCCAGGAATTGTGAGGAAAAAGAAGATTGCCATTGGAGTCATCTTTACATTATCCAAAGATGAAGATGGAAATAACAAATTTAATGAATTCTTTTTTTTCACATTTTCCTCTCTTTGAAAGCCACATGAACAAATTAAAGAGTGCAACAGAACAGGCTATGAAAATGAGCCAGAGGTCAGCCGATGCCAGCCAGAGGAGTTTGGCACACAATCGAAGAGTTGATGCCCTAAATGAATTCAGAACAACAGTTTGTAATCTTTACACAATGCCATGAGTTAGAGAGCCCGTATGGCTTACGATGTCAGGGACTCCAGAAAAGAACCAGCTTTGCCATCGTTTCATGAAGGGTTCACTTTTCTGATGGAAAATGCTTCCAAAAATCAGTTTTTGCCAGCTCTAATTGCTACAGTTTTGACCAATCATCTTGCCTGGGTTCCAACAGTCATGCCAAATGGACAACTACCTATTAAAATATTTTTAGAGAAACATTCCTCTCAGAGTGTGGACATGTTGGCAAAGACTCATCCATACAGCCCACTTTGGGCATAGCTGGGAGATCTCTATAGTGCTATTGGCTCTCCTCTATGGTCAGCAAGGACTGTGGTAGTTGGCAAACAGCAAAACCTGGTTCAAAGACTACTTTATTTTCTTACATACTTCATAAGATGCTCTGAACTTCAAGAAACCCATCTTTTAGAAAATGTGGAAGATGAAGCCATTGTATTTTCCAGGCACAGTGATTACTAGGACTTTAGAGAAAGGGGGAACTGAGGAGTCAGAGAATATGCTTATCACATGCATAGAAACAAAAGCAGCTTGCTCCTTAAAGAGATAAAAACTCCTAATTGTAAGTGTAAGTATTGTAGTCATCCACTCCTTGGGCAAAATAAAGAGAATGTGTCACAAGAGAAAGGTGTTCAAGATGGCTGTAAAGAATTATTAGGAATTTCAGATGGATGCCAAATAATTTCGCCTTCTGATTGACAAGAAGAAAATGCTGTTGATGTTAAACAGTATCGAGATAAACTAAGAACATGCCTTGACACCAAGTTAGAGACTCTTGTTTGCACAAGATCTGCTCCAGTAGACAAATGCGTATCGACAGAAATGGGTTTAGAGCCAACAGAAGAAACATGGCAGAGTAAGGAATTGGTGGATTCAGATAATCACACAGGCCAGGGGATGAGATCCACAGGAATAGTTATGGAAGAGAAACCTCCAGATAAGACTGTGCTGAGTGCATTTTCTTGTGAGGCAATTCACACAAAAGTTACTTTCTTGATTGGGGATTCTATGCCACCTGACTCAGACGCGAGCTCCGCAGTCAGGCAGGGGTGGGTCAGATTAGCAGGCATCACACCAACCCATTGAAAGAAGGCAGAGGGGTGACCGACAAGCATCAGGAAGCTCAGCAAACAGCTCAGGACCAACCTGCAGAGTGATATACAGAGCCTGGTCTCTGGACGGCCATGTTGAGTCATTCAGACTCAGAAAACATGAGCTTATTTGATGAATATTTTAATGATGAGTCAAAACCAGGACTATTGATGATGTTCCAGTTAAAACTAGTACAAACAGTAAAGTACATTGCGGTATGCTAGAATTTCCAAAAATATTGTGCACGAAAGATAGCAAACAAAGCAGTGAATTTTGTAGATGTATAGAAACAGTTCACCAAGAGTCATGTAAAACCTACAGTCCTCAGCAGGACCAAAGAGACACACTCTCTGTTCCTGTTCCCCATGGGGATAAAGAGACGTCAGAGAAAAAAGTTGCTGTAGGAACTGAATGGGACAGTCCACGAAATGAAAGTTCAGCTAGCGCCCTTGGGGATAGTGAAAGTGAAGATACAGGTCATGATATGACAAGACAAGCTAGTAATTACCATGGAGGGGAGCAAGAAGATTGGGCAGAAGAAAATGAGATACCATTTCCTGGGTCAAAGTTAATTGAAGTGAGTGCTGTTCAGCCCAATACTGCCACCTCTGGGAGGTGCTTGCGGGGTGGCTTTTGCTCATCGTATGTGCCCGACTTTGTTCTTCAAGGAACTGGAAGTGATGAGAGGCTTCGCCAGTGTCTGATGCCCGATTTGGCTCATGCTGCGCAGCACCCAGTGTTGGATGAAGCCATCGCAGAAACTGTCTGCATTACAGCTGATATGGATAAATGAACTGTTCAAGTGGCCAGCAGCTAGAGACAGTGACAGATGCACACTGGGAAAGGAAGGGTTGGCTTCCAGTCTTGTTTCCAACCTGCTTCGCTCCACTCTTCAGTTTTTTTTTTCTTTTTTTCTTTATTAGTTAGTTTTGTATTCAGCAAATACAGTCAGTTTGGTCCCATTATTAGGCTCATCCATGACCTACCCCCTCCCCTTGGCCCCTCCTTGTTGAGGTAATATGGGTCATGCATTGGGGAGTTAGCCCACAGTTATGTGTAGGATAAATGTCTCTGCATATCATGACCCAACATGTTGCTCTGACATTCTTTCAGCCCCCTCTTCCAAAAAAAATATGGAATGCTTCACGAATTTGCGTGTCATCCTCGCACAGGGGCCATGCTAATCTTCTCTGTATCGTTCCAATTTTAGTATATGTGCTGCCGAAGCGAGCACCACTCTTCAGTTTTGTAAGCATAACTTGTCTCCCAACTTTTGTGTAATGCATCTTGAAGACCAGTTACAGGAACTACGCTTCCAAAGCAAATCGCTGCCTGGGTTCCTGAGGGGACAGGTGCGTGTTCATGTTAAGCAGCGAGGAGTGGTTCCTGGGATTGAATCCAGTGACCGTCCTCTTCTGGCTGCTGTAGCGAGCACTCTCTCCACATGTTGCCCAAATACCCCTTTAACATGCACAAGGGTTAACTTTGGACAAAAGTTAAAATAGAAACCCAGGAAGCAGACACACACACACACACACACACACACAGAGAGAGAGAGAGAGAGATAGGAGGGCACTTTCGCCCAGCAGTGAGCGGTGCTGAGTAAGGAGGCCTGGCCAGAACAAGAGCAGGTCCCTCAGGCTCTGCACCGCAGCACCCACTCCAAGCTTTCAGGAGCTGGCCTTGCAGCCGAGCCACCACCTCCACACACAGTTGGAAAAGCTCTCTTTGCAGCTAGCCTGCCCCCAGCTGGGACCTGCCAGGATCTCACCCAACCCTACCCCCCCCCATCCCCTCAAAAAAAGAAAATCCCAGAATGTAAATGCTTGGCCATGAGAAGCTGTGCTGGGCCCTTGGCATGGGCCCTGCCCTCATGGAGAAGTCAAGGAGATAAGGCAATTATGTAAGAGGGAAGCAATCATCCAAGAGATAAGGAGCCCTGCAGGCCAATGACAGGAGTGGAAGCCAGAGAGGAGGATGCGAGCGAATGCCAGGAGCTCTGAATATATGGACATTTACTGAATCCGCCTGCCACTGATCAGAGAGCAGATTGCCTAAGGCTAAGGTGCTAAAGAAGTGTTTATGGAAAAGCTACAAATTGACCTTAGTCTTGGGAGAGGGGGAGAACAAAGGTAGAAATAGGGAAAGAATATTCCTCGTAGACATAGCATGGGCACAGAAAACCTTGCAAGGGATGTTTAGAAGACAAGCAAAGCGGCCACTGTGGGAAAGATGAGGCCCTACACAGCGACATACACTGGTGGTCTCTCAGTCTCTGGCTGCGGGACGGCCTCCAGCTGGCGTCACTGAAGGGCACTTTTCCTTCCTGCGTCAGGAAGTCCAGAGTTCTGCTGGGTTCTAGTGTTGGTTAGTTGTTTCATTCCAGGGAGTATGGCTACACGGGAGGTGTTCTGTAGAGATCAATCTTTGGTCAGGAGATTGAAATGTGGTTGTGAGTAATTCTAAACGGGCACTGACCACACTCAGTGAACGCCAAGCACTGTCCTATGTGTTTCACGCTTGGGGGACAACCTTTAAAGATTACAAGTGGAAAGCCAGCAAAGTGCGTCATTAACACCTAACCAAACCTGGAATTAGAAAAGTTTACAAGGTAGGATCTTCCCTATGCCTGTTCACCAACTGCATGTCCCATTCTTATGGGGGCCAGACCAGAACGGCTCCTCACAGCCTGTACAAGCAGCAGCGAAGCCTGCTCCACCCACTGCTGGGAGCTCTGCACTCAGTAACGCAAACCCGAGTTACACACAGATCAGCCAGCTTGCTTCTCACCAGGATGGCCCAAAGGACAGAAAAGACGCCACAGTCTCGGCCTAGACAATCACAATTCCCAATATGTTCCTAACACAGCAATGTTCGTCACAGTGAACTCTGTCTTACACTGATGTGACCAGGATCCACATCAAAGCAAGACTCAAGAACTCAGTGGTGAGGTTTATCTCCCTCATCAATACCAAAAACGTCTGTAACAGCACAACTCTATCCAGTGAGTCCATAGTACTGTCAATCATTATGAAATACATATAGGGCACCTTCTGTGTGGTCCACAAGCTCTAACCACTGGAGAGTCAACAATTAACAAGACAAGTACTACCCTTTCCTAAAATCCTAGGTGAAGAAAGCAAGCACCCACAAGCACCAATTATGGTAAGTGCAAGGAGAAAAGTAAACAGGGGTAATGGGTTGAGGCAGTACCCTTAGGAGAAGCCTGGATGACAATTATCCACCAAAGGCCTGAAGAGAATACAGCGCTCAGTGAACAAGGCAGCAGCTGCTACAGATGCAAGCAGCAAGTGTGGAAGGAAGAGACACTAATGAGCCAGGGAGGCAGGGGCCACATTACACAGGGCTTTGCAGGCCCAGTCAGGGGGCGGACTAATTCTTGAAGCAAAGGAAAACAGATCATGAGTAGCAGAATCTGATTTTTTTACAATTTTATTATGTGGGGAACAGACCAGAGGACAGTCTCCACTGTCTAGGCCAGAGACCATGGGGTCGGATAGGTCAGAAGGAGAGGAGGTATGATGTGTGAGGACTCAAGTTATGTTTGGAAGTCAAGTCCACAGGTATTGCAATAGGAATGCGTGTGAGGGAGGAATCAAAGATAGCACCTAGGCCTGGGTTTTACAACTGTCTTGTGACGTACTGAAACAGTGAAGGTAAAGGAGAGACAGAAAGAGCTACAAATAAGCTCACTTTTAAGTGTCTTTTATCAGGACATGAAACTTTGGAAAACGTACACACTTTCACATTTCACCTTCCATAGTGGGTCAGTGTTGTGGTTCATGATTCATGTCAACTGTCTGGATGAAGGACACACAGAGAGCTGAAAAACGATTGTTGCTAGGTGTGTCTGTGAGGGTGTTTCCAGAAGAGATTAGCAGTGGAATTGGCACACTGAGTAAAGATCCTATTGCACCAGTACGGGCAGGCAGCTTCCAAACCACTGAAAGGCCACACAGAACAAAAAGGCGGAAGGACACAGGCATCCTCTCTTCCCACCCACTCCTCCCTCTCTCTCACATACTCTGCTCCTCCTCCTCCTCCTCTCACAGCTCTCTCCTTGAGCTAGATTACCTCTCATTTCCCATCCATGGTTCTTGGGCCTTTGAACTTTGAGACTCACATCAGTGACTCACTCTCAGCACCAAATTATGTATTATTCTGAGTTCTCCAGATATACCAAATCAATTAGATATATAAATATATAAAAACATGTTGGGCATGATGGCACATTCCTTTAATCCCAGCACTCAGGAGGCCTGTGGTAGGAGACTCGACATGAGTCCAAGGCCAGCCTGGGCTAGAGTAAGACTTTGCCTCAAAAAAAGATTATGGTACCCGGAATCCCAGCATATGGGAGACGGAGGCATGCAGACTGTCCCAAGTTTGAAACCAGCCTGGGCTACAGTGAGGTTCAGGATAGCGTGGCTACAGAATGAGACCCTGTCTCAAAAATCATAGGGGTTGGATCACATGGTTATGGAGGTAATGTACTAAAAACTAGAAAACTAATGGAACTAGTGATGAGGAATTTAACTCCTTCAGACACAAACAAGCCACTGAGTTTCCAGGGAAACATACATATAGTACAAGTATACAGGAGATGTACCCTCCCACCCATAACTCCTAGTAAGGCCCAACACCAGGATGTTGTATGCTAGAATCCCAATTTGAGGGTCTGGAACCCTAATTTCAGGGGTTGCATTCCAACTCATCTTGTAGAGTGAGCTTGGGCAAGCCGCCTAACAGTTCAGATTGCACTTTTTTTTTTTTTTTTTTTTTTTTTTTTGGTTTTTCGAGGTAGGGTCTCACTCTAGCCCAGGCTGACCTGGAATTCACCATGGAGTCTCAGGGTGGCCTTGAACTCACAGCGATCCTCCTACCTACCTCTGCCTCCCGAGTGCTGGGATTAAAGGCGTGTGCCACCATGCCCGGCTTGAGATTGCAGTTTCTTTATCTTTCTACCTTCATGGGCTCTTACAAGCAAAAAAAAAAAAAAAAAAAAAAGGTAACTAAATAGGAACACAACTTGGAAAGCCCCAAAACCTACCCATGTGTAAGACACCACTTTAGAATAAATTGTATGCTGAAGGGAAAATGCAGAAGCCACCCACTGAGTTTTCTTTTCCCACATGACCAGAATCAGGGCAAGGTGGTAAGAGTATATCCTAGACATAGACAAACAAGCAAAGTGCCATGTTTTTCTTCCTCTTCATTAGGCAAACATCTTCCCTAGTGTGCTACCATCTTTCCTGATGCAGACGTGACGCAGCAACAGCAGGTGTCTACCCTCAGACGTCAGGTTCTGTTCCTAGAAGACTAGACTGCATGCCAGGGTTCTGATCAAGTGACACGCAGTGGCTGGAGGAGTCGGGGCAGCCAGCCAGGACGTCAGCACATCCTGGATCCACCTAATGAGATGCTCAAACCAGCTAAATCCACTTCCAGGGCTTACATGATGGAGGGCTGACATCTACAGTAAGGCAAGCCAGGTCCTGGCTGGCCTCTCAAGGATTTGATAAGCTTCACTCCAGTCACCATTCTTCCAGAGCTGAGCTGAACCCTGTTCAACATGTTGATTGTTCATCATGTTGTACAGGAGTCCATGAAGTGTCAGTGCCACCAGGTGCAGCTCCCACACCGCGTTCTTAACTTTCGTCCTCTACCACCATGCCCTTCCTCTCTCTAATCCTCTGCATTCTCACCCCTTCCTGTCTGCATCCAAACTCACAACCCACATATGGCTTCCTCCAGAGTAATAGCACATCAGCTGGTCCTTTTGTGCTTATTTCTACAACCCAGCACAAAATAACCACCACAACATGAAACATTTTATTTTTTACATATTTTATTTTTATTTATTTGACAGAGTGAGAGAGAGAGAGAGAGAAAGAATGGGCACACCAGGGACTCCAGCTGCTGCAAGCAAACTCCAGATGCAATCACCACCTTGGGCATCTGGCTTATGTGGGTCCTGGGGAATCGAACCTGGATCCTTTGGCTTTGCAAGCAAATACCTTAACAGCTAAGCCAATCCTCCAGCCCAACATGGTGACATTTTATATTGAACCAATAAAGCTTTATAATCCTCATTCTTCAAATTAAGTGGAAATCTAAGAGAAATACAATAAATTTCTTTAGGCTTATTTTTATGGGTCAGTAGACTAGTAAAATGGTCTATTCCTTTCTTATTTCTTCTACTACTTATTTGAAGTTATTCCTTTTTACCTTTATTTCACATCCCCTCTCATTAAGCAGTCATTTTTAGTCACTAGTCAGGTAAGCAAGAGGTTTAAGTTTTTAAGGGTCAGATTCCTATCCAAAGGCGCCCCGACAGCATCCTCACGTGACAGTGCACAGCCTGCATGACTTCTGACAGGAGGACACCCTCACCTCTACAGGTGGCAGCCAGTCTACACCCAGTGGAGGGTGGAGCGGGGGCTGAGGGACCGTGCTACTGCATCATGCTAAGCCTACCTCTCCACAACAGGTGCCTGCTGCCAATTACTCTAGTCTTTGGAAGAACTCAGAGACATGCAGAGTCTACATGCAGCAAGGCAGCATTTCAACACTATGTCTTTGTTTTTTTGTGACAGCGTTCCCTATAGAGCTTAGGCTGGCCTCCAACTTGACATTTTCCTGCTTCAGCCTCCCAAGTGCTGAGATTAAGGGAGCATGCCACCATACCTGGCTAAGATTATATCCCCTTTTCCCTGGACAGTTGTTCCCCATATGTGATGGTGTCTAGGTGTCTTCCTGTATCTACCTACAAATGAGCTCCATTTATTGATGTCTCTTGAAATATATCACTGGAAGCTGGGTGTGGTAACACACATCTACAATCCGAGTACCTAGGAAGGGTAGACTCAATTCTAAAGTCAACAATTTAGCAAAGGTCATATATCACCAAAATTACCCTACTATCCTTTCAAATCTCCAAATACTGCTCATCATAGTGAGATGTCCCTACTTCAAGAGGCCCTGAATTGCCCAAGGAAACCAATTCCCTCCTTCTGTGTCACCCTAACCCCTGGAGTATGTCCTCACTAAGTAGGCTAATGATACTCACAACACTAAAGTTATTTCTCTTGGCTTTTTGTTTGTTTATTTGCAGAGGAGTACTGGGGGGTGCTTGTATTTACCTAGCGCACAGAGCTGCATTTCTGAAATTTACATGCACCCTGAGTCAGACTTACCCAAGCCGCAGGGTCACTGTTCCTTAGTCCTCTACAAAGGACATCTACTTTCTTAGGGTCCTCAAGTTTATCGCCTCTTCCACACATAACCCTATCAATACTTTTTTTTTTTATTTGTTCTTTTTTCTTATTTATTTATTTGTGTATAGATGCATGCATGTGCCTGTCTCTTGTCACTGACAACAAATGTCAGATTCTGACTTTATGTGCATGGCTGGGGAATTGAACCTGAGCCAGCAGACTTTGCAAGCAATTGCCTTAACTGCTGAGTCTTCCCCCCGCCCCCAGTCCCAAGCCAATACCGCTTCATGGCCACAGAGCCACCAGGCCAGGGTCCACCCGAGGGAACTTTGTAAAACTTCTATTTTACAGTCTCACTTCTGGAAATTTTTGCCTCAATAATAAAATAGAGGTTGAAAGGAGGTTAATGTGATAGCAGTCTTGCAACAGTACATAAAATCAATAGCACCAGCCTACCTAAAGTCTGTGACAAGCTAAGCAACTACTTTTTCTGCCTGTAAGACTGTGTACAACTGAAAATTCACTATCTCTCAGGTGAGACACTACTGGCATTGGGTTCTTGCCTGTCTATTTCTGGTTATGTCTTCAGTTGTCTTAAGTCATGTCAGCACCAGGCAGCACAGAGACAACAGTTAATATTCAAGCATCTAGCATGAAAGTGCTGCTCTGTAGCCAGTGTGGTGGCTCACACCTTTAATCCCAGAACTTGGAAAGCAGAACCCAGGGCCTTATGCATGCAACGCAAGTGCTGCGCCTAGCAGTGCCCTACATCTCCAGCTCAAGGGATCGTCCTGATTGACTGTTTACGGGCAGTTCCTATCCCTGGCTCAGGTGGCTTGGCCACCTTGACCCAAGGGGCTCCTGAGATGGCATCAAGACTGGAGCCGTGTGCCTCTGTCGAGAACAGTGTGATGTCAGCACCCGAGCTGTGGGCTTTCTACTGGGGTGCCTCAGTGTTACCATGAGAGTGAATGAAAGCCGCTTATTACGCCGCCCCTGTAGGATGGGCTCCAGGAGACTGGCCCTGGGCCTGGTGTTGTGTCTCGCATGGCCATGATTATTTATGGGACTCGAGTCCTTTCTGATGGCAGTTCTCATTCTGGACGAGGCTAGTGCCCCATAAAAACAGTGCTGGGAAATGAGCTGCAAACTTTGCCAGCAGAAAGAATCCAGACCTTTTTTATTCTTCCTGGATTTTGGCTATCTCTTCTAAAAGTGTTCTGCGTTCTCTCCTTTTTCTGTGGTTGAGTTTTCCACTTCCTCCCTCCTCTCTCACCTCACATTCCTTACCTTCTGTAATCCATCCTTAACGCACACTGTAAGGATCACCCACTGTGCTAATATCCCTGAAATCTGTCTGGCAGTGTGTAACTAGACCCCACTGAGCGGGCCGCTGAGGTTATGCAGCACTCCAGAGCTTCATACCGGGACATGTGTTCAGGCTGCAATGTGAACTGTCTCGGGAATCCGAAACTACATAAACGCTGGCCAAAGAGTAAGAACACATCCAGGCTGTAGTAACACCCACAGACCTGGACCAGAAACTGGCATCGAAACTGTGTAGCTAAGTGCCAACCAAGTTGTTGAGGCTCTTACTGTACCCCACTTTATCTCATGGAGTAAGCAAGCTCTTGGCTTAGTGCTGGAATTTAAAACCTCACGTTATGCTTTTCATATTTAGCCACTTGCTTCACTTCCCTGCTGAGCTACGTTTATGCACCTGGAATTTTTCTGCTAACTTGGTATGTAAGGTGGACATCTTAAGTGGTTTTTATACTGTTACTTGCTGTAGGAAATGGGGTTTGAAACCAAACTAGCTCTTGGCCCCAAGCCAGAGAAGCTTGACAGTTGTCAGTTGGGCACTTTCTGGCTGAGCAGCGTGCTGTACAGGTGGGAAGTAGATTTTACGCCGTGCTAGTGTGGGCTGTGAGCGAGGTGATGGGCAGGTCAGCTTGGGCTAAAGCGAGACCCTACCTCAAAAAAAATTTAAAAATTTTAAAAAGAAAGAAAAAGAAAATCAAAAACAGCTGCTTTCTACAAAAGCTTCAGAGCATTAGTCCTCCATGACAGTGTGTGATTAAAGCCAACCTAAACTGGGACTCTCTGGATATTCAGAAAGGGTAGAGAAGACAGAAAGAGACCAAGACGCACCAAGTCTCACTGATAGCACTAGTGGGGGAGGAAGTACCACTGAAAAGACAACGAACACCACCAGAGCAGATTGAGTATCTCTCTGGTCTCCCAGTACTGGCTGTCAGACCAGTTTCTGACAGAGCCCATTGTGTCTCCCCTAATGCCTACAGCACCCTTACAATAAAGTCTGTATCTTGAAGGACCCTTGCACCTAAGACAACCAAGGGTCAGAAGAGACAGAGATAGGTACAAGCATGTCACTAGTCATATCAACATGAGATGATCTTCTCAGTACAGACAGGAAGACCCATAACTGCACGAGGTAAAACAGTTAGAGACGGGGGCAGCGGGACTCCAGGAATGAAGATCTGAACCTAGGCCTCAAAGCCTGAACCTTAGAATGCTGTTTGTTCTCCATATTTAAGAGTGGATAAGAATGTGGAAACCTCAACCTTTCTCCAAGGATGATGGTGCTTTGTTAATAGAGGGTCCAATCCAGACCCCACAGGGCCCTGCACTGGACTGTGGCTCACCCAAGGACAACACCTTCTCCTAAAGACATGCCATCACTACCTAAGACAGTTTGCCTATTATCTCACATTATTACAACAAAGCCCTCCCTGAAGGTTACATGTTATCGCAACAAAACCCTCCTAAGGAGCTGGAGACATGGCTTAGCGGTTAAGTGCTTGCCTGTGAAGCTTAAGGACCCCGGTTCGAGGCTCGATTCCCCAGGACCCACGTAAACCAGATGCACAAGGTGACACATGCATCTGGAGTTCATTTGCAGTGGCTGGAGGCCCTGGTGTGCCCATTATCTCTCTCCCCCCCCCTCTCTCTCTCTCTCTCTCTGTTACTCTCAAATAAATAACAGATAAAATTAAAAACAAACCCTCCTAAGGTTTTTACTCCTGTCTTACAGCCAACTGAAGTTCTAGAGGCTAAGCCTACGATTACATAGCTAGGAAGAAGGGAAGCCTGAATCACGGGAAGGTTATACCTAATCACTTGTGTTTTCTCCACCATTCTTCTCAATACCCTAGAGCTTAAAGTTCTTAAACATGCACCAAACATAAACTATAACACCATTTTTTTTTTTGCTAGATGCAAACTCAAGTCCTTATTCAAGTTTCCATTTCATATCATTTGGAGCTAGGTTTTTTTTTACAATCTCATACATGTATAGAATGTATTTTGACCATATTTATACCCTGTTACCCTCGCTTTCCCCCTCTAAAAAAACCATTATTCTTCCCCCTTCCACTTTCATGCTGTCTGTATGGTGTGTATGTGTCTCCCACTGATGGAAGCTTCTTTGATCAAAGCACTAATCTATGAGTATAAACATAAATATTTAGAAGGCAGTTTGACAGTATGCCCATTGAGCATAAACAACAGGAGGTTCCCCTAGGGCCTATGACCTCCCCAGCTGTGGCTTTTGACCAGGTTCATAGTACCAGGCATGAACTTCCTCCCATGGAGCTGGCCACAAATCCAATATGAAAGCAGTTGGTTATAATATAAGTCATGCCACTGGACAAATCTGGCCTGGCTAGCTAGTTGGAAAGCACACAGGATCCACAACTGTATAAGACTAATGGTGGCTTTCTCCTGCATAGCACCTTCTGACACTATGAAAGCTAGCCAGTGGAGAGGAAGCATCCAGCTCAGTGGAACCAAGTTGTTAAATTTACTCCAGACAGGGGGGTAAAATCTTATTAATTAGAAGAAACTGTGCCCTGCTCTGTGTCCAATTTGCACTCTTTCCACAAACATCTTATGATTTTTTTTTCAGCAGAATGGCAATATAGGAGCTGGAGAGATGGTTCAGTGGGTAAAGTGCTTGTCACACAAGCGTGGGGACAGGAGTTCAGATACCCAACACCCGCATAAAAGCTGAGTGTAGTGGCACCACACCTGTAGTTCCAGCACTGGGGAGACAGAGACAGGAGGCTCCCTAGGGCTCACTGCTAGCTAGTCTAACCAGACCAATGAGATCCAGGTTCAGGGGAAGACTATCTCAAAATGTGAGGAGGTGAATGAGACAGACACATGATATTGGGCCTCTGGTCCACACATACACACACACACACACACACACACACGAAAGAATTAGGATACATTAATAATGAAACAATGCAAAAGCATCACAAAAATATAAATTTGCAGACTCTGACCTAGGTCCATCCCTTTCCTTAGATGAATGTGAAACAGAATTTACCATTACAGAAGCAGGTTTTATCTACTTGAAATCTTCCAAGTGCGTCTTTCTTTTCTTATCTCCATTAGCTCCCTTTTATGTTTCTGTTTCCAATTGTTTGATTTATTTTTTAAGTTAGCATACAAAGTATTACCATCACCATTTTTGAGTACGCAAATTTGAGTACACAAAAGTCAGTGACATTCAGCATTCACATGGTTATGTAACCATCACCAATATCCACATCCTTCACTTTCATCTTGCAAAACAAATTCTGGACCCATTCAATAACTCCTGACACCCCTCCCACACTACTTAGTCTTCATGATTCTGACTATGTAGGTGCCTCATATATTATGTGGAATCAGAGTGCTTAACCTTTTTGTTTGGCTTATTTCACTTTACAAAAATGTGCCGTGTTCATTCACGCTGCAGCCTATGTCAGAACTCCATTCCTTTAAGGCTGAATACATTCACTGCATCAGTACGTCATGTCATGTTCATCTGCTTGTCCTTATGACAGACACCTATGTGGCTAAAGTAAATAATGCTGCTCTACAGCCTCCCCTGTGTCTTCCTTTCACCTAGATTCAGCACCTCACATCCTGCCTGACATAAAGAAAGTACAAAACCTATTCTTTCATCTTCCAAAAGACCATTTCAGAGTATTAAGTGAAAAGAGCTTTTCATTTTATTTTTAGGTCAATAGTTGTTTATTTATGCTATTATACTTGTAATAACATTGAGATAATTATGTCTATGTATTAATTGTATTAACAGACATATAAATTTAAGTGTACTATAAGTCAATTTAACAATAAAGTTCTGTGTCTTTAAATTTCTGGCCAACAGACCAGGGCTGCTACATTCAAATGAGAACTTTTTCCTGACAGCCTTGAAGGTACTGTGCTTATTGACCACTGACAATAGTCAAAGCTTGACATAACTCCAGAATGACAGCTAGTAAGAAGCCACACAAGGGCTGGGAGATAGGAGCTCAGTCAATAAAGCACCTGCAGGAAAGCAAGAGGATCTGATTCAATGCCAGAACGGTAGTGTGCAAATGTAATCCAAGTGATGTGGAATTTGGGGGTTCAGGGAGCCCCCAAGGCCTATAAAACTCCAACTTTTAGGTTCTTATCTATTTAACAAAGAATGGAGAAAACAGACTCAGAGAAGGGTAAATTATAAGAGATTTGGAAAAGCCGGGCATGGTGGCGCACGCCTTTAACCCCAGCACTCGGGAGGCAGAGGTAGGAGGATTGCCGTGAGTTCGAGGCCACCCTGTGATGCCATAGTGAATTCCAGGTCAGCCTGGGCTAGAGTGAGACCCTACCTCGAAAAAAAAAAAAAAAAAACAGAGATTTGGTATCCAGGGTAAGGATAGAAAGACCCAGGCCAGAAGCAAATTCTCCTCCTAGCCCAGCTGGAAAGGGAGATGGGACATGGAAAGAGAGGGAAATCTTCAAGGAGAAGCCATGGAAAGGGCACACACATGTGGAAAGCAAAGCAGAACTCATCAAAAGATTCAGAAGAGAAAAAAAAGATTCAGAAGAAGCACACATGTGCGCACGCATGCACGCACGCACACACACACACACACACACACACACACAGATAAGGAGGACTGCCATGAGCTCGAGGCCACCCTGAGACTACAGAGTGATTTCCAGGTCAGCCTGAGCTAGAGTGAAACCCTACCTCGAAAAAGCCAAAAAAAAAAAAAAGGTAGATGGCATTCCCCAGGTTGTGTTCTGGCCTTCACATGCATGTGCATACATGTGCGTGCGCGCACACACACACACACCAATTTTAAAAAGCCACACAAAAGTGGCATTCATACATGAGAACCACACATCATCTGTGACAATAAATCAGTATATCCCTACTTTACACAGTTTATTTTTTAAATAAGGCTTTTAACGACCTCTGAAAAGCAAGCCTGTCATCCTAGCATAATGATATTGCCATTAGAAGTGGGAATCAAAAGAATGCAACATCAGGTTTGAAGCCAGTGCCAACAGAAGTACTGGTGAGCTACAGCCTCATGCCTCTGCCAAAGCAGCCATCCTGAAAGAAATAATTCATTTAGATATGTAGGACTGGGCTGGAGAGATTGCTTCGTGGTTAAAGCACTTGTCTGTGAAACCTAAAGACCCAGGTTCAATTCCCTGGTACCCATGTAAGCCAGATGCACAAGGTGGCACATGCATCTGGATTTTGTCTGCACTGGCTAGAGGGCCTGGTGCACCTGTTTCTCTCTCTCTCTCTCAAAAAAAAAAAAAAATAGAGCTGGGCGTGTTGGTGGTGAGCACACCTTTAATTCCAGCACTCGGGAGGCAGAGGTAGGAGGATCACCATGAGTTGAGGCCACCCTGAGACTACATAGTGAATTCCAGGTCAGCCTGGGGCCAGAGTGAGACCCTACCTCGAAAAAACAATAAATAAGTAAATAAATAAATAAATAAGAATAAATAGATATGTAGGATTGAGTATGTTGGTCAGAAAGGCATATTTTTTAAATATTTTGTTTCTATTTATTGAGAGAACAAGGCAGAGGAAGAGAAATAGAGAGAGAAAGAATAAGTATGCCAGCGCCTCCAGCCACTGCAAACGAACTCCAGATGCATGCGCCACCTTGTGCATCTGGTTTATGTAGGTCCTGGGGAATTGGACCGAGGCTCTTTGGCTTTGCAGGTAAGTGCCTTAACCACTAAGCCATCTCTCCAGCCCAGAAAGGCATATTTTTTAAAAGAATATTTACTTGAGAGACAGAGAGAAAAGAGGCAAAGAGGGTGAGTGTATTAGTTAGGGTTCTCTAGAGGAACAGAACCGACAGAATGAATTGTATTAAAAGGGAATTTATTGGACTAGCTTAGACAGTCCAACAACAGCAGATTACAGGCCTGAGAGTCAAGGAACCTGGAACGAGGCTGGATGCCTCAGCAGTCCCAATCCAGCACTGAAGGCCTGGAGGCAACACACTGCTCTTCAGTCCAAGCTGGTCTTAGGTCCACACTGAAAAGCAGCAAATAGCAAGCAGCCCTGGCAGCCAGGTGGGAGGGGAGGAGAATGTCTTTCTTCCCAGAGCTTCTTCTGATAAAGACTCCCCTCTGAGATGGGCCACTCACTCTGGGGGAAAGGCCTCACCCTGGGGGAAAGATTCCTCCTTTAGTTAATCAGTATGGGTGCTATAGGGCCTCCTGCCACTTCAAACAAACTCCAAACACATAGGTCACTTGGTGTATCTAGCTTCACATGGGTAGTGGGGGATCAAACCCTGGCCATTGGGCTTTGCAGGCAAGTGCCTCTAACCACTGAGCCATCTCTCCAACTGTGAAGACACATTTTTTTAAAAAGAATATTTTAGAGCTGGAGAGATGACTTAGCGGTTAAGGTACATGCCTGCGAAGCCTAAGGACCCTGGTTCGATTCTCCAGGTCCCACGTTAGTTAGCCAGATGCATAAGGGGGCGCACGCGTCTGGAGTTTGCAGTGGCTAGAGGTCCTAGCATGCCCATTTTCACTCTCTCTCCCTCCCTCCCTCTGTCTCTAATTATTAATAAAAGTAAAATCTTTTTTAAAAAGAATATTTTATTTATTTGCAAGCAAAGAGAGATAGAAAAGAGACAGAGAGAGAATGGGTATACCAGGGCCTCCGGTGGCTGCAACCCAACTCCAGATGCACGCACCACTTTACGCCTGTGGCTTTACATGGGTACTGAGGAACTGAACCAGTTAGTTAGGCTTTGCAGTCAAGTGCCTTAACCGCTGAGCCATTTCCCCAGCCCCTAAAGGCACATTTTAAAAGCACTGCCATGAAGCTTGTTTCTGCCGTCCATGTACACAGTTAAATGAAGATTTAAAGGATAAGCAACTCTACAACAAAGAAACATGAGCTTCAAGCTGAGGAGACATTCATTTTGCTTATTTTGCAAATAAACATTAGCCCTCATTAGGGAATACAGGCAAATTGAGAATGTGATTAAATCTGATGAGATGTGGTACAGCAATTTATCTCCTTTCGGTGTACCTCCTTAATGCTGATTTCATAGAACTAATGAACCACTGGACTGGAAGAAACCAAGATCCAAAGACTCCTTTCGGAGATGGGTGCTTCTCCTACTACATGCACTGGCTTTAACATTCACCCAGGTGGTCCACTTTTGATGTCCAAGGGATGCATATAAAAAATGGTCTGGCTGGGCATGATGCTGCATGCCTTTTAATTCTAGCATTGGGAAGTCAAGGATAGCCTGGGACTGCAGAGTGAGTTCCATGTCAGCCTGGGCTACAGTGAGACCCTACCTCAAAAAAAACAAAATAAAATATGGTCTGACCTGCAGATGAACACTGAAATAAGTATCATTTTTTCCTGTAGGAAAGATGACCAGAACTGAGTAGTTTTTCCTCTTCATTTACTACTGTTGCTTCTGAACGCCTCCTGCCATGTTGAATCTCTAAGGAATGGAGAGCCCTATTTGCTCCCATTCTCATCATGTTAATGCCAATGCATCTTGATGAGATGGTTAGGAAGATCTTGTGAGTCAGTAGGGGACTTAAAAGATCATGCGCTAAACATAAAGGATGACCTCAGAAGGCACAAATATGTACATGTAACATTAGGCTGTTTACAAACAAGGCTGTTCTATCAGCTTTCAATCTACCCATACTGCTTTGCTGTTATATCATACTCACACCTTATGCTAAACCTTTGGGTAGCATAATAAAAGAAAAGAAAAACATTAATTATATCCTGACAGGACCTCCCTGCTCCACAGACTTAGGCAAGTGCCAAAGGAAACAGATGGACTTTCTACTGGGTATCAAAGTCAACAGTCTTGCCAGTCGTGGGAGAAGATAATGTGGAGGTAAAGGTGTCTCCTTAGTGAAAGAGCCATGGCCTAGAATGGGAATGAGGTGCGGGGGGGGAGTGCAGGTGGAATTTAACCCACGTTAATAGAATTTATTGAATGCCAGCTGCATTTAGCTTTTTCTAAAGAAGTGTATCTTGCCTTTAATCCCAGAATTCAGAGGGCAAAGTAGGAAGATTGCTGTGCGTTTGAGGCCAGCTTGAGACTCCATAGTGAATTCCAGGTCAGCCTGGGCTACAGCTTTCAGAATCAGCAGGATGTCCCTGGGGTTGGGTGTGGCGGTGAAAAAGAAATGCAAAGCAGGAGATTCCCAAAGGAAAGCTCTCCTGGAAGACAGAACCGGACCGTCTGCCCTTCTTGCTGCACAGCACCTTCGCTCCTGGGATCTGGGTGGGGCTTCCTGAGTTTGGGTGGAAGGGATGCTAGGTGAAGAGGTCCCGTAGATAAGGAACTCTCCTTGTTGGGGCTTCTCTTATACACAAATCATGTTCCAGACTTATCACTGAGGAGACCTCATAAGCTATAGCACATAGGTAGGTAGAAACCTGGCTTTGGATCCAGGAAAGTGTGGGCCAACAATGTAAGCCTAGGGCCCCTTGCTTATAAGTAGAGACAGCCATGCCTTACTTCATGGTGCTGATGAATGAGCAAGCACACGGCGCAGTGACCTGGCACAAAAGCTCTCAATAACAGCTGCCATGACCAGCGATTTTTCAACTGCAAGATGTGAGCTCAGAACCAATGATAGGGAAAGCATATGCAAAGGTGACATATTTTTTTAAAAGAATTTTTTTTTAAAGCAGGATTTTACTCTAGCCCAGGCAGACCTGAAATTTACTCTGTAGCTCTAGGCTGACCTCCAACTCATAGTGATCCTCCTACATCAACCTCTTAGAATATTTCTGACACTGGTTTCTGGTTTCTATTCTTTCCTGTAAAAAAAATGAATTATTTAAAGAACAAAAGTAACCATAAACATTGCCAGTTAATATAAACAGGAAAACTACGTATGAAAACCAAACATATGAAAAGATATTTAACCTTCCAGTCAACTGTAAAACAAATACGAAAAACTTAGTGCAAAGAAGGCTGGGCTGGGAAGATGGCTCAGCAGTTAAAGGTACTTGCTTGCAAAGCCTGCTGGCCCAGATTAAACTCCCTAGTACCCACATAAAGCCAGATGCACAAAGTGGCACATGTGTCTGGAGTTCCTCTACAGCAGCAAGAGGCCCTGACATGCCCATTTTCACTCACTCTCTCTGTTTCTCTCTCTGCTAGCAAAATAAATAGATAAGACTAAAAAGATACACACACACACACACACACACACACACACATATATGAAAGAAAGAAAGTGCCAGGCATGGTGGCGCACCCCTTTAATCCCAGTGCTCAGGAGACAGAGGTAGGAGGATCACAGTGAGTTCAAGGGCACCATGAGACTACACAGTGAATTCCGGGTCAGCCTCTGCTACAGCAAGACCCTACCTCAAGAAACCAAAAACAGAAAAAGAGGAGAGGAGAGGAGAGGAGAAGAAACACCACTCCACCCCACCAGCGGAAGGGTGAAGAGGCAGACGGACATGCTCTTGTCTAAAGGACAGTGGCCATATTAACGGAGGCTGTAAATGTGCCTGCCAACAATTCCTCCTTTACCAACTTGTCCTAAAGAAATGAGATGAGGAGCTGGAGAGATGGCTAGTGGTTAAGGTGCTTGCCTGCGAAGCCTAAGGACCCAGGTTCAACTCCCCAGAACCCATGTAAACCAGAAACTCAAGGTGATGCATGAGCACAAGGTAGCATACCCATCTAGAGTTCAACTGCAGTGAGTAGAGGCCCTGGTGCACCAATTCTCCTCCCTCCCTCACTCACTACCCCCCCCCCAACACACAAATGAAGTGAAGGCTTAGTGGTTAAAGCACTTGCCTGCAAAGCCTAAGGACCCAAGTTCAACTCCCCACATAAGCCAGATGCACATGGTGGCACATGGAGTTCATCTGCAGTGGCTAGAGGCCCTGGTGCACCTTTCTTTCTCTCTCTCTCTCTCTCTCTCTGTCTCTCGCGTAAATAAATGAAAAAGAAATGAGATGAGGGCTAAGCGTGGTAGCACAGCACTTTAATCTCAGTACTTAGGAGGCAGACGTAGGAGGATCACTGTGAGTTTGAGACTACATAGTGAATTCCAGGTCAGCCTGGGCTACAGCAAGACCTTACCTTGAAAAACAAAACAAAACAAAAGGCCATTTAAACTGTTTTAGCCCATATACCTAAAATATTATCATTCAACATATTATTGATGTTTTATAATGAGGTGTGGGGATCTGGGATTTTACTCTTACAGCTCATCCCAACTCGGACCAGTCTCTTTTCAAGTTCTCAGCAGCCACATGCAGTTACTCTGCTGGACAATACAGTCCCAGAGTAGATTCATAAGTCAATAGTAGCTGCTTCTGAGACTGGGACAAAGAGCCTTTGTCTTTCCTACATTATATGAATTGCTTCAATAATCATTTGTATCAAGAGGGAAAAAGGAACATTATGAAAAATGCTTTTAATTTTCTATTTAAAGTTATAATAAGAGCCCAAAAAGCAAAGCTTAAATTTAAGATTTCTTTCAAACTGTTCTTATTCCTTCCTCCCCTGGGGCTGGGAGTAGAAACCTCTTCTCCCAAATCTTGGTTGTCTACTAATAGCTAAGTTTTGACAGCAATCCTTCACTTCTTCGCTAATCAAGTACCCTTAGAATCAATAGCAAAAAAGGAGAAAAGGCACTGACAGGCACCCAACAATGTGACTGAAGGGTACTCGAGCCAATCAACAGGTTACAAAGTTCCTACAGTGCCCAGAAATGGTACAAGGATTAGGTGATGCAGATAGCAACCCAGTTTTCAGATAAGGAAATCAGGACTTTAAACATATCTGTTCAAGATATCAGGGCAGAGAGACAGCATCAAGTTCATAATCACAAATGCCAAGACTGCCCACACCAAGGCCATGTTATTACACTTATTAATATGATGCTATTAAAACAATGCATTTCTCAAGGAAAACTCTAGGATCTTTTATGTACAAGAACACCAAATCTCAACATTTCTCCTCTAAGCTAACGATTACATACTCAATTATTTTCACATACACAGACCATTGTCACTCCAAATGCACCACACTGAAATCAAGAATTATCCCATCCAGGGAAACCAACCACTCTCTAATTGGTCTGGAGGCACACTCCATGGGAGGTAATACATGCCTGATACTGAAAACCTATGATAGAGGTAGTTATAAGCCCTAGGGATATAATGTCTGCTGGTGTTTGTCTAAATATATACACTATTCTCACCAAACTGCCAGGTAAGCACTTCTCTTAATGTTCATACCCATGTATTAATGCTACTCTCACTTCTGGTTAGAGGAGTTTTTCTTTTCAGATGGTAGTGACCTTGGGATGACTCAGAAGGCACCACAGTTCTGAGAGGTGGCAGAGTACTCAACACTGAAACATCTCTATCACACTCTCCAAGGCTCAAGGTCCATTGCAGAAGAGGTGGCAGAAAGAATGTAAGAGCCAAAGGAAGGGTAGGAAGGGTAGGACAATGCAACTGACCAGACACAAAATGGCCTGGATATCCACAACCTCACAGTGCCTGACACTTCCTACACAAGACTATCATAATAGGAGGAAAAGATGATGACATCAAAATAAAAGAGACTGATTGAGAGGGGGAGGGGATATGATGGAGAGTGCAAAGGGAAAGAGGGGAGAGAATTACCATGGTTTATTGTCTAATTATGGAAGTTGTCAATAAAAAATAAATTTTAAAAAGGAAAAAATTAAAATTAAAAAAGGAATTATCCCATCCCAGCCTAACCTGTGCAGTTATGTCCATACTTAAGGCAGAACATGCAGGTCAGACTTGACTTCTTTCCTTCTTCCTCATATTCAAACACTTATTGAGTTCTAGTCTCACAAATCTCTAACCATAAAGAACAAAAAAAAAAAAAAGCACCTCTCACACCCATGTCTTAGTCTGTAAGTTCCATTCTTCAATAAAGAGACATTGGCAGGCATCACCTTAACCAAGGGACCAAAGTGATATCATCAGTAACAAGATGCACCAGTATCACTTATCCTCTAAAATGATACACAGAGAGGCATGGCATTTCTGATGTGTTCTTACCAAAAATTCACAACCTTCATCTAACATGAGAAGACATCAGACAAGCTCAGGTTGAAAGCCTGAGGAAATATCCAATGCTCTTGAAGTGCCAAGATCACAGGAGACCAAACAAAACTAAAACTAAAACAACAAAACTGTCACCAACAGGAGAGTCGGGGAGCAGCATTACTAAAAGCTATGTGAGATCCCGTGTGGGATCCTAGTCCAGAACAAGGACAGTGACAGAAACGATAGGGTCATTCCAGTAAGGTCTATAGATCATTATATAAACATTCATTTCCTAGTTTCAATAACTACACCTTGGTTGTTTGAGGGTTAACATTAGGGAAATCTGGAGAAGTATCCACAGGAACTATGCCTTTTCTTTTCTTTTGTCTTTTTTTTTTCTTTTCTTTCCTTTGTTGGACAGGGTCGGCTATGTATCCCAGTCTTACCTTGAGCTCACCATCCTCCTATGCAGCCTCCCAAGAAATGGAAATCACAGGTGCGGGTCACCATGCCAGGGTTGAACTGCACTACTTCTGTAAGCCTAAAATTACTTCAAAATAAGGTTTAAAGTAGTGCTATTTCTATGCCTAAATCACCCCTGTCCCTACATTTAAACTCACTCTCCTTATATCCTCTTCTGAGAGTATGCTTCCCAGCCTCCTCAAATTCAAATCCTATTCTTTAAAGACCAGTCATGTCCCATTGCCCAGAGGGAAGCCCACCAAGCCAACACTTCAGCAGCATGTGACATGTGACCCCCCCTCCCCAGAATCTGCACTCCTCTCATGATACATAGACGAGAGAGTGCGTGTGTCTGTGTCTGTATACTTTCTTTTGCCCATGCCTCAAGCACTGGTCTAAGGCAGAAAGAGCATCACATGAATCACCACGAGAGTTCAGGACAAGAGCCTGCTCCATGAGCACAGGTGCAAGCAGTCAGAACATGCCATGAAAACTGGCAACAACCCCATAAAAGAATTCTAAACTTTGCCAGCAAGGTCCACTGAGTTTATAATAGGCCACCTACAAATGGGAACAGGAGGGAAAGAGAAGCAAGTCAGAAGCAGGAGAGGAGAGATCTACACACTAGGCAGGCAGTGTCCTGGAAGGAAAGTGACGTAGAAGAAAACCTCCACACCGGCTCAAGCCTCCCCTGGGGACCCGCAGGGATTAAACCCCACAGTTTTCGGACATCCACTCCCTCCAACAAGCCACTCGGGGTTATGGGTTGATTTGGCTTTCCAGAATCAGATCCCAAGATGAGAATTCCCATCCAAGAAATGTGTTAGGCAGTATTCCCAGCAAAGGGTGGGTGGGGGTGTAAGGAAAGGCATGGGGAAAGGAAGAAAGCCAACAAGGGGCTACACTGAGGGAAGTCCCGGGCACAGTAGCTGGCTCAACCTTCCAAGAAGAATCCTGGAACCGTGCTATAGAGACATCCCATTCCCAAGGCAGGGAATGAGGAGCCAGCATTGTCTTACTCCCACCACCCGCCGTGGAGGAAGTAAATTCTCGGACTCCAGGGACAGCAAAGACGGCTACAGGAAGTGCAAACACAGTGGCACAGGAGCGGGGCTATTGCGAGTGAGCAGGTGCCCACACAATAAGCAGGAAGAGAGGCAAGGGAGGCAAGGGAATGCTGGCAGCATCCGGAGAGACGGCTCAGCAGCTAAAGGCACTTACTCGCAAAGCCTGCCAACCTGAGTTTGATTCCCTAGTACCAACATGAAGCCACACACACATAGTGGCACGTGTGTCCGGTGTTCATCTGCAACAGCAAGAGGTCCTGGTGTGCCCATACACCGCAAATACATACGTACATAGGTACATACACACACACACACACACACTCCCCTCCCATAAATAAAAATATTTTTAAGCTTTTAAAAAATAATCTTTTTAAATGTATTCTTTTAGTTGGCATACCAAGATTTAGGTATCATTAATTCTGGCACTTTCAAATACAATTTGTTTTGGTTGATTCCCATCCCCAGCTTCCTACCACTTCTTTTCAGAAAGGGCATCAGTAAGATACCAAGAGTAGGGCTTAGGGAAGTACCTGAGAGGTTAAAGGCATTTCTTCCAAAGCAGCAAGAAATCTGCATGGTGATGCATGCCTTTAATCCCAGCACTCAGGAAGCAGGAGGAGGAGGATCAAGGATCAAGAAGTAGGAGGTTCAAGGCCACCCTGAGACTACATAGTGAATTCCAGGTCAACCTTAGCTAGAGAGAGACCCTACCTCAAAAAAAAAAAAAAATGGTGGCGTACAGACACCTCAAGTTTGTCCTCTGACCTTCAGTTGTGGGCCATGGCACACACCCATACAAGCACGCACATACACACACAGCCAAAAGTAAAAGGCGGAGCCATCAGTCCCTCCCTCTGTGAGGGTAGGCACAGAGCAAGCAGGTGGCTCTTGCTGCCTTCGAGACCAATACTTGGGAAAAACCTACTCACTTGAGGCGTAGGTAAAAGAAAGTTAAAAGACTCCTGCCAAAACAAAAGCACAGGTCTACTTCCCAAAGGATTGGCACTCCACACAGTGCTCATAAAGAAAGGTTTCTGGGCTCAAGGCTTCCTCCACACACAGCTGTAAGCCAGTGGAGTAACCTCGTAGCAGCACTCAGAACTCTACTGGGGTGCTGCTCAGTGATAGAGCTCTTGCCTAGCATGGGCAAGGCCCTAGATTCCATCCCCAACAAAAACAAATAAGATGAAATAAAATCCACTGCTGGGGCGCTACCTGTCAATTAAAAGCCAAGTGGGAAAAGGGATTATCTGAAGGCACTGGTTCAAGTTTGACGGCTTCCCAGTCACTTTGCTGACTAATAGCAAAGTAACACTGTGATTAGTTAAAATAGCTAAAATAGCAATATTTAAATTTTTCATGCAGAATAACACTCTGTAGAATTGCATTATTCAACCTGAGGGGAAAATGCTCTGTATGTTTAGACTGTTTGCTGCAATTATGTTCGAATGTCATTCCTCATGCTAATGCACGCTTGGACTTCTTTCTGGGGCCTTCACAAATCAAGCCCGCACTGTCTTGTCTGGAGGGTTGGAAGCCAAGCACTAACGCTTGTCATGCGTATGTCTCTTGTGACTGCTAGGCTCACTGCCCACCCCACCTTTCTGTAAGAATAAATGAGGGTGACTCACTTTGACATCACCCTGAAAGTGTCTGGCACTAACTAAGTTTTCTCTCTCCACCCTCACCACAAAGAAAGCCCTACCTCTAAGGTGAGGTGCTGTGTATTCTGAACACAGTAGTGTCTTTGTTAATGAAAGTCTCCTTTGCCAGTGACAAAAATCAATGGTCTCCCTCCAAAAACACACTGAAGTTGAAGAGAGAAAAGGGAAGGAAAAAGAAGTCTTCTTGAGTAACTAGGAGTACACTAATACATTAAGTAATTGCCCAGAACTATTTAATACTTACAAGCTATATGTACTTATGTAACCTCTTATATTCCAATAGCACCTTCTTACTAAAGCAACAGGTATGATCAATAAAGGTTACAAAAGTTCCACTTCCGAACATTTATAAAGGCTGTTGGCATACTGAATAATTATTTCCATAATGCATAATACATTAAAGTGTGTGTCTGGACCCAGTGGTCATCACATTAGGAAAGCCCAGTAGCAGGTTAAAAATAAAAGGGAACATTTGTTATTTTCAATAACACACTAAAATGAACAAATCATTTCCCCAAGACACCAAGTGATTCTGAGCAGCAGGCACGATTTCTCTGTATAAGCTATGATTCATATGCAGAGAGAATCCAGCTTAGCAAGGAAGGTTATAATGGTTAGGGAACACTCCAACTGTTCCTCATACTAAAGTAGACGCATGCGTAACTCTGCCAAATAGAACAACTGCTCAACACAGAAGCCTACAACCTAGTGCGTAAGCCGCAGAAAACCTCCTTGACTTCAGATTCAACATCCCTAAAACCACTGAGAACCAGAAACCCCTTAGCAGCCTTATCCTTCCAAGATTTTCTCCTGACTATACTATTTGTCCATAGCTCCCTAACTCGAGACAAACACACTGAAACTTTTCAGTACACACTCCTACTAATTCACCATTCTTACTAACATGCAATATAGTCACTTCTAACTATAAAATCAAACTGTTTCCCTTAAAGTAGCCCATCTTCAAAAGGAATCCAGTGTAAATGTTTTTCAAAACTAGGTCTGCAAAAACTAAGTGTATAATCTACTAGCTTCCCACTAGCCGCTAAAGGACTTCGGGAGACACCCCCGTTTGCATGTGTAGTGGAGTTACACACCTGCGTGCACTTTCAGAACGCACCAGGTTGTTTTGCCCTGCCTCGCTCGTTCCAGCATCCAGACCAGGCTTCTGCTAAGCCTCTCAGGGACAGAGCTGTAAACTGGAGCTCTGAGGGCTCCTCCCTCAACTCCCACGGGCAAAAGGGGTGGGGTGCTTTTCCACAGCCAGCATTACCAAGAGAGTTCATGCCCTGGCTCGCACTTCTCCACTCATCTCCCAGAGACAGGTGCCGGCTGTACGCCCAGGAATAGCATCCAAAACAACTGAGGCCCCGCCCCCAATCAAGTGACACCCCCCAGGACCCCTCCTGAGCATCAACCTCGGCGGACCAGCAGAAAGGAGAGATTTCAAGTTTTCCCAATCAAATCAAGACGGGCGGCCAGCCCTAGGAGCTAAAGGGCTCCCCACGATCTGGACAACCGAGAGCAACAGCCAGGTGAGGGTGCGGAAGTACGTCTCCCTACCTCGCCCAGACCAGTTGGCCAGGGCCAGCGTCTCAGCAATCGCACTCACCCACACGGTGCGCTGGCACACCGCGCGCGCACACGCACTCCTCGGCACGAAGACGTGCGGGCAAGGCTGTCAGATGTGCCCCAGCCACCAGAAAAGACCAGCGAAAGCCCAGTCATTTGGAAGTCCAAAGCTCGTTTTGAAGGAGGCATGGGGTGGGTGATTAAAGGCGCTTCCTAGCTCACCCGGCCCCCGGCGCCAGGCTCAACCCCGGAGGGCGAGGGCGAGGGCGAGGGCGGCAGCGCGGATGGGTGCCTGGGGGACCGAGGCTGCTACTAACTTTAAGCACCGCACCTGCCGCGGAACCGGGAGGAGACGCCCCGGCCGCACCTGTTCCCAATCCTGAGCGCCGCGCGCCGCACCCACCCTGACCTTGAAGACAACCTGAAAATGCACACCCCACCCCCGCTCTACAGCAGCCCCGACCCTTCCCCGCAGTTACTGAAGCCCGCTGGGTCCCCTCCCCCAAAAGGGGCGACTTCAAAATGCCCAGCGCCGGCAAAGTAAGAATGCGCTTAGCCGGGCGCTCGCCTTGAAAGTCAGCCCTGGAGAGGCCGAGGTAGGAGATAGTTCGAGGACGACCCGGACTACACAGCGACTTCCGAGTTCAACTTGGGCTAGAGCGAGACCCTGCTTCAAAAATGAAAAAGAAGCCGGGCGTGCTGGCGCACGCCTCCAATCCCAGCAGTCGGGAGGCAGAGGTAGGAGGATCGCTGTGAGTTCGAGGCCGCCCTGAGACTACATAGTGAATTCCAGGTCAGCCTTGGCTAGAGCGAGACCCTACCTCGAAAAAACAAAACAAAAAAAAAAAAAAAAAAAAAAAAAAAAAACACAACGAAAGAAAGCGCTTCCCAGCCATTCCCGGGCACCTCGGTACCCACGGTTCTTCCCCCTCCTCCAGCCGCCGCGCCCTCACCGTCCCCAAGTTCAAGGTCCCCCAGGCCTCCGCGCTGGAGGAAAGGCCGCAGGAGAGACGCACTGCGCGGCGGGCCAGAGCAGGGGTCCCCGTGGGGAAGCCGGCTGGAGACCGATCCCGGGCGCCCGCGCCCAGCGAGCGCAGACGCGCCGCGGTCCCGATCAGTGCGGGGCGCCGCCCGGCCGGCAAACTTTGTCCGCCGCGCAAGTTTGGGGCTCCGAGGACGAGGCGCACGGGGAAGCTCCGGGCGCGGGGAGCGCGGGGTAAGGCGGCTCGCCCGGCCCCGGGCAGCGCTCACCTGGCTGTAGAGCTCGCCGACAGACATGGCCTCGCGCCTCGCAGGCCGCCCGCGCTCCAGCCCGGCGGGCGCAGGTCCCGGTGCTCGCAGGCGCTGCTCAGTCCTCGGCCGGCCCGCCCGGCGCCATCTTCCACGACCGGCCGAGAGTTGTCCGCGTCTCGCTGAGACCTGCCGGGCCGGCTCGCTCCAAGCCCGCGCGACCTTTGCTCCCCGGCGGCGGCGGCGCGGCGCTCCCGGCTCAGGTATGGGAAGGAGGCGCCGGCGCGCGGCGAGCACGGGCGGCGCGTCACAGAGGGCGGGAGGGCCGCCGCCTGGGAGCCCTCCGCGCCCCCGCCGCCGCCCGGTCCCCGGGCCCGGGCGGGGGGGGCGGGGCCGCCGGGAGCCCGAGTCCCCGGAGTCGGCACGCTCCGCCCCCTGCTGGACGCCCGCCGCACGTCGGCGCAGGTGTGCAGCTGGGGTCTGCACCTGCGGCCCCGCGCGCTCCTTCCTCCTGGGCGGAGCCCTGGAAACCGGGAAGTATTGTGTGCGGAAAGTTAGAGGTGAGAAGGAAAGAGAGAGACACACATCACTTGTCTGTGGTTAGAAGGCTTCTTGATTTTTATGTGGCTGCATTCGTTTTCATCATTAAAACACAATGACATCGTTATTAAAGTAATTTAGGGCTGGAGAGATGACTTAGCGGTTTAGGCGCTCACCTGAGAAGCCTAAGGACCCGGGTTTATTTCCCAGTACCCATATAAAGCCAGATGCGCAATGGCGCATGCATCTGGAGTTCGTTTACACTGGTTAGAGGCCCTGGCGTGCCCATTCTCTCTCTCGCTCGCTCTTGCTCTCTCATTGCAATCAAATAAAAATTCTAAAGAGTAGTTTAGATATACACCAGAGATCATCGTCATCACTCCGAACTCTTCGTGCTGAAACCCTGATGGAAAGGTAGAGTTCTCTTGCAGGGAATAGTTGCCTGTCCACCCTAGTTAGGAAACTAGGATCCAGGCTCCTACCCTGACCTGGAAGACAACCTGAAAATGAACAGGATGGTTGCTTTTCTGGGAAGTCTCATTTTTGTCTGTCTGTCTTTTTTTTTTTTTTTTTTTTTTTTTCCGAGGTAGGGTCTCACTCTAGCCCAGGATGACCTGGAATTCACTATGGAGTCTCAGGGTGGCCTTGAACTCACGGCAATCCTCCTACCTCTGCCTCCCAAGAGCTGGGATTAAAGGCTTGCACCACCACGCTGGGCTCATTTTTTTCTTTTTGAATATATTTACTTATTAGAGAGTGGGAGGCTGCCAGGGCCTCTTGCCACTGCAAATGAACTCCATATACGTGCACCGCTTTGTGCTTCTGGCTTCACACGTGGGTACTGGGGAATGGAACCAGGCTTGCTTTTCAGGCAAGCGCCTCTAACCACTGGGCCCTGGGAAGTCTCGTTTTTGTAGGCTCTCCTTCTTGCACACTCTCAGCCCTTATACCCCTCCTGACCTCATTAGTTTGTGTCTCCTCTGCCCAAGGCTGTTGGCTGCCTACAGTAACTTTAGTTCCTATCCAACTCCCATCAAAACTTAAATATTTCAGCCTCAATAGGAAAAGAATTGGCAGAAGTTAGGAGAGGGAAAGAGGGCTGTAGGAGACACAGGCTTGGGTTTCTCACAGTGACACTTGTCCCTGACACAGTGACAGAGGAAGCACCTATACCAGCTGGGATTGTTCTAGAGCCCACACCCCAGAAGATGATATTCAGATACATCCTATGTAAGACCTCACAACTGGGATACATTATGCTCGGTGCTGCTTAACTTAGATGTGCTTCCATACCCGTGGGGCTTTGAGGTTTTAAGAAATCTTTTCCCTAGAATTTTGATCCATTGGTGAAGGATGGGGTCTGATTTTTTGGGGGGGTGTCCTTTGGTTTTTGGTTTTGGTATGTGTGTTTGAGGCAGAGTTTCACTCTAGCCCAGGCTGGTCTAGAACTCACTATGTAACCCAGACTGGCCTCTAACTGACAGTGATCCTCTTAATTCACCTACCACACCCACACTACAATGGTCTTCAATTTTTAAGCTCCTCTGAAATTCCAAAATTGCTACCTTTGGGGTTGAAAGTAACCAAAGCTCAACCATTCAGCCTGGGACTACAGAGTGAGTTCTAGGTCAGCCTTGACTAGAGTGATACCGTACCTCAAAAAATAAAAGTGAAAAAATTAAAAGGCGGGCTGGAGAGATGGCTTAAAAGTTAAAGTGTTTGTCTGTGAACCCTAAGGACCCGTGTTCCCCTCTCCAGATCCAACCTAAGCCAGAGGCACAAAGATGAGGCAAGTGCTAAGTTGCACATGGCCACTAGGTGGTGAAAGCATGCCAATTCTCTCTCTCTCTAAAAAAACTTTTTAATTAAATGAAATCTAAAACTAAAAAAAAAAAAAAAACCTCAAGCATTTCCAATAGATCTGAAATGGAGCTGCTCACATCACTGGCAGAAAGGAAAGCGCTCAAACGTTTTCTCTTCAAAAACCTTTATGCAGGGCTAAGTATGGGGCTCAGTAGGAGGGTGCTTACCTAGCATTTGTAAAGGCTTGGGTTGGAGCCCCAGCACCAAAAATAAATAAAACTCTCCCTGCATAGTTCGGCACCCTGGATTTTAGCACTTTATTAAAGTGTGCCCCACTACTCACACCAGCCATCACCATGACGTGGGAACTTGTTAAAACTACAAATTAGGGTGGGGTGGACAGCCCTGGGAGAGCCCCTGCCTAGCCAGGGCTTCACTGCAGACCTACCGGATCAGCAACTCTGGAGGTGGGGCCAGCGCTCCGCTCTCACACCTTGTAAATGGGAAAGGCGGCTTGCTCCATCCAGACCTCTTACTCCAGCAGCAGACCTAACTGCCAACCACAAACTCTGGCTCTCCTGGCTCCAGACTTTTCTTTTGTTTGCTCTTCTCTCTTCCTGCTGAGTAAGTGAAGGGGAGCATTATGTACAGATGGCTCCACTTACTCACACCCAGCCCTCCATGATACCCTCAATGTTCTCTTCATACCAGAATCACTTTTAAACAGATACCTGCTTCTCACTCCCAGAAATCCTGATTTAACTTGTCTGGAGTGCTGCCCTGAGTAAAACTGTTTTACTTTGTTTTAAGGCAGGGTCTCCCTTTGTAGTTGATGCTGGTCTCAAATTCAGGATCCTCCTGCCTCAGCCCCCTAAGTGCTGGGATTTGCAGGTGTTCTCTTGCCACACCCAGCTTGGGTAAAAAGGTTTTGAAGAGCCCCCAAGTAGTTCTAATGGCAGCCGAGGTTAAAAATTGCTATCTTGGCCCACCAGGGTGGCTCATGCCTTTAATCCCAGCACTGGGGAAGAAGTAGGAGGATCACTGTAAGTTTGAGGGCACTCTGAGACTACAATATGAGTGAATTCCAGGTCAGCCTGGACTAGAGTGAAACCGTACCTCGAAAACAAAACAAAACAAAATTTAAATTAAACTTTTTAAAGTTGCTATTTTGCACTAGAGATGTAGTTCAGTGACAAAGTGCTTACCTAGCATGTGCAAGGCCTTGAGTTTGATTCCAGGAAACCACACACAGAGAGCCAAGTATGGTGGTATGCGCCTTTAATCACAGCACTCGAATGGCTGAGGTAAGAGGATCATGGTGAGTTCAAGGCCAGCCTAGACTAGAGTGAGACCCTGCTTCAAACACACACAGTCACTGCTTTAATCTTTTCCTGTCTGTCTCCCACTTGGCCCCATCCTTGGAATTGCTTTCACCCTTTGAAGTATGAGGTAGTATTTGATTCTGCCCACTGTGTAATTTATCATTTTTCTCCTTTTCTTCTCTTGTTTTCCCAGCCTCTCTTACTACAACTTCGTTTCTTCTTCCTCGTTCCTGAATAAAACTATGTCCTATTCCCCCATAACATTCTTTCTTCTCAATACACCCTGCTTCATCTTTCAGTGAGATATTAACTCTCAAGTTTATTACTAGACCTAATCTAGACCAAGTTTTCCACATCTATACAGTCCTAGCAATCCCACTGGGATCGGAATCCAACCCAAAACCCATTCCTTCCTCCACCCCTACTCTGTTTCAACTGTCTGCCTCCCATCATACCTGACACAGGCTAAAAGCTCAGTTCATATTGACCTAATTGAACACATCCCTGAGGGAAATACTGGCTTTGACTAGAATTTGTGAATGTCTAATCCTACAAGCAAATATGTTCTTTCCCTCCTTTGAATAATGACATTATAAGACTTACTTTAGCCCAGGAAACATGCCAAACACTTTGCTCCTATATCTTGTTGGAGTCTCAGACCATCCTTATAAAATAGATTTGTAACATTAATCCTGTTTAACAAATAAAAAAAGTAAGGCTCAAAGAGATGTGGGTGAGGAACTTTGCAGATCAGAGAGCCAGAATTCAGTAATTCTTATAGTCTAAGCACTTGCTTTTTTTTTTAATTTTTTTGTTCATTTTTATTTATTTATTTGAGAGTGACAGAGAGAGAGAGAGAGAGAGAGGCAGAGAGAGAGAGAAAGAGAATGGGCACGCCAGGGCTTCCAGCCACTGCAAACGAACTCCAGATGCGTGTGCCCCCTTGTGCATCTGGCTAACGTGGGTCCTGGGGAATCGAGCCTTGAACCGGGGTCCTTAGGCTTCACAGGCAAGCGCTTAACCGCTAAGCCATCTCTCCAGCCCAACACTTGCTTTTTTAATAATGATTTTTTTCTGTGTGTTTGTGTGTAGTGTGCACATATGTATATATTCATGTTGACATGTGCTCTTGCGTGTCAGGGCCAGAGGTAGACATCAGGTGTATTCCTGGATCACACTCTACTTGTATTCTTTGAGAAAAGTTCTCTCACTGAACCTGGAGCTTACTGATTCAGTTAAACTAACTAACCAGTGAGCCCTAGGGACTCCCTGACTCTGCCTCCCCAGTGCTGGAATTACAGCTTGGCGTTTGACATTTACATGAGTTCTGGGGATGTGAACCCAAGTCCTCATGCTTATACAGAAAGCACTTTACCCACTGAGCCATCTTCCCCACGTCACACTGCATGTTAGAATTGAGGCAGCATCAGGAAATTTAAATTCAGCTGGTTAGAGGTGTGCTCAATGAGTAAGTTTAATATGTATCCCAGGTTGGGTAGGGTCATCTTGGTGTGAAAACATCACGCTATGTTCCATGACTTCTCAAAGAAAAGAAATCTGTTGAGAATGTCTTGGTCTCTTTCCTGACAGGTATTCCCATATGAACAGGAAAGAGCTTTGAACTTCCAAAGCATTCCTTTGTACTTCTTTCAAAGTGCTCCCCTGATGTATCTGTGTTGTATGTGTATTAAAGTAGGGACCAAATTTGACCCATGTTTATGTCATCCTTAAATTAATGTTTTGCACACACACAAAATAAAACTAAATAGTGAAAGACTTGAGATAGGTGTTGAACCAAGTCTAAAGGAAGTATAGCTAATTAATTGGTAGAAAAGAGGGAGATGGCTCAGCAGTTAAAAGCACTTGCAGCCTGGAGAGATGGCTTAGTGGTTAAGGCACTTGCCTGTAAAGCCAAAGGACCCAGATTTAATTTCCCAGGACCCATATAAACCAGATGCACAAGGTGGCACATGCATCTGGAGTTTGTTTGCAGTGGCTGGAGGCCCTGGCATGTTCTCTCTCTCTCTCTCTCATAAATAAATTTAAAAAAAAATTTAGGCCAGTTGTGGTGGCACATTCCTTTAATCCCAGCACTTGGGAAGCAGAGGTAGGAGGATCGCTGTGAGTTTGAGGCTATCCTGAGACTATATAGAGAATTCTAGGTCAGCCTGGGATACAGCAAGACCCTACCTCAAAAAAAAAAAATTTTTTTTTAAATAGCCAGGCATGGTGGCACATGCCTTTAATCCCAGCCAGCACTCAGGAGGCAGAGGTAGGAGGATCACTGTGAGTTTGAGGCTACCCTGAGACTACATAGTGAATTCCAGGTCAGCCTGGGCTAGAATGAGACCCTACCTCCAAACACCAAAAAAATAAAAATAAAAATAAAACAGGGACAGAAGGAGAAAGGATTGCCACAGAGAGAAAAATGAGCATAAACAAGGAATGAAAAAGGAGGTGACAGAAATCAGCCATGAAGAAACTTTTATTTTGAACTGACACTTGAGTGAAAGTAATTTGTAAGCTATAAAACAATATTCAGTGACAGTTAAAATTATTTTCTTGGGCTGGAGAGATGGCTTAACAGTTGAAGCTCTTGCCTGCGAAGCCAAAGGACCCAGTTCCCTTTCCCCAGGACCCATGTAAGCCAAATGCACCAGGTGACACATGCATCTGAAGTTTGTTTGCAGCGGCTGGAGGCCCTGTCACACCTATTCTCTCTCTCTCTCTCTCTCTCTCTCTCTCTCTCTCAAAATAAATAAATAAAAATAAAAAAAATTTAAAAATTATGTTCTTATATTCTTTCCCTTACTAAACACTCCTATCTTCTTCCTTTTCTCTTACACTTCAAGTACATAAACATTCACGGAAGAATACACAGCACAACTAGACCTCACTGCTGTGTCCTGTCTGAGGCTGAGGACAGAAGCAGGAGGGGCGAGCACACCCCAGATCGCCACTCTGAGCTCTGGGCTGGGCTTCTCCCTCTCCACTTGCTCTTCGGCCTGGTGGATGTTGGGACCTCCGGTTTCTGCCCAGTGAGTATGGCTTCCCCTGGCCTGCTCACACCTTTGTCCATCACCGGGTATCCTGCAGATTAGAAGATGTGCTCCTTGGGTATTTTTAAGTCATAGTCTTTATCAGTCAGGATTGGCTAGGTTTCCTTGCAATCACAAACTACTTCCCCAGTCTCAGTGCCTTAAACAAAAACTGTATTTCTTAGCTGGGTGTGGTGGTGCCTTTAATCCCAACACTGGGAGGCAGAGATAGAAGGATCTCTGTGAGTTCAAGGACATCCTGAAACTACATAGTGACTTCCAGGTCAACCTGGGCTAGAGCAAAACCCTACCTCAAGAAACAACAACAACAAACTGTGTTTCTTTTTTTTTTTTTTATTTTATTTATTTATTGAAAGTGACAGACAAAGAGAGAGAGAGAGGCAGAGAGAGAGAGAGAGAATGGGTGTGCCAGGGCCTCCAGCCACTGCAAATGAACTCCAGACGCATGTGCCCCCTTGTGCATCTGGCTAACGTGGGTCCTGGAGAATCAAGCCTCGAACTGGAGTCCTTAGGTGTCACAGGCAAGCGCTTAACCGCTAAGCCATTGCTCCAGCCCCAAACTGTGTTTCTTGCTTACATTATGCATCTATCATATCTATCATGGGTTGGATATAGCTCTGCTACACATTACCTTTCTTCTGGGCACCTATCTGGAAGGTTGCCAGTATTGTAGGTGACAAGGTGGGTGTGGGGGTGTAACAAAATCTACTCCAACTCTTAGAGCTTTTGCTTGCACTCACTCACACCTGACTGGCCAAAACAAGTCACAGAGTTGTTCATCACTTCATCAGGGTGGGGATATTGTTCTGCCAGGTGGGGCTTCAACCACAGGAACAACCCAGAACAGAATAGCAAGCTTTTGAACAGCAATACAATTTACCAGACTCCTTTTTCTCACATATCTCTTCCAGAAAATTTGGGTTATATTAGGATTTCTTCTGAGGTCTGGCTCCTGCTTAACCAGAGTAAATAAATGAATCATGTGTCTAAATGAGGAGGCACAAAGTTGAAATGTAAACCCCTAAAAGAAGGTAGTGGTAGGAGATTATATCCAAATTACACTATATTCATGTATGAAGATTCACAAGTTTTTGTTTTTGGGATTTTTGTTTGTTTGTCTGTTTGGGTTTTTTTGTTTTTTTGTTTTTGTTTTTTTTGAGATAGGGTTTCACTCCAGCCCAGGCTGACCTGGAATTCACTATGTAGTCTCAGGGTGGCCTCGAAATCACAGTGATCCTCCTACCTCTGTCTCCCGAGTGCTGGGATTAAAGGCACGCACCACCATGCCCGGCAATTCACAAGTTTTAAAATGAAGAGGGGACAGGTGTGGTGGTGTGTGCCTTTAATCCCAGCACTCGGGAGCAGAGTTAGGAGGGTCGCTGTGAGTTAGGCCAGCCATATCAGCCTGGGCTAGAGCAAGACCCTACCTCGGGGGGGGGGGGTGCAGCAGCAAACAGGGAATAACTTTATTTATATGGGAGAACAGGGAGGAAATGATTTCCTAAACTGATACAGAGGTCTAGAATTCTGTCCCCAAGGATAGTCACACACAAAAAGATAACGATGAGGAAGAAAGAGAAACCTAGGCATGGATAAACTATTAACACAGAATTATAGTTTTTTGGAGTGAAAGGAACCTAGCCCAATGCCCAGTGCAAGAATAGTTATCTGGCCAGGTTTATAACCCCAGCACTCAGGAAGTAGAGCAGGAGAATCATGAATTCATGGCCAGGCTCACTAACATAGTAAGTTCCAGGCCAGCCTGAGCTATGTATTAAGACCTTGTCTCAAAAAAAATAAAGAATTTTGCAGGGCTGGAGAGATGGCTTAGTGGTTAAGGCGCTTGCCTGTGAAACCTAAGGACCCATGTTTGAGTCTCCAGGTCCCTCGTAAGCCAGATGCACAAGGTGACTCAAGTGCACAAAGTCACACATGCGCACAAGATGGCACACACATCTGGAGTTTGATTGCACTGGCTGGCGGTCCTGGCATGCCAATTCTCTCTCTCTCTCACTTTCACTCTCTCACATAAGAAAAAAGGCCAGTCTGTTGGGCTTGCTTTAAAAAAAAAAAGGGCTGGAACTTCCGGTTAAGATGGCTGCATAGGAACCATGCCAAAGCAGCCTAGGGGAGAAAAAGCCCCCCCCCCAAAAAAAACCAGCAAAATACACACTTTTACTAAAAAGTGAGGTGTATAAAAAATTAAAATGGCATCAGAGAAGTAGGAGAGATCCAGAGCCCACACAGGCCGGCAGAAGCAGCTCCAGCAGCAGTGGCTCCAGGTCCGCGGGGCTACAGTGGCCAGGCTCGGCTTGAGCCGCAGAAAAAGCCAGGGCCCAGCTCCGGCGAACAGAGCAGCGGTCCAGCCAGCCTACTTGAACCCACAGTGCACCAAAGAGGGACCCAAGCAGGAGCGCAGCATAACTGAGACGAAAATCATCCCAAAAGGTAACTGGGATTACACCAGGTCAGAACCCGCCTAATAAACCTGGTATATAGCCCTGAACCGGAAGTGCTAATTGCACCTTCCATATCAGGATAAATTATATGTTAAATCTGATGGATGGTCAGATTTGCCGTTCTTAAATAAGCTATATTTTGGGCTTGTTATTTGTTGCTTCTTGATTTATAGTGGCTTTGTTTCCTCTTCTGTTATACATTAGGGAAGGGTCTCACTTGGTCACAAGCTGACTTGGAACCCTCAACAGACTAGAAATCTTAACCTCCTTGTTGATAGACGATCTGGTTGTCATAATACCTACTCTTGCAAAAATACTCTGGGCTGTTTTTCATTGAATGTATACATTGTTTAGTTAAATTTTAGAATCTATCTGTACCTGTAGATTGTTGCTAGAAAATTTTCAGTGCCAGGGATGGGATACCTTCCAGTGAGTTGTTGGCTGGGGAGATCCCTGATGCCCCCAAAACATTATAGGTCATTGCCAAGGCCCTTGGTTTCCCACCAGGAATAGATGGTAAGACCCTATTGCTGAAGCTCCACATACTTGGGCTGCAAGGCCACTGAGAAATCCTGCTGTAACTGAGCTGATAACCTCCTCCATGTAGACCAGCTGACAGAAAGTTGGAAGAAGCCGTTCTGCATGCAGTTCAATGGGAGAAAGAGAAATCACCAGTGAAGATACTCAACAGTGGACTTAGATTTGGCCAACCAGGCCAAATGAGCCAACGGGTGCAATAGTGGCACATCTATCATAGTGGAAACCAACTGCCCTCCAATTGGACTGGGGGCCCGCTCCATGGGAGGGAATATATCCCTGATACTGAAAACTTAAAACAGGGGTAGTCATGAGCCCTAGGGATGTAACGTCTGCTGTTGTCTGGCTAAATGTATATACTATGCTTATCAAACTGCCCAGTAAGCACTTCTCTTAATATTCATACCCTTATATTAATGCTACTCTCATTTTTGGTAGAGAATCTTCTCTTTTCAGATGGCAGTGACCTTGGGATGACTCAGAAGGCATCATGGTGCTGGAAAGAAGTGACAGGAGTGCTCAGTACTGCAATAACTCTATCACACCTTCCAAGGCTCAGGGTCTAATGTGGAAGAGGTGGCGGAAAGAATGTAAGAGCCAAAGGAAGGGTAGGACTCCATACAACATGCTCCCTCCAGACACAAAATGGCCTGGATATCCATGGCCGCACAGTGCCTGACACTACCTGCACAAGACCATCATAAGAGGAGGAAAAGATCATGACATCAAAATTAAAAGAGAGGCTGATTGAGGTGGGGAGGGGATATGATGGAGAGTGGAGTTTCAAAGGGGAAAGTGGGAAGAGGGAGGGTATTAGCATGGGGTGTTTTTTTATAGTCATGGAAGTTGTTAATAAAAATTGGGAAAATAAATAAATAAATAAACAATCCATCATGTAATGAAAAAAAAAGGGCCGGAGAGATGGCTTAGTGGTTAAGGCACATGCCTGCGAAGCCTAAGGACCCAGGTTCGATTCTCCAGGTCCCATGTAAGCCAGGTGCACATGGTAGCACATGTGTTTGAAGTTCATATGCAGTGGCTTGAGGCCCTGGAACGCCCATTCTCTCTTTCTCTCTCAATCTCTCTTTCTCTCTCCCTCTCTCTGTCTCTAATAAATAAATAAATTTAAAAAAAAAGAATATTGCATCAGGCCTGCAGGAATAGCTTAGCAGTAAGAGTGCTGGCCTAGTATGCTAGTTAGATGTGGCTGGGGTTACTCTTTTTGTCCCTTGAGGAAGCTGGCTCAGTTGTTGAATTTCTGAAGGTTCCCTTACCTTCAGGGTCCGTGAAGTTATTACAACCCTATGTCAGCTTGCAATTCATTCTTTTTCTTCTACAGATTTTGAGTATTTGGTCAAGTCTTACAGATGAATATTAAGGAATGGAAATATGATTGAAATCAATCCTCTGAGAAATGAGAACCTTGAGTAAAATTGTTTTCCTCAACAAGTGGTCATTAAACCAGAGTGGGCTGTTTCCAAGTCAGACCCCAATGCTCTTTGCCTTCTGGTTTCTACCCTTGTGTAATCTTTCCCTTTATATGTAGGCTAGACCTATGATTTGCTTCCACACTAAAATACAACAAAGTTATAGGATGTCGCTTCCACTGTAAGGTTAGAAATGACTGCCTTTTGGCCTACTGAGACAATTTCTCTTTTCATGAGCTTACTTTGAAGAGTCCACACAGAGAGGACTGTATGGTAAGAAAATGCAACAGCCTCTGGATTGTCCTAGCAACCACATGAGTCACCGTGGCAGATCCACCAGTAGCTGAGCCTTCAGAGGAGACCCTAGCCCCAGCTGACCCTTTGATCACAGCCAGGGAGGCACCTGGAAGCAGAGGATCCAATAAGTTGTTTCTGATTTTTTTTTTTTAAAGAGCTGAAGCTATGACTCAGGAGTGCCTGGTTCAGTCCCCAACATGGCATAAACCAGGCATAGTAACACACACCTGGAATTGTAGCATTCAGGAGGCAGAGGCAGGAGGATCAGTAGTTCAAGGCCACTCTTAGCTGCATAAGGAGTTCAAGGTCAGCCTGAGATACACAAGACCATGTCTTTAAAAAAAAATGAGATCAATCCTGTAGTCCACTGAAGCTATAAGATAATGTGCCCTGTTTTCAACCATTTAAGTCTGAAGATAATTTGTTACACAGCAATAAAACGCTGATACAAAGGGTGTTCTGTGGTGATTGCTTTACTGGGGAGCACTCCATCCTTGCACTCTGTCTCCTCATCACAGCATGGCATGCACCTCCCTGCTAAAGTGGCCATCTTCAGACTGGGGTTTGCAGTTCCCTGGTAGAGAATTAATTTCCAGATCTTTTACATGTATTTGTTCCTGAACATATTTGCCGAAAGAAAGAGAGAGAAAAAAGGAAGGAAGGAAGGAAAGGAGGGAGGGAGGGAAGGAGGGAGGCAGGAAGGAAGGAAAGAAGGAAGAAAGGGAGAGATAGAAAAAAAGCAGGTCTGCAGTCAGGGGAGTCTCATTCTCAGGTCTAGATTCCTATTTTTCCTTCCCTTACTCTGCAGGGCAGGCTGTCAGTCCTAGACAGGAGAATGATGCTTTGCGGGAGGAGTCAGAGACCATCAAACAAAAGGACAGTTAGCAATGGATGCTGAGAAAGCTAGTGGCTTTAAAGAAGGGGCCACACATTCTTTAGCAGGTCAGGTGGTTTCCAATTCTGTGCTATCAGCAAAACTGAAGGAAAGAGGACCTAATCCTATGGTCAGCTGACAGGGTATTAAAATAATCTTTCAATGGATCACTCTGTGAGTTTTGGCAACTCAGAAGGAATTCAAAGAATTGAAGGACACTGTTCTGACAGCCTTTCCTTTCCCATCTGTTTGCTTATGTAAATAAGATTTCTCAGACTTATGTCTATGACCAAAATAGGTCATAGATAAAAAAAAAAAGTACATTTGTGAAGTTCTGCAGTAATTACATTTTTGATGATAATTTGATTCTGAATAGTTTCAATACTTAGACAACTGAAAAATTTCTCAATATATTTGTGCTATAGTTAAGTATCATAGGTGACTAGTAAATGAATTTCTAGTACAAAAGTATGGGATAAAATTCAAGGAGAAAGTAGAATGAATTTCAGGCTGAAGAAGACAAAAAAGGAATGAGTTAATGAACTTTTCTCTCTCTCTCTCTCTTTTTGGATTTTCAAGTTTTCAAGGTAGGGTTTCACTCTAGCTCAGGCTAGCCTGGAATTCACTGTCGTCTCAGGGTAGCCTTGAACTCAAGGTGATCCTTCTATATCTGCCTCCTGACTGCTGGGATTAAAGGTGTGTGCCACCATGCTCCGCTTTTCTCTATATTTTTTAATGGGGGTTGGAGAGATTGCTTAGTGGTTAAGGCATTTGCCTGCAAAGCCAAAGGACCTTGGTTCAATTCCCCAGAACCCATGTAAGCCAGATACACAAGGGGGTGCATGCATCTGGAGTTTGTTTGCAGTGGCTGGAGGCCCCCCCGCATCTCTCTCTCTCTCTCTCAAATAAATTAACATAAAGTTAATATATATATTTTAATGGGCCAATAGAGATATGAAATTGCTATTGCAGTTGGACTCCATTGGGTTAATTTTAAATGTTTTTTAAACTATTTTATTTTTAGTTATTTATTTGAGAGAGAGAAAGAAAGAGGTAGAGAAATAGGCAGAGAGAAAGAGAGAATGGGCACACAGGGCCTCCAGCCACTACAACCACTCCAGATACATGCACCCCCTTGTGCATCTGGCTTATGTGGGTCCCGGGGAATCAAACCTGGGTCCTTTGGATTTGCAGACAAGCACCTTAACTGCTAAGCCATCTCTCTAGTCCCACTGGGTTAATTTTAAATAGTCATAGAGAAGGCTTATTTTAAGGAACTATATGAGAAGTTACATATTTTCCAACTACTGAAACTTATTTTTTTAAAAACCTAATTATTTCCAGGTGTGGTAGCACATGCCTTTGATCCCAGTACTTGGGAGGCAGAGGTGGGAGGATCACCATGAGTTCAAGGCCACCCTGAGACTACATAGTCAATTCCAGGTCAGCCTGGGCTAAAGCGAGACCCTATCTTGAAAATTTTTTAAAAATCTGATTAATAACTGTAAAAGTGTGTGGAAACACACGTGTTCTTTTTTCTCTTTTTTTTCCAGCATTGGGATTGTACCTGCACATTCCACCTCTGAGCCACATGCCCAGAATTTTAAAAAAATTAATAAAATGAATGAAAAATTTAAAAACTTTTAGCTTGAGAAATAGTCTTGCTAAGTTGTCCAGGCTGGCCTTGAACTTGGCATCCTCCTCTCTCAGCCTCCTATGTAGCTGGTATTACAGGCCTGCATGGGCACATCCAACAATATGGTTTTTCATCCTTCTGGGCATATGAGAGCAAAATAAATCGGAAGACCAAAGGATGGAGGACAACCACTTTCACAATGTCCAGAGTATGGCCTTTTTGGGAATTCAGGATTTAAAATTGTCTTAACAACCCTGACCCTATGACATGCTTTCACCTTGCCAGTTTGCTCTGTGGTTATCTCTAAGTCTCCTTGGGGTTACATAGACTTATACACTTATGTGTCACCTGAGGTGTTGGGGTTAGAGCCTGAACCCTGGCAGCAGCTTAAAAACTAGGGTCATACCTCATATGAGAACCAAGTTCTCTCTTACAGCCACAGTTGGGAAGCCACATCTGGCAACTATTGGCAGGCAGACCTGAGAGTAGATGAAGAGTGACTGCTAATGGCTACTACTAGGTTTCTTTTTGAGTTGATGAAGTGTTTAGAAATTAGCTGTTGGTGATGGTTGTATAACTTTGTGAATACTAAACTAAGTAGGGTAGATTTCATATGAGAATTATATCTCAAATAAAACTTCTGGAAGCAAAAAAAAAAAAAAAAAAAGAAAAAAAGCATAACCTAGGGTCAGTCACTCATCTATTTAAACAGACAAATAACAAGGAAAGGCAGAGAAAAGAGATGCATTCAATGCAGCCACATGGGGAAGAGGAACAAATAAGGAGGTCCAATACCACCCCCCTCAGTCCATCTTCTGGGCCATGCCAAGGTTTAGGCTTCAGCAGAAGGCAGGAGGTATACATAGCTAAGCAGTCTGATCGAGGTATGCGTCAGCTCCAGACTCTTGTGCAAGATGACCTGAGAAGTTGGGTGAAATCTCTTCCTGGGAGACAAGTTCCTCCTCTGGGTAGCACCAGGCTTCAGCCTTGTCCTTTTCTCAAAATGTGACTCATGAGGAAATGCCAGTTTCTTAAGGACCATTACTTCAATGATCTGATAGCCAAAGAGAGAGGAACAAGGACCTCTTCAAGAATATTTCCATTCCTGCCAAGACACTTACAGGTCACCTCAATTCACACTTGGACTATGAGGGTGTAAGGAGTGACCTCTGTCACTTTTTGTTTTATTTTAAATATTTTTACTGATGGAGAGTGGTGGTACATACCTTTAATCTCAGCTCTTGGGAGACTGAGGTAAGTGGGCCACAGTGAGTTTGAGGCCAGTCTGGACTACACAGTGATTTCCAGCTCAGCCTGGGCTAGACTGAGACCCAGCTTCAAAATAATAATAATGATAGTGATAAAAATGTTTTTTGTTTATTTACCTGAAAGCACAGAGAAAGAGAGAGAATATTCCAGGGCCTCTTGCCACTGCAAACAAACTCCAGACACATGTGCTGTTATTTGAATCTGACTTGACATGGGCAATGGGGAATCGAAACCGGGCTGTAGGCTTTGCAAGCAAGCGCCTTTAACCACTCAGCCATCTCTGCAGCCCTTATGTTACTATTTTCGTGGCAGGCACCCTGCAGTAGTCCTTACTCCAGACTCGGCCTGAGCACTTCTACTTGACAGAGGCAGGTGGAGGGGCAAATGGAACCCAGCCCATGGGAATGGTTGGACAAAACTGAGCCTGTCTGGTTCGGGAAAAACAAGAATGATAAGACATGGAGTCCCCAAATAGAAGAAAATATGTCATATATAAGTCCACCAGGACAGAGTTTCATGGTGATGATCACTGGACAGTCCTGAGGAATCAGCATAGTATTCCAAGAGCAAAAGAAAGAGAGCTTGCTGTCGGGAAGGAATGCAGGCGGAGGCTGATTCTCACCATCAAGAATGCGGTAGATTCGGCTGCTGGGCTGGAGGTCCAGGTATACACCACTGGGCATCAGTGGTTGTGCCCTGGAGGCCCACCTGGTTTATGAAACAAACAAAGGGTTAGAGCAGTTGTCACCTATGCAGGATCAATAACCCCAAGGGAAGAAGACCTCCGCCTCCAAGGGGCTCTTGGGGCAGGCCTGATACCAGCCCCTGACATTCAGGCAGAAGTGTGTGTTCCCCTGGCGTGTGTGAGGTGGGAAGGAGGGTGTCACAGGAACGTTTGCCATTCGTCGGCATAGAATGAGGGGCTTTTCCTCCCACCAAGCATCTTCACTATGCAGGATGAGGTTGGATTCGATTCTAGGGAGGACAGAGAGGAAAGGATGGACTTTACAATTTTCCAGAGCCTGGAAACATCTCTGTTCATAGAGGCTGTTCACAGAGCCTAAGAGCTCTAGTGTTAGTCCCTGCGATGACCCCTCAGAAAGCAATGACGGACCTAAGGGGGAAGAGAAAAATGAGCTAGCCTCGACCAGGAGGGATTCAAAGGTCATAGCTGGTGTGGCCACAATCTACGAATACTGCACTGAAGTCCTTCCACAAACCATCCCCTTCCTCGCCACTCTGTCCTGTAGGAGAGGCAAGCCTCCTTCACAGAGGACCGCCATGACCCCGGTGTATTTCATCCGCAGCATCTTGCGCCCTCTCCTGGACGGTTGTCTCAACAGCTAGTTTTATTTTGGCTTTTTCTCTCCAAGTTTCCATAATTCCCCAGATCTTTGAAAATCATAACTGGAAGGAACAAGACCGCCCGTCAATATGTAGCCCAGAATACTGTCAAAGTCATAATCCTCATGCCTCCGCCTCCAGAATGCAACGATTACAGTTATGCCCCCACAATACCTGGCCCAACCCTTTCATTTCTCAAAAGGAAAACCAGGCCAAGAGGAGATGTGGGATTTGCCCCAAACCATCCAGATAGTTGGTGGTCTTGCTGTTCGGCTGGGCACTTCTGGAAAACTTCAGGGAAATAGGAGGGGCTCAAGAGAACTGCTTGAGTAGACTTCACTTCCAAACTCTCCTGATTCACTTTATCCATAAACTTTACCCTTCACTCAGTATAAATCAAAATGGAGCCAATAGGGGATGTAAAGATGGCTTAATGGTTAAGGCACTTGCCTGCAAAGCCTAAGGACCCAGGTTCTATTCCCCAATAACACGTAAGCCAGATGCACAAGGTGCTGCATGCATCTGGAGTTCATTTGCAGTGGCTGGAGACCTTGGAGCACTCATTCTCAATCTCTCTCTCTCTCTCTCTCTCATAAATAAAAATATTTTTAAATGTAACCAATTCCAGACATGGTGGTGCACACCTTTAATGCCAGCACTTGTGGGAGGAAGAGGTAGGAGGATAGCTGTGAGTTTGAGGTCACCCTGAGACTACATAGTGAATTCTAGGTCAGCCTGGGCTACACCTACCTTGAAAAAAAAAAAGGAACCATTAAGCTAACGCTGTAGTGTGGAGCCAAGTTTAACAGATTTCATGCGAGGTATTCTCATGTCCTGAGATGAATGAATCAGATAGAGAGTGGACTGAGGATGGATCTTAAGTTTATATTAATTATAATGACCTGCATTAACAAACATCCCTGGAATATGCCATCTGCTTGCAAATTTTTCCCATGGTTGAGGGCAAGGATTCTTGATCTTGGCTAGAGATTGCAATTAACTTAGATTCCCCCCCCCCACACACACACACCAAAGATCTGGGGGCTGGGGATGTAGTTCAGTGGTAAAATGCTTGCCTACCGTGTATAAGACCTTTGATCTGATCCCCACCATGGGTAAATAAGCCTGGAAAACTAAGGAAGAAACAGGAAGCTGTTGCTGTCGCTGAGGAGGGATCAGGAGGTCATTGTTTTCAGCATCTTGGTTTTAGTTCTGCCAAGGCAGGCAAGGTGGCATCCATGTCTCTGTAGGCCAATCCCTCACGGACTACTTGTTAGGAAAAAGATACTTTGTTCCTAATTCATGTCATATACATGTAGAAGAGCATGGGCCTGTTTCATCATAATCTGTAACCACCACTTCAGGTCTCTTGGGCAATAATTTCTATCTACCAAAAAGACTCAGAAGTGGTAAATAATCCTAAATCATCTTCTAATTCTGAGTCTGGTATATTTCTAATTCTTCTAAACATAAATTGATCTCAATATTATTAAGCTGCCTCTGTATTTCAGGCACTGTCCAAGGTGCTAACAAGCACAGATAAATAAAATGTCTTTGGAGGGCTCCAGCTCGCATGTATGTCTATAGGTAGATCCACACTTATGCCTGAAGTAAGTCTTTTTTAGATACAAAGTAATGAGTTTAATTATAACATTTTCATTTATATATGTATTGTGTATGTATATATATATGTATATATTATACTTTTAAAAATTTTTTCCCCTTTCCATTGTCCTCTTCCATCCCCTTCACCCCTTTTTTGCCCTTCTTCCTCCTCCCAAGTAGTCTCCCCTTCTTCTTTATTTTTTAAATGTATTTAAAATTTTTTATTATTGACATCTTCCATAATTATAGTCAATAAACCATGATAATTCCCTCACCTCTCCCCCTTTCCCCTTTACAACTCCACTCTCCATCATATTCCCTCCCCTCTCAGTCAGGCTCTCTTTTATTTTGATGTCATCATCTTTTCCTCCTATTATACTGGTCTTGTGTAGGTAGTGCCAGGCACTGCGAGGTCATGGATATCCAGGCCATTTTGTGCCTGGAAGAGTGCATCATAAGGAGTCCTACCCTTCCCTTGATCTTACATTCTTCCAGAGGACTTAAGGGGATGGTATTGCATATATGTAAATAGAAAAACATTACTGGGGGTGGAAAGGCCTAAGTGAGGTCAGGGGAAGAGATTAAGTAGAAGAATGGTGGGGGAGGGTTAGTCAAAATCTAAGAGGGTATGAATAAGTCATATGGAAACCTACTTTTTTGGAGAATGGCACATCCAGAAGCCATAGATTGTTACTAGAAAATTTTCAGTTTCCGGGATGGGATACCTTACAGTGAGTTGTTGGCCACGAGGTCCATGATGCCCCCAAAACATTACAGGCTGTTGCCAAGGCTCTTGGCTTCCCACCAGAAATAGATGATAAGACCTTACTGCTGTAAACTTCACATGCTTGGGCTGCAAGATCACTGAGAAATATTGCTGGAACTGAGCTGAAAAGTTCCATGTAGACCAGTTGATAGAAATCTGGAAAAAGCTATGCTGCATGCAGCTCCATGGGAGAGAAAGAAGTCATCAGTAGAGATAAACAACAGTGGACTCTGCAAGCCTTAAGTTTGGCCAACCAGGCCAAAATGAGCCAATGGGTGTAATAGTGGCATGTCTGTTAAGGGGGAAACCAAGCACTCTTGAATTGGACTAGAGGCCCACTCCACGGGAGGGAACACATGGCTGATATGGAAAACCTATTGACAGGGGAAGTCATGAGCCCAACACCTGCTGGTGTCTGGCTAAATGCATGTATTATGCTCACTAAACTTCCTGGTAAGCACTTCTCTTAATGTTCATACCCATATATTAATGCTAATCTCACTTTTGGTTAGAGAAGCTTCCCTTTCCAGGTGGCACCGTAGAGTTGAGAAGAAGTGACTCAGGTGTGCTCAGCACTGAAACATCTGTCATACCTTTCAAGGCTCAATAATAAATGTAATTTTATTTCAACTTGTTAAAAATATTTTCTATTTATTTGAGAGAAAGAGAGAGAGAGAGAGTGAGAGAGAGAGTGAGAGCACACATGCCAGGGCCTCCAGCCACTGCAAATAAACTCCAGATGCATGTGCCCCCTTGTGCATCTGGCTTACGTGGGTCCTGGAGAATCAAACTGGGATCCGTTGGCTTTGCAGGCAAACACCTTAACTGCTAAGCCATCTCTCCAGCCCAATAAATGTAACTTTAATGAAAGGTTTTTTTTTTTTTCTCACAACTTTTCCAACTAGGACTATTATTGGTCTGAAGATATTTCTTTATTGACACCTTCTATACTTACAGACCATAAACCACGATAGTTCCCTCCCCTCCCCCATGTTCCTCTTCACAACTCCACTCTCCATCCCATCCCCTCCCTCTCTCCATTAGTCTCTGTTTTATTTTGATGTCATCATCCTTTCCTCCTATTATGAGGGTCTTGTAGAGGTAGTGCTAGGCACTGTGAGGTCATGGCTATCAAGGCAGTTTCTGTCTGGACGACTGTATTACAAGCAGTCCTACCCTTCCTTTGGCTCTTACATTCTTTCCACCATCCCTTCTGCAATGGACCCTGAGCCTTGGAGCATGTGATAGAGATGTTTCAGTGCTGAACACTCCTCTGTCACTTCTTCTCATCACTATGTTGCCTTTTGGGCCATCCCAGCAGTCACCACCACCTGAAAAGAGAAGCTTCTCTAACCAAAAGTGAGGGAAGCATTAACATATGGGTATTAATATTAGGTAAAGCGCTTACAGGGCAGTTTGGTGAGTTAACATATGCAATTAGTGAGACAAGAGCAGGTGTTATACTCCTAATGCTCATGACCTCACCCACCATAGGCTTTTGATTAGGTTTTCAGTACCAGGCATGTATTCCCTCCCATAGATAGGGCCTAAAGCCTAATTAGAGAGCAGTTGTTTTCCTCCATAACGGACATGCCACCATTGTACCTGTTGGGTTTTTTAGCCTGCTTGACCAAACTTGAGGCTTCCAGTGTCCACTGTTTTCACCACTGATGGCCTCTGTCTCCCATTGAACTGCATACAGTGTAGCTTTTTCCAGATTTCTGTCAGCTGTTTTACAGGGAGGAGGTTTTCAGCTCAGCCCCAGCTTGATTTCTCATTGACCTTGCAGCCCAGGCATGTGGAGTCTTCAGGGTCTTACCATGAATTTTTTTTTTTTTTTTTTTGTGGTTGTTGGATGGTTGCCAGTGGCAACCACTACTGTCCAGTTCCCTGTTCACTTCTGAGAGAGGCTGACTTCTTATAGCTCTCACCTTGTTACCTAGGTAGAGGAAGAATATCTCCACAGTTTTCTTTGTGCTTTGTCCAGGTATGGATTATATGGCCTTAAGCCCATCATTGGCAAGAATGATGAAGTTTAAGTTCAACTTGGAAGATTCACCTGAGGCTTTATCTCTGGGGGATGGGGCTGGATGAGAATGGATATCTCACAAAGTCCAAATTCTGCTGGGGAAGAAAATGTGAATGAATGCTACGAGGGTAGCACAACCTTCCACATATACTATCTAGCATAAATTGTTGCCAAATTCCATTCATCTTATGAAAGTGGCTTATGATCAATTTATAAATTAACTGAATTTTATAAAGATGGTTATGTGTGTTTCTACTTTCATTCAGCTTAATACATGTTTTCTACTTCCTGACATTTACTTCCTCATTGGTAATTTGTTTTTGGAGCTTTCTTATTACCTACTGCTGGTTTGGTTGGATCAGTTATAACCAAAGAGCATATTGTTTCTGTCTTCACTTGTTCTATATGCAAGTGTTGTTTGATATGTTCTTGAAAACATGATCAGTAACAGCTGGTGGCACAGTTCAGTTCTATACAGTTGCTTACTCTGGTTAGTGATTTAATCCATTACTATGAAGCAATATACCTTAATACATTTGATAGTGTTTGGTAAAGGTTTTGTGTTAATTAATTGTGTTTCTTACAAATATAAATCAAGCTTGCTCTAGTTGTACAAAGACTCCACCACAGTACTTAGGTTGGAATAAAATCACTGGTTTTCCATTTGCTCCTAGTTTGGCCTCTTCAATCAGATTGCGGATCTTCTTATTTTTTAAACCCATCACAGGTACATGTATATTATTCACTTCAATGCATATGCATTCCTCCAGCCTTGTTTTTCTGCAGAAAATCTGCAATTGGACTGTTACTTCCCAGTGGATGAAGCAGTTCCATCTTGGCATTTCCAGGTTGACAAAAACAACCAATACTCCAAGTTCAGGAAGAGGGACCACCTCACTTACCTGGACCTCCAGAATATTCTCATACTTACAGACAATAAACCTTGATAATTGCCTGCCCTCCCCCACTTTCCTCTTCACAACTCCACTCTCCATCATATCTCCTCCCTCTCTCCATTAGTCTCTCTTTTATTTTGATGTCATTGTCTTTTCCTCCTATTATGAGGGTCTGGTGAAGGTATTGCTAGACATTGTGAGGTCGTGGATATCGAAACCAATTTCTATCTGGACAGTTGCATTGTACAGAGCCATACCCTTCCTTTGGCTCTTACATTCTTTCTACCACCTCTTCTGCAATGGACCCTGAGCCTTGGAGGGTGTGATAGAGGTGTTTCAGTGCTGAACACTCCTCCATCACTTTTCCTCAGCATTGTGTCACCTTTTGGGTCATCCCAGTGGTCACCACCATCTGGAAAGAGAAGCTTCTCTAACCAAAAGTGAGAGTAGCATTCATATATGAATAAGAACATTAAGTGTAGTGCTTATACGGCAGTTTGGTGAGCATAATATATGCATTTAGCCAGAGAGAAGCAGGCTTTATACCCCTAAGGCTCATGATCTCCCCTGCCATAGGCTTTTGATTAGGTTTTCAGTACCAGGCATGTATTCCCTCCCATAGACCAGGCCTCCAGTCCAATTAGAGAGCAGTTGGTTTGCCCCATAACAGACATGGCACTATGGCACCTGTTTGGTCATTTGGCCTGTCTGGCCAAATGTGAGGCTTCCAGTATCCACTGTTTTTACTGCTCCTGACTACTGTCTCCCATAGGGCTATATGCAGTGTAGCTTTTTCCAGCTTTCAGTCAGCTGGTCTACAGGAGGTTTCCAAAACACTCAGCCACAGCTTGATTTCTCAGTGACCTTGCCACCCAGGCATGTGGAGTGTTCAGCAATACGGTCTTATCATCTGTTTCTGGTGGGAAACCAAGGGCCTTGGCATTAGCCTGTAATGTTTTAGAGGCAACAGGGACCACCCTGGCCAACAACTCACTGGAAGGTATCCCATCCCTGGCACTGAAAATTTTCTAGTAACAATCTATGGCTTCTGGATGTGCCATTATTCAAAAAAGTAGATTGTCTCTACAAAGGTGTCCTTTGCTGTACAAAAACGTTGTAATTTTCTGAGATCCCAGTTGTTAATTAGTGGTTTTAGTTCCTGAGCAAATGGGGTTATATTCAGAAAGTCATTGCCTATGCCAATATGATTAAGGGTTTTCTCTACTTTTTCCTCTAGCAGTTACATGGTTTCAGGTCTGATATTAAGGTCCCTGATCCATTTGGACTTGATTCTTCTTCATGTACAGAGACAAGGATCTATTTTCATCCTTCTACATAGAGATATCCAGTTTTCCCAGCACCACTTGTTGAAGAGGCTGTCTTTTCTCCAGTGAATAGTTTTGGTGTTTTTGTCAAAAATCAGATGGCTATAGCTGCCTGGATTAACATCTGGGTCTTCTATTCTGTTCCATTGATCTACATGTCTGTCTTTCTGCCAGTACCATGCTGTTTTTGTTACTATGGCTTTGTAATATAGCTTAAAATCAGGTATGGTGATACCACCAGCCTTATTTTTGTTGCTCGAAATTGTTTCGGCTATTTGAGGTTTTTTGTGCTTCCAAATGAATTTTAGGATAGTTTTTTCTATTTCTTTGAATAATGCCATTGGATTTTGTTTGTTTGTTTGTTTTGTTTTGTTTTTCATGATAAGGATTCGCTCTAGTCCAGGCTGACCTGGAATTCACTGCATAGTCTCAGGGTGGCCTCAAACTCATGGCTATCCTCCTACCTCTGCCTCCTGAGTGCTGGGATTAAAGGTGTGTACTACCGCACCTGGCAACCATGGGAACTTTAATTGGGATTGCATTAACTGTGTTGATTGCTTTTGGTAGGATTGACATATTCACAATTTTGATTCTTCCAATCCAAGAACATGTGATATCTTTCCATTTCCTAGTATCTTCTGCAATTTCTCGCTTGAGTGTTTTAAAGTTTTTTTCTTTTTATTATTTTTAAAATATTTATTTATTTATTTGAGAGAGAGAGAGAGAGAGAACGGGCATACGAGGGCCTCCAGGCACTGCAAATGAACTCCAGACACATGCGCCACCTTGTGCATCTGGCTAACATGGGTCCTGGGAGATCGAACCGAGGTCCTTTGGCTTTGCAGTCAAATGGGCAGTTTGATAAGCACAGTATATACATTTAGCCAGACAGCAGCAGACATTACACCCCTAGGGCACATGACTACCCCTGTTTTAAGTTTTCAGTATCAGGGATGTATTCACTCCCATGGAGCTGGCCTCCAATCCAATTAGAGGGTATTGGTTTCCACCATGACAGACATGCCACTATTGCACCCATTGGCTCATTTGGCCTGGCTGGCCAAATATAAGGCTTGCAGTGTCCACTGTTGAGTATCCTCACTGGTGATTTCTCTTTCTCCCATTGAACTGCATGCAGCATGGCTTCTTCCAGCTTTCTGTCAGCTGGTCTACATGGAGGAGGTTATCAGCTCAGTTCCAGCAGGATTTCTCAGTGGCCTTGCAGCCCAAGTATGTGGTCTTCAGCAATAGAGTCTTACTTACTGAAGGGTCTTTCTTTACTTCTATTTCCTTATTCATATCTTGTATTGACCACCTTATTTCATTAAGTTGGCTTCCTGTTTCTTCTTTGATTTCCTCTTTGATTTCTTTGAGCACAGTTATAAACATTCTTTTGAAATCTTTCTCGGGCATTTTCTCTAAATCAGTCTCACTGGAGGCCATTTCTGATGGATTTATAATTTTTGGTGGTATATTGTCTTGATTTTTTTTGTGTTTCTTTTATTATAATGTAGAGATTTTTGTATCTTGGATTAATTTGATGCTTGAGTTTTCTAATTATCTGCATTATTATTAGATGTATCAATCAATCTGATGTTATATATCTTCAGGGTAGGAGGTTAAGGTGCTAGACGTGGCTCTTAAAAGACTCTCAGAGATCCTAGATGTTGGGTCTGCCTGCTATGAGAGTATTCTAGTAGGCTGGGTGGAACAAAATACAGGCAAATTCTAAAATTTAACTGAACAATATACACATTCAATGAAAACCAGTACAGATTATTTATGCAAGAGTAGGTATTAAAACAAACAGATCCTCTAACAAAGTCAAAGTCCTTAAGGATGTGTGTTGCCCCACACCCTTAATCCTGTCAACTAGGAGGCTGAGATTTCTGGTATGTAAAGGATTCCAAGATCAGCTTGTGACCGAGTGAGACCCTGCCCCAATGAGCAACAGAAGAGGAGATAAAGCACTATAAATCAGGAAGTAACAAATGACAACCCCAAAATGTAGCTTATTTAAGAATGGCAAATCTGACCATCCATCAGATTTAACACATAATTTACCCTGACATGGCAAGTGCAATTAGCACTTTCGATGCAAGTCTATATACCAGCCGTTTTTGGTGGGTACTGTCCTGGGGTAAGCCGAGTCACCTTTTGGGATGGCTTTGGTCTCAGCTATGCTGCACGCCCACTTGGGTCCATTTTTGCTGTGCTGTGGGCTCAGGTAGGCTGGCTGGCTCAGTGGGTCACTGCTCTGATAGCCTGTGCTGGGTGCTGTGTAGGTAAGTTCCCTTGCCCAGGTCTCCGGTGCTTGCTGGCATTTGTGCTGGCGGTGGGGGGAGGGGAAGCAGGCTCTGGATGGTGGCTGAAGTTGTACCACTGGTCCCCACGATCTTCTTTCTAATGAGCCACTCCACCGGTCCCTGCCGTCCTCCCCTTCAGGTTTCTTGAGTTTTCAAGGAGGCTGATGTGAGTGGCAAATCTCACCTGGCCTTCCCTGTGGTTCAGGCAGAGCCTGGTGACCACGGTGGCATGGAGCTGCTGTCACTGCTGCTGGAGCCATTTATGCCTCTTCTGTGGTCTCCAGATGCTCTGGATCTCTCCTATTTCTCTGCTGTAGTTGATAATTTCTTATAAACCTTAAGTTTTTAGTTGAAGAGTGTATTTTTCTGCTTTTCTTCTCCCCTAGGTTGCTTTGGTGTGGTTAATATGCCTCCATCTTAACCAGAAGTCCCCCCTTTTTTAAGATATAATAATCCTATTAAATAGTAAAAGGTTGACAAATAGAGGAACATAGCAAACTTGTCTGAGAACTTTAAAGCCAGTTTTCCACAACCATTATCATGGCCAGATTAATATCAATGAGTTAAAGTTTTTTAAGTTTATAACCTGAATACCATAGCATCTGCCAGAGCTATCCTTTGTTAGTATGATATAAGTCCTAGGCTGATAGTCATCTTATATATCTCAAGAAGTCTATAATCTGATCAAGTATTTTAATATTAATCAACTTTGCCTTTAACCTTCTGTTTAAGATTACTCATACCTTTACCCATATACTTTACTCATATCTTTATCTACTTACTTTTACCTTACAATTTATGTAACCACTCTGTAACAATTATTTTCATTGAAGATTTACCAACATTTAAAGTTTCCTCCCCAGTTTATCTGCCTTAGTCAGTTCATCTCATAACTACCAACAAAAACTTTCATTGCCCTAATCATAAGACTTTTTTTTTTTTTTTTTTGGTTTTTCGAGGTAGGGTCTCACTCGAGCCCAGGCTGACCTGGAATTCACTATGGAGTCTCAGGGTGGCCTCGAACTCATGGCAATCCTCCTACCTCTGCCTCCTGAGTGCTGGGATTAAAGGTGTGCGCCACCACACCCAGCTCTCATAAGACTTTTAATATGACCATTTAAGGTGTTTTTTTTTTTGTTGTTGTTGTTGTTTTTTCAAGGTAGGGTCTCACTCTAGCCCAGGCTGACCTGGAATTAACTATGTAGTCTCAGGGTGGCCTTGAGCTCTCTGCCTCCTGGGTACTAGGATTAAAGGCGTGTGCTGCCATGCCTATCCCTTAATTTTTTTCTTTTTCGGAGTAGGGTCTCACTCTAGCCTAGGCTGACCTGCAATTCACTATGGAGTCTCAGGGTGGCCTCCAACTCATGGTGATCCTCCTACCTCTGCCTTCTGAGTGCTGGGATTAAAGGTGTGCACCACCACGCCCGGCAAGTTTTTTTATTTTTATTTTTTTATTTTTCAAGGTAGGGTCTCACTCTAGCTCAGGCTGACCTGGAATTCACTATGTATCCTCAGGGTGGCCTAGAACTTGTGGTGATCCTCCTACCTCTGCCTCCCAAGTGCCAGGCTCCAGCAAGTTTTTTTAAACTTCTGCTTTTATGGTCCCCCCATGGTTAATTATAAATAGACTGTCTGGATTTTGATTGTGTGTCTTCCCATTTCCCTGGGTCAGCAGTCCCCTAGGCTCCCCTCTTTTTGTGAATATTTAGAAGGCCAGTTATATTAATTTCATATTTTTTACTTTTATGCTACATTTAGATAAGGTTTAAATAAGCAAAAACATTAAAATGAATCTTGATTTTATTAACCATTTAGTTTTTTTTTTCAGTAGTCAGAGTTTAACAGTAGGAAATATAGATGTAGCTCAATTTAACTTTGATTTGAGACATGACAATATAAATTTATTAACTTATTACAAAGAGTAAAGTCTGAACTACATGAACAATTAAGGTGAGAAAAAATATGAAGAATGAAAACCTTTAAGTTAACCCATTTTACCACAGGCAACCCAAACCTTCTTCAGTTTAAGTCTCACAACCTTTCCAGATCATTTTTATATCCTTTTAATGACATGCCTTACGACAATCTTTTACCTTATAAAGTCTTTTCTGATCCAAAAACACATCTGTTTCTGTAGAAGCAGGATTAGAATTTGGTATGTAAATATGTCTATTGTTGTAGTAAGCATGAGCAAGCATGTTGTCAAAAACGTAGAGGTTAGGAATTTTAAATATATTGTAAACCTTGTTTTAATAATTTAACATGATCTTAAAGTATATGAGCATTAGAACATTTAATGACCATAAACATTGGAATAATTAATAACCATAAATTTAGTCATGCATAAGGACAGGCTACATGAAACAGAACACATGACATGACATGGTTGGCCAACATTCGACATGACAACATGAAACTTAGAGAGACATTCTTTTGAGACTTTATGTTTTAAATTGGTAAGGACTTAATCTTAACAGGCGAACAGCCAATGGTTTGAATTTAAAGTTGACATTTTTTTTCTTTGGTGGCTTATAATGAAAAGAAGAGGGAAAGGGAAAAGAAAGGAAAAAACCCTAGAAGCTGTATAGTGATTTTTAACTTTTGGCAAGGAGAGAAAAATAAGATATCCATATATAGAAGAAGTTAAAGAAGCCCAATAAAGACAGGAGTCTCTTTAAGAAGGCAGGGTGATATTTGATTTAGTGAGATGGCTTGAATTTGGTGTGAGAGGGAGAGACCCTGGCAAGTCATAGCCAGATGACAGAACTGTGTGTGAGAGACGGAGTGTTAGAAGGGGCAGGATTTTAGAGGGTTCTGGTGACAGAGGAGAATTTGGGAGGTAGAACAAGAAGTATAAAGGGAAGGGTGGGAAAGGAGGGCAAAGAAGTCCTTAAGGTAAGGAACCTTGGACCACTTGCCATGTTTTCTGAGGAAGTTATTAAGATCAATAAGAATATTAAAATCAAAAATACCACATTCATGCCAGTGGTGGCCATTATCTAAGGAATATTGTGGCAAAATTTGAACAGAGTCAGAGTACTTAGGCAGGCAGGAGCTCAGGAAGTTTGAGCTCCTTTAAATTAGTCTTGAGACATGCCAATGGAGTGTTTTTTGGAACAGAAAATTTAGAGCCCGTTTTGGAGGACAAGGACTAGAGTGGCCAGTCCCACCATCAGAGATGTCTCCCAGGCTTAGGGAGGGCAAACAAAACCCAAGGTTTAGGAGGGAGTGTTCTCACACTCATAATGCTTGGGGTGTGGAATGATAGTGGGAGGGTCCCAGAGTCTCCGATCATCCACAGTCCAAAAAGTGAGAAACTCCTAGACTTTCTAAGGTCTGGGGTGGGGCACTTCTGCCACAGACTGAGAAGGAATACCTTGTCCTGAAGTTGTAATTTGATGAGGGTGTGGATGCAACAGATCACTTTGTGAGAGGCCTCTAGTCTGGAGCTCAAAAGTCTGGTGGGAGGGGGTGAAAAGAAGAAAAGAAAGAAGCCTCCAGGTATTAAGCTAGAAAAGCCTGGAGGTGTTAGGTCACAGGTGGCTGTTTAGTTCGGAGTAGTGAGCACAGCAAGTTTTTGTCCTCCTGAAGGAGTGAAACATTGGCAGGGAGGTAGAAAGGAGAAGGGAAGGGAAGTAGAGGGCATTCAGCCTGGAAGCTCTAGAGGGCCCCAGTCCATGTCACAGCACCAAATGTCAGGAAAGTGTAAGAGAAAAGCAAAAGAGAACACCAGGCTTCATCTCTATAGTCAAACTGTTTATTGAGAGCAACAGTGAGGGGAAGTAGCCTTCCTGTGAGATGAAGGCTGAAGCCCTGAGCCAGGCTGAGTTCACACTTATGAGGAGGATCCTAAGAAACAGACTGTACCAGGTGCAGTTGATAAGAAAATTGTAGCTGTTTGTGTCCTTGTTCAGAATAGGCTTCTTCAGCCAGGATTGTCTAAGGGAGAATACCCCAGTGGTTTCTGGTCCTTCAAGTTCATCTGAGCTTAAGGGGAGTACATCAGTAAGGGAAGGTGTCAAACTTAATGAGCCTGAATACCTCTGTGACTTCTTTATTGCCTGCTAGTTTTAGGGATAGTTATTAACTCTTTAGTTCCCTCTAGTTTTCAGGGAAGGCTATTAACCCTTCATCCTGGGCTACAGAGTGTATTCTATGTCAGCCAGGGCTAGAGTGAAAACCTACATCAAGAAAAAAAAAATTAAGGAAAGGATTTGCGAGTGCCATTGGAACCATAAAGAAAGTAAAGGAAAAAGCAAAAACATGTGCCCTATGTTCATGTATTTATGTATCATTTTAAAGGCAAATTCCAGGACTGGGATGCAGAGATGGCTCAGGGGATCAAGTGTTTACATAAGCACAACACCAGAACTCACATAAAGCTGGACATTGTGGCATAAGTATCTGTAATCCCAGCCTTCCTATAGGAAGATGGGAGGCAGAAGCAGGAGAATTCCCCTGTGGGCCAGCTGGCTTCTAACTTGTGTTGATCTTCCTGCCTCAGCCTCCCAAGTACTGAGATTGTAGGCATGAGATATACACTCACTTTGGATTGATTGATTTATTACAAAGAAAGAATCCAGATTATGAACAATAAAGGTAAAAAGGCACATCAAGAAGAGTCCAGGTGAGACCAGGCACAAGCTTCCCTTCACCAAGAGGTGCTGGTCCTGGCATACCCATTCTCTCTCCCTCTCTGCCTCTCTCTTTCTTTCTCTCTCTCTCTCTGAAATAAATAACATTTTTTAAATAAAAGAGTGAGTATTCTTCCTACTGTCCTGAAGCAAAATAGCTGCCCCTTTCTCAGTTATTGTAATTTCTCAAACAATTGCAGCTGAATGGGCAAGGAGTTTTGGCCCAAAGATTTTATTTCTTTGTGTCATATCTTTCTGCTCACAGCAGTCCATATCTACACAATGAAACCCTATACAAATTCTCAGGATATGGGGCTGGAGAGATGGCTTAGTGGTTAAGGCATTTGCCTTCAAAGCTAAGGGATCCCGGTTTGATTCTCCAGGCCCTGCTTCTGCCTCCCATCTTCCTATAGGAAGGCTGGGATTACAGATACTTATGCCACAATGTCCTGCTTTATGTGAGTTCTGGTGTTGTGCTTATGTAAACATTTGATCCCCTGATGCACAAGGGGGCACATGTGTCTTCTTTTGCAGTGGCTGGAGGCCCTAGCACACCCATTCTCTCTCTCTCTCAAATAAATGAATAAGTAAATAAATAAAATATTATTTAAAAAATTCTCAGGATATGAGGAAGAATAGAATAAGCCTCCCACACAAACTGCCTCTGGACAGAGGTCTTTCTTCCCCTCATAAGCCAAGCCTGCACATTCTAGAGTTCTTTCTACATTTAGATTTTTCAACTTTGGCCAGAATAGTCCATCAATCTCTGCAGACAAAATTGCAAAGCATCTCTTAGGCCAAGGTTTTAAAATATCTATTTATATTTACATTTATTTATTTGAGAGAAAGAGACAGAGAGAGGGGGGAGAGAGAAAGGTGGGTATTCCAGGGTCTCCAGCTGCTGCAAACAAACTCCAGATGCATGCACCACCTTGTGCATTTGGCTTACGTGGGTCCTGGGAAATTGAACCTGGGTCCTTTGGCTTTGTAGGAAAGCACCTTAACCACTAAGCCATCACTCCAGCCCAGGCCAAAGTGTTAGACCCTTTTACATTCCTCCCACAAATCAGTTCTAAAAGGCTAAAAGACACATAGTCAGGTTTCTAGTATCAATGACTTTATACCTCTGGTACCTATTTTCTGTGGTAGTTATTTTCTCATTGCTGAGACAAAGCATATGACCAAAGCAGCTGATGGGAGGAAAGTATTTGATTTGGCTTACATTCTTTGTCTCATTGACTCTTTGCATTTTGGGGGGATTTCTATTTCATTAATTTCTGCCCTAATCTTTATTATATATTCATGTCTACTGATTTTGGGTCTACCTTGTTCTTCTTTTTCCAAGGCTTGAAAGTGAAGCATTAAGTTGTTTATTTGTGACCTTTCTAATTTCTTAATATAGGCACTTAAAGCTATAAATTTCCCTCTCAGGACTGCCTCCATTATGTTCCAAAGATTTTGGTATGTTGTTTTCTCATTATCATTTGATTCTATGAATTTTTTATTTCATTCTTGATTTCTTCACTGACCCATTCATCATTTAGGAGAGTATTGTTTAGTTTCCATGATTTTGTTTATGCTCTATAGCTTTTTTTTTTTTTTTTTTTCGAGGTAGGGTCTCACTCTGGTCCAGACTGACCTGAAATTAACTATGTAGTCTCAGGGTGGCCTTGAACTCACAGCAATCCTCCTACCTCTGCCTCCCGAGTACTGGGATTAAAGGCGTGCGCCACCACGCCCGGCTTGCTCTATAGCTTTTATTGCTATTTATTTGTAGTTTAATCCCATTGTGATCAGATAGAGTGGGAGGAATTATTTCAATTTTCCTATATTTATTAAGATTTGCTTTGTGTCCTAATATATGGTCCATTTTAGAAAATGTTCCATCTGCTGCAAAAAGAATGTGTATTCTACAGCATTTGGATGAAAGGTTCTGTAGGTATCTGCTAGATCCATTTGTTCTATGACTCATTTAATCCAGATGTATCTCTATTTATTTTTTGCCAGGATGACCTGTCAATTGAAGAGAGTGGGATGTTGAAGTCACCCACTACAACTGTGTTTGGTGTTATCTGTGACCTCAGTTCTAACAGTGTTTGTTTGATGAAACTGGGAGCCTCCATGTTAGGTACATATATGTTTAGGATTGTAATGTTCTCCTGTTGGGGTGTTCCTTTAATCAACATAAAGTGACCTTCCTTATCTTTCCTAATTAATGTTGGTCTGAAGTTCACCCTGTCAGATACTAGGTTAGTGACACCTGCTTGTTTTCTAGGCTCATTTGCTTGAAACACTATTTTCCAATCTTTCACCCTAAGATAGTGTCTATCTTTTGTGGAAAGGTGAGTTTCTTGGAAGCAACAAATTGAAGGATCCTGCTTTTTAATCCAGTCTGTATCTTTTGGTTGGGGCATTGAGGCTGTTGATATTAAGACTTATTATTGAAAGGTATGTATTTATTTTTGCTTGTTTCTTGTTTTGTAGTTCTTCTGGTTTTACCTTTGCTCTTTGTATTAACTACAGTGCTGGTTTGATTCAGGTGTCCCCCATAAACTTAAGTGATCTGAATGCTCGGTTCCCAGCTGATGGAGATTTGGGAATTAATGTCTCCTGGAGGCAGTGTATTGATGGAGGCGGGCTTATGGGTATTATAGCCAGTGTCCCCTTGCCAGTGTTTATCACACTCTCCTGTTGCTATTGTCCATCTTATGTTGGTCAGGGTGTGATGTCCACCCTCCGCTCATGCCATTGTTTTCCCTTGTTATCATAAGCCTGTGAATGGAGGAGACACATCATTCAGGATTTCACTTTTATGCTCTTGCTAAAAGTTTATGGTCTGCTTCTATTTCGACATGTGTTACTCCATAAATTAGGCTATAAAAGTTTCACACTCATAAGTTGTCTTTAGATTTAAGCCTTTTGTCATTCTTTTCTGCTCAAACTGGTCATAGAGTTTATTCCATAGTGGTGGCAGAAGTCACTGTCAAGCTCCTGGATCCCCATTTCTCAAGCCCTGGGTAGACCCAGCCCCAGGAGATGCAATGACTTTTAAGGTTAAAGTCACGAAGTGGTTCAATTCAGGCATAGTGCTCCAACTCCCTTGAACTTTCTAAGTCCAGCCATGGTGGCCCTGCTTTTAGTCCTTATGGCCAAGCCTCTGTCTATCTGATGAGTTAGTAATGGAATGGTCTCGTTCCTAATGCTCTCACTTTTATCCAGTTCCCTATGTCATGCCCAGGGTTCCCTAGGACCAGACTCAACTTTCCTCATCACAGTCCTCCCTTGGTTTATGCGCCCTTCTGTATGCCCAGAGTCCCAATATTTGCAGCAGGTTCTCATTGATGCATGGACCTTACAGTATCTTGCCTCCAGGTTCCTGATGCTGTGATTTCTATAACTTTCAGTATTCCTGTTAACCACTGCTGGAGCCTTCCAGGACTCCTTGTTCTCCCCCAAGAGGGCTATCTGGCTTTGAGTCAGTTGTTCTTTTTTTTTTTTTTTTTTCTATTTTATTTATTTGCAAGAGAGAGAGAGAGAGAGAGAGAGAGAGAGAAAGTATGGGATTGCCATGGCCTCTTGCAGCTACAAACTCCAGCCACATGTGCCACTCTGTGCATCTGGCTTTTTGTGGATACTAGGGAATCAAACCCTGGCCTTTGAGCTTTACAAGAAAGTACCTTTAACCACTGAGCTATCTCTCCAGCCCTGGGGCCCTGCTTCTTAATCATAGTACCAATGACACACAAAAGTAGCACCAAGAAGTAGCCACCAAATTATGACTTCAATGTAAAACATTATATATGTATAATGTTTTAATATTCTAGAGAGATGGCTTACTTAGTGGTTAAGGCACTTGCCTATGAAGCCTATGGACCCAAGTTCGATTCTCCAGTATCCACGTAAGCCAGATGCACAAGGTGGCATATGTCTGGAGTTCATTTGCAGTGGCTAGGAGCCCTGGTATACTCTCTCTCAAATAAAATAAAATTTAAATAATATATATTAGTATATGTGTGATATCAGGGATTGAACCGAAGATTTCATGCATGTTAGGCAAGTGCTCCACCAATGTGCTATACCGCCAGCCCTAGATACATACCTTTTTTGTTTGTTTGCTTGTTTACAAGGTAGGGTCTCACTCTGGCCCAGGCTGGCCCAGAACTCATTATGTAGTCTCAGGCTGGCCTTGAACTCTTAGTGATCCTCCTACTTCTGCCTCCCGAGTACTGGGATTAAAAGCATGTGCTACCACACCCAGCACCTAGATACATACTTTTATGAACAGGATGTCATTTGATTTGTCTGGGAGGTAAGAAATGGAGTAATACATTTACTAGAATGTTCCAGGCTGGGAGTGTGGACAGGGTGATCACTCTAGTCCTATCCTGATTATCAAGTGAAGTATTTTCTAGCCTGGAAACTCTAAGAGACACCATGAGATAATGTGATGCCACAGAAGTGGCAATTCTGTGGTATTATATCCAGTGATGTTTTGTGTCTTTTAGTCCCTTCAGAGGTGTCAATAAATATCCTGATATTCAAAGTGTGACTTGAAACTTATACAGAAACAGATAAAGAAACATGATGGGTGAAGTGTATTTCTCCCATTACCAAGCCCTGAAGCTGTCAACCAGCTTCCTCTCTGCTGAAATCCATTAGTAGTGTGCACTGGGATATTGACAGGTGCTTTGCAAAAGTTGTCAGGAACTAAAATGAACGCTCCTTTTGACCCAGAAATTCCACTTTAGGAATTTGATTTCCTGATAAATTCATAAATGCATAAAGACAAATGTGTGAGTCATTCACAGAAGCCTGATTTGAATTAACAAAAGATTGGGCACCCCTACATGTCCATCTACAGGAATTTTCTGGTAGTATGAAGCCCAGGGAGACTTATCCATAGCATTTACCCCTTGTGTGTCTGTGTCTCTTTGGGTATTGGCCCAAAGCATCAGAGATCAGTCTGCCAGAGTAGTCTATGAGAGTTAAGCGCTGCATATATGACTAAACAGGCAAGTCTAGGGTCAGAGGAGAGAAAGAAGAACTGGCGGCCAGGGAGGATGGGCAGCTATGCATCCTTGTTGGAAAAACAAAGTATGAGAAATGTCTAGGGAGTGGGGTGAGAAGTGGAGTCACTACCCATCTGGCATCTGGGAACAGATTTAGGGTTCTGGGCTGGGAAGACAGATGTATGTCGTAAGACAGAGTGGGGTCAGAAGGCAGACAGGAACTGACAGAGAAAAACCTTGACCTGCTTCCTGCTTTCCATTGTGACCTGAGTGGCTTGCATGGTATACTTCTGGAAGGATGGTCACTTCTCTGCTAAGCTGTGGAAGAAGCTCTCCTCTCCCTGGCTGCTCAGGTAGGTCCTGTATTTAGCAGCCATTTCTGGGAAAGCACAGATAACCTGAGCCATTTCCTCCCTTGCTTACTGGCTGCACATAAATTTCTCCAATTTTTGGTTCCAGACTTGGAGTTTGATTGGCAGCTTTACCAACAAATGATTTGTTGTTTGGTGTAATTGCTTTCAATCATCAGCTTATTCTATTCTCCCATTGGGATTCTCCTCAAATTACTCAGCTCTCTTCATCATCCCTAACCTGCCTCAGGTGCTAGAGACCCTGGCTGCCTCTCTAAGGCATCAGTAGGGCCATAACAGTTAGCACTTTGAGTAGAAAGCTAGTGTGGCCAATGTTGCTCCCTGATAGAGAGGTCCCCTGAAAGGCAGAGTCCTACAGGGACAGATCAAAGGACCTCAACTTCCAATACTGAGAGAGGTATATGCCCCCATCCCAATCACGACATGACCAGTGGCATACTGAGTACACACACACACACACACACACACACACACCAGACTGGCCAAACAGACAGACCACTCTGTGAGGAAATGGAATACTTTCCTCTATATCTTGCTTGAACTTCAGCTAGATATGTAGAGAGTTGAAGAATGAATTATTATCTCTGGATTTATACTCCTCCCCATCTCCTCCTTCCCCTCTTAATCTTTTTTTTTTTTTTTCCAAGATAGGGTCTCACTCAGGCTGACCTGGAAATCACTATGTAGTCTCAGGGTGGCCTCGAACTCATGGCATTTCTCCTACCTCTGCCTCTGGAGTGCTGGGATTAAAGGCATGCACCACCATACCCAGCTCCCTCTTAATCTTTTTTATTTATTTTGCTTTTTGAGGTAGAGTCTTGCTCTAGCCCAGGCTGGCCTGGAATTCACGCTGTAGTCTCAGGCTGGCCTCAAACTCACGGTGTTCCTCCTACCTCTGCCCTCATGCCTGGCTCTGCCTCTTCATCTTCTATGTGGATCAAAATCAGCAAGCATTTAGGTAAATCCTACTAGGTGTTAGTGTTCATTTTGAATATTTAGCTATGTTTTCACATAAGATTCCTCCCCCACATACACCCCAAAATGGATTTTTTCCCTTTTACTTTTTTTCTTGAACTATTTGTCCAAATGATTGCAAGTAAGTCATATACCTCAAAATTCTACAACCTAAAAATGTTTTGCTTCAAAGTGGTATCTTAGAAGGTGTGATGGTTAAGTTTTGTGTCAACTTGACCTGTTCAGGAATCCAAAGACATTACCCATAAGTGAGTCTCTGAGGTTGCTTCCAGGGAGGATTAACTAAGGGAGGAATCCTTCCTCCAGGGTGAGCCCTTCCCCCAGACTGTGCAGCCCCTCTGGGAGGGGGCTTTATCTAAGGAAGCTTGGGGAGGGAAGGAAAGGATCCCCTCCTCTTACCTGGCTGTCGGTGCTGCTTGCTGCTTGCTGCTTTCCAGTGTGGACTGAAGACCAGTGGCTCCCCAGGACACCTCCAGGCCTTCAGGACAAGATTGAGACTGCTGAGGAATCCAGTTTTGTGGACTGATCAGCTACAAGGTTCTTTGACTCTCAGGCCTGCAAACTGCTATTGTTGGACTCCCATAATCTAGTCCAGTAAATTCCCTTTTAATACAATTTATTCTGTTGGTTCTGTTCCTCTAGAGAACCCTGCTGACTAATACAGATTGTAGTACCAGGGATGGTTCTAGAGAAACAGAATTGTAAGGATGGATTTCTCTAGTGGGCTTGGTGCTCTTTGGACTTGGCTCTCTAACTTCAGTGCCACTAAAAGCTCTAATGGTAATAAGGAGAGCACTTTTTTTTTTTTTTGAGGTAGGGTCTCACTTTGGCCCAGGCTGACCTGGAATTATCTATGTAGTCTCAGGGTGGCCTCGAACTCACAGCAATCCTCCTACCTCTTCCTCCCGAGTGCTGGGATTAAAGGCGTGCGCCACCACGCCCGGCAGGAGAGCACTTTTACTGGTAATAAGGAGGGCACTAATAATGAAATGGAAAACATTGGCTATAGGGCAACCATTTTAAAGAAAAACAGCTCAGCACCCCCCATATTGGGAAAAACGTGTTTGCCCTTTCTCATGAGATAACACCAGGCCCTCCCTGGTTCCTGATGTTTGCCCTCTCCCCCTTTTCCCATGAGACGTTAACACCAGCCCCTCCCTGGCTCCAGGAACTGCCCCTAGTGCCTGGTTCCTGATATCAGGGCCACCTCGAGACCATGAGCTAACCGCCAAATTCCACTTCTGCACATATCTGCTTGCTTGCATAAACTGGAAAGTCCCTCACACCACCCCCACATCTCCACTCTTGCAGGTTTTACCTTTAAAAATGAGCCTAAGAGAGAAGGTGGGACTGCACTCAGAGATCCCAACCTCAAGGGTGCAGTCCTGATGCATCAGCATTGCCCAGTGGCGCACGCCTTTAATCCCAGCACTCGGGAGGCAGAGGTAGGAGGATCGCCATGAGTTTGAGGCCACCCTGAGACTACATAGTGAATTCCAGGTCAGCCTGAGATAGAGTGAAACCCTACCTCGAAAAACCAAAAAACAAAAAAACAAAAAACAAAAAAACTTTGCCTTGTACTCCTGAGTCGGTGATCTTACTTGTGTGACACCAGACCCCACAACATATTGGGGGCTCATCCGGGATCCACATTTCAAGGCCCCCTCTGACCCCAGGACAATTGAACTGGGAAAAGACCCTTAATCTCTGCCCAAGAACTAGATCTTCATCCGACTGCATGTTCCTGGTTTTGGAGTTTGTAGCAAGCCGTTAATGGGGAACTTTTTGCCTAGGACAGCCGGCCCCTTCCTTTATTGGGTAGAGAACTCCAGAGATGCTTTTTCACTCTTCCTTCTTGTTTTTCATTTTTCCTGATTTTGTGTGCTTTTCTGAGTCCAAGAGGGAAGCTGTATGCAGCATTAATTCTACTAGACAAGCGACTGAGGGACCCTCGACCCTCTCTGGCTCCGTTCAGAGATCCCAAACAGAGGTCTGACTTTTGGTTCAGTTTCAGTCTGGAAGCCACATGGCAGAAAGACCACTGTTGCTAGCATGATCGTGTTCAGTGCTGTATTTGTCTGTCTTGACCTTGTCTTTGAAGATATGGGTCAGAGACATTCTGTTGAAAAATTCCCTTTAGAGTTAATCAAAAATCATTTCAAAGACTTTCAGAAAAAAGTGGCACAATTGGGTGACCAAGTCTTTCCAGGTAAATTAGACACTTTCTCTTCAATTGATTGGCCAGCATTTGGTGTGGGATGGCCACCAGAGGGCACCTTTAACTTATCTTTAGTTTACTCTGTACAAAGGATTTTTTCCTCTCCAAGCCACCCCGACCAAGTTCCTCACATTGTCGTGTGGCAATATCTTGTGGAAGAACCCTCTTCTTGGCTAAAGAAAATACTCCCTCCCTCCAGCCGAACCCCTGTTGTTATCGATAAACCTAAATCTGATCCAAAGTAGGTTCTTTCTCAAAATGAGGAAGAAATCCCTCCACCCCACAGGTCTCGGATGCCACAGTCATCTTCTAACCTGTATCCACCCCTGCCTGCACCACAGAGCACCCTTCCCAGCCCCCCCCCCACACTCACAGAGGCTCTCAATACCAACTGCCTGCTTGGCTTGCCCATTCTGGACCTCCTGAAACACTTGGGGCCTCTGCTCCCATTCTGCCACTCCAACAGACTCCCCTCATGGCGATCCACCACCTGGTGTGGCTTCCCACATGCTTATGGATTATGCTCCCTATTCTACCAGCGACCTGTATAATTGGAAGATGGGAGAATCAGAATCCCTCTTTCTCAGAAAAAACCCAGAATCTGATATCTCTTCTCAAGACAGTCTTCTATACCTATCAGCCCACATGGGAGGACTGTCAGCAACTCTTGCAGACCCTCTTTACCATGGAAGAATGAGAAATAATTAGAAGGGAAGCTAAAAAGCTGGTACTGGGGACAGATGGGTGCCCCACAGAAAACCCTTACATTATTATTTTTTTCTTAACAACTTCCATAATTATAAACAATCCCATGGGAATTCCCTCCCCCCCCCCCACTTTGCCCTTTGAAACTCCATTCTCCATCATATCCCCTCTCCCTCTCAATCAGTCTTTTATTTTGATGTCATCATCTTTTCCTCCTTTTATGATGGTCTAGTGTAGGTAGTGTCAGGCACTGTGAGGTCATGGATATCCAGGCCATTTTGTGTCTGGAGGAGCACATTGTAAGGAGTCCTACCCTTCCTTTGGCTCTTACATTCTTCCTGCCACCTCTTCCACAATGGACCCTGAGCCTTGAAAGGTGTGATAGAGATATTTCAGTGCTAAGCACTCCTCTGTCACTTCCTCTCAGCACCATGGCACCATGAGTCATCCCAAGGTCACTGCCATCTGAAAAGAGAAGCTTCTCTAGCCAAAAGTGAGAGTAGCATTAATATATGGGTATGAACATTAACAGAAGTGCTTACTGGGAACCTTGGTGAGAATAGTATATACATTTAGCCAGACACCAGCAGACGTTACACCAATAGGGCTCATGACTACCCCTGTTGTAGGTTTTCAGTATTATGGTTGTATTCCCTCCCATGGAGCAGGCCTCCAGTCATATTAGAGGGAGGTTGGTTTCCCCCATAATATATGTGCCACTATTGCACCTGTTGGCTCATTTGGCCTACTGTTGAGTACTTTCACTGGTGATTTCTCTCTCTCCCATTGAACTGCATGCAGCATGTTTTCTTTCCAGCTTTCTGTCAGCTGGTCTATATGGAGGAGGTTTTCAGCTCAGCTCCAGCACAATTTCTCAGTGACCTTGCAGCCCAAGTATGTGGAGTCTTCAGCAAAGGGTCTTACCATCTATTCCTGGTGGGAAACCAAGGGCCTCAGCAATGGCCTGTAATGTTTTGGGGGCATCAGTGACCTCCCTGGCCAACAACTCACTGGAAGGTATCCCATCCCTGGCACTTGTAGCCCACGTAGTCGTCTCGCCAGCAAGAACGCACGCGGACAACAAGATCCTTCTGCAGCAAGCGTTTTTTCCGTTAACCGTTTATTCCGTTAACCGTTTATTCCGTTAACCGTTTATTCCGTTAACAGATGAAAAGAGGAAGACCCAGAGCCCCGAAATGGCACCGCTTATATAGCCCTAGGCGGCGTGTACTCTGCTGATTGGCTGCGCGCTCATCACCCCATATGACGCCCCGGGCTGGGCAGTGACTTGGCGCGCTTTCACCACTTGCACATGCGCTATTCTTCACCAGGACCGAGGCCGGATGTCATCGCCATCTTGTAATGGCGATTACACTCTCTTGGCTCTCCACATCTCCCCCTTTTTGTTTTAATAAAATGACAACTGCCTCATAGCCCAACCAGCGCGGCACCAAATAACCCTATGCTCGATCAAGCAAATTCCTTCCTTGGGGAATAAGCGATCAAGAGCTCACTCCCTCACCTTATCAGGTGCAATGGAGACAAGTCCTCTGAGTGCAAAGGCCAAGGGAGAGGTAAAAAGGGGAGTTGACACCCATCCCCGTGCAATGGAATATTGTTCCTGGGGGTGCAAGGGCTGTCAATCTCATATTTTGGTGCTGCAGCCACTTAGGCAAGGGCTGATTAGACTAGATCTCTCATCAACTCAGTGCAATGGGCTAAACCCCTGAGGTGCATCGACTGAGGGTCTCAGTCTAATTAATTCTTAACCAAATTTCAGGAGATGATCCCTGTTCTATAGCCACAAGTGCTTGCGCAATAACGACCTTGTCACGTTGCTGTTGAGCTCTGAGCTTGCAGAACAACCAAAGCAGGAACACTAAGCCACAACATAGGGCTGCACCAAACAGCGCCACTCCCACCCATTCCTTAAAGAAAGAGAAGGCTGAAGAAATCCAGGATGTCAGGCTAGGGAGGGGTCAACTCTAGTAGAATTCACATGGACGATGGCTAGTCTCAACTCTCTCACGGCGGCTTCAAAATCAGCAGACCAATTTCGCATCAGGTATCACAAGTCTACGTGTTAGGCGTTCTGGTAGCCAGAATGGATTGTCTTCTTCCTGTGGAAAAACACAAACAGCTCCCCTGGATCTTATTAAAATAGGATCCGGGCCTCTCCATTGACCAGTCAAAACATCTTTCCACTTAACCATCTCCTGTGGCCTGTTAGGCTCTGAGCAGTGACAGTCAGCCGCCGAATGGCCCTGACTGTCCAAATTTAAAAAATTAAGAGTAAAGAGTGCTATGGATATAGTCACTCGTGGGACTGAGGGCAGAGCCTCCTCGACTCCCCCTTTTTGTTTTATTAAGTAAGACTTTAGAGTGCGATGAGCCCGTTCTATAATACCCTGTCCTTGAGGATTATACGGGAGGCCTGTCAAATGGGTCACTCCCATCTGGTGACAGAACTGTCCAAATTTTTGAGAAGTATAAGCTGGTCCATTGTCAGTTTTAAGAATTTTGGGCTTCCCCCAGGCACTCCACGCCTCGAGGCAGTGTTGAATAACATGGGCTGCTTTCTCCCCGGTTAATGAGGAAGCAAACATAACTCCAGAACAAGTATCAATGGAAACGTGTAAATATTGTAATTTGCCAAAATATGGGACGTGAGTAACATCCATCTGCCAAATATGTAATGGGCGAATTCCTCTGGGATTAATTCCTACATGAGGCACAGGTAAAAATTGACAGCAATTTTGACATTGAGTTACTATGTCTCTAGCCTCTTTTCTAGTGATGTCAAACCGATGACACAATGTCTCAGCTGTGACATGAAACCTTTTATGAAAACTCTTAGCCAACTCCAATTTTGATGAAAGAGCAAGTGTGATAAACTTCGTGGCCCGATCTGCCAAGTCATTTCCATGGGACATGGGCCCCGGTAGGCCCGAATGAGCCCTGATATGCGTAATGAAAACAGGAGATCTCCTATTAATCAAGGCAAACTGAATCTTTTGAAAAATTGTTGCAAGCTTGCTAGATGCCTTAATCAACCCAGCAGCCTCTAAAGTTTTTGTTGCATTTACTACATAACAGGAATCCGAAACAATCCCATATTAGGAAGAGCAGCTTTTACTGTAACTTGCCAATCATTTGGAGTCATTGCCATAGTGGCGAGTCTCTCAAGCTGCATGACTGTAAAATTAGCATCTACTCCATACTTATTAACTGATTCAGCAAGTTCCTTAATGAGGGCATACTCTACCGGCGCATGGACGCGGCCTCCATCCGCAGCCTCAAACACCGGGAAGGCTTGTAAGAACCTCCTTCTGTCCCCCTCTGAAAGGAAGGAATCTGAACAATGCTTGCCGGCATAAGGCGGAGGAGCACTGGGAATGGCAGGGGCGGCAGATTGAAAAGCCGCGCGGTTCTTATCTCCTATCTTCTTTTGCGGTAGCGGCTGCTCATCAAGATAGTATCTCTCCTCCCCATAGCGAGCCGCTTCCCCATCTAATTCTTCCTCCTCGGAGGGACTAAGATCCTCAGACTCTGAGCTATCAATTCCTAAAGCCTCCAATTCTTTTATCGGATAAAGAAGCCTCCTTTTTGGACTTCTCTTTTCCCTCTCATGTTTCTCTCCCAGGGCGTCTTTTTCCCTTGTCTTTTCTTTCTGTGGACTTAGTGTCCGTGGAAAGGCCTTTTTTCTTAGAGACGTCTTTTTCTTTTTCCTCAAGGGCCCCTAACCTTTTATCCCGTTCTGTTTCTGACATGCTGTCTTGTAGCTCCTCTAATACCCCCTGGCCAGCCGCTACAGATGAGCGGCATTTCTCATCTTCCAGACATGATTTTAAAATCAAAAGGGAAGAGAACGAGAGCCACCATCACAATAGGGAGAGCAAAAATTGCTCCTGCCAATTTGGGTGAGAGATGAGACAAGTCAAGACTAAACATGCCTCTCAGAACCTATCTTAGTCCTGCAGTTCTGAATCCTTCCCCGTGAATGGGGGGTCTCCTCGGCGCCGGCGATGACAGGCACCCGGCTTCCTGGGTTTCGGCACCAGCTGTAGCCCGCGTAGTCGTCTCGCCAGCAAGAACGCATGCGGACACCAGGATCCTTCTGCAGCAAGCGTTTTTTCCGTTAACCATTTATTCCGTTAACCGTTTATTCCGTTAACCGATTATTCCGTTAACAGATGAAAAGAGGAAGACCCAGAGCCCCCGAAATGGCGCCGCTTATATAGCCCTAGGCGGCGTGTACTCTGCTGATTGGCTGCGCGCTCATCACCCCAAATGACGCCCCGGGCTGGGCAGTGACTTGGCGCGCTTTCACCACTTGCACATGCGCTATTCTTCACCAGGACCGAGGCCGGGTGTCAGCGCCATCTTGTAATGGCGATTACACTCTCTTGGCTCTCCACATCTCCCCCTTTTTGTTTTAATAAAATGACAACTGCCTCATAGCCCAACCAGCGCGGCACCAAATAACCCTATGCTCGATCAAGCAAATTCCTTCCTTGGGGAATAAGCGATCAAGAGCTCACTCCCTCACCTTATCAGGTGCAATGGAGACAAGTCCTCTGAGTGCAAAGGCCAAGGGAGAGGTAAAAAGGGGAGTTGACACCCATCCCCGTGCAATGGAATATTGTTCCTGGGGGTGCAAGGGCTGTCAATCTCATATTTTGGTGCTGCAGCCACTTAGGCAAGGGCTGATTAGACTAGATCTCTCATCAACTCAGTGCAATGGGCTAAACCCCTGAGGTGCATCGACTGAGGGTCTCAGTCTAATTAATTCTTAACCAAATTTCAGGAGATGATCCCTGTTCTATAGCCACAAGTGCTTGCGCAATAACGACCTTGTCACGTTGCTGTTGAGCTCTGAGCTTGCAGAACAACCAAAGCAGGAACACTAAGCCACAACATAGGGCTGCACCAAACAGCGCCACTCCCACCCATTCCTTAAAGAAAGAGAAGGCTGAAGAAATCCAGGATGTCAGGCTAGGGAGGGGTCAACTCTAGTAGAATTCACATGGACGATGGCTAGTCTCAACTCTCTCACGGCGGCTTCAAAATCAGCAGACCAATTTCGCATCAGGTATCACAAGTCTACGTGTTAGGCGTTCTGGTAGCCAGAATGGATTGTCTTCTTCCTGTGGAAAAACACAAACAGCTCCCCTGGATCTTATTAAAATAGGATCCGGGCCTCTCCATTGACCAGTCAAAACATCTTTCCACTTAACCATCTCCTGTGGCCTGTTAGGCTCTGAGCAGTGACAGTCAGCCGCCGAATGGCCCTGACTGTCCAAATTTAAAAAATTAAGAGTAAAGAGTGCTATGGATATAGTCACTCGTGGGACTGAGGGCAGAGCCTCCTCGACTCCCCCTTTTTGTTTTATTAAGTAAGACTTTAGAGTGCGATGAGCCCGTTCTATAATACCCTGTCCTTGAGGATTATACGGGAGGCCTGTCAAATGGGTCACTCCCATCTGGTGACAGAACTGTCCAAATTTTTGAGAAGTATAAGCTGGTCCATTGTCAGTTTTAAGAATTTTGGGCTTCCCCCAGGCACTCCACGCCTCGAGGCAGTGTTGAATAACATGGGCTGCTTTCTCCCCGGTTAATGAGGAAGCAAACATAACTCCAGAACAAGTATCAATGGAAACGTGTAAATATTGTAATTTGCCAAAATATGGGACGTGAGTAACATCCATCTGCCAAATATGTAATGGGCGAATTCCTCTGGGATTAATTCCTACATGAGGCACAGGTAAAAATTGACAGCAATTTTGACATTGAGTTACTATGTCTCTAGCCTCTTTTCTAGTGATGTCAAACCGATGACACAATGTCTCAGCTGTGACATGAAACCTTTTATGAAAACTCTTAGCCAACTCCAATTTTGATGAAAGAGCAAGTGTGATAAACTTCGTGGCCCGATCTGCCAAGTCATTTCCATGGGACATGGGCCCCGGTAGGCCCGAATGAGCCCTGATATGCGTAATGAAAACAGGAGATCTCCTATTAATCAAGGCAAACTGAATCTTTTGAAAAATTGTTGCAAGCTTGCTAGATGCCTTAATCAACCCAGCAGCCTCTAAAGTTTTTGTTGCATTTACTACATAACAGGAATCCGAAACAATCCCATATTAGGAAGAGCAGCTTTTACTGTAACTTGCCAATCATTTGGAGTCATTGCCATAGTGGCGAGTCTCTCAAGCTGCATGACTGTAAAATTAGCATCTACTCCATACTTATTAACTGATTCAGCAAGTTCCTTAATGAGGGCATACTCTACCGGCGCATGGACGCGGCCTCCATCCGCAGCCTCAAACACCGGGAAGGCTTGTAAGAACCTCCTTCTGTCCCCCTCTGAAAGGAAGGAATCTGAACAATGCTTGCCGGCATAAGGCGGAGGAGCACTGGGAATGGCAGGGGCGGCAGATTGAAAAGCCGCGCGGTTCTTATCTCCTATCTTCTTTTGCGGTAGCGGCTGCTCATCAAGATAGTATCTCTCCTCCCCATAGCGAGCCGCTTCCCCATCTAATTCTTCCTCCTCGGAGGGACTAAGATCCTCAGACTCTGAGCTATCAATTCCTAAAGCCTCCAATTCTTTTATCGGATAAAGAAGCCTCCTTTTTGGACTTCTCTTTTCCCTCTCATGTTTCTCTCCCAGGGCGTCTTTTCCCTTGTCTTTTCTTTCTGTGGACTTAGTGTCCGTGGAAAGGCCTTTTTTCTTAGAGACGTCTTTTTCTTTTTCCTCAAGGGCCCCTAACCTTTTATCCCGTTCTGTTTCTGACATGCTGTCTTGTAGCTCCTCTAATACCCCCTGGCCAGCCGCTACAGATGAGCGGCATTTCTCATCTTCCAGACATGATTTTAAAATCAAAAGGAAGAGAACGAGAGCCACCATCACAATAGGGAGAGCAAAAATTGCTCCTGCCAATTTGGGTGAGAGATGAGACAAGTCAAGACTAAACATGCCTCTCAGAACCTATCTTAGTCCTGCAGTTCTGAATCCTTCCCCGTGAATGGGGGGTCTCCTCGGCGCCGGCGATGACAGGCACCCGGCATCCCGGGTTTCGGCACCAGCTGTAGCCCGCGTAGTCGTCTCGCCAGCAAGAACGCATGCGGACACCAGGATCCTTCTGCAGCAAGCGTTTTTTCCGTTAACCATTTATTCCGTTAACCGTTTATTCCGTTAACCGATTATTCCGTTAACAGATGAAAAGAGGAAGACCCAGAGCCCCGAAATGGCGCCGCTTATATAGCCCTAGGCGGCGTGTACTCTGCTGATTGGCTGCGCGCTCATCACCCCATATGACGCCCCGGGCTGGGCAGTGACTTGGCGCGCTTTCACCACTTGCACATGCGCTATTCTTCACCAGGACCGAGGCCGGATGTCATCGCCATCTTGTAATGGCGATTACACTCTCTCGGCTCTCCACAGGCACTGAAAATTTTCAAGTAATAATCTATGGTTTCTGGATGTTCCATTGTCCAAGAAGGTAGGTTTCTGTATGATCTACTTATATCTTTTTAGATTTTGATTAGCCCTCCCTCCACCTTTCCTTTACTCAATCTCTTCCCCTGACCTCACTTTGGGCCTTTTCACCCCACTAATCTGTTCCTCTACTTACATGTATACAATACCATCCTATTAAGCCTCCTTCCTCCCTTTCTATTCCCTTTATATCTCCTTTCTAGCTTACTGGCCTCTGCTGCTGAGTTTTCTTCCCACTCACATAGAAGTCCAATCATTTGTAGCTAGGATCCACATATGAGAGAGAACATGTGACATTTGGCTTTCTGGGTCTGGAAAACCCTCACATTATTGATGAGGCTTTTTCCTTCCACTTGGCCGGACTAGGACCCTAACACTAATGAAGGTAGGGCATCCTTTAGTCTCTTTCACTGGACTCTGATGGGGGCATCTCTGGGCAGCTACTTGACACCCCACAAATTTGTCTAAGGTGAGTGAAGTGACCCAAGGGCCCACTGAGCCCCCCCCCCCCGCTGCTTTCCTAGAAAGGCTGCAGGAAGCATATAGGACATATTCTCCCATAGATCCTGGGGTCCCTGAGAATAGGCAAGCTATTACCATTGCTTTTGTAACTTAGTCTGCTCTGGATATTAGAAAGAAGATTCAGAAATTAGAAGGTTTTGAGGGTAAGCTTCTTTCAGAGTTAGTGGAGATTGCTGAAGACAGAACAAAACCTCTGCTTAAGAAGATCAATGTGCTTGTTGCAAGGAAATGAGCCATTGGAAAAATGAATGTCCCAAATGAAGTCTGAAGGCTACACCAATCTCAGAATTAAAAGACTGAGGGGATCAGGGCTTGAAGGTCCCCCCTGAGCCCAGGGTAACCCTATGAGTGGGGGGAAAACCTATAGAGTTTTAGTGTACACTGAGGCACAATTTTTAGTGATACAGCAAACAGCTGGGTCCCTCTTGGGTGAACAGAAGCTGGTACAAGGTGCAACTAGGTCAAAACATTACCCCTGGACTACCAAGAGACAGGTGGACCTCGGAAAATGTACTGTGACACATTCTTTTCTTGTCATTCCTGAATGACCTCGCCCATTACTGGGAAGAGACTTATTATGTAAGATGAGAGCTAAAATACAATTTGGAAGTCACAATGTGGAAATATCAATGGAAAAACCAGAGATCCTGGTCACAGTACCTTTAGGAGAGGAATACCTCCTACTAGGGGGTCCTAACATGGAAGAGACCAAAACCTCCTGTCCTCCTTACAAGACAAATTCCCAGAAGTATGGGCTAAAACTATCAGCCCTGGGTTAGGTAAACACCAACCCCCAATCGTGGTGGAACTAAAGAGCATGGCAACACCAGTGAGCGTCAAACAGTACCCCATGCCACTGGAAGCCAAGGAAGGTATAAGAAGACACTTCAATCCGTTATTAGAGTCTGGCATTTTGGTGCCTTGCCAGTCCCCCTGGGATACACCTCTCCTGCCAGTAAAACAGCCAGGAACAGGGGAATTCACGCCTGTACAAGACGTAAGGGAAGTAAACAAGCAGGTACAGGATTTACATCCCAGTGTGAGTCCCCCTGAAAGACAAATATATACTTCACTGGACTTGAAAGAGGCTTTCTTCAGCATCCCACTGGCGAAAGGGAGTCAGCCTATTTTTGCTTTTGAATGGACAGGTTTGGAGAGAGGCATAAATGGACAATTAACATGGACTAGGCTTCCACAAGGCTTTAACAATTCTCCCACCCTCTTTGGTGAGGCTCTCCATAAGGCTTACAGGCCTTCTGGCAGGAAACTCCAGAGGCTACTCTCCTGCAATACGTAGATGACCTCCTGCTGGCTGCAGAAACAAGAGAGAACTGCCTTCTCACAACAGAATGCCTCTGGGCAACCTACAGCGCTTGGGTTATCATGTGTCTGCCGAGAAAACCCAGCTATGTGTATGAAAGCAACCTACTTGGGATATGAACCCCAAGCAGGTAAGAGAATATTGTCAGCTTCTAGGATTCAGGCCATCACCCAGATCCCCAAACCTCAAACTAAGAGACAGATCTAAGAGTTTCTGGGATCAGTGGGGGTACTGCAGAATCTGGATGCCTAGATTTGCTGAATTAGCCAAGCCCTTATATGAAGCCACTAGGGGGCAAGAACAAGACTTCGATTGAGCTCAAACCGAGGAACAGGCATTCCAGGAGTTAAAGTCAGCCCTAATGACAGCCCCCCTGCCTTGGCTCTCCCAGATCTAACGAAGCCCTTTCATCTATATCTAGATGAAAAAAGGGGTTCAGCCAGGGGAGTCCTAACCCAAAAGTTAGGACCATGGAAACACCCCATGGCCTACTTGTCAAAGAAATTGGACCCTGTAGCAGCTGGATGGCCCCCCTGTTTGTGAGCTATAGAAGCTGCTGCGATGTTAACTAAAGATGCTGATAAAATGACTGCTGGCCAGAATTTATCAATTACAGGTCCACATGCAATTGAAACCCTCTTGAACAGCCTCCCCCCCGCCCCACCAATGGCTCTCCAATTCACACATAACCCATTATCAGGCCCTGCTCCTGAGACCAACCAAGGATACAATTTTGTCAGACTGAAGCCTTGAGCCCAGTCACCCTGCTGTTAGAGACTGATGAAGCTTCAGCTCCACTGCACAAAAGTCAGGAGATTGCTTCCACCTTCCAGGGACTCCGCTCAGCTCTGATGGAAAAAGCCTGGCTGAATCCTGACCTGGTAATGTTCTGAGATGGCAGCAGTCTTGTCCAAAATGGAACCAGGTATGCTGAGGAAGACGGGGTGACACTGGAAGAAACCTTGTGGGCTGCAGCCCTACCACAGGGCACATCAGCTCAAAAGGCCCAACTAACAGCCTTAACCAAGGCCCTGATATTGGGAAGGGTCAAAACAGTCAATAACTACATGGACAGCTACTGTGTCTTTGCCACAGCTCATGTCCATGGGACCATCTATCAGAAACGAGGACTGCAGAGGGTAAAGACATTAAAACATCAAGACGAGATTCTGGACTTATTGGCTGCCATCTGGGCACCTACCAGGGTGGCCATTATCCACTGTCCAGGCCATCAGAAAAGGGGAGACCACAGAAGCAAGAGGAAACGAATTGGCAGACCTCACAGCAAAGAGTGCTGCCTCTCAGCATCCTTCAGATTGTCTGGTCACTCCCAGAACCACTCTTCCTGAGCTATCAATATACATAACTCACCTCCCATCTGACAAAGAAACAGACCCCACAAAGATAGTATCAACTGGAGAATAGACAATGGTTGTTGCCCCAAGCCCTAGGGTGAAGACTAACTAAGCAACTACATGAAGGGACTCACTTGGAAACAAGTGACAAGCAACAAGTCATCTGAACTAATAAGAAAAGAGCTTTTCCTCTCAGGTATGGACTCAGTCATCAAGGACATCACCACCCGCTGTCAGGCCTGTCAACAGACAAATGCCTCCTCTGGTAGGGTACCACCAATGTGGATGAGGGAAAGGGGGGCAGAGCCAGGCAGATATTGGGAGGTTAATTTCCCAGAGGCAAAGCCAGGTCAATATGGGTATAAATATTTAATTGTTTCTGTTGATACCTTTTCAGGATGGGTAGAAGCCTTCCCTACCAAGTCTGAGACAGCACAAATAGTAGCTAAGAAATTGTTAGAGGGGATAATTCCCTGCTATGGGATGCCCCTCAAGACAGGATCTGTGGTGGTTTGAATAGAATAGATGGCCCCCAATATCAGATAATGGACCTGCCTTTGTGTCAGAAGTCACTAAGAAATTGACAAGACATTGGGGATTAATTGGAAATTGCATTGTGCCTATCATCCCCAAAGTTCAGGACAGGTAGAAGAAAGGATGAATTGGACCTTAATGGAGACTCTAACTAAATTAACCCTGAGACCAGTGAAAGCTGGGTGGGACTCCTTCCCCTTGCCCTATTAAGGGCCAGATGTACCCCTTATGTAAAAGGAATGACTCCATTTGAAATTATGTATGGAAAACCCCCTCCCATTTTACCCCAGATAGGTCTTGGAACACATAACTAACTTTACTAATGAAAGGCTTATTTGTTCTATCCAAGCCCTACAAAGAGTCTAGGAGTCAATTGTTCTGGCAATCAAGTCTGCTTTTCAGACACTCCGTGTTGGCCCCCATCCCTTTCATCCCAGCGACAGAGTTTGGATCAAAAGATACTGTACTGGGACGTTGGACCCTCACTGGAAAGGCCTTCACCAGGTCACCCTGACCGCTCCGACAGCCATGAAAATGGACGGGATATGCACCTGGATTCACCACTCTCAAGTGAAAAGAGTGACAGCTCTTGAGGACTCCTTGAAAGGACTGAAGAAAGACAAGAATGGTGGATCCTGAAACATCCAGAAGATCCACTAAAGATAAGGCTTACAAGTTTACCATAGCTCTTGGATGTGTCACTTTCACAGGCCAGACTCCTGCTTACACCCCAAGAAAATATATATGGGAACTAAGAGATGCTGTCACTGGTCAGGCCCTCACCTCCCAAATTAAGCATGATGATGAGGCCCCTACCTTCTCTGTCACTATATGTGCTCTTTTCTCTAGAATATCCCAAACCCCAACCCATAGCACCCCTGCCAAGTAAACTGGCAATTTTATAAAGATAGATTACAGTTTGATGCGTGTCCGGCTTCCAGCCCTTCATGCTGCCAAGCTAGACAAATTTTTTTTTTTTTTTTTTTTTTTTTTTTTGCTTTTTCGAGGTAGGGTCTCACTCTAGCTCAGGCTGACCTGGAATTCACTCTGTAGTCTCAGAGTGGGCTCAAACTCATGGCAATCCTCCTACCTCTGCCTCCTGAGTGCTGGGATTAAAGGCATGCGCCACCACGCCCGGCTTAGACAACAATTTCATTGTGCTAAGTGGGGGCTGTGAGACAATAGCTTCCTGGACACAAAAGGACACCCTTCTCTCTGCCCAACTTACAGTATGGAAGCGAACAAATGTTTATTTCCCGTCCTTTAAACCAAAGACTACACTCCTGGACTAGCTCACAAATGATCGGGATACAGGGGGCACTTGGGGAATATGCCTATATATAACAGAGACTGACCCAGGAACCACTATTACCATTCAGAGGCAACTCCACAGAGATCACCCATCTGTCCCCATTGGACTAAATGCCAACTTGGACACTTACCCCTTTTTTTTCAGAATGAGTCCCTGGTTAATGCTTCAGACCATAGCACTAGGAAACCTCCGTGTCTCCCAAGGTTCTCTCCTCAGCATGCTGGATTCAGTTTTCTCCTTTGCTAACCATACAGATCCAACTCTCACCAGAGATTGTTGGTTCTGCCTAGATCCCATCCTGTTATTATGTAGGCATAGAGGCCAATGGACCTTGGGCACTAGTCCAACCCAAGTTAAATACCATCAACCAGGCACGTACTGAATGGGTATGCTCTTTGAAACAACATCCCTCTGTCACATTAGGAGACATCCAAGGACAAGGATTATGTCTCCTTTCTACACAATACAACCTTGATGAGTCCCTATATAAAGGCATCTGCCTTCAATCCACTCTTATTAACCAAACTGAAGGCACAGATTGGCTAAAGAGCCCACCCACCACCTGGTTTGCTTGTACAGCAGGACTTACTCCATTCATCAAATTCAGTCATTTCAAACACAAAGAATTATATGTCCTGGTCTATGTTATGCCCCAAGTCTACCTATATGATGGGACAGTTGGCCAGGAACACCTTTGCCTTTCCCCTGAGCCCCCCCGCCCCCAGACTAAGAGAGCTAGTCCCATACTAATGCCCTGGTGATAGGAATGGGGATGGCAGGGTCAGCAGCCTTAGGGACTGCGGCCCTAACCACAGGGGAAAAGAATCTGCGGATGCTCAGCAAACAGATAGACCAAGACTTAGGACACCTGGAAAATTCTACTGGCTGCTTAGAACCACAAGTTAACTCCCTAGCTGAAGTAGTGTTACAAAACAGGAGGAGGGGGCTGGAGAGATGGCTTAGCGGTTAAGTGCTTGCCTGTGAAGCCTAAGGATCCCAGTTCAAGGCTCAATTCCCCAGGACCCACATTAGCCAGATGCACAAGGGGGCGCACATGTCTGGAGTTCGTTTGCAGTGGCTGGAGGCCCTGGCATGCCCATTTCTCTCTCTCTCTCTCTCTATCTATCTATCTGCCTCTTTCTCTGTCTGTCACTTTCAAATAAATAAAAAATAAACAAAAAAATAGTTAGAAAAAACAGGAGGAGGTTGAATTCGCTTTTATGAAACAGGGGGGCTTATGTATGGCCTTAGGAGAAACTTCTTGCTTCTACACTAATCAATCTGGTGTTATATGTGACACCCTGGCACTAGTCTGAGGAAACATCAAAGATAGGGAAAAGCAACACTTTGCCTCCCAGAATTGGTATCAGTCATTGTTCTCTAGTGCCCATGGTTGACGACTACAAGTGGTCCTCTCCTACTTGTGATATTAGGCTTCACCATAGGCCCATGTGTATTAAACTTTGTGATGAAATATATAAAGTCCAGGACCTCTGCTGTAAAACTTATGGTTCTGAGAACACACTATGACTCCTTGTCCATAGAAAAAGAGTCAACGATTTGAGTAAGTATCTTGTCAGAGGGGGAAATGAAATGGGAAACAGTGGCTACAGGGAAACCATTTTGAAAGAAAAACAGCTCAGCAGCCCCCATCTAGAGAAAAACAGTGTTTTCCCTTTCTCATGAGCTAACACCAGCCCTTTCCTGGCTCCAGGAAATACCCTTGGTGCCTGTGTGGCAAGTGCTAAATTCGTTAGTCAAGAGGCAGATTATGTAGATTCGGTTTACACACTTTATTCACTCTTCACACATGTTAATTAAGCCAATTCCCTTTTTCCTTATCTTCTCAACTACCCCAGCTTCCTGGCCCTCACCCCCTGGGGCACTCACATGCTGACCTCATCTGGTCCGCAGGCAGCAGCATCCAGTCTGGGCCTCCTCCTCTCTGTACCTGGCTGCCCTCCGAGGGGTCCCACAGGCTGCTGCTTCTCCTTGAGCAGGTGTCAACACAGAGACTTGGAGTTTGCCTTTCTGAGTTGAGTGACAATTTCCTGAGCTTTTGCTAGGGTTCTTATACCCGTTTTTTCTCAGTCATACTACCTGCTGATAGCCACCTTGGGGTTGGTTTATTTGCATATCAGCTCACAGAGGGTCTCTGTTCTTGGCCCCTGGTTGTCATGGTGATCTTGCCACTGCTGAGTGAGTGTTGCTTATCAGAGCGGCCAGTCTCTGTCTTGGACCCTGGTTGCCATGGTGATCTTGTCACTGCTGAGTGTGTGCCCCATTCCAACTTCTAATTACTGCTTCTAACAGCCTGGTTCTTGATATTGGGCCCACCTTGGGGTCATGAGCTAACCATCAAGTTCTGCTTCTGTACACATCTGCTTGCTTGCATAAACTGTTAGGAAAGTCCCTAGCACCACCCCCAACTCCTCCACTCTTGCAGGTTTCAGTTAAAAATGAACCCAAGTTGGGACTGCACTCAGAGACCCTGACCTCAAGGTTGCAGTCCTGATACATCAGCCGTGCCCAAAAAAACTTTGCCTTGTGCTCCATGAGTCGGTGGTTTTACTTGTGTGACACCAGACCCCATAACAATAATCTGTGATGTGAACTATTTAAAGAACTCTGTGAGATAGATGTATTTGGTGATCCTGAGTCATGACTTGTGAAGAGCAAGGAATTTAGTGACTCTGCATCTAGAACTTTTGAATATTTGTGGAAAAGTAAGATGAATGATGACGCTGGATGGTTCCTTCTAGCATCTCTGGATAAACTATTAAGGGAAAAGCAGAAGCTCAGAAAGGAAATTTCCAGGCTTAAGACCCACATACATGATCTGAAGGTTTCTAAGGATGCTCTGGAGGAGACTCTCTTCTGTAGCCCGAACAGGGCTCAAATTGAAGGCAACCAAACCCAAGCTCTCATTGTAAGACTGGCTAACTTCCAACGTAAACTCAAATCCCAGCCTCACAGGTTATCAGAAGTTAAAGTGAGAGCATTGATCTAAAGAGAGTAGCATCCTATGACTTGGGATGGGGATATGTGGGAAGACCCTGAAGAATCTGGGGACATTTAACTTTCAGATTCTGAAGAAGTTGTTTTGTATGAGAATGTGACCTCCCTCCCTTAGCAGCAGTTGCATCCCCACCCCTACACCCTAAAGTATTACCTTCCCAACCCTTGCCTGAGGGAATTAATCTTTCTTTGTCTGAGGAACCAGCAATGACCCTCCCTGCAGGAGGTGCTAATGTTCCTCATACCCAGCCATCTTCTCCTCTAGGCCTATTACCAGTTATAAGGCTAGGCAGGCCCCTAAAGATGAGATAGAAAGCATGACTCAAGAGAGGTGAGGCACACCCCTAAAGAACTTCAGGAATTTTCTAACTTGTACAGGCAGAAACATGGAGAATATGTGTGGGGATGGATTTTAAGGGTGTGGGATGATGGAGGAAGGGATATAAGATTAGATCAGGCTGAATTTACTGAAATGGGCCCATTGAGCAGAGATTTTTAGATTTAACACTGCAGCTCGTGATGATTGTAAGAGGTGCCAAGAGTTTATTTGATTGGTTGGCTGCTGTATGGATGCAAAGATGGCCTACTGTGACTGACCTCAAGCTGCCTGATATCCCTTAGCTTAATGTTGATCAAGGGATTAAAAGGCTCAGAGAACTTGGAATGCTGGGGTGGATTTGCCGTATACACTCATCTTTGCCCCCACAATGGAAGCATCCAGAAAAATGTGCCCTTCACTAAGACTATAAGAAACAGATTTGTGAAGGGAGCCCCAGCATATTTAAAGTTGCCATAATATGTAAAGAAGACATCACAGTGGGAGCTGCAGTTATGCATTAGGTGACTTAGATGCAATGGGTCTAACTGGATCTTGGGGTAACAAGGGCCAAGTGGCAGCACTGAATTGCCATGGGCAAGGTAAGCATGTTTACTGTAGTGGACAGCATAGGCAAAACATTGCTCATAATGGTATGACTCGTGTAGACCTTTGGTACTGGCTGATTAATCATGATGTTCCCTGAAGTGAAATAGGTAAGAAGCCTACTAAGTTCCTGCTTGATCTGTATAAGCAGAAAAGTTCCAGAGTAAGGGGCAAAAGGCCACTTTGAATTATAGCAACAGAGAATCAAGGCCTCTTAACCAGTTTCCAGACTTGAGCCAGTTTACAGATCCTGAGAGCCCCCTGATTGAAGGGATGGCTGGGTCCTCTTGAGGAAGAACTCTCCCACAAGCCCCAAAAGTTTCAATATTAACTTTAGTCCTATTCTTCCTCAGAGGGACCTGCAGCCTTTTGCTAGGGTAACTGTACACTGGGGAAAAGGAAAAATCACAAAGGCCAGTAAGCTAGAAAAGAGACATAAAGGGAAGAGAAAGGAAGGGAGGGGGGTACTTAATAGGATGGTATTGTATATACATAAGTAGAAGAATAGATTAAGGGGGGTGAAAAGGCCCAAGTGAGGTCAGGGGAAGAGACTGAGTAAAGGAAAGGTGGAGGAAGGGCTAATCCAAATCTAAGAGGATATAAATAAATCATATGGAAACCTACTTTTTTGGACAATGGAACACTCAGGAAGCATAGATCATTGCTAGAAAAATTTCAGTGCCAGGGATGGGATACCTTCCAGTGAGTTGTTGGCCAGGGAGGCCCCTGATGCTCCCAAAACATTAAGGGCCATTTCCAGGGCTCTTTGTTTCCCACCAGGAATAGATGGTAAGACCCTATTGCTGAAGACTCCACATACTTGGGCTGCAAGGCCACTGAGAAATACTGCTGGAACTGAGCTGCAAACCTCCTCCGTGTAGACCAGCTGACAGAAAGCTGGAAGAGGCCATTCTGCATGCAGTTCAGTGGGAGAGAGAGAAATCACCAGTGAAGATACTCAACAGTTGACACTGCAAGTCTTAAATTTTGCTACCTAGGCTAAATGAGCCAACTGGTGCAATAGTAACATGTCTGTCATGGTGGAAACCAACTGCCCTCTAGTTGGACTGGAGGCCCACTGTATGGGAGGGAATATATCCCTGATACTGAAAACTTAAAACAGGGGTAGTCATGAGCCCTAGGGGTGTAATGTCTGCTGCTGTCTGGCTAAATGTATATACTATGCTTATCAAACTGCCCAGTAAGTACTTCTCTTAATATTCATACCCATATGTTAATGCTACTCTCACTTTTGATAGAGAAGCTTCTCTTTTCAGATGGCAGTGACCTTGGGATGACTCAGAAGCCATCATGGTGCTAGAAAGAAGGGACCAGAGTGCTCAGTACTGCAATATCTCTATGACACCTTCCAAGGCTCAGGGTCTATTGCGGAAGAGGTGGCAGAAAGAAGGTAAGAGCCAAAGGAAGGGTAGGACTCCTTACAACATGCTTCCCCCAGACATAAAATGGCCTGGATATCCATGACCTCATAGTGCTTGACATTACCTACAGAAGACCATCATAAGTCAGGCGTGGTGGCGCACACCTTTAATCCCAGCACTCGGGAGGCAGAGGTAGGAGGATCACCTTGAGTTCGAGGCCACCCTGAGACTCCATAGTGAATTCCAGGTCAGCCTGGGCTACAGTGAGACCTTACCTCGAAAAAACCAAAAAAAAAAAAAAAAAAAAAAAAACATCATAATAGGAGGAAAAGATGATGACATCAAAATAAAAGAGAGACTGATTGAGATGGGGAGGGGATATGATGGAGAATGGAGTTTTAATGGGGAAAGTTGGGGAGAGAGAGCATTACCATGGGATATTGTTTACAATTATGGAAGTTGTTAATAAAAAATTATTAAAAACAAACAAACAAAGAGAACTACAACTAGTAAGTGACCACTCTGAAACAGCTAGGGAATAAATAATAATAATAATAATAGTAATAATAATAATAATAAACAGCTTCATTGCCAACTAGGTGGCAATAGCTTGGAGGGCTGGGGGAGTGTCTTCCAGCGGCTGTGTATGTTCTGAATTAGCATCCTATATATGGTGCTGTTTCTCCTGTAGTGCAGATTCATGGTCTAGGAATCAAGGGATGGAAATGGGAATGGTCCACTTACCATCACCCCAAGTGACCCATTAGCCAAATTTTTGCTTCCTGTTCCTGCAACCTTACACTCTGCTGGCCTTGAGGTCTTAGTTCCAGAGAGTGGAGTGCTTATTCCAGGAGACACAAAGAACATTCCACTGAACTAGAAGCTACCACTTTGGGCTCCTGATGCCTTGAGTGAACAGGCTGAGAAAGGAGTTGCAGTGGAAGCAGGGGTGATTGATCCAGACTACCAGGGAGAAATTGGACTGCTCCTCCACAATGGAGGTAAGGAAGAGTATGTCTGGAGTGCAGGAGATCCTTTAGGGCATCTCTTGGTGTTACCATGCCCTGTTATCAAAGTCAGTGGAAAACTGCAACAATCCAATCAAGGCGGTGTAATAAATGGTCCAGTTCCTTCAGGAATGAAAGTATGGGTCAACCCTCCAGGTAAAGAACCAAGACCTGCTGAGGTGCTTGCTGAAGGTGGAGGAAACACAGAATGGGTAGAAGAGAGTAGTTACAAATACCATATAAGGCCACGTGACCAGTTACAAAAATGAGGACTGTAATTGCCATGAGTGTTTCTGTCCTACCTTGTCAAGAGTGTTTGTACATATCTACACCAATATTACGATGCTTTTGTTTTTCCTCTATTTCTCTATTAGGTAATTAATACTGATTAAGATCGTATTGCTAGTTAACTGCTGTTGGATTTATATTTGACTTAATATATTAGAGACTAAGCATTCCTCAGGGAACCTTGCTTTGTGTTGGGGAAGATTGTGTGTTTCCAGTTGTATGTGAAATATCATGTCAGGCAGAATTATTACCTTGTTACTGTCTTCATCTGGAAATTAAGTATGATGTAAGGAGATATGGTTTGGTGTCAAGTTGACAAGGGGTGGAATCGTGATGGTTTTGTGTCAACTTGATCTGTTTAGGAATCCACAGACATTACCCATAAGGGGGTCTCTGAGTTGCGTCCAGGGAGGATTAACTAAAAGAGGAATCCTTCTCCCAGGGTGAGCCCTTCCTCCAGAGTAGGAGGTCCCTCTTGGAAGGGGTGGGCTTTATCTAAGGAAGCTCTGGGGAAGAAACGATCCCCTCCTCTTGAAAGACTAAAAGTTTTTGCTTTTGCTAAACATGCTCTATTCATCTTCTGTAACATTGCTTGCTTGCTTCCGCTAAATAAAAAGAACTGCCATTTTATGATATCCACCATTCTTAGTTAACCTGGAGAACGGGAACCTGACCTTTCGCCAGTTAATAAGTTGCCTAAGATATGCTTTGTTCTTTTGCCAGTTAATAGTCACCTAAGATATGCCTTGCTCAACCACCCATTCCCTGAACTCTGCCCCTGTTTCCTGGAACCACCACCCTGCCCGAGGTTACACCTGACTCAATTAAGAAACACCAGGTGGTGGTGGGGAACCAACTGCTCTCAATTTGGCTAACTGATCCCCTCACTGGTATGGGACCCATAGCTGGAGCTGGGAAACAAGTCAGAACCAGATCCAAACATAAGCCCACTCTCCAGTATCAAGCTACTATCAACTGTGGGCTACAAGAGGGCCTACACCTATTAAATTCTCTATAAAAAAAAAAAGTAAGGGTTATCTCATTTGTCCTGGTGCTAACTTACTCTCCTTTGGAGAATCTACTTCTCTTTTTCAGATAGATTTAGACCCTAAGGAGAGAGCCACCCCATCATACCTCAAAAGGGCCCCGGCTGAAACTAAGAAAACTTGGAGAAACAAGCAAGGGGGCTATTTTCCTGATGAACCGGACACCAGCACAAGGGGGAAGGAGATCAGCATAGAGAAAAATCAACTCCTACCAAATCAGAGAGCCAGAGCCTCAGAGGCCCTCAACACCTCATCACTGAAGCAGACCAAAAATGAACCCAACATGGCTCAGGGAAATTTTGCGGAAGAGGGGGCGGAAAGAATGTCAGAGTCACATGTTGGGTCATGATATGCAGAGACATTTAGCTTACCCATAACTGTGGGCTAACTCCACAATGCATGACCCGTATACCTCAACAAGGAGGGGCCAAGGGGAGGGGGTAGGTCACGGATGAGCCTAATAATGGTACCAAACTGACTGTATTTGCTGAATACAGAACTGACTAATAAAAAAAAAAAATTAAAAAAAAAAAAAAAGAAAGAAACACCAGGTGGATCCGACCAATCAGGACTCATTCTATATGGAAAGTCCCTAAAGCAAGATCCCCTCCCTAAAGCAACTCACAAGGTTCCCGCGCGCACCTTCTTAGAACCAATCATTTTAAAGGATGCAATGTGATGTAACCCCTTTGTCCCTTTCCCGCCCTTCTCCCTTTATAAACCCTTTCCTTCAGGGGGTCGGGGCTCTTCACCCCTCCTGCGTGAGGACTCTGTGTCGAGCCCCAGTGCACTGGTCCCTCAATAAAACACCTCTTGCTGTTTTGCATCGAGAAGCACCTGTGTCAGTCTTTGGGGTCCCACTCGATCTCCGAGGTTCGGAATCCCTCCCTGAGGAGGGGTCCCAACACTCTCACCTGGCTGCAGGTGCTGTTTGCTGCTTTCCAGTGAGGACTGAGCAGCAGCATGGACTGAAGAGCAGCAGTCTCTCCAGGAGGCCTCCAGGCCTTCAGTGCCGGATTGGGACTGCTGAGTCATCCAGACCATGGACTGAGCAGCTACCAGGTTCCTTGACTCTCAGGCTTGAAAGCTGCTATTGTTGGACTGCCATAAATTAATCCAGTAAATTCCTTTTTAATACAATTCATTCTATTGGTTCTGTTCCTCTAGAGAATCCTGACTAATACAGAAGAAGTACTGGATAATAAAGCCAAATGGTTTATGTTCAAATTCTGACTTTCCCAGTTGCCTGACTTGAGGTCAGGGACTTAATCACTCTGGCCCTGGGTTTCTTCCTTTGTACATTTTATTTAATAATCTCAGCCTGCAAGAGAATGGACAAGCAAGCATGATGGTGCATGCCAAATCCCAGCATTAGGGAGGTGGAGGCAGGAGGATTATGAATGTGAGGTTAGTCTGGGCTCTATCTCAAAAAGGGAGAGAGAGAGAGAGAGAGAGAGAGAGAGGGATGATGGGGAGAGAGAATGGAAATGTCTAAGATAAATTGTGGGACATTGATAACATGAAATAGCACCCAAAAATAGCAAAGAACCAGTGACACTTATAGCATGCATGAGTCACTCAGACAAGTGGAATGGAAGGAACCCTGCAGACACACAAGATTACATTCTGTATGATTCCATTTGAAGTTCAAGAGCAGGGAAGGCAGTGGATGGTGTTAGAAAATAATACTTGGGCTGGAGAGATGGCTTAGTGGTTAGGGTGCTTGCCTGCAGAGCCTAAGAACTCATGTTCAAACTTCAGGTCCCACGTAGCCAGACACATAGTGACACAAGTGCACAATGTCACACATGTGTACAAGGGGGTGGACATGTCTGGAGTTCGTTCACAGCAGGCTGAAGGTCCTGGCACATCCATTTTCCCTCTCTCTCTCTCAACAACAAAAAAAGAAAAGTAAAGAAAGGAAAGAAAGAAAAAAAGAAAGAAAGAAAAAGGAAAAAATACTTTTTTTTTAGGGAACAATGACCAGAGGGCAAAGGCAATCTTCTGAGATGCTGGGAAATTCCATATGTTGATGTAGAATACATGGAAAACTTCCCACATCTGTGTACTTTATTTCTTTTACTGTGTATATGCCATACCTCAATTAAAACAGAAAAAAATGGTCTGGGCTGGTTTATCAGTTAAGGTGCTTGCCTAGGAAGCTTACGGACATAGGTTCAATTCTCCAGGTCCCAGGTAAGCCATATGCATATGGTGGCACATGTGTCTGGACTTCATTTGCAGTGAAGTCAGCAAATTTGGTGCACTCATTCTCACTGCCTCTCTCTCTTTCTCTCCCTCTGTCTCAAATAAATAAAAATAAATCTTTGAAAACACTGGGCTGAAGAGATGGCTTAGTGGTTAAGGCACTTGCCTGCGAAGCCTAAGGACCCAGGTTGCATTCCCCAGTACACACGTAAGCCAGATGTGAAAGGTGACACTTGCATCTGGAGTTCAGTTGCAGTGGCTAGAGGCCCTGGTGCACCCATTCTCTCTCTCTTTTTCTTTCTCTTTCTAACAGAGGTAGAAGGATTGCTGTGAGTTTGAGGCCAGCCTGAGACTACATAGTGAATTCCAGGTCAGCCTGGGCTAGAGTGAGACCCTACCTCAAAAAAAAAAAAAAAAAAAAAAAAAAAGTAAAAGGAAAGAAAGAAAAAGCTCTGAGTGAGAAAGGAGGTAAGGTAGTACCATGGAATGTTGTCCTCCAGGCATGACATGGCCATTACCATCTGTGTTAGTCAGGGTTCGCTAGGGGAGCAGAGCCAATAAAATGAATTTGTAGTATAAACGGGGTCCATTAGGTTAGCTTACAGATATGGGCTGTGCAGGCCAATAATAGCTGTTTGCAAGCAGGAGAGTTGGAGAAGCCGGTATGGTTATGCACAGTCCATGAGCCCGATGACTCATCAGTCCCAACCTGGCACTAAAGGTCTGGAGGAGTTCCCCTGATCTTGAATCCATATTGGAAGGCCAACGAAGCTGGGTTTCAATGTCTGAGAAGGATTGCAGCAACAGGGTGCAAGCACACATAAGTGAGTAGCAAGGACAGCCAGGTTAAAGGCCCCGTGGAGCTTCTTCTTTTTTTTGGTTTTCCGAGGCAGGGTCTCACTCTAGCTCAGGCTGACCTGGAATTCACTATGTAGTCTCAGGGTGGCCTTGAACTCACAGTGATCCTTATACCTCTGATTCCTGAGTGCTGGGATTAAAGGTGTGCGCCACCACGCCTGGCTGGAGCTTCTTTGTATAAAGTCCACCTCCAGAAGGGCTGCCCTTTCTAGAGAGTTCTTTCACCTGCCCCCATCAACTCTCCCTGGAAACACCCTCACAGACCTGCCCAAGAGTTGTGTCACTGACTTGATTCCTAATCTGAACAAGTTGACAACAGAATATAATGATCACAGGCTGAAGAGATGGCTCAGTAGTTAATGTGTTTGCCTGCAAAGCATTATGATCTGGGTTCCATTCCCCAGTACCCATGTAAAGCAAGATTCACAAAGTGGTGCATGTGTCTGGAGTTTGTTTGCAGTGCCTTGAGGTCCTATCATGCCCATTCTCTCTCTCTCTCTCTCTCTCTCTCTCTCTCTCACACACACACACACACACACTGTCTCTCTTGCATTGAAAATAAATGCCAGGTATGGTGGCACACACCTTTAATTCCAGCACTCTGGAGGCAGAGGTAGGAGGATCACCATGAGTTGGAAGCCACCCTGAGACTACATAGTGAATTCCAAGTCATCCTGGGCTAAAGCAAGACCTTATCTCAAAACATCAACATATAAAGATGAATATTTAAAAAAAAAAAAGAATGTGATTGGGCTGGAGAGATGGCTTAGAGGTTAAGGCACTTGCCTGCAAAGCTGAAAAAAGGACCTCAGTTCAATTCCCCAGGACCCATGTAAGCCAGATGCACAAGGTGGCACATGTGTCTAGAATTCATTCGTAGTGGCTGGACGCCCTGGCACGCCCATTCTCTCTCTCTCCCTCTTTCACTCTTGCTCTGCCTCTTTCCCTCTCTCAAATAAATAAATAAAAATAAAATATTTTTTAAAAAGAATGTGGTCATCACACCACCTTAATCAGCACAGCTGTGATTCCCTACAGGAGCCCGTAAACAGACTGGGTTGACTGGCATGCCCCGGTAGAAGGACAGATTATGGAGGGTTATTAGAGCCTCACCTGAGATTCCGGCCGCTCATTCATTCCTGCACACAACCCCCCTCCCCCTTTCCTGGACTGCATGTATTTCTGTTCGGTTGTTCATGGTCTCCCGAGGGGCTGGAGTACATAGGATGTCGAAGGTGAACTGAAGGTGTGACTCCATCTATGCAGCTTTTGGGATGGAACTTTTCTGTAAAGCAGCTATTGGGGTGCACCCACATCGCTGTTAAGTAGCCCCTCACCCATGTTCCTACGAGTAGGCCCAATAATCACACTGGTTCACTAAGCCAGACTTTGATGGATTCATTTCTCTGGTCTGTGGTTGGCGCCCACCCTGGCATTAGATCATGTCTAACCAGGAAAAGGTAACACGGGGAAGTTGTCATGAATTATGTCTGCTATGGTTTGAATGTGAAATGTCTCCGCAGGATTGTGGTTTGTTGGTTGGTTTGGGGTTGTCTGTGGCAGTTTCAAGTAGCCCCAGCTGGCCTCAAACTTGCTGCATAGCCAAAGATAACCTTGAAATCCTGATCCTCCTGCCTTCCCCCCCCGCCCCCCACCAAGTACTGGAATTATAAAGATGTGCCCCAACTCATGACAGTCTCATATGTTAAATGCTTGTGCCTCAGTTGCTGGTGCTGTTTGGGGCAGTTGTTGAACTTTTGGCATAGGTGAGGTCTGAAAGCAGATCATTAGAGGCAGGCCTTTGAGGGTTATAACGTAGGCTCTGCTTCTAGCCTCTCTCTGATCACTGGTCCACAGCAGTTTAAGGAGACTACAGCATACAGTCCCAACACCGTGAACTCCACCATGCCTTTCCTACCACAGTGGATTGAACCCCTCAGGAACTATGGTCCAAAATAATTCTTTCCTCCCTTAAGTTGTTTCGGTCAGGTATTTTGGTCAAAGCCACACAAAAGTAACTAATACAGTAGCTTTATGGCATGTGCAATTACTGAAATTTTATAAGAAACTGACTTTTATCAAAATCTGGGAAAGCTTTGTAGAATTTCCTTTTTCTCATTTGTAGAATAAGTCTGTTTGTTCTATCCCCAGTGCTTTGATCTCCTACTCCTTAGATTCTTTTTTAAAAAATGTTTTTTTATCATGGGCTACAAGAGGGCCTACACCTATTAAATTCTCTATAAAAAAAGTAAGGGTTATCTCATTTGTCCTGGTGCTAACTTATTCTCCATTGGAGAATCTGCTTCTCTTTTTCAGATAGACGTAGATCCTAAGGAGAGAGCCACCCCATCATACCTCAAAAGGGCCCCGGCTGAAACTAAGAAAAATTGGTGAAACAAGCAAGGGTGCTGTTTTCCTGATGAACCAGATACCAGCACAAGGGGGAAGGAGATCAACACAGAGAAAAATCAACTCCTACCAAATCAGAGAGCCAGAGCCTCAGAGGCCCCCAACACCTATCACTGAAGCACACCAAAAATGAACCCAACATGGCTCAGGGACATTTTGCGGAAGAGGGGGTGGAAAGAATGTCAGAGCCACATGTTGGGTCATGATATGCAGAGACATTTAGCTTACCCATAACTGTGGGCTAACTCCACAATGCATGACCCGTATACCTCAACAAGGAGGGGCCAAGGGGAGGGGGTAGGTCACGGATGAGCCTAATAATGGTACCAAACTGACTGTATTTGCTGAATACAGAACTAATTAATAAAAAAAATAGTAAAAAAAAAAAAAAACAAAGAAAATAACTGAAGAAATCGCTGCTATCTTTCCTGTAAAGGCACTACATTAAATAAATGGGTGTGTTTTGAAAAAAATAAAATAAAACAAAACATATTATTTATTTATTTGACAGGTGGGGGGCATGGGTACACCAGGAGCTCTTGCCACGACAACAAACTCCAGACACATGTACCACTTTGAGTCCTTTTCTGACCCATACCACATGAACATAAAATAGTTTTTAATTTATTTTGTTTATTTGAGAGAGGGAGAAAGAGAGAGAGAGAAAGAGGGAGGGAGACAAAGAGGGACAGAGAGAGAATGGGCATGCCAGGGCCTTCAGCCACTATAAACAAACTCCAGATGCATGCACCACCTTGTGCATCTGGCTCATGTGGTTCCTGAGGAATCAAACTGGGGTTCTTTGGCTTCACAGGCAACTGCCTTAACCGCTAAATCATCTCTCCAGCCCTGAACACAAAATCTTAACAAAATCGTGCACTCCTATTTGCATGCAGCTTTCAGACACCAGTACTCCCAACTTTGTCTTTCAACAAGATGCCTCCCTTAGACTTGGGCTACACAGAAATGCTGGTGTCTTCTTAGCACAGTAATAAGTCTGTTCCATGCTCTTGGTTATATTTGACACAGAACTTGATTATAGGTTGCTTTGTATCATTCTCAATTATTTCTCTTTTTTTTTTTTACTTTTATTTTTATTTATTTATTTATTAGAGAGAGAGAGAGAGGGAGGGAGAATGGGTGCGCTAGGGCCTCTGGCCACTGCAAGTGAACTCCAGATGCATGTGCCACTATGTGCATCTGGCTTACATGGGACCTGGAGAATTAAACCTACGTCCTTAGGCTTCGCAAGCATGTGCCTTAACCACTAAGCCATCTCTCCAGCCTTCAATTACTTTTAATTGTTTTTAATATTATTGATTTGAAAGCAGAGATAGAAATGTGGGGGGGGGAGGGAGAGAAGAGAAAGAGAGGGAGAGAGAGATAAGGAGCACACCAGGGTTTCTTTCCACCACAAACAAACTCCAGATCCATGTTTTAAGTGGGTACTGAGGAGCTGAACCTAGGCCATGAGGCTTTGCAAGCAAGCACTTTAACCACTGAGTTCTCTCCCCAACCCCTCAAGGTTTTCTTCTGGGGGGGGGGGGTTCGAGGTTGGGTCTCACTATAGCCCAGGCTGACCTGGAATTCACAATGTCATCTCAGGGTCGCTTTGAACTCACAGCAGCCTACCTACCTCTACTCCCAAATGCTGGGATTAAAGGTGTGTGCCACCACACCTGGTGCTATTGCTTCAAGGGCACAAATTTTGTCATTCCTATTTCATAAGCCCTCTGAAGTCTAGCAAAAATAACATGAAGTCCTTAAAACTTTAGGGATATTCTGCTAAAAACTTACTATACTTGGTAAATTCAGTAATTTATTTTTATTTATATTATTTGTGGTAGTAATTCTGGTGACCATAATGTATAATTAATACTGTTCTTATAATTGTACTTGTTATTGATTTCTCCAGGTGTTAAACACAGTTTATACAAAGCCATTGGACTTTAAACTGCACTGAGGTTATTTCCCAAGGTAATATTGCACCTTTTCTTGACATCTTAAAAAACCGTACTCAGCACATTTTGTAGGCTGATGAAATAAATTGCTCAAAACACTGGCATCTGTAGTGTGCATATCAATAAACATGTTTTATTTCCAATCATGCATCTCCCCAGTTTAAATTATGACCCATTCTGCTCAACTGGTCTTTACAGACTCCATAATTCGTGCTGTTCATGGTATTTCTTGAGTTGACAGTTGTGGGTTGTATTAACCTCCTAAATACCCAGCTTATAATTCTTATGGCCAGATGTGTTTTAGAATCTTGAATTTTCTAGATATTAGAAAGGCAGTGTGATGTCTAAGCCAAGAACCTTGTAGCAAGGGTCCCAACCAGAGCTGGGGTAGCGTCTGATCATAAAGAATATTAGTAGTCCTCAGTAAAATCTGGTGAGATCATTTCAAATAGCTTCACTCCTGCTAAGGCCAAGCATTGCTATAAATGAGGTCTGGCACTGAGGTTTCTGGTTCAGAGCTGCCTGTATTTTGCAATTGAAGGTGAGGCCTGATGGGCCCATAACTGTCTTGCATGTTGTACATAGATTAGGGTTGTCAGAGATTCCAGGCCCCAGGCCCCACCAGAGCCATTCATCTCTCATTCATTTGAGGACTATAATTCAAAACGCAGTCCATATTTGCTAAGGAGTTCTTGTGTGCCAGAACCATGGAGTGGCACCAGGCACTACTGCAGTGCTGTGAGAGTGTGATGGTTACGTTCTGTTGTCAACATGATCAGATTAGGAATCCACAGACACTCCTCTTGGGTGGGTCTCTGAGGTTGCTCCCAGTGAGGACTGACGGAAGGAGGAAGTCCTTCCTCCAGAGTGAGTCCTTCCCCAGAGCAGGTGGCCCTCCCAGAGGGGATGGTTTATGTAAGGAAGCTCTGGGAGAAAAGGACCCCCTCTTCCCACCTGGCTCCTGTGCTGCTGCTGCCTTCCAGCATAGACTGAAGAGCAGCAGCTCCCCAGGACGACCCCAGGCCTTCAGTGCTGGATTGGGACTGCTGAGGCTTCCAGCCTCGTGGACTGAGCAGCTACTGGGTTCCTTGACTCTTGGGCCTATAGACTGCAATACTTGGACTGCTATAAGGTAATCCAATAGATCCCCTTTTTAATAAAATTCCTCTTATTTGTTCTTCTGTTCCTCTAGAGAACCCTGACTAGCAGAGAGTGTTAAAGGAGAACAACACTGCCTGTCTGTTAACCAGCTTTGACTGCCATAATAAAATGCCACAGCTAGGTGACTTAAACAAAAGAGGATTTTTTTTTTTTTCTCACAGAAAAGGTTATGGCAGGCGTTGTAGTTACCTTCTTGTGGCTGAGACAAAACACCTGACCAAAAGCAGCTGAAGGGAGGAAAGGTGTTATTGTAACTTACTGTCTCGAAGGGAAGCTTCATGATAGCAAGGGTTCATGGCCTGAACAGAAGTTGGACATCACCTCTGCCACATTAGTTGGAAAACAGCACCAGGAGAGTGAACCAAGCTCTAGAAGGGGAAGGTGGTTATAACACCCCTAAGCCTGCCCTGACAACACACCTCCTGCAGCAAGACACCACCTCCCAGACTGCCATCAGCTGAGGACACATGAGTTTATTGGGGGCATCTTATTCAAACCACAACAGGGCTGGTTTCTGAGAAGGCCACTTTTCTTGGCTCTTCATATATGATATTTATATATTTATATTTAATTTTTTTCATTAGAGAGAGACGAGAGAGGGAAAGAGAGAGAATTGGCACACCAGGGCCTCAGACACTGCAATCGAACTCCAGATGCTTGCACCACTTAATGGGCATGTGCAACCTTGCACTTGCCTCACTTTTGTGCATTTGGCTTACGTGGGATCTGAAGAGAGATTGAACATGGGTCCTTAGGCTTTGCAGGCAAGTGCCTTAACTGCTAGACCATCTCTGTAGCCCCTTGCCATGTCTTCATATGGCCTTTTTGTGTGCCCAGACAGCAAGCAAGCACTGATGTCTCCTTTTCTTATACAGCCCTTTTGGCATCAGTGAACCTTAATTACCTCTCCAGAGGCTCCATCTTGAAACACAGCCAGACTTAGAGCTATGGTTAGGGATTCAACATGTGGATTTTGGGAAGGAAGCTGTCTCTAACTGTTTGCTTCTAGTAGCTCACAGCCTAGTAGTGGACACAGGCTAATCACAGCTAACCTGACAGAAAAGAGAAATAAAGAGTAGGGTGTCAGCCAGTCTGGGGAGCCTATTAGAGAATGATATTTGAGTTTGGCTCATGTTAAAGAAAAGCCTAGAACTCCACAAGGAAATTCGAGATGTAGAGACACTGTAGGACCCTAATTTAATTTGACTAAATCCATTTTGATCATAAGCTCCATCTTACCCTCCAGGTGACCCTGGCATCTAGACTTTATAGGCAAAACAAAGTTGTCAAGACAGACAGGTGAAGCTGGGCATGATGGCACATACCTTTAGTCCCAGCACTCAAGAGGCTTGTGCAGCCCTAAGTCCTTCAACCCCAGAGAGTCAAAGTATGCCTTACCATTTAAGGAGGGAACTTGATTCAATAACCACAGACATGAAGGAACAAATCGCCTTGCCCTTGAACCCACTTCCCTTGAACCCACTTTCTCCATCAGCTTGGCTAACTTGCCACCTCACTTTGATCCAAAAGCCCTGATTGATTTAGGACTCTAAAAGTAGAACAGAAGCAACATAGCCACCAGGACTGAGAGCTGGCTTAGCAGTTAAGGCACTTGCCTGCAAAGCCTAAGGACCTAGGTTCGACTCTCCAGATCCCACGTTAGCCAGATGCACAAAGGTGAGGCAAGCACAAGGTCGCACGTGGCCACTAGGTGGCACAAGCATCTGACATTCGATTGCAGTGGCTGAGGCCCTGGCACACCAATTTTCTCTCTGTGTGTCTCTCTCCATCTCTCTCTGACTTGTTAACAAAAAAGAAAGAAAGAAAAACAACAAAGATTGCCACCAGCCTTGAGCATGTGGTCAATATGTAAGACTTTTTGGTTAATGTTTTTATTTTTTATTCATTTATTTATTATTTGAGAAAGGAGAAAAAGAGAAGGGCATGACAGGGCCTCCTGCCACTGTCAATAAACTCAAGATGCATGTACAACTCTGTGCATCTGGCTTTGTGTGGGTACTGGGGAATCGAACCCAGGCTTCAGGCTTTTACAAGTTGTTGAACATGGGATTGATTGGGGCGACATGAAAGTAAAAGAAAGACTGACCTCAATAGCGATAGATTGTTCTTTATTAGAACAATAAAGGGCAACAGCCTCTCTGCAGGAATGGAGGATGTGTGCCCAGGCACAGCTGGGCCTAGGCTTTTATGGAGTCAGGGGCAGGAAAAAGGAACAAGCCGGAAGTGGGGGGAGATAAAAGGGAACAGGATTGTTCTCCCCAGTAGGCCTATTTATCTTTGTGGTCAGGCCTATTTTCTTCTTTTTTTTTTTTCTCTCAATTTTTATTAACATTTTCCATGATTATAAAAAATATCCCATGGTACTACCCTCCCTCCCCCCACTTTCCCCTTTGAAATTCCATTCTCCATCATATCCCCTCCCCATCTCAATCAGTCTCTCTTTCATTTTGATGTCATGATCTTTTCCTCCTCTTATGATGGTCTTGTGTAGGTAGTGTCAGGCACCATGAGGTCATGGATATCCAGGCCATTTTATGTCTGGAGGGAGGACGTTGTAAGGAGTCCTATCCTTCCTTTGGCTCTTACATTCTTTCTGCCACTTCTTCCGCATTAGACCCTGAGCCTTGGAAGGTGTGATCGAGATGTTACTCAGTACTCCAGTCACTTATTTCCAGCACTATGATACCTTCTGAGTCATCCCAAGGTCACTGCCATCTGAAAAGAGAAGATTCTCTACCCAAAGTGAGAGCAGCATTAATATAAGGGTATAAATATTAAGAAAAGTGCTTACTGGGCAGTTTGATAAGCATAGTATATACATTTTTCCAGACATCAGCAAATGTTACACCCCTAGGGCTCATGACTACCACTGTTTTAAGTTTTCAGTATCAGGGATGTATTCCCCCCCCCCCCCATGGAGCAGGCCTCCAGTCCAATTGGAGGGCAGTTGGTTTCCACCATGACAGACGTGCCAGTATTGCACCTGTTGGCTCATTTGGCCTGGCTGGCCAATTATAAGGCTTGCAGTGTCCACTGTTGAGTATCTTCACTGGTGGTATCTCTTTCTCCCATTGAACTACATGTAGAATGGCTTCTTCCAGCTTTCTGTCAGCTGGTCTACATGGAGGAGGTTATCAGCTCAGTTCCAGCAGAAGTTCTCAGTGGCCTTGCAGCCCAAGTATGTGGAGTCTTCAGCAATAGGGTCTTACCGTCTATTCCTGATGGGAAACCAAGGGCCTCGGCAATGGCCTATAATGTTTTGGGGGCATCAAGGACCTCCCTGGCCAACAACTCACTGGAAGATATCCCATCCCTGGCACTGAAAAATTTCTAACAACCATCTATGGATCCTGAGGGTTCCAATGTCCAAAACCAGAGGATTCCATATGATTTATTTGCATCCTCTTAGATTTTGATTAGCCCTCCCTCCACCTTTCCTTTACTCAATCTCTTCTCCTGACCTCACTTTGGGCCTTTTCACCTCCGTTAATCTATTCTTCTACTTACATATATACAATATCAACCTATTACATACCCTCTCCCCTTCCTTTCTCTTCCCTTTATATCTCCTTTTTAACTTACTCTGCTACTGAGTTTTTTCCTTCTCACACAGAAGTCCAATCATCTGTAGCTAGGATCCACATATGAGGGAGAACATGCGGCTCTTGGCTTTCTGGGTCTGGGTTACCTCACTTAGTATAATCCTTTCCAGAGCCATCCATTTTCCTGTAAATTTCATAACTTCATTTTTCTTTACCGCTGAGTAGAACTCCATTGTATAAATGTGCCACATCTTCATTATCCACTCATCAGTTGAGGGACATTTAGGCTGGTTCCATTTCCCAGCTATTATGAATTGAGCAGCAATAAACCTATTTTCTTTATAGTTTTTTGTTTGTTTGTTTTCGAGGTAGGGTCTCACTCTAGCCCAGGCTGACCTGGAATTCACTATGTAGTCTCAGGGTGGCCTCAAGCTCACAGTAATCCTCCTACCTCTGTCTCCCAAGTGCTGGGATTAAAGGCGTGCGCCACCACGCCCAGCTTTCCTTACAGTTTTGAAGCAGGGGTTTCTGTGCAATAGATGTTCTTATAATGTATTTACAACCTAGGGACTTTCTGGGTGGCTTTTGTTCTAAGCCTACACCTGGGGTCAGCTTGTCCAGTTGACCCATGACACATTAACCCTCCTTCACAAGCGAGCACCTTTAAACACTGAGCAGTCTCCTAGTCCAATATGTAAGTCTTTAAATTTCTTATTCCATGATATAGATAAAGAATGCAGGGGGCTGGAGAGATGACCTAGTGGTTAAGGTGCTTGCCTGAGAAGCCTAAGTTCAATTCCCCAGTATCCATGTAAGGCAGATGCACAAGGTGGCACATGCATCTGGAGTTCGTTTACAGTGGCTGGAGGCCCTGATGTGCCCATTCTCTCCCTTTCCTTTCTCTCTCTCTCTCAAATAAATAAATATTTTTTAAAAATACATGACTTGGGCTGGAGAGATGGCTTAGCTGGTTAAGCGCTGGCCTGTGAAGCCTAAGGACCCAGGTTCGAGGCTCGATTCCCCAGGACCCACATTAGCCAGATGCACAAGGGGGTGCATGCGTCTGGAGTTCGTTTACAGTGGCTGGAGGCCCTGGCGTGCCCATTCTCTCTCTCTCTCTCTCTCTCTCTGCCTCTTTCTCTCTGTCACTTTCAAATAAATAAATAAATAAATAAATAAACATGACTTGAGGCTGGAGAGATTGCTTAGTTGTTAAAATGCTTGCCTGCAAAGCCAAAGGACCCAAGTTCAAATCCCTAGTACCCATGTAAAGCCAGATGCACAAGGTGGTGCATGTGTCTGGAGTTTGTTTGCAATGGCTATAGGCCCTGGTGTGCCCATTCTCTCTCTGTCTGCCCCTTTCTGTCTCTCTCTAATAAATAAATAAAATATTTAAAAAATTTTAAAAATTGACTAAAAAAAAGAACGTAGGGCTGGAGAGATAGATGGCTTTGCTGTTAAGGCGCTTGCCTGCAAAGCTTAGCCACGTGGGTTCAATTCCCCAGTACCCATATAAATCCAGATGCACAAAGTGGTACATGTGTCTGGAGTTTGTTTGCAGTGGCTGGAGGCCCTGGCTGTGCCCATTCTCTCTGTGTGTCTGTCTTCTCTCTGTCTCTTTCTACTTGCAAATAAATAAAAATATTTCTTAAAAGAATGCAAAACCCTCAAACTAACTTCGGAAGCCCTTCCTCTGCTCTAGGCCGATATCTGTGGCTCCTGGAAGCTAACGGACATTTCCAGTGCTGAGCCAGGAGCTCCAGCAACATTTACGTGTCACAACCTCCAAGGATAGGCTGCTGGACAGCTGCGGCTGTGTGCTTCCCCCTCACCCAGCTGGCCACGCCAGGGACCCTCTTTCACCTGTTCCGTCCTACGTCCTAGCTTCCCGTTGCCCACACATTCCAGTGCTGCTGGGGTTAGGTGGTCGTTTGTAGGATTCTGAGGGCCACCTGTTGGACTAGAATTAGGACTGGGGCCAACTGAGGCAATGTGAAAATGAAGACAGAGAACCGCCCTCAACAGTGACGGGTTGTTCTTTATTCAGAGCAAAGGACAGCGAAGGACAACAGTTCCCCATGGGTAGAGACAGACGTCACCTGGTATAGCAAAGCTGGGCGTTTTAAAGGGCCCGGGGTGGGAAAAGCCATGGGCAGGAATAGGGGTAAAGTTAAAATTTTTTTTTTTTACACCATCCCTCCATTTGAATCTTTTGGTTAGGCTAGAGATGGAAAGAGCAAATGGGAGTGAAGAATAGGGAAGATAAGATGGGAACAAGGCCATGTCTTCTGCTGACTGGTTTCCTAAGTGCACCAGCCTGGCAACTGTGGCTCTGAGGTCAGGCGTATCTGAATTACGGGCCTGATTTTCTGTTCTCAGGGCTCTGGTCTCTGAATGACAGATGTTCTTATGACACTGAGGTCCAAGGAGGGACTTTATGGTCTACAGGAATTTTCTTTGTTTCTAGGCCTCCACTGGGGTCAGTTTGTCCCAGTGACTTATTAACCCTTCACACATCAAACACGTGCCACGCATCCCTCTCCCGTATTGCCTCGCCACTTTTCCCATGACCTCTTTGCCTCTCCACCTGGAAAGCGGGGAGCCCGAACCAGAAACAGGATAAACGCCCTCACTACTACACTGTGCACTGCACATCTGATGGGTTTTCTAGGATTCTAGGGGTTTTTGTTTCCTTGCTTTGCTTTTGTTTGTTTGTTTGAGACAAGGGGCCTCAAACTTACTATGTAGCTGAGGATGACCTTGAACTTCTTAGCTTCCTAACTACATCTCCTTCGTGCTTAAATCATAGGCATGTAACAAAGGGTAGTGCTGGGGTTCAAACCCAGGGCTTCGTGTCTGCTAGTCAAGGACTATGCCCCAGCCCCTGACAGGCTTCCTAGAGGATCCTTCAGAAGAACCCCAAGTGCAGTGAGACTCGGCCACCTGCCAAGGTGACCACCCCCTCACTCACCCTGTGCGAGTGTCTGTTCTTCCTCCCACGGTGCCCTGCTTCATGGACCTCCTACCAAATTACTTAGGTATGCCTGCATCCTCATCTTGGGCTCTTACAGGAGAAGCAAACCCAAGATGATTTCTCACCTGTCGAGAAAAGGCTTTTATTTATAGATCTACTTTTGTTTGTGTGGTGGTGGTGGTGAGTGTTATATGCACTGCACGTGCACATGTATGTATGTAGGAAGCACTCCCTGTGCTTGCCCGTGACCAGAGCTCAATACCCAGGTATCCCATGCCATTATTCTTCCTCCTGTTCTTGTTTTGAGCTGGAGTCGCTTACTGTAAGATGTAAACTGTAGTTTATTTTTATTGTTTCAAGGCCATGATCTGTACTGCAGCTTCTAATCTGTATTGTAAGTCATCTCGTGTTTCCTTTTATTTCCATAGCAAAGCTGTAGGCATCTGTCTGCTAGCCGTTTATTTCTGTTTCTGTAAAACTTGCCTATCACATATTCAACTTCTCTGGCACTAGGCCAGGTCTCTGAGCTCTGAGAATTAACAATAATGAGAGTAACCCAAGATAAGGTATATAAGCTCTGAACCACCAAGAATCAGGGTCCAGGCTTTGGAAGAGATTCCCCTGGGCCCATGCTGGCATGAAAACAGATTCTCCACTGCCTCTGGTGCCAGTTCTATAAGTCTCAGTTTCCTGTATCAGCTTGATGCATTTGGCGCAGGAAACTCCTGCGTGCCCTGTGTCGGCAGATCAGGCTGGCCCCTTGTGCCCTGTCACTGTGGAGCTAGGCTGTAGCTAGGAGCAGCCCTGAGGACACCTAGAAGGTGCCAACCAGCCTCTTTGCTCAAGATCCACAGTCCATTGGCTCTGGCCTGTGCTATCAGACTGTGCTCTGCCTGGCAGACCTAACAAGGACCTAACATTATCATTGCCAGAATCCGGGGTGCAGGTAGGGTCCCCATCTTGGTTCTTATTCTTGGAGAGCTTTAGCAGCAGGGGGTTCAGGGTTCTGCAACTGCCATCCAAGTCTGCTGCGGCTGCATGGCTGCCTTCTCATGGGTGTGGTGGATCCACGGCTTGACATCTGCAACTTTAAGAGCAAGGAGTGGTTAGGATAACTTGGTTTGCCCCTCCCACCTGGGGTCTAAGCGTTCCTGGACTGGGATCTTTACACAGACCCAGTCTCCTGGGCTCTACGAATGCGGGGTGGGGGGTGGTCGTGACGGGAGGGGGCGGATTTAGATGACCAGCAATTTCCTTTGCAGTGTTGACTAAGTCCTTTAAGAACCGTTGGAGGTGAGTTTGTCCATACTCCTGGAGGTCCCTGGAGTCTCCCAGGAGCAGCAGTGGAGGGCACCTGAACAGAATTTCAAAAGGGGAAAAAATACACATTCATGGGGTGCATATCACACTCAACAGTAAAATCGGCAGAATTTCTGGCCAAGGAAGGCCTGTTCCTGGTGGGGCTTGACCATTGCAGTCCCCAAGGCCCTGTTCATCCCCTGGACCAGACCTGAGCACTGGGGGTGGTACTGCATGCGTAGATTCCAGGTTAGTCCCATCGCTTTGGGCACCTGAACAATGTTGGTGACAAAACCTGGGCCATTGTCTGACCTGACACTCATTGGGATCCCAAAGCGTGGAATGATCTCTCTGGCCAGGACATGGGACAGCTCTTGGGCCTTTCCTGTGCGGGTGGGGAAGGCGTCTACCCTGCCTGAAAGGGTACAGACTATAATTGGCAAGTACGGATATCCTTTACGGGGCTGGATGTCCAAGAAGTGCAATTCTAGATGCTCAAACGGATAGGATTCTTGTCTTTGTGGCAACAATGGAGTCCAGGGCCCCTGCTTGGGGTTCTTTTGTACACACCGCAGGCAGGCTCTGCTGGCCTGCTGCGCTAACACTGCCCAGCTCGGTCACCAGGGATCTCTGCAGCAGGTCTTGTAAGACCATCTTTCCCACGTGAGTCACTTCATGGGCCTGCTGGACGAGGCTGGGTGCAGCCCCCTTGGGACTATTATTTTCTCACATGAGCTAGCCCCTCCCAATTCTCTGTTGCTCCGTGATCTTTTGCCTCTTTTCTTTCACTTGGGTTGATAGGGCTGCTCTGGGAGCGCTGGGAGCATGAAGCAAACCTTCCCAGAGGCAGTGGGTGGGTCCATAGGGCAACGTCTTCATGGAGGGCTACTTGTTTGGCTGCCTGGCCTGCCAGCTGGTTTCCCTGACTTACCCGGTCCTGGTTCCTTGTGTGAGCTTGGCAGTGCCACACTGCTATGGCCTGAGGGGCCCAGGCAGCTTCGGAGAGTTGGGGGATTTGGTCACTGTCTTTGATTTCTTTGCCCCCTGAGGCGAGCAGTCCTCTCTCTCTCAATATATTGCTCTGTGGGGCTGCAGGAATGGCTTTGCAGTTAAGGCGCTTGCCTGCAAAGCCAAAGGACCTCGGTTCAATTCCCCAGGACCCACGTAAGCCAGATGCACAAGGTGGCACACGCATCTGGAGTTTGTTTGCAGTGGCTGGAGGTCCTGGTGTGCCCATTCTCTCTCAAATAAATAAAAACAAATATTAAAAAGTATATTGCTCCATGGATGTTCAGGGTGGTGAAAGCATACCAAAAGGCAGTGTTTCCCGTGAGGGCAAGCGCTCCTGTAAGTGCATGGAGCTCAGCTTTTTGGGCAGGCCAGTCACCGGAAAGCTGACCTTCCCCACAGCAGTTACTGCATACCCAGCACAGTACTCTTCCTATGGCAGACTTCAGCACCCGTCAGTAAAACGTTGACCATGGCCGCCAGTTCCTGGAGGCAAGGGGGCCATCCAGAGTCCACTGGGCCTGGTCTTTTGGACAAGTATGCCACTGGTCTATTCCATGGGCCTAGCCACTGGGTTAGTACCCCGACCCCAACTCCCCCTTTTTCATGTCCATAGAGGGCAAAGGAGCAGCTGACATCTGGGAGTTCCAATGCAGGAGCCTCGCTTAGTCTTTTTTGAGTTGGTCAAAAGCATCCACTTCCTTCTTTTCCCACTTTAGTGGGTCCTTGGTGGGCCCTTGGAGGGCACTGTGGAGAGGCTTAGTGATGATGGAGAATTCTGGGGTCCAGAGTCAGGAAAATCCCACTGCTCCCTGAGTTGTCTCTTAGTTTGGGGGTGGGGGTACTGGATGATCACTCATTTTCATCCTTCCTCTGGTTTCCTCTGTCCCCAGTTGAGGTGATACCCCAAGTAGGTGACTTCCTCCCGACAGATCCGAGCCTTCTTCTTAGAGACCTTGTATCCAGCCTCTTGTAGGAAATGCAGCCGCTCTTCAGTGCCCTTCTCACAAACCATTTTTGGGGGTGTTATACCAGCACATCATAACATACTGCAAGATGGTGCGCCCAGCCGGTCAGCAGGTTTCCAAGTCCTTCGCTATTGCCTCTCCAAAAAGGCTTGGAGAGTTTTTGAACCCTTAACGCAGACAAGTCCACCTCAATTGCCCCTTTGAACCCGTCTCTGGGTCCTCCCACTCAAAGGTGAACAGGGATTGGCTTATTTCTGCTAGCCTTAGGCAGAATAAGGCATCCTTCAGGTTCAGGCACATGAAGATAGTGGTCTTTTGGGGTATCAGAGTCAGCCAGGTGTATGGATTGGGGACCATGGGGTGCAGGCTCTCAGAGGCATCATTGACCCTATGGAGGTCTTGGGTTGGCTGATAATCACTGGTTCCTGTCTTTTTTACTGGCAGCAAGGGAGTGTTCCATGGAGAATGGATTTCTGGCAGGACCCCCTCATCTTTGAATCTTTTGATGTGGGAAGCTATCCCAAGCCGGGCTTCCAGTGAAATCAGATATTGTCTTTGCCTCACCAGGGTGGCACCTGGTTTTAGTGCCACCACTACTCGTGGGTGGCCCCTGGCAAGGCCAATTCTTTCTTTTATGTCCCAGACCTGGGGTAACCTCTCCAGGTGCCAGTTAATATTTGTGGTGCATTAGTCTTTTCCTTTGTTGGTGCCTCCTGGTGAAGCCTCCACTCCTCTTCTGGGTGAACTTCCAGCATCAACACAGGCAGGTCAGGGTTGGTCACAGGGCCCAAGTCCATGGTCACTGTAGTGCCCAGTTTAGGTAGGCTCTCCCTAGTAGAGGTCCCAGGGCATCAAGCACAGACAGGAATTGATGGCAGACCTGGTATCCTCCTGCTGAGCAGTCTCACAGCTCACAGAATGGATATTTCTTGGTGGACCCCATTCCCCTGTGATAGTGACAGTCTTTGGTGAGTCTTCCAGTAGGGGTCATCACAGTGGTGATAGCTGCCACAGTGTCCAGAATGAGGTCCATGGTTTGACCCCCCCCCCAGATCAATTTTGACCATGGATTCTTAGGGGGCAATCACAATTAAGCCCAGTCATCAGTCCAATTCAGAGTCCCAATTAGGGCTATTGATGTTAGGGCCTGCACCTGATTAGAAGCTGTGACTTCTACTGGTTTGAATGTATCTTTCTCCAGAGGTCTTTTCCTGGGCGTACTCCCTCCCTCCCCCTATTCCAAGCATTCATTCTTCCAACGCCCTCTATTCTTGCAGTAAGCACATTGGTCTTTGACTAAGGGAGGAGGGCATTGCGTTCCTCCCTTTGTCTCTGTCCTGAATCTGTGGGGGTCCATAGCCTCCTTCATGTCAGCTGTGAGTACTCAAGCCCTCCTCTCATCTAGTCTATCCTTTTCCTTTCTGGCAGTAGCCTTTCTGTTCGCAACTAACTTGGAAGTAATTTCAAGAAGTTCACTTATGTTCTTTCCTGCAAATCCTTCCAGACATTACAATTTGTACCTCACATCATAGGCTGACAGAGTTATGAAGACTGTGTTCACCATTGACCAGCCTTCAAGAACCTCTGGATAAAATGGGGTGTATCTGTGATATGCATCACAAAGTCTCTCATAAAATTCACTAGGGGGTTCTTGTTCTCCCTGGATCACTTCACTAACTTCCATCAGGTCGATGGCACTGTGTGCTCCTGCCCTAGATCTTTCAATAATAGCTTGTCTCGTCTGGTTGAGAGACGGGGCCCCTGCATATGTATTTGGGTCTCAATCTGGCTGGACATTAGGCAGGGCCTCATTTGCAAAGCCTTCTGGGTTCATTGTCCCAGCTGGAGCCACGCGATCTCCATGTTCTCGCTGCCTGGAGGACCCATAGCGTTGCTTCAGAGTCAAAGAGTATGGTGAGGAGCGGCCAGCAGTCATCCCAGGTTGGCCTGTGGACCTCCATAACGGAGGACAACAAGTCTATCATGGCCCGAGGCTTCTCAGAGTAGGATGGGGTGTGCTGCTGCCAGTTTAAGAGGTCAGTGGTGGTGAAGGGCTGATAGATGAGAGTTGCTGACCTGGTGATGTAACTGCCATCCTCCTGTAGGAGGGGTGGCCTGGCATCTCCTGCAATGGGCAGAGGGGCAGGGTTCTTCTCTGAATTTTAGTCCGATGGAGAAGGGGGAGGAGCCCCATGTAGTTACCAAGTCTAGCAGGACCATTCGTTAGAGAGTTGGGGTTGGTGCCATTGGTAGAGTTGGGTCATCAAGGATAGAGTCAAGAGGAGCCTCAGCCAGGTGGTTGGCAGGAGAGGGCTGTTCATCACGGGCTCTGGGAGCTGTGGCTGGTAGGGAAGAAGTGCAGTGTCTTCCTCTGTCATGGCCGGGTATGGCACCAGTTTTGGTTTTGTGGGTTCAGGTTTGGTGCTTCTTGCAACTAAGATAACTTGGGGCTAGGGGCCTGGGGTTGAGTAATGGAGCCATCCTGATGGGTCCCTGACATGCAAATACCATGAGGTGATGTGCAAGAAATGGTCCAGATGGCCTGGCATTCCCATGAAAATTTCTCAGACCCTATTAAAGAGGGCCAAGTCCAAAGTTCCATCTGATGACCATCTGACATGGACCTCGGGCCAGTCAATGTCACATAGCGTCCTCAATTTAGAAGGTTTCATCTTGATTCCACAGTCGCCAGAAAAACCCCACTTGAAATGTTCAAGCATGGTCTGCAGGACAGTCCAAGGACGACCCTAGGAGTGTATGGAGCCCATGGGGGAGTGAAACAGGGGACGGCGATTTCCTAGCAGGAATTTTACATGTTCCTAACCCTGTGTGCTGTGTAGGATGGGATGGAGAGAACGAGTTTCTCCCTCAAGCAGATGCCCCCTGGCCGGACCCCTGGAGGGAACTTAAGGAAGCCTTACCACAGGGCCACACGTGTACACCTCGTGCCTGGTCAACCCCTCTATTTTGGAGGGGTAAGTGCCCACTAAGGTGAAATAGCTTCCAAGGGAACTACATGTTAGGGCCTAATCAGATCCCATAGCCACAGGGCCATGGGGCCATTACAGTCATTCACACATTCATTCACCATTCACTCAGAAGTTATACATTCCCATTTTAATTTTTTGTTTATTTTTATTTATTTATTTGAGAGAGACAGACAGAGAGAGAAAGAGGCAGAGAGAGAGAGAGAGAGAGAGACAGAGAAAGAATGGGAGCACCAGGTCTCCAGCCACAGCAAACGAACTCTAGACGCGTGCGCCCCCTTGTGCATCTGGGTAATGTGGGTCCTGCGGAATCGAGCCTTGAACCTGGGTCCTTAGGCTTCACAGGCAAGTGCTTAACCACTAAGCCATCTCTCCAGCCCTTAAGAAAGATTTTTTGTTTATTTTTATTTATTTATTTGAGAGTGACACAGAGAGAGAGAGAGGCAGATAGATAGAGAGAGAGAGAATGGATTCCCATTTTAAATTCCTGTTCTCCCTGACCTGTTACAGAGACCAGTGCCATCTCCGTTCAACTTGGAGGTTTCAGATGCAGTCCCCTGTGGGGTGATCAAGCCTGCACTGGCTCCCAGTGCCTAGCTAGCCCCGGGTTCTACCTTGTCCAGATGTCAGCCCTACTCTTATCTTCTTCCACCCTGAGAGTCTGGTCCAGAGCACCACAGTCCTCCTAGGCTGCCTGGAAGGGGTCCCCAGAATACCATCAGAGGTGCACACTTCCTGGTTCTAGGGACCTCTGATGGGCTGCTGAGCCTGGGAGGGGCAGCCCCTTGACCAAAGTGGGGGTTGGGGAGGGGCTCTCACTGCAGCCTCCAAATGATGCAGGAGATGCCCCTCAAGAAATTGACCTGACACCAAATTTGCCCAGAGCCAAGATAGCCCCTGAAAGACTCTGGCCTTGAACTGCACATGTACTTTTAATTTATAGTTCCAGGGAAATGCGATAGCAAGGAAGTGAATGTTCCAGAGGCAGATACATGACGATTAGCAGCTGCAGTCAGCACAAGTAAGTTGGGAGGGGTGTACCAAGGGGACATTTCCAAACTCAGTCGTGGCAATCATATAGTTCTTATGTTTTACAAGCAGGACTGGTTGGCCACATGTCCCTGGGCAAGAACGGGGGTTGACTATGGACTGACATAATGGCCTCGGGCCTTCTTTCCTAACAACTTTGTAATTTTCCATGGTTCCTCCTGGCTCTGCTTCTGGGGCTTCCCTGCCTTCCAAAACTGGGGAGCAGGGCGGTGGGGGGAGTGGCTGCGGGCATAGAGAATCTCAGGGTCTTGGTCCCAGGATGGTGGTGGATGAGTCCCAAGTTGCTGAAGACAGATGGGGACCCCTTATAAGAAACTTATAATAATGGTTTAAAGTTTACTTTATCTCTCTCTGGTTCTATGGGACTGATAACAGAGAACAGCCCAAAGATTTATGCTTAGATTCAGAAGTACTCAGTACTGAATTTGTCAGAAAATTTCTAATACTGTTCTAACCTGTTTTCATACTTTAAAAAAATGTGTTTGAAGGGCTAATAAGCCCCTGAGAAAACTGACCTTGGTAGAAGCAGAAAATTCCTGTGGACCATGGACGTCCCTGGACCATAGCATGATAAGGATCACCTGATATAGAGACGACGGCTCTAAAACCAGACCTGTGATTCTAAGGTACCCAGGTTTGGCCTCAAGAACCATGATTAGCAGGCTGATCCACTGGGGACAAGAAGTGGCCTTACCCTCCCTCCCATTTGCTGTCTCTATCCCTGGCCTAACCAGGAGGCAAACAACCCAGCAGGTGGTCATCTTCCCCATTCTTCATCTCCACTCAGCAGGCAGAAAGGCCACACATCCTTTTTTAACTTCACCTCCATCCCAACTCACCCCCCTTTAAGTTCCCCAGCTCTGCCACACTCAAACAGTTCCCACCCCAGGGGAGACCTACCACCCGCCCTCTTGTCCTTTGCTCTAATAAAAGACAGTCTACTGCTGTTGAAGGTTGGTTTCTTTCTCTCCTTGATTTTTCATGTCGCTCTAGTCAATCCTGGGTTCCAACAACTGGTGCTGACTTCCGGTTCCCTCTGGAAGACTTTTCCCCCTACCTCTTGGCCCACTGGACTGAGGGGATTGGCAGCTCACTTGTTTAGACCGAGGAGTTCTGACCAGGGCAACTCACTGTTGAACATCCAAAAATCCCTTGAGAGCTTAGCCAGACCTGTGACGGCCCTTTCCAGGGTAGTCTACAGGGCCAAACTTTGCTCTGACTCTCTCGCCTTCCTTGTTCTCCCCTCTTTCACACAGTGTGAAAGCTCAAATGTCCACGCTTACTATAAGGACTAAACAGTTGCATGCACATGACCTGAAGCCTCTGGATTTCTAGCCTTTGTCTTCGTAAGCAGTGCAAGTTCTGTTCTGGTATCTTTATTGATAAGTTGAGTAAACTCAGTTCTCAGTCTTTTGTGCCCCCGACCCCCCACATTTAATTCTTTATTCACTTTCCTATTCCTTCCGACCTCCAGCAGAGAGGTCTCTTGTCATTTGATTTTCCCATTCATCCAACGCCTCACCAAATGCTCTTAAGGTAAGGCCCAGACACAGTTTAGAGGCGCCCTGGACTGTTATTCTCCCAGACCCCAGGGGTCCTCCGGCTCTCTTGTCTCCAGCTTTTGCTCCCAGAGGGTGAAGATTGGGCACAAACTTCCCTACTCCTAGGATCTCTGTTCTAGTTCTAAGCCTCTATTCCAAATCTATTTTGGCATTAAGTGACAACTTGCTACCAGAATCTAACCCTATGCATTACCAATCTGTAAAAATTGGGAAAATGGACTCTAAGCTCTCTATACCCAAGGACACTACCTTGGGTTGTCTAAAATCAAATCTAAAATCATTAGGCCTGACTGACCTTTAAGCCAAGCTTAAAAAATGTTTTATTTATTTGTTTGAGAAAGAGAGAGATAGACAGACAGACAGATAGACAGATAGATAGATAGATAATGGGTCTACCAGGGACTCTAGCCACTGCAAATGAACCCAGACACATGCGCCACCTTGAATATCTGGCTTACATGGGTATTAGGGAATCAAACCTATGTCCTTAGACTTCGCAGGCAAACACCTTAATGGCTAAGCCATCTCTCCAGTCCAAAGCCAAACTTTTTAAATTTATTTTTTTTATTGACAACTTCCATAATTATGGACAATAACCCATGGTAATTCCCTTCCTTCCCCCACTTTCCTCTTTGAAACTCCACTCTCCATCATATCCCCTCCCCATCTCAATCAGTCTCTCTCTTATTTCATCTTTTCCTCCTGTTATGATGGTCTTGTATAGGTAGTGTCAGGCACTGTGAGGTCATGGATATCTAAGCCATTTTGTGTCTGGAGGAGCACATTGTAAGGAGTCCTACCCTTTCTTTGGCTCTTACATTCTTTCTGCCACCCCTTCCACAATGGACACTGAACCTTGAAAGGTGTGATAGAGATATTTAAGTGAGCACTCCTGTCGCTTCTTCTCAGCACCATGGTGCCTTCTGAGTCAACCCAAGGTCACTGCCATTTGAAAAGAAAAGCTTCTGTAACCAAAAGTGAGAGTAGCATTAATATATGGGTGTTAACATTAAGAGAAGTACTTACTGGGAAGTTTGGTGATCATGATATATACATTTAGCCAGACATCAGCAGATGTTATACCCTTAGGGCTCATGACTATCCCTGTCAGAGGTTTTTAGTATCAGGCATGTAGGCCCTCCTGTGGAGGGGACCTCCAGTCAAATCAGAGAGTGGTTAGTTTCCCCCATAACAGACATGCCACTATTGCACCTGTTGGCTCGTTTGGCCTGGCTGGTCAAATTGAAGGCTTGTACTGTCCACTGTTGAGTATCTTCACTGGTGATTTCTCTCTCTCCCACTGAACTGCATGCAGCATAGCTTTTTCCAGCTTTCTGTCAGCTGGTCTACATGGAGGAGGTTTTCAGCTCAGCTCCAGCAGGATTTCTCAATGACATTGTAGCCCAAGTATGTGGAGTCTTTAGCAATAGGGACTTGTCATCTATTCCTGGTGGGGAACCAAGGGCCTTAGCCATGGCCTGTAATGTTTTTGGAGCATCAGGGATCTCCCCTGGCCAAGAACTCACTAGAAGGTATCCCATCCCTGGCACTGAAAATTTTCTAGTAACAATCTATGGCTTCTGGGTGTTCCTTTGTCCAAAAAAGTATGTTTCCACATGTGGTGGTTTGATTCAGGTGACCCCCATAAATATAGGTGTTCTGGATGCTATGTTCCCCAGCTAATGGCAATTGGAAATTAAAGCCTCCTGGAGGCAGTGTATTGTTGCAGGCAGGCTTATGGGTGTTACAGCCAGTTTCCCCTTGCCAGTGTTTGGCATACTCTCCTGTTGCTATTGTCCACCTTATGTAGGCCAGGGTGATGTCCACCCTCTGCTTATGCCACTGTTTCCCCCTGCCATCATGGAGCTTCCCTTCGAGCCTGTAAGCCAAAATAAACTCTTTTTTCCCTCACAAGCTGCTCTTGGTCAAGTGTTTTCTGGAAGCAATGCAAACCTGACTGAAATACCATATGACTTATTTGTATCCTCTTAGATTTTGATTAGCCTTCCCCCACTTTTCCTATACTCAATCTCTTCCCCTGACCTCACTTAGGCCTTTCCACACCTATTAATCTGTTCTTCTACTTACACATATACAATACCATCCTCTTAAGTCCCCCCTCCCTCCCTTTCTCAGCCATTATATCCCCTTTCTAGCTTACTGGCCTCTGCTACTGAGTTTTATTCCTACTCACATAGAAGTCCAATAATTTATAGCTGGGATCCACATATGAGAGAGAACATGTGATGTTTGGCTTTCTGAACCTGGGTTTCCTCACTTAGTATAATCCTTTCCAGATTCATCCATTTTCCTGCAAATTTCATAACTTTATTTTTCTTTACTGCTGAGTAGAACTCCATTGTATAAATGTGCCGCATCTTCATTATCCACTCATCAGTTGAGGGACGTCTAGGCTGGTTCCATTTCCTAGCTATTGTGAATACAGTGGCAATAAAATGGTTGAGCAAGTATCTTTAAGGTAGTGAGACAAATCCCTAGGATATATGCCTAGGAGGGGTATAGCTGGGTCATATGATAAATCTATTTTTATCAGTCCCAGGAACCCTCCACACTGATTTCCATCATGGCTGCACCATTCCCACCAACATTCCCACCAACAGTGTAGAAGGGTTCCTCTTTTTCGGCATCCTTGCCAGCATTTATTGTCATTGGTTTTCATGATGGCAGCCATTCTGACAGGAGTGAGATGGAATCTCAAAGTATTTTTAATTTGTATTTCCCTGATGGCTAGGGATGTAGAACATTTTTTAAGATGGTTATATGCCATCTATATTTCTTCTTTTGAGAACTTTCTATATAGTTCCATAGCCCATTTTTTTAACTGGGTTGTTTGATTTCTTATTATTTAGTTTTTTGAGTTTTGTATATCCTGGATATAATCCTCTGTCAGATGTGTAGCTGGCAAAGATTTTCTTCCACTCTGTAGGTTGCCTCTTTGCTCTATTCACAGTGTCTTTTGCTATAATTTCATGAGGTCCCAGCGGTTGATCCGTGGTTTTATTTCCTGGTCAACTTTGCCAGTACTAATATATTGAAGGGTTTCTCCCATTTTTTCCTCTAGCAGTTTCAGAGTTTCAGGTCTGACATTAAGGGCTTTGATCTATTTGGACTTAATTCTTGTGCATGGACAAAGATAAGGATCTATTTTTATCCTTCTACAGATACATATCCAGTTTTCCCAGCACCATTTGCTGAATAGGCTTTTTCTCCAATGGGTATTTCTGGTATTTTTGTCAAAGATCAGGTGGCTGTAGCAGCCCAGACTTACATCTGGATCCTCTATTCTGTTCCATTGATCTACATGTCCATTTTTTGTGCTAGTACCATGATATTTTTGTTTACTATGACTCTGTAATATAGGTTAAAATCAGGTGTGGTGATACCACCAGCCTTATTTTTATTGCTCAAAATTGTTTGAGATATTTGAGGTTTTTTGAGCTTCCAAATGAAATTTTGGATTGTTTTTTCTATTTTTGTGAAGAATTTCATTGGAATTTTGATAAGGATTGCATTCAATGTGTAATTGCTTTTGGTAAGATTGCCATTTTCATAATATTGATTCTTCCAATCCAAGAACAAGGGATGTTTTTCCATTTCCTAGTGTCTTCTGAAATTTCTCGCTTGAGTACATTAAAGTTTTCATTGTTGAGATCCTTCACTTCCTTGGTTAAATTTATTCCAAGGTACTTAATTTTTCTTATGCAGTTGTGAATGAGAGTGATTCTCTGATTTCATCCTCTGTGTGTTTGTTGTTAGCATATAGGAAGGCTACTGATTTCTGTGTATTTATTTTGTATCCTGCTACATGGCTGTAGGTGTTTATCAGCTCTAACAGTTTGCTGGTAGAGTTTTTAGGGTCCTTTATGTATAGAATCATGTCATCTGCAAATAATGATGACTTGATCTCTTCCTTTCCAATTTGTATTTCTTTTATGTGTGTCTCTTGCCTTATTGCTATGGCTAAGACTTCCAGTACTATATTAAATAAAAGTGGGGACAGTGGACACCCTTGTCTTGTTCCTGATTTTAGTGGAAAAGCTTCCTGTTTTTCCCCGTTTAGTAATATGTTGGCTGTAGGCTTGTCATAAGTAGCCTTTATTATGTTGAGATACGTTCCTTCTATTCCCAGTCTCTGTAGGACTTTTCTCATGAAGGGATGTTGGATTTTGTCAAATGCTTTCTCTGCATCTAATGAGATGATCATGTGATTTTTGTCCTTCAGTCCATTTATAGGCTTCCTATATCTGTATTGGCATCACTTTTACTACTTGGGTGAAGTTCTATGATTTTGTTGAAAACGCCTTTGGAATGAATTTCTTCTCCTTCTACTATGCCCTGATTTCTTATGTTTGATCTCTTCATAGTGTCCCGAATGTCTTGAAATTCCCATTCATGTCTTCCTATTAGTTTGTCTTTCTCTTTGTTGGACTATATTAGATCTGCCATATGGTCTTCTCATTTAAATATTCTGTCCTCTCCTTCATCCATTCCACTGGTGAAACTTTCTACAGAGTTTCCTATTAGACTTACTCTGTTTTTCACTTCTAGTATTTCTAATTGTATTTTTTTCATTCTTTCTTTCTTTTTTTTTTTTTTTTTTGGTTTTTTGAGGTAAGGTCTCACTCTAGCCCAGGCTGACCTGGAACTCACTATGTAGTCTCAGGGGTGGCCTTGAACTCGCGGCGATCCTCCTACCTCTGCCTCCCGAGTGCTGGGATTAAAGGCATGCGCCACCACGCCCGGCTTCTTTCTATTTTCTTACTCATGTTTTGTATTGACTTCCTTATGTCATTCAGTTGGTTTCCTGTGTTCTCATTCAGGAGTTGGTTTTCTTCTTTGATTACTTTGATTTCTTTGAGCATAGATATAATCATTTTTTTCTGAAATCTTTGTCAGGCATTTCATCTAAAGCAGTCTCACTGGAGGTCATTTCTGATGGGTTTATAAATTTTAGTGGTATTGTATTGTCTTGATTTTTTGTGTTTCTTGTATTAGAATGTAAAGATTTTTGCATCTTGAGTTAATTTGATGCTTGGGTTTTCTAATTATCTGCAGTGGAAGTGTTGTTAGCTGTGTAAATCTGACTTTATATATCTTCAGTGTAGGAGTTTAAGGGGCCAGGTGTACCTATTATACTCCAAGAAAAACAGTAGAAATGACCCTAGGTGTTGAGATTTCCTGCTATTCAAGTACTGTAGTAGACTGGGTGAAGCAAATTACTGGAAAATTCTAAAATTCAACTGAGCAATATAGACATTCAATCAAAATCAGCACAGAGTATTTATACAAGTGTGGGGATTAAACTAAATAGATAATGTAGTAAATCCAAAGTCCCTAAGGGTGTGTTGTCCCACATGCTTAATCCTGTCAACTAGGAGGTTGAGATTTCTAGTCTGAAATGGGTTCTAAATCAGCCTGGGGCTAATCAGTCCCTGCCCCCAATAATGACAGAAGCAAAAGACAAAGGTCCTAAAAATCAGGAAATCAAAGGCAACAATACTCAACACCAAAATACAGCTTATTTGAGAAGGGTAAAGCCAACCAAGAATATATCATTCAAGTGTAATAGAAAACATTTCCTGACATGGAAAGAGAGATTAACACTTCCAGTGCAGGCCTATTTATCTGGCTTTGTATAAGTAGGCCTTGTTACCTTTCGGAACGGCTTCCAATGTCACTAATGCCGAGTGCCCACCTTGATGTCTCTTGCTGTTGGGCAACCAGGGGTGAATGAGTTCTCTGGATAATGATGGTCCTGACAGTTGGGGGGGGATGGGAGACTTTGCAGGAAGCCTGGAGTTGTATGGGAGCTCCTCGGCTGCTCCCATTTTTAACTCATTCTACAGCTGCTCAGCTGGTCCCTGCTGTCTTCCCCTTCAGGTTTCTTGACTTTGCGAGGAGGCTGCTGTGAGTGGAAAATCCCCTCATCTTGTTTCTGCTCCTGCGGCTCAGTGCTGCCAGGCAGATTGGGGCTGCTGCCACCTTAGTGGACTCTGGCTGGTTTCCTCCTTTCTGGAAGATCTTGGTCTCTCCTGCTTCTCTGCTGTGGTTGATAATAACTTACACACTTTCACTTTTCAATGGAAGAGTGTATTTTGCTGTATTTCTGTTTATTTCCCTCCCTAGGCTGCTTTGGTGTGGCTGGTATGTCCCCACCTTACCTGGAAGTCCCAGAGGCAAGTGTAATTTCTACTCCCATTTGACTATAATACCTATTGGACAAGAATCACACTTGGCCCCAATTTGAAAATTTCAATTAATGAGTCCTTACTGACTTGGACAACTTCATAAGATGAAATGGCAAGGAATCTGAGTTTCCTTGTGTTCAAGCCTTTTTCCATTTGTGTATGCACCGCTCTGCCTGACTTCTCCCCTAACCATACATTTCTGTTATGTCCCCCTCCTTCCTGTGTGCCAACCATTGCCCCCAGTGCTCCTTTTCCACTGCCTGCCTTTTCCTGATTTTGATCCTGCAGACAAGCTCCCTTCTTACCCTTCTCTGAAAGCCCCACCCAGTTCTCTTCAGAACTCACACCTTTCTCCCTAAAATGGACATTATTTCCTGTTCCTTTTTTTCTTTTCCTCATCTCTGCCACTGTCCGCCTCTGCCACTATCTTCCTCTGAAGCTGCAGCTGCCACAGAAGCCCCCGACCCTCTCCACTCCATCCCTTCTCTTCCGCAGCACAGTCTGCAGGAGTGAAACTCTTCCAACCCCCGCTGCCTTGCAGCCGTCTCTGAACTCTCCTCTTCTGTCTTAGCTCTTGTGGACATCTTCTCCCACCCTCATGTCGTCACAACATTTTCCTAGCATTTGCTGCCATAGTAATATAGTGACTCTATTCTCCCCATGTGTGGACCTTCATTTACCAGTTATAAACAGTGGTCACAGAATTTGTTCGTTGTGGCACCAGATAAAGTGAACAAGACCTGCCCATCAACTCCATGCCTTTCCTGAGGGCATACAGACCACTCCCACATTAGAGTCTTTTCAAGGAAAAAGAAAAAAGAAAGTATCAGTTTTAAATTCAAACTACAAGCAGCTGTTGCCCTGTCTTTATGATTACTTGAGGGCTGGAGAGATGGATTAGCAGTTAAGGCACTCACTTGTGAAGCCTAAGTACCCAGGTTTGATTCCCTAGTACCCATGTAAGCCAGCTGCATAAGGTGGTGTATGTGTCTGGAGTTGATTTTCAGTGACTAGAAGCTCTAGTTTGCCCATTCTCTCCCTCTCTCTCTCTATCTGCATCCCCCCTTAAGTAAATAAATAATTAAAATATTTCAAAATGATTACTTGATACTTAAAAAAATAATCAAGATAACAATTTGGCTTTAAAAGTATATTGTCTATATTGCTGATATGGGAGCATTGGCTCACAAGTGAGAATTCGTATAAAATAAAAAATATCAAATTAGTTTATGTCCTCACCAATTTAAAGCATAACTAAAATTTATAGGAAAATCACATATCTTTCTAGTTGTGTTTCATATTCTTTGTCATGTCTAACGCTGGCCAACTACATCTTGTTGTGTGTTCTATGTTTCATATAGTCTGTCTTTATGTGCAAGTAAATTACACTCAGTAATTTTTCTCAGATATATTTTGAGATGATATTAAATTGCTAAAACAGGCTTATACTATATTTAAAATAATCTACTTCTGTCCTTTTGGCTTTATGCTTATTCCTGCTTACCACAATAGACATGTTTATATAGCAGAGTTTAATCCCACTCCTAGCATTGCCTTCTGAATGTTTATTATGACTAAATCTTTTTAAAAAGTGATTAATTTGGATTTATTGACAAAACGGAAACATGTTGATATATTTTACCTATATTTATAACTGTTTAGATACAATATACATGCTTTCTGTTGAGCCACAGCTTCCTTAGTTTTAAGATTAATTTCTAAATTTTTATAGTAATCAAATATAGAAGAGGACCTCCAAAATTACAATTACAAAGTGTGTTTTCAGTTAAGAAAAAATGGATTAACATGAAAAGCTGTTTCTCTGATTTTCTTTCACCTTATTTCTTTTGTTTGTTTGTTTGTTTTTTGTTTTTTGAGGTAGTGTCTCACGCTAGTCCAGGCTAACCTGGAATTCACTATGTAGTCTCAGTGTGGCCTTGAACTCATGACAATCCTCCTACCTCTGCCTCCTGAGTGTTGGGATTAAAGGTGTGTGCCACCACACCTGGCACCAAAGATGTTGGTAAGCACAGATGCCAAGACTTTATGCTGCCGTACTTGTCCTGACAGTTTTCTAAGTCAAATTAAGTGATTCAAATTGGTTGATAGAAAATATTGTTTTCAGGACTGATAATATGTTCTGCCTATGTTATAGCTATTAGATATTTAAATGATAAGAAATGCCTGCTTTCTGTGCTTCAGATATGGCCTACATGGTCATGGGACAACTAAACTTAGAAGTTAAGACAAGGTGACTTAAAGCATTTGTGCCATTCTTTAAATAGATCCGTTTCACGAATCAGATGTACTATATCCTTCAAGGTTGGTGTAGCTTCCTTTCTACGTATTTTTTTAATATTGTATTTATTTATTTATGAAAAAGAGGCAGATAGATAGATAGATAATGAGTATACCAGGGCCTCCAGCCACTACAGGTGAACTCCAGATGCATGCACTACCTTGTGCATCTGGCTTATGTGGGTACTGGATAATCAAACCTGGTTTCTTGGGCTTTGTTGCAGTCAGGTTTGCATTGCTGGTAGAAATCACCCAACCAAGAGCAGCTTGTGGAAAAAAGAGGTTTATTTTGGCTTATAGGCTCAAGGGAAGTTCCAAGATGGCAGGGGGAAACAATGGCATGAGCAGAAGGTGGACATCACCCCCTGGCCCACATAAGGTGGACAATAGGAACAGGAGAGTGTGCCAAACACTGGCAAAGGAAAACTGACTATAACACCCATAAGCCCGCCCCCAACAATACACTCCCTCCAGGAGGCGTTACTTCTCTATTCTCCATCAGCTGGGAACCTAGCATTCAGAACACCTACGTTTATGGGAGACACCTGAATCAAACCACCACGTTCTGCCCCTGGGCCCCATAAACTGATAACCATACATGATGTAAAATGCAATGCATTCATCCAACTTTAAAAGTCCCCATAGTGTTTTTAATCAGTTCCAATGATATTAATACATCCTCATAGTCCAAGATCTTTTAACTGAGCCATAATACCAAAAAATAACCTCAAAAACCCATAATGACACAGAATAAACATTCACACTGCAAAAGATGGCATTGGGCATAGCAAAGAAATATTCAACCAATACAAGATTTAAACAGGGCAAACATCAACTCTGTAGCTCCAAAACCAACAACTCTAGCCAGTGACAAGTCTCCAAGTCACATAATTCTAACCAGCAACAAGTCTCTGGAGTTCTAATTCCACCCCTCCAGCTAGGCTACTCACAGTCCTGGAAAACTTCGTCTGGGGCTGGCAGCTCTCCTTGGCAGCCATCTTGTGGTCCTGGCATCTCCATTGGGTCTCCACTGCAACCCACAGTTCATCCTCATGGCCCCATGGGGTCTCCATGCGGGCATCCAGCAAACATGCTTCACACTACCCATGGCCATTTCCAAAACATAAGATCATGTTGCAAACTCAATGACCCTCTCTTTCCTGCATTTCTTATACTCAACAATACCAGGTAGGGTGCCAATTTGTTAATGGGGGGGTGGATAAAGCAGACTTTGAAGAACAGGACACTCCTTGAGCACTCAGGCACCTTCAAAAGAGTCTACATTCTTCCTGTTGCCCCAGTGCAGATCAGCTGGCCCAATCTCAAAGGTTGTAATCTCTCTATTGCAGCTGAATGGGCAGCAGTTCACCCAAAGATTTTTCTTTCTGTGCCATATCCCTCTGTTCACACCAGTTCATTTCTATGCAAAGCAACCTTGCACAACTTCTCAGGACACAGGCTTAACAGCAAGCTTTCCACACAAACTGCTATCCAGTCCAGGCAAAGCTCTTTCTCACCCTCATAAGCCAAACTTCACAGTCCATAGTTCTTACTGCATTCAGGCCTTTCAACTCTGACCTGAATAGTCCATCAAGCTGTACTTACAGCACTGTAAGGCATCTCTTAGGCCAGGGTTTCAAATCCTTCCACATTCCTCTTGAAAATCAGCTCCAAGAGGCCAAAGCCACACAGTCAGGTGTCTAGCAGCAATCCTACTCCTCAGTACCACTTTACTGTTGCAGTCAGGTTCTCATTGCTGGTAGAAATCACCAAACCAAGAGCAGCTTATGGGAAAAAGAGGTTTATTTTGGCTTACATTCTCAAGGGGAAGCTCCATGGTGGCAGGGGAAAACGATAGCATGAGCAGAAGATGGACATCACTTCCTGGCCAACATAAGGTGGACAATAGCAACAGGAGAGTGTGCCAAACACTGGCAAGGGAACACTGGCTATGACACCCATAAGCCCAACCCCAACAACACACTCCCTCCAGGAGGCATTAATTCCCAAATCTCCATCAGCTGGGAACTGAGCATTCAGAACACCTAGGTTTATGGGGAACACCTGAATCAAACCACCACAGGTTTCAAAGGCAAGCACCTTAACCACTAAGCAATCTCTCCAGCCTTCTAAGTGCTATAATAACCTATGTAGAAGCCAAAGCCAATTGGATTCACCACAGCTGAAAAGGCCAATATTTTGGTCCTGCTTCCATGACATGAGGCCACAGGAGATGATGGGACACTTTTAACTGATCCTCTGGTAAGTCACCTGTCTTCTTGATCAGGGAGGACACTGTGTCCCAGAAACATATCAGTGTACAGTCTGAAGCAGGTGAATCACAACTGAGGACAAAACAGTCCTCCAGTGTTCCACAGAGGCGGGAAGGTCACTGCCTCACCCTAACAGATCATACTAATGCTAGAGAAGCCATAATGCTCCTCACAGGTCCTAGAGTCTCCTTTGGAGAGCCATTACTGACTTCAAAAGCACATCTGATTAAATTTTGGCTACCTGCTTGGTCATAAACACTCAGAGAAAAATGTATAACCAAGAATAAAGAGATCCCTCAAATATTACATGGATGGCCCATAAAGTCTACCAAAAATGAACAGTGATACAAGAGTTTTCCAACATGGTAAATAAGACAAGGCTTTAAGGCATGTTATCCCCCTCTCTAGTAGTTCTGACTCTACAATAAGGGAAAACAACCTTTGAAACATATAGTTGACTCTGAACAAAGGTCACTTGAGTCAAAAGGCTTCCTTATGTTGGGAAAAAATGGTGAGTCTCTTCTAACTTCTACCAAAACATCATTATACTCCAACCATCAGAATGGCTTGCTACTAAATGAGTCTTGAGACCGGAAGTACCCTAGGCAGCCCCTAATACCACCCAGTAGCTCTCTGGTACCAACCTTTGGTGCTGGATACCCCCAGGATGGATTAGAAAGCATCTGGGATTTCCTTAGCTACAAGAGTAACACAAAAACCTTAAAGTGCCCAACAAATTTACTGATTTTGGCCGAGCGTGGTGGTGCATGCCTTTAATCCCAGCACTCGGGAGGCAGAGGTAGGAGGATCGCTGTGAGTTCGAGGCCACCCTGAGAGTACATAGTGAATTCCAGGTCAGCCTGGGCTAGAGTGAGACTCTACTTCGAAAAAAAAAAAAATTACTGATTTTGAAGCATCAATAGACTAGAAGTGTTTTTTCAAGGGTACAATCATTTAGTGTCTGTTTTTGTTCCATCTATTGGCTTAAAAGATGTCATATGACACATAGAGACTCAGAGACTCAGTAAATATACTCAAAAAACTTTATAAATTCCTGACAACTCTACTAATGTCTTATCTGCTTTACAAGACATTCAGGAACAGACCTTGTGACATTATTTTCTTGTGGTGTGTTTTTTGTTTTTCAATCACATACATCAATCATTTATGTTACCATGCCTTCAAATATTAAGGTTGAAACTTCACCTCACTGATGTGTTGTAGTTCACATGACAGAATTACAGACTACCATGCTTCTCAATCCAATTCAGAGTCCCCCCCTCCCTTTTTTGGTTTTGGCTTTTTGAGGTAGGGTCTCACTCTATTCCAGGCTGACCTGGAATTCACTGTGTAGTCTCAGAGCGCCCTCAAATTCACAGTCATCCTCCTACCTCTGCCTGCCAAATGCTGGGATTAAAGACATGCACCACCGCACCTGGTGAGAGTTTTTATTAAGCCAGCAACCGGGAGGAACTCACGCCTGAAAGAACTCTTGGTGAAAAAGCTCAGAGGTACAGTGTTTTTAAAGGCAAAAGCCCCCTTAAAAATCATAATGACATCAGTGTGAGATGTTGGTCAGAGTAACCTTGGGATTGCAGTTGTTTTTCTCATACATGCTGGAGTTATCATGGGTTTACACATCTGGGCCATGGGTGGGGTCATAGGAAGCCCTGAAAGTGTGTCAGGGCAGACATGGCCATGGGGGGAGTTAGGGAGTTGGTCCCTGAAAGACATTCAGGCAGGCAGGAAGTGTAGTCAAGGCCTAATTAGGCAGGATGGTGTTTTCTTAGCTTTTTCATAAATTAATCTGCTCATCATAATGGTTATTTAAAAAAAACTGACTTTAGAGTGATCAACCAAGGCTATGTTCTTCTATCTGTCAATCTTTTCACTACTGGAAAAACTGAATCTTAAGATTAAGGTTTGCTCATTGGTATGTAATTTTCTATCATAAGGTCTAAAAACCCTGTAACGTTGAGATAGTTCCTGGCTTGTTCATTCTGGATCTGCTGGATGATTATCACTGAGGTTATCATCTAAGTCTTGTAAAAAGTGATTTAGGGCTACAGGAATGGCTTAGTGGTTAAGGCACCTGCCTGCAAAACCAAAAGACCCAGGTTTAATTCCCCAGTACCCACATAAAGCCAGATGCACAAAGTGGAGCATATGCCTGGAGTTTTTTTGCAGTGGCTAGCAACCCTGGCATGCCCCTTCTTCTCTCACTCTATCTGCCTCTTTCACTCTCTTAAATAAATAAAAAAAATTTTTAAAGTGATTTAGGGCTAGAGAAATGGCTTAGCAGTTAAGGTACTTGTCTGCAAAGGCTAAGGAACCAGGTTCGATTCTCCAGGTCCCATGTAAGCCAGATGCACATGGTGACAGATGCATCTGGAGTTCGTTTGCAGTGGTTAGAGGCCCTGGCATGTCCATTCTTACCCTCTCCCTCCCTCCCTCCCTCTGTCTAATAAATAAATAAAACTTTAAAACCATGGTTTAGTCATTGTGACTTCGTTCTTAGGAGAACTGAGGAAACTCCCCATGTCCCAGGAATACCTGCTACATACAAATAATGTTAATATAGTTTGTCTAAGCTTCATATATTCTGACAGTCATAAATACTGCTTTGTGTTAAGCTTAAAAATGGTTCAATGGTTAAAAGTACTTGCTTACAAAATTACTTTATGTCAGGCTGATTTAGTTCGACAATGACCAGGTTTTGCTCCAATTGTTAAGCTGTTTCAGAGTTTTAGTTAAGCAATTGTTTCATTTCTTGTATCTCAAGATTATTGCTTATAGATATATTGATTTTTTTTTTTTTAGGTAGGGTCTCACTCTAGCCCAGGCTGACCTGGAATTCACTATGGAGTCTCCGGGTGGCCTTAAACTCTTGGCAATCCTCCTACCTCTGCCTCCCGCGTGCTGGGATTAAAGGCGTGCACCACCACACCTGGCTGATATATTGATTCTTAAGACATGTTCCCTGCTCTAGGATACAACCTCATGTTCAAATGATCTTCACTAAAGAGAAATGATCTTAAACTCTGTTGTTCTGCTTCCAGCATTTTGGGGGCTATTGGTACCTACATAGGTATATAGACTGGTCCAAGATGTTTTCAAACACAGATTCCAAGATTTTACACTTTCTTGTCTTTTTCAAACATACAATTTCTAGATCCAAATCAATTGATTTAAAGTTGTTGGTAAAATATTGTTTCCAGGGCTGCTAACATGGTCTGCCTGCATTTATAAACAGACAAATACTTAAAGGATAAAATGTGTATGCTTTCTATGTTTCAGATATGACTTACAGTGTCACCTGACAACTAAACTTAAATGTTAATCTGAATAATTTTAAACTTTTGTGTCATTCTCTAACCAGACCTGTTTTATTAACCAGATATGTTCTGCAGTTCTTTTTTTTTATTTTTTAATTTTTTTAATTTTTTTGCTTTTCAGGGTAGGGTCTCGCTCTAGCCCAGGCTGACCTGGAATTCACTATTGTAGTCTTAGGGTGGCCTCGAACTCATGGTGATCTTCCTACCTCTGCCTCCTGAGTTCTGGGATTAAAAGCAAGGCGTGCGCCACCACACCCGGCTGTGCTGTAGTTCTTCACCTCAATCTGTTTTGCTAATCAGATTAATAACCGCATGTAGAAGCTGAGGCTGGTTGGAAATATCAGACTAAAAAAGGATAACCAATTTATTTTGGTTCCTGCTTCCAGGTCAAAAGGCCACAGAAGACAATGGGACACTTGCTAGCTCCTAGCCTCTGGTAAATTTCCTGTCTTCTTGATCAGGGAGGACATGGAGACCCAGAGATGGACTTTAAGTCAATCTATCGGAAATAGGACGGTCACATCAGAGGAAAACCAGTCCTCCAGGCTTCCCAAAAGAGGCAGGGCCACTTGGTCAGCATGACCTTGACTTACTTGGCAGGTGACACAATACTGAGAGTCATAGAGCACCTCATAGGTTCCTAAGAGTCTCTCCTACAGAGCCATTACTAACCAAAATATAATACATTGTTAATTTTGGCTGCCTACATGGTCTTGAACATGCAGTAAGAAAATCTAACCACAAAATACTATAATATAAACAAAGATTCTGACTAATAAGCTCCCCTGCCTAACACTGGCCTACAATACTAAGCTCTTACATTAACTCTGGCCTTCTGCCTCTGCCTGGCACCCGTAAGTCAGCCCATATTTGCCTTTGAGTGGGAAGATCCTGCCACTGGCCAGAAGAAATAACTGACTTACACTTCATTGCAACACAGATTCAAAAACTCTGCCACAATATTTGGGGAAGCTTCGGGAGATAACCTGGCACACAGTAAAGTGCACATGTCTACAATATTAGATGACCTGCTCCTGGCAAGTGAAACTTTAGACGACTGCACCCAGGGGACAGACTGTCATAGACTATAAAGCTACAAAGAGGGGAGAAAAAGAAGCATTTAAGTGGAGACCACAGCAACAGATAACATTTTCTAACTCTAAAGAAGGCTTTATTAGAGGCCCTCGGGAGTTCAGTTTGTTCATGAAAAGAAAACAATGACACTAAGAGTCCTGACCCAAAGCTTTGGGCTCTGGCAACAACCCATAGTCTATCTGTCCAAACATCTGGGCTCGGTAGTAGCTAGGTGGCCCCCCTGATTAAGAGCACTAGGAACTACAGTTCTCCTAATAGGAAAAAGCTGATAAATCGAGTATGTGTCAGAGTTCCACATGCTATAATTGCCTTGATGGACAGAAAAGGACACAAAAACTCAAAAACTGATGGCTCCCCCCTTGACAAACATCTCTTTGTTCCAGATCTTTGGCTTATCCCTTGGCTAGCTTCATGGGAACACCCACCTGGGAAAGACAGCATTAGAGGGTTTAGTCAGCCACTACTACTATGTGGCCAGGCTTCCCACACCATATGGTAATGTGCCCCAGAGATGCCAGACTTGTGCCCACACTCGCACCAGGCTAGGGACCTCCCAGCCACGAGGGATATAAAGGAGTGGGCAAAGCGCATTGGAAGATTTAGAAATAGACATTACTGAATTGCCTCCTAGCTGGGGATACAAATACCTATTTGTCCTTGTGTTCACATACTCAGGGCTGAATAGAAGCATTCCCCAACAGAACTGAAAAGGCCAAAGAAGTGACAAGAGGCTTGCTGCCTGCAATCCTGCCTAGCTATGGAATGCCTGCATCGATCAGGCCAGACAACGGACCTGCCTGTGTAGCTGAATTCACCGGAGGACTTGCCAAGGTGCTACAGATGAAATGCAGCCAGCACTCAGTCTCCTGCTCAGAGTTCAGGGAAAACTGAGTGCTTGAGTCAGACCCTAAAACAAGCCTTTGGAAAGTTCTGTCAGGAGACTCAGTTACCCTGGACTATTGTATTGCCCATGGTATTTCTGAGGCTTTCAAAGTTGTAGGGATAGAGGCCTGGATTCATCACTCCAGAGTGAAGACTGCCTGACCAGTCAGCCAAGTGGACAGTGATGGGAGACCCTGAGAATCCTCTTTGAGTCACCCTCTGTGCCCACTGCCCTGCTTTGACCACATGGGAGGCTGGTCAATCTATGCATGGGTGAAGCTTGAGAAATCTGCAGCCCTGCTTCAGTGGAAAACCTGGAGGCTGGTTGGTCTATACACAGCAGAAACCCAAGGAATTCTATGTGGGACACTTGGGTCTTGATCGCTGTGCCATCTCATCCACCTAGGACTGGGAATGACCCTGCTAGTGGTATTAGACTGGGGGCAGTGGCCCCCAGGACTGGAATCTTCTAGAAATAATTGCCACATATGTTTTGTTTTGTTTTGATTTTCAACGTAGGGTCCCACTCTAGCCCAGGCTGACCTGGAATTCACTATGTAGTTTTAGGGTGGCCTCAAACTCACAGTGATCCTCCTACCTCTGCCTCCCCTATGTTCTATATAGTTACATAGGACAGAATTATGAGTGTTATGTGCATCTTATAGCCCTTTGCCTTTTCCCCATGGGTCAGGTTGAACACCCATGGGCCCCTGTTTCAAGCCTTTGTCAAAGATGACTAATGAGTCAGACTTCTGGGTTTGTCCCAGCACCCAGATGGTTATAGAAGATATTCCATCTACCTATGGATCTGCCTATTCTAGCTCCACTTACAGCAATAGGAGTGCTTCTTTGCCTCCAGCCCTGTATTATTAACCTAATTATCCAACCTCATGTTGTCTTCTCCCACCTAAAAGCCATAATGTTTCAGGGGCTTCTATAGAGATACCACAGGGTAAAACTTGCCTATCACTCAAGGTCTCTGGCCCTAGGCTGGGGCTGTGAGCTCTGAGAATTAACAATAATGAGAGTAGTCCAAGATACAGTACGTAAGCTTTGAACCACCGAGAGTCACGGTCCATGGTTTGAAAGAGATCCTCCTGGGCCCATGCTGGCATGAAAATAAACTGATTATCCACTCAGTCTCTGGTGCCAGTTCTATGAGCCTCAGTTTCCTGTATCAATTGATCCAAGAGTTTGCCATTGTGTGTGTGTGTGTGTGTGTGTGTGTGTGCTCTCCAGTGATTCTCCCATTTCCTTTCCCCACAGGATTGTGGTTACAGATGTGCATGCCACGCTCAGCTGCTTATGTGAATCGGTGGTGGTTTGACTCAGGTGTCCCCCATAAACTTATATGTTCTGAATGCTAGGTCCCTATCTGATAGCAATTTAGGAATTGGAGCCTCCTGGAGGCAGTGTATTGTTGGGGGTGGACTTATGGGTGCCATAGCCAGCTTCCCCTTTCCAGTGTTTTGCACACTCTCCTGCTGCTGATGTCCACCTGATGTTGGCCAGGAGGTGATGCCCAGTCTCTGCTCATGCCATCGTTTTCCTCTGCCATCATGGAGCTTCCCCTTGAATCTGTAAGCCAAATAAACCCTTTCCTCCCATAAGCTACTTTTGGTTTAGTGCCTTCTGCCAGCAACATGAAGCTGACTGCAACAGGGTCCTAGGAACCAAACTTGAGCAGTGTCTCAGGCCTTCTCAGGCCCTCATGCTTGTACAGGAAGTGCTTTTAACTGCTGAGCCATCTCTCACACTCAAAAAAAGGATTTGAACTAGACATCTTCTTGGGTCACTTCTAGTTCAAGATATGCCTGTTTCCATGAAAGAAAAGTGAATACAATCCAAAGTTACACAGAGCTGATTAATAGCAATGGAGCCAGAGCACAGCCTGGAACCATCTGGTCATGTCAGTTTTCCAGAACTATACATGCAAAACCACAGCAAATAAAAGTCCCACATCACAGTGTATGGACGCAGAAAGATAATGGCCCTCAGTCACTACTGAAGATATATCTTGGAACTTTATATACAAGAGCTTCAATCTGTAACTGCGTAGGCTGGCTCTCAGAATCTTCTTCCAGCTGACAGCTTCACAAGCATCATGAATGGGCTCACATCCTTTTATCCTTGCAGTGTGTGATAAAGTGCTCTTCTCTAGTTATCTCAGGAGCTTCTTAATATGTTGGGCACAGGTAAGGGCCCTGGACCACTGGGGGTTAAAATGGGCCTGAGCTTCCAGGCACGGCTAAGGGCCCCCTGGGCTACAGGAGTCCACTCACTCCCCCCAACCTGAGACAGCTGGACATCCTGATAAGACTTAGGCTTTGCTCATAGCCTGTGACCTTTGGCCAGTTGCCTAGGAAACTCCTTATATGGTATCAGCCAGCAGCCTTCACACAACCCATCCCCCTGCAACTCGTACCCTATGCCTCTTCCCGCCACTACACAGATCACCTGACTCCCTCCATGCTTGAATGAACGTCCCTATATGTCAACTAGGCATCAGCAAGCTACCTTTGAACCCACCAATCCCCTTAGGACCCTCTTCCCACTCTCTCTCTCAACTGCTTATAAAAACTCAGTCTCCTGACAAATAAATGAGCTGGTCTCCGGAGCTGTCTCCCAGGTGTTTCTTTCCATCGCACTCATGGTCGCTCAAGACCCTGCTCCACAGTTGCCTGGATGCCTCCAGGGAGCCGGTGCACAGCGGCCTCCTGAGGAACCAGGGACCCCACATTAATACAGAAAGTTGCACTCTATTCTGAGAAGTTATTTGATGTTATAAACCAACTTATAAGAAAGCTGGCTTGAAAAAAAAAAACTATTCGTGCCTATGTGTAATCTATGGAATATGATTATATTTGTGTACCTAATATATTTGTATCAAAACACTATATTAACAAACATAAGGCTAGACAGGACCACAAAGTGATGGAAATGAAGTGAAAATCACCTCCTGTTATTTCTCAAAGAGCAAGCTTTGAAAGACATATTGGTTGACAGCACTTTGATACCAAACTAAATTTTGGTAAGAAATCACAATGGTATATGATAGAAAAGATGCTTGCCAAGATAGCAATAAAGCTGACTGCATTAAAGGTAGCAGCACATCTTTAGTCCCGGCACTTGGGAGATGAGGTAGGATGATCACTGTGAGTTTGAGGCTAGCCTGGGCTAGAGTGAGACTTTGCCTCAAACAAAAAACAATAAAGGCAATTACTTTATTCTGAGCCAAATGAATGTCTCTGTCCTGGGAATATGGATTCAAGTTACCTTGAATGACACACTCTGTCTTGGAAGAGGTTACACAAAACTTTGTGGTCACAAGACAAAAGAGCAACATAACCACCAGACAGGCTGGGGGCGAAGCCCAGCTAGTAGAGTGTTTGCCTAGCAAATGAAAAGACCTACATTAGATCCACACAAAACCGAATCATATAAACCCAGGTATGGTAGCACACACCTGTAATCCCAGTTCTGAGAAGATGGAGGCAGGAGGATCAAAAGTTCAAGGTCATCCAGTCAGAGATGGTTGTGAGTCTCAGCACTCAGGAGGCAGAGGTAGGAGGATCATCATGAGACTACAGAGTGGATTCCAGGTCATCCTGGGCTAGAGCAAGACCCTACATCAAAAGACCAAATATATATATATATCTCCATTTAGTCAGACAACAGTAGTGGTTCCCCCCCCCCAGAGCTTATGGCATTTGGATTAACTCATAAAGGCAGGGACAATAGTATGTTTTTGTCCTTTCTAGGAATCCCCCAGATAATCTTGATCTTATGATCTTTCAAGGAATTCAAAATGTCATATCTCTACCATGATACAAAGCCCATTCTTTTGTCCAGTAATCAGAGTCCTGAAATGTCAACTCCTGGTTTTACAAGCTGATTATGAGGGAGGAAGTCCATCCCAATGACCTTCAAACCTACTAATATCTAACTAGCTAGAGGAGCACTGAGTAGGAGGATCAAGAATTCAAGGCTAGCTGGGCGTGGTGGTGCATGGCTTTAATCCAAGCACTTGGGAGGCAGAGGTAGGAGGATTTCTGTGAGTTTGAGGCCAGCCTGGAACTACAGAGTGAGTTCCATGTTAGCTTAGGCTAGAGTGAAACCCTGCCTAAAAAAATACACTGAAAAAAAAAAAAATTCAAGGCAAGTCTTGGAACCACAGTAAACACAAAGTTAGTATAAGCTACATAGTGAAACCAAATCTCAAAATATTTTTAATTATTTCTTTATTTGAGAGAGAGAGGGGGGAACAGGCATATAGAGAGAATGGGCACACAGGGCCTCTAGTCACTGCAAATGAACTCCAGACCACATGTGCCACTTGTGCATCTGGCTTACATGCGTACTGGGGAATCAAACCTGGGTACATAGGCTTTGCAGGCAAGCATCTTAACTGCTAAGCCATCTATCTAACCTCCCCCTTTTAAATTTATTTATTTATTTGTTTATTTGAGGGAGGAAGGTGAAACTCAATTTTAAATATCAAAATTATCTTGAAGCCAGGCATGGTGGCACACACCTTCAGTCCTAGTACTTGGGAGGCAGAGGTAGGAGGATCGTCATGAGTTTGAGGCCAACCTGAGACTACATAGTGAATTCCAGGTCAGCCTGGGCTAGAGTGAGTCCCTGCCTCAAAAAAAATAAATAAATATCTTGGGCTGGAGAGATGGCTTAGCAGTTAAGCACTTGCTTGTGAAGCCTAAGGACCCTGGTTGGAGGCTCAATACCCCAGGACCCACGTTAGCCAGATGCACAAGGGGTTGCACACGTTTGGAATTCATTTGCAGTGGCTAGAGACCCTGGCACACCCATTTTCTCTCTCTCTCTGTCTCTCTCTCTCTATCACTCTGAAATAAATAAATAAAAATGAACAAAAAAATTTAAAAAAATCTTGAGCTACCTTTAGTCTCCTTAATAGCATTCCTTTCTGTACTCATTACTTTTCTTGTTGCTGTGATCAATTATGTGACAAAAGCAATTTAAGGGAGGAAGATCTTATCTTGATTCACAGTGTCATAGCAGGGAAGGCGAGGCAGCTGGCTACACTGCATCCACAGTCTGGACGCACAGAGAGATGAAGGCTTGTGCTCAGTGTACTTTTTTTCTTTTTTTATTCAGTCCAGAACTCCTTCCTATGGAATGGTGCCACTCACAAGCAGGGTGGCTCTTCCTGTCTGAATTAACCCAATCTAGAAACTCGCTCAGGGACATGCCCAGAAGTTTGTCTCCTAGGTGATTATGAAAGGATGAAAAAGTTAAAAGTTTAAAAAATACTGTCTCATTCCGAAAGGAGTCCTGACTCCAAACTCCTAAGAAGCCATAAATACCTCAAATTCCAGAACCGGCTCTCTGCCACTAAATAGGTAAAAGGTCACCCTTCTTGCTGGCCCAGAGCCTGCTTCCTGCATAAAAGGGACACAGAGCAGGCCTTTGAGTACGTGACTCTGGCCTAGTGAGATAACAGGAAATGAGCTGACTAACCGGCTTCTGTAAACTACTTGCACCATAGAAGGAAAGAATGCACACAGAAACCCCCAGTTGAACTTAAGCCCCAGTGACCTATCTTAACTGCAATTTGTCACTCCCACCTAGGAGCCCGCGCAAATACCGACCTCTGGGACTATAGGAAGAAGATCCTGGTGTGTTACAAATTGATTGGTCCACAGTGCGCGGGCTTGAACAATTTAAAATAATTGGTCTAGAAATCATAGGATGTCATAAAGGGATTGGTCAGCATTGCGCGGGCTCCTGATGTTACAAAATGATTGGTTCACAATGCATGGGCTTTGTTGTAACCCTATAAAAGCTGCCCTGATTCTGCACTCGGGGCTTTCAGCCCTCTACCCCTGTGTGGTGTACGACTGTGGGCCCCAGCGTGCTGGAATAAAAATCTCTTGCTGTTTGCATCAAGACCGTTTCTCATGAGTGATTTGGGGTGCCGCCTTTCCCGAGACAGAGCCTGGGGAGTCCTCCCCTTTGTAGGTCTTTCATTTGGTTCCCTGACCGGGAAACGAGACCACCCCTCACACCCAAGAACCGACTTGGAGGTAAGGGGATCCCCTCTGCAATGTGTGTGTGTATATGAATGTGCTGGCCTGGCGTCTTTGTTCTGTGTACTAAGTTGTTCTGAGTGTTTTTTTGTGTTCTAAGAAAGCGCTGCTTTTGGTTTGCAACTGTCCTCCCAGGCAGTGAGGACCGGAGGACTGTGATCAGTAGAGGTGCTAAGAGGATCACAGGCTGCCACCCTGGGGGACGCCCCGGGAGCTGAGGAGGGCCAGGGGCTAGGGAGACAAGCTCCCATCTGTACCGTGTTCGGTATTATAGAGCCGTCCCCTAAGGGCGTAGGCTCGTCTGGCCGTCACGGATCTGTATCCCTGGTGGCCTCCTACTGTCGGTCTGAGGACCGAGTTTTGTTGAAGCGTTAACCTGCCCCTGTGTGGCCTGTCGAGTCTTTCGCCTGCCTGTGGGAAACGCGGACGGGTCGCAAGTGTTTGGATCTGTTAGTTTCTGTTCTGTGCATCTTTGTGCTGATGTGCTGCTTTCCCAGCCTTTGTTCTCTAGGCTCAAGGTGCTCGAGTGGGTGAGACAACAAGCGTGGAAGCAGCTACAGGAGGCCTACTCAGGAGAAGGAGACTTGCAAGTCCCACATTGTTTCCAAGTCGGGGATTCAGTCTACGTTAGACGCCACCATGCAGGAAACCTTGAGACCCGGTGGAAGGGCCCCTACATCGTGCTGCTGACCACACCGACTGCCTTAAAGGTTGAAGGGATCCCCACTTGGGTACATGCCTCCCATGTCAAGCTTGCTCCGCCACCGGACCCAGAATGGAAAATTGAAAAGACTAACAACCCCCTTAAACTTAAGCTTCGTCGTGTGGACTCTGCTTCTTCAGCTAAGTGACTCTACTAATCCCCATGCCCCCCAGAAACTGGCCTGGCAGGTGATCTCCCAGACTGGAGATGTAACATGGAGCGTCTCTAAAGACGCCCCACCTTGGACTTGGTGGCCACCACTGTATCCAGATCTCTGTCAGCTGGCAGCAGGCTTAGAAACTTGGGATATACCTGAGGTAGACCCCCCGATATGCCTATCCGGGAGCTGCCCCTGCCCGTCAGGGGGAATAGGGGAAGGAAAATTAGGCTGTGGTCACCCACAACTAAGAGCTGAGCTCCGAAAGCTGGACATTTATATTTGTCCCAGAAATGGGAGGGATCGAAGTACAGCTGTTGAATGTGTGTGGGGGGATAGAACATTACTTTTGTAAAAGCTGGGGATGTGAAACAACTGGAACCACCTACTGGAAGCCTTAATCCAGTTGGGATGGTATTATCCTTAATCGGGCATCCCCCTCTGACAAAGAGACCCCAGGCCTCCAAAAATCTCATTGCTCTGGGTCCTGAGACCTCAGGGCTCTGCCTACGACCTCTTAGTCCTGGTGGCCGCCACTGTAGACCCGGAGTCTGGACGGGGCAAGGGCTCTGCCTAAGTTTTACATGCAACCCTCTAAACATCACTTTTACTGGACCTGGGATAAAGGCTAGAGACTGGGTTAAGGGGAGACAATGGGGGTTACGATTCTACATGTCTGGTGTAGACGCAGGCCTCCTTATGACTATAAGACTAAAAACACAAAGTCCTTCACCATTGCCCATAGGACCTAATCCAGTACTGGCTGAGCGAGGCCCCTCAGCCCCACTACCTCCACTTCCCCAAAAACCTGTGCCTAGCCTCACCACTAGTAGTTTGATCCCAGGAACTTCAACCATCACTACTGGAGAAATGCCCCATCACCCCCCAGTGCAGACAATGCAAAGGTTATTCAACCTGGTACAGTGAGCTTTTCAGGCCCTCAATGCCACTAACCCAGAAGCCACCTCCTCCTGCTGGCTCTGTTTGTCGTCAGGCCCCTCTTATTATGAAGGCCTGGCCCTGACAGGAACTTTCCATGTTTCTGACCATCCTGAGGAGCAATGCTCCTGGGGGTCTCAAAATAAGCTAACTCTGACAGAGGTGTCCGGGAGGGGGCTCTGTATAGGTAAGGTACCCATGACCCATCTACATCTTTGCAACTCTTCTGTAACTCTTAACCAAACTGAGTCAAACAAGTACCTGGTGCCAGGGAAAAATCAATGGTGGTCATGCAACACTGGACTAACCCCTTGTGTCTCTACTACAGCCTTTGATCAGTCTAAGCATTTCTGTGTCATGATCCAGCTAGTTCCCCGGGTTTACTCTATCACCCTGAGGAGGTGATCATCAATGAGTATGACTATCGGCCTACTCGCTCTAAAAGAGAGCCTGTAACCATGACCTTAGCTGTTATGCTCAGATTGGGGATGGCTGTGGGTATAGGAACAGGGACCACAGCCCTGGTCACAGGACCACAACAGTTAGAAAAAGGACTTGGCGAACTACATGCTGCCATGACTGAAGATCTCCAAGCTCTAGAAAAGTCTGGTAGCAATTTAGAGGAATCTCTGACTTCTGTATCTGAAGTGGTCCTACAGAACCGGAGGAGATTAGATCTGCTGTTTCTAAAGGAAGGTGGATTATGTGCAGCCTTAAAGGAAGAATGCTGCTTTTACGTAGATCACTCGGGAGCTATTAGAGATTCCATGAGCAAGCTCAGAGAGAGGCTAGAAAGACGTCAAAGGGAAAGGGAGACTAGCCAAGGGTGGTTCAAAGGATGGTTTAACAGGTCCCCTTGGATGACCACCCTACTTTCTGCCCTGATGGGACCCTTAATGATTTTACTCCTATTGCTTACAGTCGGGCCCTGCATAATTAACAGGTGTATTACTTTTGTTAGGAAACGGGTAAATGCGGTCCATCTCCTGGTGCTTAGGCAACAATACAAGGGCCTTCCAGACCAGGAGAACTTCTAGCCCCCTCAGTTCTAGGATTAGAACTATCCACAAGAGAAAAAGTGGGGAATGAAAGGATGAAAAAGTTAAAAGTTTAAAAAATACTGTCTCATTCCGAAAGGAGTCCTGACTCCAAACTCCTAAGAAGCCATAAATACCTCAAATTCCAGAACCGGCTCTCTGCCATTAAATAGGTAAAAGGTCACCCTTCTTGCTGGCCCAGAGCCTGCTTCCTGCATAAAAGGGACACAGAGCAGGCCTTTGAGTATGTGACTCTGGCCTAGTGAGATAACAGGAAATGAGCTGACTAACCGGCTTCTGTAAACTACTTGCACCATAGAAGGAAAAGAATGCACACAGAAACCCCCGGTTGAACTTAAGCCCCAGTGACCTATCTTAACTGCAATTTGTCACTCCCACCTAGGAGCCCGCACAAATACTGACCTCTGGGACTATAGAAAGAAGATCATGGTGTGTTACAAATTGATTGGTCCACAGTGCGCGGGCTTGAACAATTTGAAATAATTGGTCTAGAAATCATAGTGTCATAAAGGGATTGGTCAGCATTGCGCGGGCTCCTGATGTTACAAAATGATTGGTTCACGATGCATGGGCTTTGTTGTAACCCTATAAAAGCTGCCCTGATTCTGCACTCGGGGTCTTCAGCCCTCTACCCCTGTGTGGTGTACAACTGTGGGCCCCAGCGCGCTGGAATAAAAATCCTCTTGCTGTTTGCATCAAGACCATTTCTCGTGAGTGATTTGGGGTGCCGCCTTTCCCGAGACAGAGCCCGGGGAGTCCTCCCCTTTGCAGGTCTTTCAATTGTAGATCCTATCAAGTTGATAATCAATATTAACCATCACAACTTCCCACTTCTTTTCTTTAAATATTTTATTAATTTTATTATTATTTTTTATTTGAGAGAGACAGAGAGAGAGGTAGACAGAGAGCAAGAATGGGCACCCCAGGTCCTCTAGCCACTGCAAAAAAACTCCTGACATATGCCTCACCTTGTGCATTTGGCTTATATAGGTACTGGGGAATTGAACCTGGGTCCTTAGGCTTTGCAGGCAAGTGCCTTAACCACTAAGCAATCTTTCCAGCCCAGAACTTCCCGTTTCTGATTCTGACCTAACACCCTTTTTACTATCAGGTAAAGTCTTTGGAATGTACTCTTAGTAAACCATAAGCTTCCAACATACTGAAAGCTAACCATGTAATCAAATAGTAGCTAAAACCTAGAGCAGAATCTTTCCCACATTGCTATTGCCCACTTCCTGGTGTCCTCACCAATGTAGTTGGTAAACACCTTGTGTTGCAGAAATTTTTTTCCTCTGGAGAGACGTGAACACACATCTTCACCCCAGATAGAGCCCAGATGGCAGATCAAAATATGATTACACTGAAGCAGTCTCCAGCAACTTAGCCTAAGGACAGCCATTTTAACAGAGGTCGGCAAACAATTCTGAGAATGAATAATTAAAGGCAAGAATGTGGGTTTGTGGTCCAGACACTTGGTGACCTAATGACTATTTCAGGCTTCAAGCTAACTGCTAATTTCCGCTTGTGTAACCAGGCTCGATTGCTTTTGCAGAAGTAAAGTAAATAATGAAAATGTTGGGGACTTTCGAAACCAATCTGAACAATGTGGTTTTTGCCTTTAAAGTGCTGCTAAACTCAACGGTCGCTGCTGCACCCAGGAATGAGTCCTAAGTTCCGTGTAGTCGCTGGCCAGCTAATTAAGACTCTCTTTAATATCTAAGTCAGGTGGTCTTGGTCATTAATTCAAATTCGCAATGTTTAAAAGGCCCCAGTGAGATTTTAAATTCTTCTCGATAAACTGACCCTCAAGTCTGATCTTACAGAGTCTTGATCTCTTAGGACTCTACTCTCTGACTGCAGGGCAAACGAAGCCCTAGAGGGCAGCTACTGGAGACATTTCTCTGCCCTAGGAACTTCCTCCAGGCCCCAGCAGGAAGGAGTGGTAGTCAGGAGGTATCAACACCGTGAGTGGAGAGCCATCTGATCTGGAAAGCCTCCAGAGGTAAGGAGGATTCAGTGGAACTGGTGGACGCAGCACAACTACCGGAATCCTGGGTAGTGGCAAGATGTAGCCCGACTCCTGGCCTCTCTGTTTCAGTTCTGTTGTAGCCACGTGTCCTTGTCTTTCTGTTTAGCGTTTGTTTTGTCCCTTTATGCTTTACATTTTTCGATTCTCCTAGGAAACCAGCTGCAAAAACTGAAAACTCTATCATGGGATAGACAAACTCCACATCTAACCCATTGCAATGTGTCCTTACTAAAAACTTTTCATTCTTCCAACAGCAGGCATCTGACTTAGGAACCGCATGTGATGCCTTCTCCTTGAGGAAGGTCTGTGAATTAGACTGACCATCCTTTGAAGTAGGATGGCTGCCAGAAGGAACCTTTGACCTCCCAACTGCATATTGAGTTGAATGGGTCATCCGTGGGCAGCCTGGACAGGATATCTTGATCAGATCCCTTACATTATGACTTGGATTGAGATTTTAACTGACAAACCTTCTTGGCTTCAAGAATGCCTTAAGAACAACTCCAAATCGTCTAATATCCTCCTGTCTACCAAGGCTTCTACATTAGATCTGTCCCCTAAGACTAAGTCTACTTAATCAGAGTCTCCCACCCCCTCGACATGGTTTGAATCTAAAAACGAAACTAGTTTACAGTCAGAAACCCCTGAGAAAGATCCTCTGAGCCTGTCCCTACCTCCTCCCTATCCTTCCCAACCTGGTCCTCCACCTGTTGACCCTTCTGTCTTGCATCCTCCACATGCCAGGAGTGGTTCCTCTTATCAGATGCCAGCTTCAGAACCTTCTACTGCTCTCTTGCCCCTGCACCAAGCTCCAGGGGTAAGAGTGCCTTTCAAGGTTTACATTCTCTTTTCTACTACTGACCTTTAAAACTGAAACACCAGGGCTGGAGAGATGGCTTAGTGTTTAAGGCACTTGCCTATGAAGCCTAAGAACCCATGTCCCATGTAAGCCAGATGCACATGGTGGTGCATGTGTCTGAAATTCATTTGCAGTGGCTAGAGACCCTTGGGTGCCCATTCTCACTCTGCCTCTCTCCCTTTTTCTCTGTCTCTAATAAATAAATAAAAATACATTAAAAAAAAACTGGGAACACCAGAACCCTTCCTTTTCTGAGAAACCCCAAGGTCTTGTGTCCCTCTTGGAGACTGTCTTTTATACTCACCAGCCCACTTGGGATGATTGTCAGCAGATTTTGTATGCTTTCTTCACAACAGAAGAGTGAGTCTGAATCCAGAGGGTAGCTCAAAAACACGTCTGGGACTGGACGGGACCCCCACTGAAGACCCCATCCATCTGAAAAGGACCTTCCCCCTCACCTGCTGAAACTAGGACCACAATTCAGACCCAGGTAAGGAGGATCTTGACAATTACTACTGGATTCTGTTGATGGGAGTCTGAGATACAGCACAGAAACCTACAAATTCATCCAAGGTAAAGTTGTGCAGGGACCTGATGAGTCCCCTCTGCTATTCCTAGAATGACTTTTATGACTTTTTTTTTTTTTGGTTTTTTGAGGTAGATTCTCATTCTAGTCCAGGCTGACCTGGAATTCACTATGGAGTCTCAGGGTGGCCTCGAGCTCACGGCAATCCTCCTACCTCTGCCTCCCGAGTGCTGGGATTAAAGGCATGTGCCACCACGCCTGGCTTCCTAGAATGACTTTTGGAGGCCTACAGAACATACACTCCTATAGATTTTGAAGCACCTGAGAAGTCATACTCATCCCAGTGGCATCTTCTCAAGTGCCTCTTTTCCTATTAACCCTCATGTTTACAGTATAGGTTAAAAATGTCTTTTGATAAACTTCAACTCTGCTTCATCCTGGCTCATTCTGGAATTCTAGTTTTTAAGACAGGTTTTCATACTACCATATGACCCAGCTATATGGCTCCTGGGCATATACCCAAAGGATTCTGTATCCTATCACAAAACACTTGCACATCCACATTCATTGATGCTCTACTCATAGTAGTGAGGAAATGAAATCTACCTCAATGTCTATCATCTGATGATTGGATAATGAAAAGTGGTACATATATACAATGGAGATTTTACTCAGCTATAAAGAAAAATGAAGTTAGGAAATTTGCAGAAAAATAGATGGAATTGAAAAGAATTATACTGTTAGATTACCCAAGCCCAGAAAGACAAAATTTGCATGTTCTCTGTCATATGTGGATTCTAACTTTTAATGTTTGTATGTATATAAATAAGGTGATATGAAACAGAGCATGAGCTATGATTTAAGAAAGGATACCACATGAGGGGAACAGAAGGTGATGAGAAGAGGGGAAAGGACAAAAGGAAACGTAGTATGAAAGCAGAGATGAGGCTATGTTGAGGGGGAGGACATAAAGGGGGAAAAAGAAACAAAAAAAGTGTTTGAAAACACCATAATGAAACCTAATTCTTTGTATACTAGTAAGGACAAGTTCTCATGCATCCCTGGCTTGTCTTGGACTTGCTATGTAGTTGAGGATTAACCTGAACTCTTGATTCTTCTGCTTTTGCTGCCCAAATGCTGCAATTATAGGTATGCACCACCCCCACTCATTTTTACATCTGAAATTCTTTTCTGTGGCAGAGCCAAGAATCCAGTTTTGCCCAGTAGAGGTCCCTAAAAGATAAGGGAACTCCTCTGTTATGGAGGACAGTGTGGAAACTGTGCTTCTATGCCTGTCAACACTAACAATCCCACCACTAAGAAGTCTAGAATCACAAGTTCAAAGCTAGTGTGGACTACGTATTAGTACCCTTTCAAGAAAGAAAGGAAGTCAGTTTAAAAGTGAGTGAGTTAAGTTATGGTCTATTTAGGGTCCTTTCCTTTGTTTTGCCATGCCTCAGAAGTTACTGATATGGGAAACACCCCTCCAGAAATCAGCCTCACACCTAATTGGGTGGAAAAGGAGAGATTTATTCACGAGAGGTCTGGAGTCAGGATAGCTCCTGAAAGTCTCTGGCCCCAAGCACCTCAAGTACTTCTAATTTGTAGTTTCAGTGAAAGTGGAACTAACCGAGCAAGCAGGCATTCCACAACTTTGTAATTTTCCCCTTGTTCCGCCACATTCCCTCCTCTTCACCTACATAATACCTTATGTCTTTTACCTTATCTTGTGGTTACTCATTGGTATTCTTGGCATAACACCTACAATTTTATTGCTTCTATTCAATTCTTAACAAACCTAGACAGAAGGTTGAGAATGACAGCAGGCCCAGTAAGCTCATTGTTGGGGTCCTGGTAGGGGTGCAAGCCAATATCCCCACATCGTCCAAAGTACATTTCTTCTTGCTCCTAGGCTTAATTCTTTCTAATAAATGCCTAGCATTTTCTCTTACTAACCCCAATTGATTGGCATAAAAGCAACAATCTTCAGCAAGGAACAAACATATTCCTCCTTTCTCTGCTGTGATTAAATCTAATCCCCTCTGGTTCTGAAGGACCACCACTACCAGTGAGTCTATTTCATGGGCCTGGCCACTGGGTTAGGACAAACTCTCCCTTTTTCATGTTTACAGAGGGCAAAGGAACAGGTGACACCAGGGAGTGCCGATGGTCATTGGTTCCTGGTTTCTATACTGGGAGTAAGAAGGTGTTCCATGGAGACTGGATTCCTCATAGGACTCCCTCACCCTTGTGGGGATGTGGGTGTGGGACACTATCCCAAGCAGGGCTTTCAGGGACATTGCATAGCGTCTCTGCCTCACTGGGGTGGTGTCCCTCAGCAGAAGGGAAATGACAGCACTGAAGAGGGCCTCTGTCTACCCCCTGCTCCTCTGGGGGACCAGCCCTCCCAGCTCTGGGTCCTCAAGTCCCCAGACATCAGTCAGTCATCTGGTTCTCCTTGGCCTGGCACAGCCATCCAGTGGTCTTGCAGTCCCTCAGGGCTGCACCACCTCAGTGAGCTTTCCAGCAGTGCCACTGGCAGCCCACACAGGTGGCCACCCCAAGCGTGAAGCTGGGTTTCAGCCAGTATCCCTCCCATGGTGCACAGTAATGGGAGTTCTGTTAGCTGGCCTCGCACAACAATGACACAATGTCGGGCCCTCTGAGCAGGTGACAATTCACCCCCTGCTGCTGTGTGTGCATGTGCTCACAGCAGTCTCGGGTCCAGGTGAGGCCTGCATGCCCTGGTCTGGCTGGAATTGGCCAGTAAGACAGGAGGGGAGAGAGGAGGGGAGCCCAAGGTAGGGAGGCAGTGTCAAGGCAGTCTCTGGCTTCCGTTTTATGGGTTCAGGTTGGGCACTTCTTGCCACTAAGATTGCTTGGGACAAGGGGCATAGGGTCTGGTAATGGAGTCTTGGGGGAGGGGTCCCTGGCCAGTATATACCATGAGTCAATGTACAGGAAATGGTCCAGATGGCCTGGTGTTCCCATGCAAATTTCTTGGACCCTACAAATGAGGGTCAAGTCCAAAGTTCTGTCTGACGACCATTGGACATGGAAGGCAGGCCAGTCAATTTCACATAGAGTCCTCAATTTAGAAGATTTCATCTTGATTCCATAGTTGCAAAAAATAATAAAATAAAAATATAAAAATAAAAAGAAGAAGAAAGAAAGAAAGAAAGAAAGAAAGAAAGAAAGAAAGAAAGAAAGAAAGAAAGAAAGAAAGCCCTGCTTGAAATGATCAAGCATGGTCTGCAGGGCAGTCCCAGTCGACATCAGGAGTGTGCCCAGCCCATGGTGGGACGAAGCAGGGAATTTCCTAAGGAGGATTTTATGTGTCTAGTTTCATGTGGTGTGTAGGGTGGGGTGGCGAGAAAGAGTCTGCTCAAGCAGATGCCTTCCTGCCCCCTACCCCCGGGGGACTTAAGGAAGCCTTACCATAGGGCCATGTGTATAAACCCTATGCCTGGTCAACCCTCTATCACAGATGGGTGAGTACCCACCAAGGTAAAACAGCTTCCAGCAGAACTGCAGGTAGGGTCCAGTCAGATCCTGTAGCCACAGGGTCGTGGGACCATCACAACCACTCACACATTCATTCACCACTCCCTGAGAAGTTATACATTCCCATTTTAAATTGCTGCTCTAACATAACCTTGGTACAGCTTCTAGGTTTCCAACCTGACTCATTATTGGAGACCAGTGCCACCTGGGTACAGCTCCAAGGATTCCATGCAGTCTCCTGCTGGGTGATCAAGCTCGCACCAAAACTTAGTTACCCCAAGGGCCCTTACTTTGTCTAGGCGTCTGTCCTGATCTTGTCTTCTTCCACCTGGGGTTCCAGTCCAGGGCGCTACAGTCCTTTGGGTTTCCTGGAAGAGGACTTTCTGGTTCCAGGGACGTCTGGTGGGTTGTGAAGTCCGGAAGCAGCAGCCCCTGACCAACAGGGGTCTTGGCGAGGGAATCCCTGTGTGGCTTTCAAATGATAAGGGAAACACTTCTCCAGAAAGCGACTGACCAGACACCAAATTGGGTGGAAGAGATTTATTCACATGAGGTCCGAAGTCAGAATGACTCCTGAAAGTCTCTGGCCCTGAGCACCGCGTGCACTTCTAATTTATAGTTTCAGTGAAAGTGGAACTAAGCAAGCAAGCAGTCATTCCAGAAGCAGACACGTGGCCGTTAGCAGCTGCAGTTCTCACAAGGAAGTGGGGAGGGGTTGTGCAAGGGAGAAATTAAAATACTGAGTACATGCAGTTCTTATCTTTCGCAAGCAGGAATGGTGGGTCTCATGTCCTTGGACAGGAAGGGGGTTGCCATAGCAACCTCCGGCCTTCTTTCCTACCAACTTTGTATTTTTCCATTGTTTCACCACATTATGATTAAGTAAAAATATATATAAGAAGAAGAAAAGTTAAAAGATGAAAAACATATATAACAGCAGGATGACATTTAGTGTTACCAATTTTTTTTTTTAACCAAACTGGTTTCTTTTTCACTCTCAGAAATGAGTGCTAGTTGCACTGTAAAGGTAGACTCGTTCTTGGTCAGAGAATAGAATAAGCAGGGAGAGAGGCTCACAATCAGTTCCTCAACCCATGGAGATTGAGGAAGGCAGCAAGATAAAAATACAACTAAGGGCTGGAGGGATGGCTTAGCAGTTAAGGCGTTTGCCTGCAAAGCCAAAGGACCCAGGTTCAATTCCCCAGGTCCCACATAAGCCATATGCACAAGGTGGCGCATGAGTCTGGAGTTTGTTTGCGGTGGCTGGAGGCCCTGGCACACCCATTCTCTCTCCCTCTTTCTCTCTATCTGCCTCTCTCAAATAGATAAATAGAAATAAAATATTTTTTAAAATACAAGATAAAAGAAGTTAGGAGAGTGATGGGCCAATAAAAGGGAGGAATGAGTCTGGGCCTGGTGGCACACACGTACAACCCCAGCACTTTGGAGATCATGAGTTTGAAGCCAGCCTGGGATTCATAGCGAAGCACTGCCATCTCAAAATATAAAACAATGTAATACACAGGAGGCATTTTCATGTCTTCACTGGGAATGAACAGAGATTTTTCTGGAAATTCAGGTGCCACTTTGTTTTGTTCTTTCTGTAGTTGCTTCTGGTTTGTCATGGCAGCATTTTGCCAACTGCCACGATCCTACGCATACAGATGGGGACTGCAAGGTACTTAGAAGTTGTTTCATCCCTCTGACAGACATTTTAGATTCAATCATGGGGCCAGCCCACCTAAGAGTAACTTCTGATCTTCAGGTATCCTGTCCTCAAAGATAAGGTTAGGTTGTGATAAAAACTCAGTGAGGTCATGTAGGTGGTACACTGGGCCCCTCTAGTGTTTGTTAAACCCTCTACAGTAGTTCCTACCCACCATCCACAGGAGATAGATCTTAAGACTTGCACTGTATACCTTAAATCTTAGCCAGTACCAAACCCTTCATATGCCATGGGTTTTTTTTTTTTGGCCTGTATTTACTTGTCTATGATGACTTTAATGGATAAATTAGACACAACAATAATAACTAACAATAATCACTAATAAAAAAGTTCATGGAAACACATTGTAATAAAAGTTACATGAATATGGTTGTGGTGGTTTGAATCAGGTGTCCCCCATGAACATAGGTGTTCTGAATGCTAGGTTCCCAGATGATGAAGATTTGGGAATTAACACCTCCAAGAAGGAGTGTATTGTTGGGGGAAGACTTATAGCTGTTATAGCCAGTTTCCCCTTGCCAGTGTTTGGCACACTCTTCTGTTGCTATGGTCCACCTTATGTTGGCCAGAGGGGTGATGTCCACCCTCTGCTCATGCCATCGTTTTTCCTGCCATTATAGAGCTTCCCCTTCGAGTCTGTAAGCCAAATTAAATCTATTTTTTTCCTACAAGCTGCTCTGGGTTGGTTGATTTCTACCAGCAATGCAGACCTGACTGCAACAGTAAAGCGGTACCGAAGAGTGATATTGCTGCTAGACACCTGACTGTGAAGTTTTGGCCTCTTGGAGCTGATTTTCTATAGGAATGTGGAAGGATTTGAAACCTTGGCCTAGGAGATGCCTTGCAGTGCTATAAGAACAGCTTGATGGACTATTCTGCTCAGAGTTGAAAGGCCTGAATACAGTAAGAACTATGAACTGTGAGGTTTGGCTTATGATGGCGAGAAATAGCTTTGCCTGGACTGGGCTGGCAGTTTGTGAAACTTTCTGTTATGCCCATGTTCTGAGAAGTTGTGCAGGGTTGCTTTGCATAGAAATGAACTGAAGACTCCACATACTTGGGCTGCAAGGCCACTGAGAAATCCTGCTGGAACTGAGCTGATAATCTCCTCCATGTAGACCACCCAACAGAAAGCTGGAAGAAGCCATGCTGCATGCAGTTCAATGGGAAAAAGAGAAATCACCAGTGAAGCTACTCAACAGTGGACACTGCAAGCCTTATATTTGGCCAGTCAGGCCAAATGAGCCAACGGGTGCAAGAGTGGCATGTCTGTCATGGTGGAAACCAAGTGCCCTCCAATTGGACTGGAGGCCCACTCCATGGAAGGGAATACATCCCTGATACTGAAAACTTAAAACGGGTAGTCATGAGCCCTAGGGGTGTAACGTCTGCCGCTGTCTTGCTAAATGTATATACTATGCTTATCAAACTGCCCAGTAAGCACTTCTCTTAATGTTCATGTTCTTATATTAATGCTACTCTGACTTTTGGTAGAGAATCTTCTCTTTTCAGATGGCAGTGACCTTGGGATGACTCAGAAGGTATCATAGTGCTGGAAAGAAGTGACAGGAGTGTTCAGTACTGCAATATCTCTATGATACCTTCCAAGGCTCAGGGTCCATTGCGGAAGAGGTGGCGGAAAGAATATAAGAGCCAAAGGAAGGGTAGGACTCCTTACAACGTGCTCCCTCTAGACACAAAATGGCCTGAATATCCATGACCTCACAGTGTCCGACATTACCTACAGAAGACCATCATAAGAGAAGGAAAAAATGATGACATCAAAATAAAAGGGAGCCTGATTGAGATGGGGAGGGGGTATGATGGAGAATGGAGTTTCAAAGGGGAAAGTAGGGGGAGGGAGGGTATTACCATGGGATATTTTTTATAATCATGGAAGTTGTTAATAAAAATTTGGAAAAACAAACAAAAACAAAACAACAACAATAATAATAATAAAAGAAAATAAAGGCAGGCTTGCACAGGGCAGTCAACTGCTGCATGTTGCACACAGCCCTGGGATTTCTGCCCACATCTTGCTTTCAGCACCAGGGTTAATATTTGATGGTACAATCTGCTCATGCACATTGGATGGGTGATGTGTCTGCCTTTGAGTCACCATGCTCCTGTAAGCAAGCCCTGCACCCTGCTGTGTAAGTAACCCCAATAACCTCATTGGTTCATCAAAACTGGTTTTGGTGTAATCATATTTTGGTCTGTTGTCTGTGCCCCATTCAGAGGGAATTAGTCAGGATTGGTCCCAAGAGAGGGAAAGAAAAAGGGAACACTATGATTACCTGTTTCAGCAGACCCAGAGTTCAGCATCTGATGCAGCCTATCCAATCAGCTCTCTCCCCACTACTCTACAGCCAGCCCCTAGCCCAGACCAATCATCTCTGCCTCAGACTCACTTGAGGGCTTCAGTAGTCCTGCCACTCCAGCACTTCCTGTAGCACATGTACTCCTTTCCATGCTTGCAGATTTCTTTGGCAGATGTCCCATGGTTTTGGCATCTCCAACATCTTGGGGTCTCCACTGCAATTTAGTGTCCATAGTCATAGCCTCAGAGCCTCCTTGCAAGTCCTTTTACCCTGCCATACATTCCTCAGTAGCTCTCTGGAACTGTGGTGCCCCATTGCTCAGTACCAGATTTCTGAATTTGTTATAGAGCTACCCTCCACAGATGGATTATGCTGCTCCTAGTAACCATGACTCATCAAACAAAAATATCAGTACAGTATGGGATACCTTCCTGTGTTGGTTAGAAAGCCTCAGAGACCCCTAAAACAATATAGGCCATTGCCATGACTTGTGGCTGCTCACCAGAATGAAAATGCTCTACTGCTTAAGGCACCATGACTGTTGGTTGTAGGATGCAGAGAAATCAATTTGGAGTTGAAACAGGAGCTTCCTTCCAGCTGATTTTCATAGCACTGGAAGATGTTATGCAGGCTGCTGGCAGAGAAAAGTCACCAACTATGTCACCCAACAGCAAATCCTGCCTTCTACAATAAAACAGGGGAAGGGCTTGAGAAGCTTTACCCAATGAGCTAATAAAAGAGGGAGGCTGGAGAGATGGCTTCAAGGTTAAGGCACTTGCCTGTGAAGCCTAAGGATGCAGGTACCCCAGGACACACATAAGCCAAATGCACAAGGTGGCACATTCATCTGAAGTTCATTTGCAGTGGCTGCAGACCCTGGTGTGCCCATTCTCTCTGTTTCTGCCTGCTTCTCTCTCTCTCTTAAATAAATAACATTTTAAAAAAGATAGGAGGAATAACAGTGGGACTGAGGGGGTTAGAGAGGGTATTGCAGGGCACATATGATCAAAATTCAATGTATATGAGTATTTAATAAATAATAAAAAAGTGGATGCTTGCCTCAGTTCTTCCTGCAAAAATGTCCTGTTGATAGTGAACATGTAAATGAAAGAAAAGAGAAGGTGGGGGAGAGGAAAAGAACACTTGGGTAGGTAGATATCAGAACATGTTGCTATTAGTAAGTGAATAAGGAGGCACAGGGACAAGACAGGGAAAAAACTAGCATGCATTAGATTCGTTAGTCTATTGTGATGGTTTATCAGCTTGTCAGTGTGATTGGCCTGAGATACCTAAATCAGTATGCATACCTCTGTCTCCATGAGGGCATTTTCAAAGATGATAAGATTATAAGAGCTCCAACTTAAACCATGGTTGTATTATTTGATGTGTTGTGTGGGGTACAGAGAGCCTAGTATGCAGGGGTATTTACCAGACCAGACTTGATATAAACACTTTAATAAATAATATACACTAGGGCTGGAGATGGCTCAGCAGTTAGAAGAGCTTGCTTACAAAACCTGACAGCCTCGGTTTGATTTTCTAGTACTCATATAAAGTCAGATACACAAAGTGGTGCCTGTGGGGTGGAGAGAAGGCTCAGCAGCAAAGGCACTTGCCTGCAAAGCCTAAGACTCAGGTTCAATTCCCCAGTGCCCATGTAAATCCAGATGCACAAAGTGGCACGTGTCTGGAGTTGTTTGCAGCAGCTGCAGGCCGTGGCGCACCCATTCTCTCTGCATGTCTCTCCTCTCTCTATCCCTCTTTCTGTTTGCAAATAATAAGCCATGGCATACCCACAGCAATTGTCTCTGTGTCTCCTTGTCTCTTTCTCTCTGTTCCTTGCTCTTAAAGAAACAAAAACATTTTAAAAAGAATATACACTGGAATTCAGAGAGAACTGTCAGTAAAGTGCTTGTCTCATAAGCATGAGACTGTTTGATCCTCATAACCCGTGTAAAAATGCTGGGTGTGATAGCACATACTTATAATCACAGCACTGGGAAGGTGAAGCAAGATGATTCCTGGGGTTCACTGGCCAGTAATCTAGCCTAAGTGGTGAACTCCAGAACAATGAGAATCCACCTCAAATTAGGTGGACAGAATCTGAAGGAATGAGACTTGAGTTTGAGGGAGAGGTGAGAACTATATTATTAACTAGGCACAGCTGGGGCAGTTCAACCAGAAATAGAATTTCTAATTAAGAAAAGCTGTGGTCAGCTTCAGCTTGCTTCAGTTGTGGTTGGCTGCTTCTGTGTTGGCTTGCTTCATTCCTTCCCCAACACAGTAGTTTCGGTTGCTTCTGAGAAACTCCCAACTAGACAATCAATCTGCCTGTGACACCCTCCCCTGTGGACAGAATCAGCCTCAACATACTCATGCTTCAGAACTCGCTCTTCGGAAGAGCCCCAGCTCCAGGGCTCCCTCCGATCCTGAGGTGAGCTTTCCTGCTTGTAATAAACTCTGCTGTTTCTGCTTTCAGTATACTTCTGACTTCTTTCTCTTTCTCCCTTTTCTTTATCTTCCTTCCTTCTTTCTTTTCTCTTTTTCTTTCAGACAGAGGCAGATAGACACAGAAAGAGAACGAGTATGAATGCACCAGGGCTTCCTGCTACTGCAACTGAACTCCAGATGCATACGCCACTTTGTGCATCTGGCTTTACATGGGTACTGGGGAATCAAATCCAGACCATCAGGCTTTGCAAACAAGCACCTTCAACTGCTGAGTCATCTCTCCAGTCCCTGAGTCCTGTCTCAATCAAGCTTGCTATGTTCCTTTCTCACCACACCTGTGAATTCTGTCATGGTCGGGGTGGTAATTCACTACCACTCCCAAGAGAAGAACACCACTCAGTGGAGCTCACAGCTCTCCAGCTTCAGTTGTCCTCTTCCCTCTACACATGTGCACACATGTACACCCACACAAATACACAGCTACACATGTGAGCATGGACACACACACACACACCCCTTAAGAAAAAGGATTCAGGGTTTAGAAAGATGACTGAGCTGTAAAAGGCACTTTCTTTTTTTATTTTTATTTTTATTTATTAATTAGAGACAGAGAGAAAGGGAGAGAGAGGCAGAGAGAGAGAGAGAATGGGGGTGCATTCCTGCCACTGCAAATGAACTCCAGATGCATGTGCCACCATGTGCATCTGGTTTACGTGGGACCTGGAGAATCGAGCCTGGATCCTTACGCTTCATAGGCATGTGCTTTAACTGCTAAGCCATCTCTCCAATCCAAAGGCACTTTCTTGCGAAGCCTGCAGGCCTGGGTTTGATTTCCCAGGACCTATGTAAAGCCAGATGTGTCTGGAGCGCATCTGCAGAGATTTTGGTGTGCTCATTCTGTCTCCTTCTCTCTCTCTCCTTGCAAATAAATAAATAATATATATATATATATATATATATATATATATATATATATATATAATTTATGGGCCTGGAAGATGACTCAGTGGATATGTTAGGAATTAAATGAGTTACTGAGAGTAATCAGGCAAAAATCCACTTCAGAGCGAGGGAGAGAGCTGTTATTCATGCACATACCTCTGCTGGCTCATGCCAGAGAGACAGAGGCACTGAGCTCAGATTGTGCTGGACTTTTATGATCTTTTGTCTGAATTTGCCTGCGCTTAGAGAGGGGAGAGATATACATCCATGAGTGCAGGGTTCTGTCAAATAAGATTAAATACAGGCAGCTGTCTCTTGAGATAAGGTAGTTATGTATTTATGTATTGTCCAAAGGGTCAGGCTCAGAGTTTCTGAATTCTTGTTAGCTACCATCAGAGGAATCTCCCTCTCTGCAGTTTCAGAGGGAAGTGCAATGTCTATTCCTTCACTGAAAGTCCAAAAAGCATATTTACATTTCTTTTTTTATTTTAAATTTAAAAATATTTAAAATATATTTTTATTTATTTACTTGAAAGGTAGAGAGAGAGAGAGAATGGGCATACCAGGGCTTCCAGCCACTGCAAATGAACTTCAGATGCATGTACTACCTGTGCATATGGCTTCGTGGGTCCTGGGGGAACCAAACCTAGGTCCTTTGGCTTTGCAGGCAAGTGCCTTAACCACTAATCCATCCTTCCAGCCCATATTCACATTTCTTACAGATATATTGATTATATCCCTTCTAAACTGATATAAGCTAGAAATATTAGATCTACATTTCTTCAATAGTTTTTTATTTTCTTTTAAACTCTATTTTTATTTATTTATTTGAGAGACAGAAGAGGCAGAGAGAGGCAGAGAGAGGATGGGTATGCCAGGTCCTCTAGGCACTGCAAATGAACTCCAGATGCATGCACCCTCTTGAGCATCTGGCTTACGTGGGTCCTGGGGAATCGAACCTAGGTCTTTTGGCTTTGCAGGCAAACACCTTAACCACTAAGCTATCTCCCCAACCCCTCTTCAAGAGTTTAAGGCGCTTGCTTGTAAAGCCTGCCAGCCAGAGTTTGAATTTCCAGTATCAATGGTAAAGGTAGATGCACACAGTACATGTGCCTGGAGTTCATTTGCAGTGTCAAGAGGCTCTGGCATGCCCATTCTCTCTTCCTCACTCTCTCTCATTCACTCAAATAAATAAAAATAGTTTTAAAATTTTACAAAAATAAGGATATATATCATGGACAGAAACATGGTGGGCAAATTCTCAGAGAGAATCACCCTGCTGGTGGAAATGAGGTCTTTTTACAGTGCACCCTGGGCCATTTGTGTGGTAAGAGGAAGGCATCCACCAGAACAAGAGGGAAAGATCCTATTACTGAAAACACTGAATACTCTTTGATCACTGAGAAATCAAGCTGAACTGAGCTAGAAGCAGCTCTCCTACTAGCTGGCTGCCATAATGCTGGAACATACTCGTCTTGACCCTGACCCCTTCTGGTTATCTCTACTTCCTGCCTGCCCCAAAGTAAGCTCTCCTCACCACTAGGCAGCACTGATAGCCTGGCTCATCACAAGCCCAGAAACCTTAAAGTAAGTGTGACAGGCCTTAAGGAATTAAAATTTCTTCTGGCCTGGTGTCGCAGGTCTTTAATTTCAGCTACTCAGGAGACTGTGGCAAGTGGCTCACAAGTCCAGGGTCAGCCTGGGCAACTTACAGAGACCCTATCCCAGCATTTACAGAAAGTAAAAAGACAGAGAGGAATATAAGCTCGGTGGCAGAGCTTTTTCCCAGCATGCATGGGGATGCATCTTTCCTGGCTTTTGTTTAACCATTTCCATGAATTTCAACATTGCTGCAAGACAAAGTACTAGAAAACTGAGATTCATTCCTTTTTCTCTAGCTCTGGCCCAAACTGCAAACAAACCTATTTCCTTTTACTAATCTATGTTTCCAGTCTTTTCGGATATCAGCAACTCACCTCTGTTCAGGTAAAACCAGCCACCCTTGTACTGAAACCCTTCAAACCATGAGCAACACCAAGATACCCTCCTTTTCAGAGGCTTGTTCAGGTATTTTGTCATAGCAATGAAAAACTGACTAACATATTTATGAAATCCAAAAGGAACAAGTTTACTATGTATAACAAATTATATAAACTCAGAGAATGAGTTTATCCATGAGTTAAAAGGAATAAACAAGCATATTTTTAGTTAAAAATATTAAAAGACCCACAAAAGACACTGATGTTTACAAAACTATGGTGGAAGTTTGGTGGGGCAACTCCTGCGCATAGGATGAATGTTCTGGGGCAGAACATGGGGCGTGGACAGGACCTCCTGGATCTTGTCCAGGCAAGTTTTGTTTGCTGCTATCCCAGCTTCCAACTCTCGGCGTCTCTCCTCTTTCTCTGCTTCCCGGGCCTGCTGCTGATGGGCTATTTGCATCTGAAGTTGCTTCCTGTACTCCTGGACCAAGTCACAGCGCCTAAAGTTTCAAAAGTATTAAAGTACGTTAGAGGGGCTGGAGAGATGCCTTAGTGGTTAAGGTGCTTGACTGCAAAGCCAAAGGACCCAGGTTCGATTTCCCAGGACCCACGTAAGCCAGATGCACAAGGGGGCACTCGCATCTAGAGTTCGTCTGCAGTGGCTGGAGGCCTTGGCACGCCCATTCTCTCTCTCTCTCTCTTTCTACCTGCCTATTTCTGTATATCTCTCTCTCAAATAAATAAATAAAAATAAAATATTTTTTAAAAAGTACTTTAGAGCCCAGGAGTAGGACTGTGGGATTATGTGGTTGCTCTGTCTTTAATATATCTTATTATTATTTATTTGAAAGACCAAGAGACGTGTGTGTGTGTGTGTGTGAAAGAGAAAGAGAATGGTTGTGTCTTGACCTCCAGCCACTGCAAACAAACTGCAGACATACATGCCACCTTGTGCATCTGGCTGATGTGTGTCCTGTAGAACTGAATTTGGGTCCTCTGACTTTGCAGGCAAATGCCTTAACTGCCAAGCCATCTCTCCAGCCCTTAATACATTTTAAAAGACATTCCAAACAGGTTTCCATAGTAGATGTACCATTTCATAATTTATAACTCATACTATTCTTTGTTTATTTATGAATTTACTTATTCTGTTTTGCTTTCTGAGACAGGGTATCATGTTGTGCAGGCTGGCCTTGAACTCAGTATGTAGCCAAGAGTGAGAAGGGAAGACCCCTGAAGGAGAGACAGTAGCAGGAAATCAGCAGGATAGGGCAGAAACTACTTAAAAAATGTATGTATGTGTGTAAGTATGCATGGATGTGATCTGTCTTTCTATCTGTGTGTGCATGCCAGGGCCTCTTTACTTTATAGAAAAGAAAAAAACTTATCTGTATGTAGCAAGTGTTAGTGAGTCAGAAGAAAGGCCCCAGAGACACAGAAGGTGACTACATTACAGGAACAGAGCCCTCTTCCTCCACTCCTTAATTCCCACGGGAAGGTAGTGCTATGGTGTGAGGAATGCTGTAAGGAGACAGCTGCCTGTTTTTTGTACCTGAGCCATAATGGTGGATCAGAAGGAAACTATCCTAGTCCAGGCTGACACAGGAGGGCAGTGGTATTTCCTAAAGCACTTAGAGCATGTTAGCATTATATCCCCGGGGACATTTATCTGGTAATCCGTCCCTATAAGCCATTCCTGCTACTCTAGCTAATTAGGCCTCTCTGCATTTTAGAATTTATTTCATGGGGGAAGAATATTCTTATTATTTTATTAAGATTTAGGCTTGGTACCTGCTATGGTTAAATGTCTCCCAAAGGCCCCTGTTTCAAAGACTTCTTGATCTTAGCTTATAGTGCTGTGGGGAGGTGGTAGAATCTTTAAGAAATGGAGACTATTGGGACGTCTTCTGACCACTGGGATAGTATCCTTCAAGGGGATATGGACCTCAGCCTCTTCTTCCTCTTTTGTGTCTCAGTCATGAGGTGAGAAGACTTTTTTCCCTGACCTGCCACAGACCCAAAAGCAACAGGGCTAACTGATCATGGACTGAAATATCTACAACTGTGAGGAAAAATAATCTTTTACTTGATAGGGGAATGACCATGTAAGACACAGGTAGACAACCACCTACAAGGTGTAGAGAGAAGCCTTAGGAGATATCAACTCTGCCAGTATCAGGATCTCATTAGTCTCCAGAGCTATGAGGCAATAAAGAACTTAAAAAGAAAGAAAATAATTGTTTGTCCTAAGTTACACACCTCAGGTATTTATTACAGTAATAGGAAGCAGATTAACACAGTGCCTATAAAAAAAAAATGGTTTCAAACTTATATTATTATTTAAGATGTCCTTCCAGTTTAATAATTCATATATATAGTCACAGTACCAACAAGTACAATGGAATTTAACTTTACCAAGACACTTGGTATCTACTTTTACATAAAATTTTATGAATTACTTTGAGCTCCTAGAAGGATAAACACAACAGTAATATAAGACAATGTCAATAATGCATGAATTAGTGGTACATTATCCTCTATGTTAAAATCTATTTTGGCATAATAAATGATAATAAAGCAAACAAAATCATACCTTGAAAAATTCTCCTTCTCATCACAGTTAAGTTCCTTCAGACATTCTTTTATACGTTCCTGTTCCATAGTGCGTTCTTCCTGTTCTCTGGCTTTTCGTTGCACTAAGAAAGGCAAGAGAAATTATTTTTTTTAAACAAGATTTGCTGGCATCGTTATGGGTTCCAAAGCCCTACTGTTTTTAGAATCATTAAGACTGAATTGAGAAAGCAGAAGTATAAGGCAGTCATGGGGGGGGAGGGGTCACATCAATAGTCCTAGTAACTTATGAGGCTAAGGTAGGCAGATCACTTGAGTCCAGTCTAGGGCCAGACTGCACAACATCATGAGACTCTGTCTCAAAAAAAAGGTAAGAAAAACAGTTCTCTCCAAGGCGTAAAGGTTAATACATGTTATAATCTACACATATTTCTTCTAATGGTTTTCATTGAAAAATCTATAAGCAGCCTTTTTCATACTAGATTAACAATGTTAAACACAATTTCACCAGGCATGGTGGCATCCATCTGTAATCCCAGTAATCAGGAGGATTGTCATGAGTTCAAGCAGCCTGGTACTATAAAGTGAGTTCCAGGTCATCTTGGGCTAGAGTGATATCCTGCCTTGAGGGGGGAAAAAAAAAACCAGAAGAAAAAGAAATGTTTCATAGGCAGTAGGTGTGGTGGCAGCACCCTGTAATCCCAGTACTCAAGAGGCAGAGGTAGGAGGATTACAAACTTGAGGTACTCTGGGCTATACTCAAGAACTTGTCTCAGAAAACCAAGGGCTGGGCTGTGAAGATGACCAGGGTGCTTGCTTGCACTCTCCTCTTCATCTATGTGAAGAAAGAAGAAAAAGTGGTACATACGTTTGTGATCCAAGGCAGAGTCATGAGAATCTGAAGCTCATGGCTCAGCTGCTCTGGTATTTGTTTGCTGTCAAAGAAGGTGAAAGACCACAGACACTCAAGGTTGAACTCTGACCGCCACATGTGTGCCATGGCGTGTGCATGCCCATAAACATACATACACACACATGCATATAAGTAATTTAAAAAAAACCCTGAAAACAGAGGTTAGAGAGATGGCTTAGTAGTTAAGGCACTTGCCTACAAAGCCTAATGACTCAGGTTCGATTCCCCAGTACCCACATAAAGCCAGATGTACAAAGTGCCACATGTGTCTGGAGTTTGTTTGCAGCGGCCAGAGGCCCTGGTGCACCCATTTTGTTTCTCTTCTATCTTGCTCTGCTTGCAAATAAATAAAAACCAGAAAACTCAGCCGGGTGTGGTGGCGCACGCCGTCAGTTTGAGGCCGCCCTGAGACTCCATAGTGAATTCCAGGTCAGCCTGGGTGGGCTACAGTGAGACTGTAGGTAGGTCATGGATGAGCCTAATAATGGTACCAAACTGACTGTATTTGCTGAATACAGTACTGACTAATAAAGAAAAAAGAAAACAACAACAACAACAACAAAAAACAAAATCAATCAAACAAACAAACAAAAAAAAAACCCAGAAAACTCACAAGGGCTAGGGGTCTAACTAAGTTGTAGAATGCATGCTTAGCATGCTCTCTGGGTATGGGGGCTTTATCCCCTCCTGCTTTTTCATGGGTAGGAGCCCTTCAAACCATCTTCTCTTTCCTTCTCTTAAACTAATAAAGTCTCTCTAAATTTACAACAAAAATTAATAGCTGGGCATAGTGGCCTTTAATCCCAGCACTCCAAGGCAGAGGCAGGAGTCTCTGTGAGTTTGAGGCCACCCTGAGACTACATAGAGAATTCCAGGTCAGCCTGGGCTAGAGCAAGACCCTACCTCAAAAACCAAAATAGCGAAAAATTTAAAAAAACATAAAAACAATCCTGTGGGTATGATTTTTTTCTCATTTACTGAAAATTTTACTTAATATTGGTAAACAATTTTGTGTGTGTGCGGTACATGAGCATGCGTGTGTTTGCGTGTTGTTCCTCAAGTACTGCCCACCTTTTTTGAGAAAGGGTCTCTGATTGGCCTGGAGCTCATCAAGTAGACTAGACTGGTTGCCAGTGAGCACCAAGGATCACCTGCCCAGTGCTGGGTTCACTAGTGTAGGCTATCACACCAGGATCAGGTCGGTCCTCAGGCCTGCAAAGCTGAGCTATCTCTTCAATCCTGGGCTAACAACTTTTGACCACTGTTATAGTTCCTGGAGTAACATTAATCAGTGGAACCACAGAAAGCTTTCTCTTGGAAAGACCACTTGTGTGCACCCTAGGAGTACATCTGTTTATAATAGCCTCTCTTCTAAAGGCTACTGAAGGCATCAACTTATCCTCTCAACAAACTATGCTCTGTGACCAAGCACTGCCTGAGACTGAGAGAACACAATGTTGTAGTGTAGTAGTGCCTAGTTTCTTAAACTGTGGATTGCAACCCCATATAGGGTTGCATAAGTCAGTGTGGGGTGGTGAAAAATTGGCAACAGTAAAATGTTTCTGAATATGCAACAGCCAAAAATTAATTCAAAATCAAAATGGGTAAAGACCTGAGGTGTCTCTGGCTGTGCTCACCTGAATTTCACCTCACAACGTCACTGCAGCCTGGGTTCTGACACACAACAGCACACTTTGCACTCTATCATGCCACACAATGCCAATGGGTGCTACCAGAAACACCTTAACACAGATTTGAGACCATCATATGTTGTGAATTGCAGTGTTTTTACTGTACATGCAGTATTTTCTGCTCTTACAGAAATGTACTGTTTAATTATAGAAAAAAGATTTAAAAAAATATTTTCTTACTGTCATTCCTCAGAGTGAAAGTATTAAATTAGCTTATCTTTGAATTATGTTAGGATGTTTGTTTTCCCATGTGTGTGTGCGCATGCCATGGTACATGCGTGGAGGTCAGGGGACAGATAATCTTGAGAGTTGGTTCTCACTTTACAGCCTGCATCAAGGCAGGGTTTCTGGTTGCTCACTGCTGCTGTTGGCCAGGCTAGCTGGCTCTCCACCCACAATTTTCTTGTAAGGTGTGCTGGGTTTACAGACGCCCTTGCTACCTTGTCCAGCTTTATGTGGGTTCTAAGGATCTGAACTCAGGTCCTCACGCTGACATGGCAAGTGCTTCATCCACTGAGCTGTCTCCCCAGTCTCGAGTATTTGATTTTTTAAAATTACTGTTTGAGTTGGTGACTTCAGTCTCATAAAAATCAATAAAATGAATTTTGACTTTGGATTAAGGACAGAATTTCCAAAATTTTCTGAAATGGCCTTAAGCCCACTTTTGTCATTTTGTGCTATTTATTAATGTGAAATGGCATTCTCAGCATTGACAATTATAAAATAAAACATTAATCATTTCTGAAAAATGTTGAAGATACTCTAAATCCTGTAGTATGAAATACTGAGCCAATATTTAATTTTTTTATTTTTTTGGTTTATTTTATTTATTTATTTGAGAGTGACAGAGAAAGAGAGAAAGAGGGAGAGAGAGAGCAAGCGAGAGAGAGAATGGGTGCGCCAGGGCTTCCAGCCGCTGCAAACGCACTCCAGACGCGTGCGCCCCCTTGTGCATCTGCCTAACGTGGGTCCTGGGGAATCGAGCCTCGAACCGTGGTCCTTAGGCTTCACAGGCAAGCGCTTAACCGCTAAGCTATCTCTCCAGCCCCAATATTTAATTTCTTGATATAAAAGGCAAGTATATCCATCTTATTAGTATGACAATTTGCTGTCATGTTTGAGAGAGGATTAAATTGTATGTATACAAAATAATTGTTTAAAAATATAGTTCTTGCCAGGCGTGGTGGCGCATGCCTTTAAACCCAGCACTTGGGAGGCAGAGGTAGGAGATTGCCGTGAGTTCAAGGCCACACTGAGACTACATAGTGAATTCCAAGTTAGCCTGGGCTACAGTGATACCGTACCTTGCAAAACCAAAATAAATAAATAATAATAATAATAATTAATTTTTTGAGCTGGAGAGACAGCTTAGTGATTAAAAGCACTTGCTCGCAAAGCTTGTGCACCTATTCTCATTCTCTGCTTGCAAATAAATAAAAACATTAAAAATAATTTTAACATTTTTATATGTATCTGTTTTTAAGAATATGTTATTCATTTATTTACTTGAGAGAAAAAGAAGCAGATAGACAGAGGAATGGGTGCACCAGGGCCTATAGCCACTGCAAATAAACTTGCATGCGCCACTTTGTGCATCTGGTTTGCATGGGTACTGGGGAATCAAACCTGGGTCCTTAGGCTTTGCAAGCAAGCATCTTAACTGCTAAGCCATCTCTCCGGCCCTGTATGTATTTTTGTATACCTATTTTTTGAGGTAGGGTCTTACTGTAGCCCAGGTGGACCTGGAACTCATTCTGTAGCACCAGGCTGGCTTTGAACTCATGGTGATTCTCCCACCTTGGCTTCTCTGAGTGCTGGGATTAAAGGCACGCACCACCACATCAGGTTCTTGTATACCTATTTTATATAGCTATATGGCCAGGGCTGTATAAAAAATTCTTGTTCACGAAAGGATTGTAAGTAGAAAACATTTAAGAAGCTCTGGAGTAGTGCACTCTAAGAGACATACTGCAGCTATAAGATTAATGGTACCATAGGACCACTTGAACATCTCACAGAATGGACATCGTCACTTAGTAGTAGGGGGCCACTTGGTGGGATTTCCATGAGTCAAGGCCACTTCAGCAAGGATGTAACTTCCAGAAACCTTAGAACCATTTCTTTGTATGTTACTCAAAATTAATTTAAAAAAAAGTAAAAGCAAAGATAAAATAACTGCCATTCAGTTCCTTACACTTTTCTTGAACCTGGAGTTTTCTTGTACACATGACCTCATTCATGAGTTGTTTCCTGGCCTCCTTTTCAAGTCTCAGCTCTTTCTCCTTCTCAGCCAACTTCTTCCCCTTCTCTTCCTCTAGTAATCTATCCAGCTCTCTCTCCTGAGCCTTTTCTTCCTTTTGTCGCTGTATCAAATACTCATTATATATCTTCTGTTCTCTTGCCAAGTCTTCCTACATAACATAAAAATCAATTCATTATGTTAGAATACTGAGGTGTGATGATAAGGACAACTTTAAAAGCAACCTTTTAAAGGTATCATTCTGATCTTGTATAATTTCAAAATAAAACACATATTGACTATTATGCCACCAATTTACTTGAAAAGACTCAGGAGTCATGTGAGTGAGTACAGATGAAACAAGAAAGGACATTAATGGTTGCTGAAACTGGGTAATGGACTCAAGAAGGCTCATATTATTCTTTGTCTGTTGAAATGTTTTTTTTTTTCAACTGATTGTGAACTTTACTGTAAGAACATACTGCATATTGGTCATATTCCCATTGGGTTATATTCTGTATGCTCCCTCTCCCCCACTCCATTCCTCTGATGTCCCTCCTAAGTGGAGTTGTTGGTATTCACGACGGGGCCATGAATGCACCAGTATCTGTGTGTGGGTGCAATGCCTCAGGACACTGATTCCTACCCTGTGGCTCTTACAAAATATCCACCTCTCTTCAAGAATGTTCCCTGAGCCTTGGTGGCCATATTATAAGTCTCCTTTAGTGTTGAGCTCTCTGCATCCTCTGATTTTCTACTTTTATAAATTAAAAAAATATTTATTTTATTGAGAGAGAGAGAGAGAATATGAGCATGGCAGAGCCTTCAGCCACTGCAAATGAACTCTAGACACATGTGCCACCTTGTGCACCTGGCTTACATGGGTCCTGGGGAATCGAACCTGGGTCCTTTGGCTTGGCAGGTAAGTACCTTACCTGGTAAGCCATCTCTCTAGCCCTGCCTTTATGAGCTTTGAGTCTCTTCAGTGTCTATTGCCATCTCCTTGGAGGAGATTCTCAGGCTAGCAGTGAGAGCAACACTTCTGTTTAATCTGCCACTTCCTCTGTAATGACTGCTGGGCCTTGGCAAATGTGATAGAGATGACTCATCTTATCTTAGGCAGTTGGTTTTTTTTTTTTTCTCTTCTCATACTGATGGATCTTGGGTCTCCCCAGGATTTGTCTCCATCTGGGCCCTGGTCACCCCACCCTACTGGGTACCTGGGTCTTTGGAGTGTGATCAGCTCTGGAGTCCCTACTCATGGTAGCCTAATAAAACATTTTTGAGTAAGTTAATTTAAATGATCTTCCAAAATGTTTCTCAAAGTCATTTCCAGTTCATATGCAATGTTTCAGCTTTATTTTCATTTATTTTAATTTAGGTTGATGAACTGTTACCTCGATAAAAGAAGTCACTACTAGTATTATAGCATGTTTCACTGACTTCTTCTTACTTAACATTATAATAGTAATTCTCAATTGTAGCTACACCTTGAATTCACTAGTAAGTTTTTTTTAAGTATTGAGGAAGGTTGGGTTATGGCTCAATGATACAGTGCCCCTCTAAAACATAAGACTCTGGGTTCTTGGCCTCTCCCACATACAGACATATAAAGTGTTGAAGGGTTGAGTCACCTGCAGAGATTACTATTTAATTATAGCTTTTTGCAGACATTTTTAGTTGGCATCTGTGGGCGGTGGAGGCTTGGTTTATGAGGTTTCAGTGGGGAAAAGGTACTTTATTGTGACTGGGCTAGAGGCAGTGAGAGTGATATTCCAGCAGAGGCTGGGTGCTCTGCTCATGTCCTGAGAACCTGAGCAAAGTTGAATTCAGAAGTAAAGGACTGGTGTATTTGGTAGTGGAAAATATAGAGCAGAAAGGCAGGAAAGATGTAATCTGGCACAGAAAGAAATACAAATGGATTTTGGAACCCAGAGAGTATAGGTGGTTCCACTGCAATTGTTTAATAAGAGATTGCTACCATTGAAGATGTTCTGTATTAGAATAATAGGAGTGCTGTTTCTTTTGAAAGGAGTTTTGAAAGAATGCTGAAAGAGTTTCCTGCTCCTCCAAGTCAGTTTTTTTTAGTATTTTATTTTTTAAATTTATTTGAGGGGGGAATGGGTGCACCAGGGCCTTTTGTCACTGCAAATGAACTCCAGACACATGCACCAGCATATGCATCTGGCTTATGTGGGTACTGGGGAATTGAACCTGAGTCCTTGGACTTCACAAGCAAACACCTTAACCACTTCCAGCCTCCAATTAAGTTTTTATTCCCTACGAATTTACAAATTTGGCAACCCACCTGGTACTGGTTTTGGAAGTATGACAAATGCAAGAAATAGAGGGTCACTGGATTTTTAACATGGTTCCGGAAATGATCCTAAGGCAATGTGGAGTAGGGTCACAGTTCCTGCACTGAGGCCATGGAAGGGGTCATGGAATACAGTTGTAATGATGAATTGTGGATTGCAGTAGAGACACCAGGACTATGGGATGGCCACCAATGAATGTTACAGGCTTAGGTAGATTTTACCTGCAATGAATGCAACAGTTGGAGGGGCAGAGCTGCCCAAGATTTTGGAGCCCAGAGGATTTCATTAGGAGCCCCATGTGCTAGACATGGAGCTGCAGGATTTAGTATTTTCCCTGCCAGCTTTTCTATCATTCAATGGTTCAGTCTTTCCTTGCTATGCCTTCTTTTTTCAAAGGGTATGTCAATCTTTTCTCCTCATCAGCTGCTTCTGGTTGGGTGCTTTGTCCCAGCAATGAAGGTAGACTGAAATAGTCACAAAGCAAGAAAACTATCAAATACTACTTGGTAGTATGAAAAGGATAAAACAGCCAACTTTACAAAGAATTGGATATCCTGGAGATCCCTAACCAAGAAAATGAAAGACTTCAACAACAAAAATATTAAAACACTGAAGAAACTGAGGAAGATATGAGAAAATGGAAAGATCTCCTATACTCATGGATTGGATTGGGAGAATTGATACTATGGAAATGGACATCTTACAAAAAACAATATACCTAATTAATGCAATTCCAATCAAAATTCTAGCACTATCCATAACAGAAATAGAAAAATGTCTCAAAATACATATGGAAGCATAAACATAGTAAAAGTGTCCTCAGAAAAAAGAATACTGTTGGTGATATCACCATGCCTAATGTCAAGATATACTACAAAGCCACAGTAATAAAGACAGCATGGTACTGGCACAAGAATAGACTCATAGATCAATACAATAGAATAAAGATCCAGATACAAGTTCTAGTCACCACAGCCCCTTGATCTTTGACAAAGAGACCAAAAACACACAGGAAAAAACGTAGCATTTTCATAAAATGATGCTGGAGAAACTGGATAAATACATGTGGAAGAATGAATCTAGACCTTCTTCTCTCACCTTGCATACAAATCAACTCCAAATAGATCAAAGACCTCAATATAAGCCCTTAAACCATGAAATGCCTAGAGGAAAATAGAGGGAGAACATTCCAAGATATACTTGTAGGGAAATACCTAAGACTCCAGTAGCCTAGGGAATAAGATAAATACTGGGATCCTATGAAACTAAAAAACTATTATATAGCTAAACAAAACATTAGCAGAATGGGAGAAAATCTTTGACAGCTATACATCTGAATATAGTATCTAGAGTATACAAAGATCTAGAAAAAAAAAAAACAAGCAACAAAAACAAACCAATCAAACCAGTCATACAATGTGACAGGAAACTGAACAGAGTTCTCAAAGGAAGAAATAAAAATGGACAATAAACATCTAAAACAATGTTCAACATCTTTAGAAATCAGAAAAATGCAAATTAAAACTACTTTGAGATTCTATCTCATGCCTGTCAGAATGGCTATCATCAAAATATCAAATGATAAATACCAGCAAGGATGTTGGGAAAGTAACCTTTATTCACTGTTAGTTGGAATATAAACTTGTATAGTCTTCATGGAAATCAGTATGGATATGGAAGTTTTTCAAACTAGATCCACCATTTGATCCAGCTATACCACTGCTGGGCATACACCCTGAAGACTGCTCATTACTACAGAGACACTTGCTCAACCATGTTTGTTGCTGCTATACTCACAATACTTAGGACTTGGAATCATCTCAGATGCATCAACAAATGAATAATGGTGATGTGGTTCATATACACAACTGAGTTCTATTCAGCAACTGTGGTGAATACTGGGAAGACCTAACACTGATCTAAATGACAAGAAGAGAAAGTCAGTTGCCTAGTATGAGATGAGTCATCTCTATCACACCCACCAAGGCCCAGGAAACATTAGAGAGGAAGTGGCAGATTAAATGTGAATGCCATTCCCATAGCTAGCCAGAGAATCTTCTCCATAGAAACAGTGGTAGACACTGAGGAGACTAAAAACTTATGTAAGAAGAAAATCAGAGGCTGCTGGGAGCTCAACATTAAAGGAGACTACTACCATGCCAATGCTCAGGAAGCATTATGAAAGAGGGGACAGAAAGAATGTAGGTACGGTGGGCAAGGGGTACTGAGAAGCACTTCCCTCTTCACAGGAACTGACCGGTGCATTTATGACCCCACTGAGACTACCAATACACCACTGAAGGAGGTCCTCAGGGGAACTGGGTTGGGGGAGAGGGGACATAAGAGGATAACCTGATGGGAGGACAACCAATTTGTAATATGTCCATATACTAAAGTTTTCAATAAAAAGGGGGGGGGCTGAAGGTGGAGCTCATGGTAGAGTATTTTAGCATACTCAAAGCCCTGGGTATGATCTCCAAGACCCCCAAAACCAAGTGAAGCTAAAAAAGGCAAAATGATACACAAAAAAAGTACCTATAAGAAAAGCACAAAATTCTGTAGCTAATAAATATGGAGTGCTTTCCCCTAATCTCTGTGACACTACATCATCACATATCCTTTAAGGTTAAACTCATATGGCATGTTTTTACTGATGTCTTCCCAAATTCTAACTCTCAAGCTTCAGTGAGCATTGCTATCACCCAGGGAGCCTGATGAAACATGATTCTTGTCTCTGCCAAGATTCTGGTCAGAGATTCGGATCTGGAACCTGTGGATTTCTGTTTCTAACCTCACTTAGATGCTGCAGCTGGCCTGTGGGCCGCCATGCTGCAAGGAGAAACAAAACTCAACAGAAGTCCTGTCCAGCACTTAGTAGGCACTAAGTATCTTACTCTTTTTTGCTTCTTGCTATCTGCCTCTTCCTGTAAATTTTTATGGGCATTTTGCACAAGTTTCATGTTCAAGTCCTGTTCTTCTCTGTACTCCTGCTGGATATTTTCTATTTTCTTCTGTAAGGCTTTGTGCAAAATGTTCCTCATTGCTTCTTTTGACTTCTCTTTCTTTAGCTTCTCTTGCTCATTCTCGAATTTCACCTGTGCAATCTCCTGTTCCTAAGATAGAATAATGAAAGATGCATCAGTGTAGTAAGACAAAGCAAATAAGTAAAACATATTGGCTGTAAGAAATAAGGCTAACGGATTTCTCAGAACAAGCACACGCACATAGCTGGATTTAGAAGGGTATATGTAGAAACAAACTCACTTTTCTCACAGTTGAGTCAGCAGTAAAACTGTGGAGGCATCTCTTACTTACTCCCCCACCCCTGTGTGTGTGTGTGAAGAAAAATTGCCTCTTATCCCAGTACCCATCATCCACCACTATGCTCAATGTGTTAGCCAGTTACCTTCCAGCCTTTATGTTTGTATACATATCTGTACATACAGACTTGGCTACATTATGAAGAAGCCACGAGAGTTCAAAAATGGAAATGTGAAGCTGGGTGTGGTGGTGCACTCGGGAAACAGAGGTAGGAGGATTGCTGTGAGTTCAAGGCCACCCGGAGACTACATAGTGAATTCCAGGTCAGCCTGGGCTAGAGTGAGACCCTACCTCAAAAAAAACAATGGGAATATGTCTTGTGAAGCAACACAGGCCCTCGTGCAAACTGTGCTACACCCCTGGATCCCAATTATAGGATTTCAAAAGGCCCACCATGAGGCGTGCCTCCTCTTCCTTGAGCAGCCGTGCAGCCTGCCTTTGAGCTATGATGCTGGTGACTTGGGCATTCAGCCCTAGGCGTGTGTTCTCCACAAGCTCTTTCTGTCTCCTCTTGTCTTGGGCATCTCGCTCTTCCTTGGCTAATCTGTCTTCCTCCCAAAGCCTTGCGAACATCTGCTCTTCCACTAGCTTTTGCCTCTTGAGCTCCTCGTTGAATGCTATCTGGGCTTTCCGCTCTTCATGCACCTTCTTCTCATGGTTGCTAATCAACTTAACACGGAGCTCCTCACAGCGTTCCCTGGAAGGGAAATCAGAGGCAAACCCCAGTTTTTCATGAGGCACTGCTTTCTTTAAGCATATATCTATACAGCCATCCACAGGAGTAAGAAAAGCCAAGGGCTTAGATATAAACCATCTGGGCAGATGAGGAAGCAGTAGGGAGGCAGGTTCCAGGAAGCCAGTGCTAAGAGACAGGCACTGAAGTCCAGCAGGGCAGGCTTTGAATCCTGGGCTCTGCCATTTCCTGTGTGACCTAAACTGTGTGATCAAAACTTAACTTACAACTTACCTTACCAGTAAGATAATTGCCTTTCAAGTTATGGGGAGAATGAGAAATAGTGGATCTACACCTGGTAGATCAAAGGTGTCTGGTTTTGAACTCATCACCCTTTTACAATGCATGAGTTCCTACTTCCCAGAAGTGGTTCAGGACACCTGTCTCAGTTGCAAAACAATGTATGAATTATTTTCTCCCTGAAATGGTCCAGACCACCTGTCTAATTGCTGTTTCCCTGAAATGGCCCAGGTCCTGAAGCAGAATACCCTGTGATGGAATAATTCTAATGACCCCACTGCCCCTGTAAGAACTCCTTAGTCTGTGAGAGAAATTACTCTTGACCTGTATGGCTAGGGCCCTCCTCAGGATTTCCCAAATAAACCCTGACTCTGCTGTTAAACAGTCTTTTCTTTTGTTTCATGCTCTGCTCATTCCTGGCTTTATCCTAACATTGGTAACTATTCTACTGTGGAGGAGATAGAGGAGTGATGGGCACTGCAGTACTGTAAGTGCATGAAGGACTGTTTGGAAGAGGCCCTGCATGTGCTTCCAAAGAAAGCTCCAAGGGCGAAGCATCTCTGTTCCCACATTCTGCAAACACATACCCACAGAAGACCATATGCTCTGTCGTTCTTCACAAGACATTTACTGCCCTTTCACACCCAAGCTGATGCCACCATTTGTGAAGAAATGTTCTTTCAGTAAGCATTCAGACCTTATCTTTTTCTTCCATATGGCTTCAAAAGCTCTTTACTGGAGCTGGTGAGGTGGTCCAGTGGTTAAAGGTGCTTACACTTGCAGCTGGGCATGGTAGCTCACACCTTTAATCCCAACACTTGGGAGGCAGAGGTAGGAAGATGGCTATGAGTTTAGGGCCACCCTGAGACTACATAGTGAATTCCAGGTCAGCCTGGGCTAGCGCAAGACCCTAACTCAAAACACCAAAGATTTTTTAAAAAAGTGCTTATTTGTAAAGCCTGCCAGCCCAGGTTCAATTCCCCAGTACCCACACAAAGTGGAGCATGTGTCTGGAGTTCACATGCAGTTGCAAGAGGTCCTTGGTATGCCCAGACTCTCATTCTCGCTCGCTCTCTCTCAAGTAAATAAAAATAGTTTTTTTTAAAAAGCTCTTTACTGAGCCTGCTATGGTTGGGATATGCATTATTATCTCACAAAGGTTCACATGTTGGTACTTTGGAGGTGAGCTGGGAGGTGATGCAAACTTTTAAGAGGTGGGCCTGCTAGAAGAAATTAGAGACCATGGGGGCCATTTTCTTGAGTAGATACATGTTGCCCTCTAGTCATTACAGAAGAATGAGCCTGCTTCTCCCCAATCTCCTGCTTCCTATTTGTACATGCTCCCCTTCTCTACAAATCTGGTTCTATTTCCACTTCTTACCATGTTGTGAGATAGCTGGCTAGAAGGTCTATTCTAGGATGCTAACACCTTACTCTTTGGACCTTCAATTCACCTAAACTGTGAGCCAAACAAACCCCTTTGTTTTATAAGTTATCATGCCTCAGATATTTTGTTATAGTAACACAAACTAGACTAAGACAGAATCCATTTTTACAGTGCAGCTGTTCTCAGTACTGTCTGTATTCTTTACAATTACTTGAGTGTATTTTCAAAATCCCAATCCCTTTCTCTTGCTCTCTCCTTATCCTAGCCAGGAGGTTCTGACATACAATTGAGTCTGAAAAGCTCTGATTAAAGGCAATGCTGATAAATATTAGGTTCTCTTAAAGTGTGGAAGATCAAATGTAGCACTGGTAAGCCTGGAATGATGGTATAGGCTGGTAATCTCAGTTACTCAGGAGGCTGAGGTAAGAGGGTTACAAGTGCAAGGCCTGCCAGAGGAAGTTGAAGGCTAGCCTGGACAACCTAGTGAGGCCATGTCTCAAAAAATAAAGAAAATGAAACAAAGGAAAAGTAAAAAGAGGGCTGGGAATATAGCTCAGTGGTAGAGTACTTGTCTAGCCTATAGGAGGGCCTAGGTTCAATCCCCAGCACTACCAAAAACAACAACAACAACAACAACAACAAAACCCAACAAAATTAAAAAGAACAAAACACCATAATGTTGTCCCAGGAAGCTGCAGTTTGGGGAACAAATATATTGTAAAACTTTTGAGATATTTCAGCTGCTAAGTCTAAACCCCAAACTCATGAGGGGACAAGAGCATACACATCAAGTACTGATGAGTATTGTTCACCATTGAATGAGAACCAGGTGCCTTGTTTTTTCCTTTTTCTAAGCTAGAATCACTTTAACTGGGAAAAATACAGCTCTTTCTGTCTCTGTTTTCTGGTCTTTCCCCACATTGTTCCCTCTCTCCGCTCTCTTCTTCTCTCCCTTCTTTCCTCTCCTATTCTCCCCTCTTCTTTCCTTTTTAAAATCAAATCTTGCCAGGTAACCTAGAATTTGTGATCCCCCTGCCTCCGTCTACCATGTGATTCTAGGTGTGCACCACCATGCTCAGACAGGAATATACTTCTTTAGTATGTCTTTCGCTATATACTTAGTGCCAAATAAATAATTGTTAGTGTGGCTAATGCATAATCATGCTCTTGACCACATAAATGATAACCAGCAGTTATCCATGTTCTACCGGAAGCTCAATAAAAGCTGAAATTGCTAGGCACCAAACCAACCAACCAAACAACAACAACAACAAAAAAACCTAAATAAACTTTCATACTAATGTCTCAAATTCATCAGTGAAGTTTTATCAGAATCAGCAGACCTATTAAAGCCTTTCCCAATCCTATGATCTATACCCTAGCAAAGTTATTTAATTAATGAAAATCCAGTGTCTAAGAAAAATATGTATGAATTATATTATCTTTTCTACCTAAAAACATATATGGTAATTGTATAAAAACTGGAAAATGCAGATTTAAAGGCACTAAAAAAATACTTTAATCTCACTACCGAAGGACAACCATTAGTATCTTAGTATATTTCCTTCCAGTCATATGTCTGTATATTTCTACTAGAACTGGGATCTTCTCTCTATGTGTGTGTTTATATGTATGTATCCTTGTATCTTTAAATTTTTTCATGTAACATTATATTGGGAACAGCAATTTTTTTTTTCAAGGCAGGGTCTCACCCTAGCGCAGGCTTACCTGGAATTCACTCTGTAGACCCAGGCTTGCCAGGAATGCCAGGTCAGCCTAGGCTAGAGTGCCTCTAAAATCAAACCAGGCCATTCATGACCTCACTACCTATACAGGACCCTCATAATAAGAGGAAAAGATGACAAAATCAAAATAAAAGAGAGACTAATTGAAAGAGGAAGGGGATATGATGGAGAGTGGACTTGTGAAGGGGGAGGAGGGAGAATTAGCATGGTTTATTGTTTATAATTATGGAAGTTATCAATAAAAAAGTTAAGGGCTGGATAGATGGATTAGTGGTTAAGGTGCTTGCCTGTGAAGCCCAAGAACTCATGCTCGAATCTCCAGGTCTCATGTAGCCAGACACACATTGATGCAAGCATGCAATGTCACACATGTGTCTGGAGTTCATTCACAGTGGCTTAAAGGTCCTGCCCATTCCCCCCCTCCCACCTCTTCTCTCTCTCTCTCTCTCAAAATAAATTTTTAAAAAGAAAAAAAAAACCAAAGAATTTCCATAAAATTTTATTATAGTTTAATAAGCTGCATAATAAAGGATATATCATAATAAATACCCTACAGTTTATTTTTAAAATTATCTTTTTATTTTTTATTTATTTGGTAAAGGAAAATAGATTATTCACCACTTGGCCAAATGGGAGGGGTGTGGTCACTTCATTCACAGCAGGCTTGTGGCCATCTTAGAATTTATGGAAGCCATGTGACCATGGCTAGAACAGATGTGAATTAGCTGTGAGCCAGGTTAACAGGTGCTTTCCTGGTGGGAAGACCAAGGTCACAGCTTGCATCCATTGTTTCTTTCCAGTTTCAGAGATGGTTTTTTGGGTTTGTTTGGGGGCTGGGGAGAGATAGCTCAGTGGTTAGAGGTGCCTGTTCATTTGTTTGTAGGTTTTTGTTTGTTATTTTTGCAGACAGTCTCTGTAGCCCAGGACAGCCGGGAACTCCCTATGCTGAGTTGGCCTCAAACTCGTAGCAATCCTTCTCCCAAGTGCTGACACTACAAACATTAGCCAGTATGTCTGACTCTAGAGACCATTTTTTATTCATGTCCATGACACAGTATTAAAAATTTATTTTTGCCGGATGTAGTGGCATACATCTTTAATCCCAGGACTTGGGAGGCAGAGGTAGGAGGATAGCCATGAGTTCAAGGCCAGCCTGGAATTACAGAGTGAATTCAAGGTCAGCCTGGGCTATAGTGAGATCCTACCTCGAAAAAAAAAAAAAATTATTTTTTGCAATACCAGGAACTGAGCCTAGATCCTCATACATGCTAGACAAGCACTCTGCCACTGAACTATGGCTTTAGCCCAAAGTCTCAGGAGGGTTGTGGGATGTAATATTCCCCTCACATTCCAGCCCTGGAAGAGTTCTTATTCAAGGTCAATTCCTTTGATAGATGTAGAATGGAAGTCTTTTGTATCTTTTCTTTGGAGGTCAGCTTTAAGCCCCAACGTATGCCTGTTGACACACAATTTTGCCAATGAAAAAATGTTACAGTTGGATAGCCAAAGGGAGGGACACAAATGTCTCTCTTTAGATTATTTCCTCTGTCAGAATGAGATAATTGTGGCTGAGGGCAGGAGAAACAAATAGAGGTACTTTTGCATTCTATACTATGAGGATACATTTGTATTCCATATTGTAGAAAGGAATCTGCATGGTGCGCGTGTACACACACATGCACTGCAAATAAATCACTCAAGAAAGTGCAAACTGTTAATGACTGTCGAGACTAACCCCTTGACCAGATGAATCCTAGAGGAATTCAGGATTGATACTAGCAGACAATAACCAAACTCACTGTCCTCGGGTGAGTGTGTCTAAACCTAGCCTTTCTGAGAAGATAATGAGGAAAGACACACCAACCCCATGAATGTCAAAATAAGATTGACCACTTGAACAGAGGAGCAAGACTGAGTTCTACAATAAATACCTGCCTTTATTTTCCCCTCTCCCACCCCCAATATAACCTGCTGGCTGGAGCTGAGGTGTAAGCCAGTTTTCTTTCTTTTTTTTTTTTTTTTTTTTTGGTTTTTCGAGGTAGGGTTTCACTGTAGCCCAGGCTGACCTGGAATTCACTATGGAGTCTCAGGGTGGCCTCAAACTCACGGCGATCCTCCTACCTCTGCCTCCCGAGTGCTGGGATTAAAGGCGTGCGCCACCACGCCCAGCTTGTAAGTCAGTTTTCTAGTGTGTAAAGCTGTTGCCTTCTCAGATCTCTAGCTTTCTAAATAAGGCATGCTTAAAGATTCAATTCCTAGCTGGGCATGGTGGCACACACCTTTAATTCTAGTACTCGGGAGACTGAGAGAAGATTACTGTGACTTTGAGGCCAGCCTGGAGCTACAGAGTTCCAGAACAGCCTATGCTAGAATGAGAACCCACCTCAAAAAAAAAAAAAAAAAAAAAAAAAAAAAAAAAAAAAAATTGGGGCTGGAGAGATGGCTTAGCAGTTAAGCACTTGCCTGTGAAGCCTAAGGACCCCGGTTTGAGGCTCGATTCCCCAGGACCCACGTAAGCCAGATGCACAAGGGGGTGCATGCATCTGGAGTTCATTTGCAGTGGCTGGAGGCCCTGGCGCGCTCATTCTCTCTCTGCCTTTCTCTCCCTCTGTCTGTTGCTCTCAAATAAATAAATTAAAATAAACAAACAAAAAAAAAAGAAGTGGGGCTGGAGAGATGGCTTAGCGGTTAAACGCTTGCCTGAGAAGCCTAAGGACCCCGGTTTGAGGCTCAATTCCCCAGGACCCACGTTAGCCAGATGCACAAGGGGGCACATGCACCTGGAGTTTGTTTACAGAGGCTGGAAGCTCTGGCATGCCCATTCTCTCTCTCTCTCTCTGCCTCCTTCTCTCTGTCGCTTTCAAACAAACAAACAAACAAACAAACAAACAAAAAGAAATCCTCTTAAGGAGCTTATTTAAAAAAATTGGGGCTGGAGGGATGGCTTGGCGGTTAAGGCGTTTGCCTGCAAAGCCAAAGGACCCAGGTTCGATTCCCCAGGACCCACGTAAGCCAGATGCACATGGGGGCACATGCATCTGGAGATTTTTTGCGGTGGCTGGAGGCCCTGGCATGCCCATTCTCTCTCTCTCTCTACCTCTTTCTCTCTCTCAAATAAATAAATAAATAAATAAATAAAAATTGTCGGGCACTGCCAGACACAGGCACAGTAGACAGGCCTGAGCTTCCAGGCAAGGCTAAGGACCCCTGAGGTACAGAAGGCCACTCCCTCTCCAAGCCCAGCATACCTGAACTTAGTCTTTGCCTTGTGACCTTTGGCCAGTTGCCTAGGAAACTCCTTATATGGTATCAGTCAGCAACCTTTGCACAGCCCATACCCCTATTCCCTATACCTTCTCCCTGCCATTGCTGGAATGTATGTCCCCATATGCTGATTAGGCATCAGCAAGCAACCTTGTACATCCAATCCCCTTAGGACCCTCGACTGCTTATAAACCCATCTCCCTACTGATTAAACCAAGCTGTTCACAGAGACTGTCGCCCAAAAGTGATTCTTTCATCATGGTGCTCACAACAGTTGCCTGGACGCCTTCCCGGGAACTGCGGCCAGCCCCCAGGATCCAGGGACCCACACAGATTCAATTCCTGTCTGTGTTCATTGGCATTTGTGGTGAACTCCAGTATTCCAGTTATAGTTACAATGCCATTGTGTAAGGAGATCAATATCTATTTATTTATTATTTTTTGGCTTTTCAAGGTAGAGTCTTGCTCTAGACCAGGCCAACCTGGAATTCACTATGTAGTCTCATGGTGGCCTTGTACTCACATCAATCTTCCTACACCCCTGCCTTCCAAGTGCTGGAATTAAAGCCACGTGCCACTATGCACGCTTATATTTATCTTTAATATCACTAGATTGGTGCTAAATATTAATACCCTAAAGCAGAGTAATGGATGCATCAAATTCAGAGGGCCGAGCTGTCAGTGGCAGTGGGGTGTGGGCTGGAGACAGATCCACACTGCACTCTGGGGGCCTCTACTGTGATGAAGATTGGATCCTTGAACAGGCCATGGAAAATTACTTTAGCATAAGCCCATGTGATACAGTGGTGGAGTATTAGGTTGAGATTTGAATGTAAATTTAAGCACAGAAGTGAACAGAAAGAGGGGTAGTTCAGATCAGTCTGTGCTCTGCTCCAAATTATTCCATACTTTATAAAACACTGGATTTTTAGGCTATGACTTGACCTGAGAGACTCCATTTCAAAATGGTGTTTTTTATTCCATTTTAAGTGCAGAGACAGAATGCTCTGTACCTTGGTAGGCAGGTAAACACCATCTGTCTGCATCACCCAGTGATATAGGGTCTGTGGGGAGTTCAGAAATGTCACTGACCCCAAACCTGTGATTGCATTTAGCCAATGAATTGGACAAACCAAACTGAGAAAGGATAATTATTAAATTATTATATTTGGGCTGGAGTAATGGCTTAGCCTGTAAGGCATTTGTCTGGGAAGCCTAAGGAAGCAGGTTTGATTCCCATGTAAGCTAGATGCACAAGGTGGCACATGTGTGTGGATTTTGTTTGCAGTGGTTGGAGGTCCTGACATGCCCATTCTCTCTTCTCTCTCTCCCTCCCTCTCTCTCTCTTTCTCTCTTAAATATATAAATTAAATATTTTTTAAAAATAAAAATAAACCTCCCAGTGACTGACACTACCTACACATGACCATCATAATAGGAGGAAAAGATTGTAACATCAAAATAAAAGAGAGACTGAGAGAGGAAGAGGATATGATGGAGAGTGGAGTTTCAAAGGGGAAAGATGCGGGAGGGAGGGAATTGCCATGGAGTATTGTTTACAATTATGGAAGTTGTCAATAATAAATAAATAAAAAGAAAAAAATAAAAATAAATTATTTATTTAGTTAAGTACAAAACCATGTGGTCTGAGAGCCCATGTAGTGGGCCTGGAAGAAATGTGAAGAGAGATTTAGGGAGAAAAGGAGAGAAAATACAGAGAGCTCCTGCCATGTGGTGGGCAGAAGTGGGTAGAGAGAGGGGGGGTCCAAGGGTGCTTTCCCCTCCTCTCAACAAAACTGGGGCAAGAGGAGAGGAGACTTAACAGAACCTGTAGGTTCAGGAGTGATGAATGGGCTATGAAGAGTAAAAAAAAATATCTTTTAGAAAAATATATTTTATTCATTCATTTGAGAGAGAGGGAGAAAAAGAAAGAAGCAGATGGAGAGAACGGGTATGCCAGGGCCTCTAGTCACTACAAACTCCAAATGCATGTGCCACCTTGTACATCTGGCTTTACATGGGTACTAGGAAATCACCCAGGTCCATAGGTTTTCCAGACAAGCACCTTAACCACTGAGCAATCTCTGCTGCCCCAATTTCTCTCTTTTTTAAAGAAAATATTTATTTGTGAGGAGAGACAGAAAATGTGTATGTATGAATATACCAAGGCCTCTTGTCATTGCAAAGAACTCCAGATGCATGCACCATTTCATCTAGTTTTATGTGGGTACTAGGGAATTGAATCTGGGCTGGCAGGCTTTACAAGCATGAACCTTTAATTACTGAACTCCCTTCCTAGCCCTGTTTTTAAATTTTTTATTTGATGAACACACTTGTTTTCTTTCTTCGAAACAGGGTCTCATGTAGCCCAGGTTACAAACATGCTATGAAGCTAAGGCTGACCTTGAATTCTCTGATTCTTCTTCCTGAGTGCTGGGATTACAGGCGTGTGCCACCATGCTCAGCCACATAGGTTATATGTGTCTTTTATTAGAAATAATATTCCTGCTGGACGTGGTGTCACATGCCTTTAATCCCAGTACTTTGGAGGCAGAGGTAGGAGGATTGCCGTGAGTTCAAGGCCACCCTGAGACTACATAGTGAATTCCAGGTCTGCCTGAGCTAGAGTGAGACCCTACCTAGGAAAACAAAACAAAACAAAAAACAAAAAGAAAGAAAATAAAAAAGAAATAATGTTCCAGGGCTGGAGTGATGGCTTAGCAGTTAAGGTATTTGCCTGCAAAGCCAAAAGACCCAGGTTCGATTCCCCGGGACCCACATTAGCCAGATGTGCAAGGGAGTGCATGCATCTGGAGTTCTTTTACAGTGGCTGGAGGCCCTGGCATGCCCATTCTCTTTCTCTCTCTCTCCTTCTCCTCCCTTCCTCCCTCCCTCCCCCTTTTTCTCTGTCAAATAAATGAATAAATAAAAAAGAAAAGAAATAATGTTCTAATCAACATTTCTTGTTTTGACAGAGGGTCTCATATAGGCTGGCCTTGAACCTGATATGTAGCTGAGAATGACCTTAAATTCTGAAACTTCTGCCGCTACCTTCTAAGGGTGAGATGATAGGAATTTATCATCATGCCAGATCCAATCAGCATAAAACGTTTTTTTCCAATCATCATTTTTCAATGTACTTCTTTCTGTTCATCTTTGATTAAAGTAAATCTCTTCCTGAGGGGAGGGTTAATCAAAATTCAAGATATTCTGAATAAGACATATGAAAGCCTACTTTTTTGGAAAATGGCACACCCAGAAGCCATAGATTACTACTAGAAAATTTTCCATGTCAGGGATGGGATACCTTCCAGTGTATTGTTGGCCAGGGAGGTCCCTGTCACCTCCAAAACATTACAGGCTATTACCAAGGCCCTTGGTTTCCTACCAGAAACAGATGGTAAGACCCTATTGCTGAACACTCCATATGGCTGGGAGGCAAGGTCACTGAGAAATCTAGCTGGTGCTAAGCTGAAAACCTTCTTGCAAACCAGCTGACTGAAAGAAGACAGAAGTCATCAGTGGTGCAAACAGTGAACACTATAAGTCTCAAGTTTGGCCAGACAGGTCACATGACTGTACGGGTGCAATAGTGGCATGTCTGCTCTAGGGGAAACCAACTGCTTTCTAATTGGACTAGAGGCTTGCTCTATGGGAGGGAATACATGCCTGGTACTGAAAACCTAATCAAAATCCTATGGCAGGGGAGGTCATGAGCCCTAGAGGAGTAACACCTGTTGTGTCTGGCTAAATACATTATGCTCACCAAACTGCCCTGTAAGCACTTTACTTAATGTTCATACCCGTATATTAATGCTACTCTCACTTTTGGTTACAGAAGCTTCTCTTTTCAGATGGTGGCAACCGCTGGGATGACCCAAAAGGCACCATAGTGCTAAGAAGACATGATGGAGGAGTGTTCAGCACTGAAACAGCTCTATCACACCCTCCAAGGCTCAGGGTCCATTACCAAAGAGGTGGTGGAAAGAATGTAAGAGCCAAATGAAGGGCAGGACTGCTGATAATACAGTCAACCAGTCAGAAATTGATCTTGATATCCATGACCTGCCAGTGCCTAGCACTATCTTCACAAGACCCTCATAATAGGAGGAAAAGATGATGATATCAAAATAAAAGAGAGACTAACAGAGAGAGGGAGGGGATATGATGGAGTGTAGATTTATGAAGGGGAAAGTGGGGGAGGGGAAGGAATTATCATGGTTTATTGTCTGTAAGTATGGAAGCTTTCAATAAAAAGGGGGGAGGAAAAAAAAAAAAAAAGAGCAGCCTGGCCTACATAGTGAGACCCTGTCTCAAAACAAATAAACCAAAAATCAAGGTTTGGGGACATATCCTAATAGTACAGTGCTTGCCTAGAATGTACTAGGTCTTGGGTTAGATCTCCAGCACTGCAGAAACAAAACACAGTTAGGTATAGTGGTATACACCCATAATCCTGGCACTTGGAAGGTGGAGGCAGTAGGCTCAGAGTTCAAAAAGTCAGCCTAGGTTGTATGAGATCCTGTCTCAAAAACAAAGGTACATTTTAAAAGAATTTTAGCAGGGCATGGTGGCATACACCTTTAATCCCAGTACTTGGGAGGCAGAGGTAGGAGGATCACTGTGACTTCGAGGCCGCCCTGAGACTAATTCCAGGTTATCCTGGGCACACTACCTCGGAGGAAAAAAAAAAAAAAAAAAGAGGGCGAGATAAGAAAAAGAAAAAACAAAAAAAGAAATTTGAAGGTGATAGAGAGATGGCTCAGTAGTTAACGGGGCTTGCTTGCAAAGCCTGATGTCCCAAGTTCAATTTTCCAATACCCCCATAAAGCCAGAGGCACTTAGTGATACATGCATCTGGAGTTTGTTTGCAATGGCAAGAGGCCCTAGCATGCCCATTCTCTCTGCCTGCAAATAAATAAAAAAAAAAATTCAAAAAAGATAAAGAAATTTCACAGTTTACCAAAAGAATTACTCCTAAAAGTAATACTGATAAACTAGAATTTATTCATATCTTAAAAACTGGCTCTATGAAAAATCTGTAAAAGTCTTTTTATTTATGAGACAGACAGAGAGAGAGAGAGAGAGAGAAGACTGAGTGGGCATTCCAGGGTCTCTTGATGTTGCAAAAACAAAAGCAAGAAAAAACCTCTAGACACATGTGCCATGTTGTACATTTTGCTTTATATGAGTTCTGTGCCTTTACTGGCTAAGCCATCTCCCCAGCCTGAAATAAGCTTTAAAGAGAATAAAAGTACAAGCCATATATCCATGTGTGGGGAGGAGAGGTGCAAATGTGTATGCATGTGTATGGAGGTCAGAGGAAAACCTTAGGTCTTATTCCTCAGGAATGTATGCACTATCCACTCTTTTTGGAGACAAGGTCTCTAACTGGCCTGGAACTCACCAACTAGGTTAGACTGGCTGAGCAGTGAGGCCAAGAGATCCCCTAGTCTCTGCCTTCTCAGCAATGTAGAATTACAACTGTGCATTACCATGTCAACATTTTTACATGGGTTCTGGTAACCAAATTCAAGCCTCATGCTTGCAAGGCAAGAATTTTATTGATTAAATTATCTCCTCAGCTCCAGAAAACATTTTTTAAAACCCACATGTCTGATAAAGAACTCATATATGAAGAACTTCCACACATAACAGCCAAAATATAATGTAATTAAAAAATGGGTAAAAGGGTGCTGGAGAGATGGCTTATCAGTGCTTATCTGTGAAGCCTAAAGAGCCAGGTTCCATTCCCCAGCACCCTTGTAAGCACATGGTGGTGCATGCATCTGAAGTTTGTTTGCACTGGGTAGAGGCCCTGGTGTGCCTATTATCTGTCTGTGTCTACTGTTTTTTCTCTCAAATAAATAAACAGAAATAAAATATTTTTATAAATGGTTAAGCTGGGCGTGGGGACACATGCCTTTAATCCCAGCCCTCAGAGGCAGAGGTAGGAGGATCACTGTGAGTTTGAGGCCACCCTGAGACTACATAGTGAATTCCAGGTCAGCCTGGGCTAGAGTGAAACCTTACCTTGAAACACCAAAACATACATTCATAAATAAATAAGTAATGGTTAAAAGATGCAAACAAGCATGTGAAAAATTATTCAATATCACTAAACAATAGGCAAATGCAAAGTTAAGTTTAAAACAAGATATGACTATTTTATATCAACTAAAAATTTTTAAATACTAAGATCTAGGACTGGGGATGTGGCTCAGTGGTAGTGTCTTAAAGAGATAAAAACTTAAGTTTATACAAAAACCTGCACACAAGCTGGGCATGATGGCACATGCCTTTAATCCCAGCACGCAAAGGTAGGAGGATCGCCATGAGTTCAAGGCCACCCTGAGACTACATAGTGAATTCCAGGTCAGCCTTGGCTAGAGCAAAACTCTACCTTAAAAAACAAAACAACAACAACAAAACCCTGAACACAAATGCTTCCAATGAATTCATTTACAATTGCTCCTAACTAGAAATAATAAATATGTTCATCAATAATCAAGTGGTTAAAATAAACCAAGGTCCCTCCCTGCAATCATATAATACATAGAAATAAAACAGGAAACTAGTGGCTGGAGAGATGGCTTAGCAGTTAAGGTGCTTGCCTACAAAGCAAAAGGACCCAGGTTCAATTCCCCAGGACCCATGTAAGCCAGATGCACAAGGTGGTGAATGCATCTGTAGTTCATTTGCAGCAGCTGGTGCGCCCATTTTCTCTCTTTCAAATAAATAAATAAAAATAAAATATTGATAAAAACTTCTTTAAAAAAGGAAACTAGTGACATATGCAATAATTTGTATGCACCTCAAACTTTATTACCCTGGGTGGAAAAGGCTAATCTCAAAAGATCACATGTTGGGTGATTCCAATTATATAGCATCCTCCAAATGATGAACTTATAGAAATGGAAGAGATTAGTGGTTGACAGGGGTTAGGAATGGTGAAGATGAGACAGTGAGTACGACTATATAAGGATAACATCAGAGAGAACTTTGTGACGATGGTTTGTTGTGTATCTGAGTGGTGGTGCTAACAGAGGTGTGTGTCTGTACACCTGAACTGCTGTCAATTTCCTAACTCCTACACTTACATAAGATGTAACAATTGGAGGAAAATGGTAAAGGGTACATGTGATTTCTGTACCATCTTTGCATTTTTAAAATTAAAGGCTGAGAGCTAGGAAGACAACTCAGCAGGTAGAATTGCTGGCTTGCAAAGCCTGTCAAGGCCAGTTCTTTCCTCTCCAAATTGCTTGTAAAGCTGGAAGCAAAGTGGCACATGTGTCTGCGATCCCAAGGTGCCACAACAATGGGAGGTACAGCTGGAAGAAGCTGAAGCTTGCAGGCCAGCTAGTCTGGAGTTCATGTAGCAGCAAAAGATCCTGAGTTAAAGCAGGTGGAAGAGGAGCAGACAGCTCACAGTTATCCTCTGACCTCCACATGTGCACTGTGGCCCATGCACATCCATACATACTTATACACAAAAATAAATACACAAAATTTACAATTAAAAGCTTGGCACTTGGGAGGCTGAGGCAGGAAGGTTTCCACAAATACAAGGCCAGCCTAGGATACATAATGACTCTGTCTCAAACAAAAATAACAACAAAACATTAAAAGCTTAAGGAAAAGGCTGGAGAGATAGCTTAGCAGTTAAGGCACTTGCCTATGAAGCCTAAGGACCCAGGTTTGATTCCCCAGGACCCACATAAGCCAGATGCACAAGGGGGCACATGAGTCTGGAGTTCCTTTGCAGTGGCTAGAGGCCCTGGTGCACCCATTCTCTGTCTGCCTCTTTCTCTCTTAAATAAATAAATATTTTTTGAAAAAAATCTTAAGGAAAAAGAAATCACGAAGCTGGGCATGGTGGCGCATGCCTTTAATCCCAGCACTGGGGAGGCAGAAGTAGGAGGATTGCCGTGAGTTTGAGGCCACCCTGAGAATACATAGTGAATTCCAGGTCAGCCTAGGCCAGAGCAAGACCCTACCTCAGTCCCCTCCCCTCAAAAAAGAGCATAGCTATTTTGCTTACCATTTTTATTTCTCTGTTTTTACTGAAAATAATCTTCTGTGTAGATGTCTAAGACCACTGAAAATGATCCACATTAATTATCCAATATTCTAGGAATGTCACCGAATATACCTAAAGAAATGAACACATATGCCCACCAAAAGATAAGAATATTTGTAGTACCTTTCTCAAAGAGGAAGCAACAAAAATGCCTGTGTTCCGGAAAACAAAGTGTGCTGCATTCATAGAATGAAATACAAAACATGAGTAGAAAAAGAATGAGAAAAATCTCACTTTGTTTCATGTATGTATTAAAAGCTTAAATTATTTTTTTAAATTTTTAAATTTTTATTTATTTATTTGAGTGCTATACACAGAGAGAGAAAGAGGCAGATAGAGAGAGAGAATGGGTGAGCAAGGGCCTCCAGCCACTGCAAACGAACTCCAGACGCGTGCGCTCCCTTGTGCATCTGGCTAACGTGGGCCCTGGGGAATCAAGCCTCGAACCGGGGTCCTCAGGCTTCACAGGCAAATGCTTAACCGCTAAGCCCTTAAATTATTTTTCATTATGGATCCTAATGCAACATACTTATTAACATGTTTGTTTGCTGTTCACTATTTTCAGAATTGGTCATAATGCATTAAAAACAGAAAGTGGGTTAAGGCTGGCATATAGCTCAGTGGTACAGCAGTTGCTTAGATGTGTGAAGCCCTTCAGTACTTCAAAATAAATAAATAAATGCTAAAAGCAACCTGTTCTCAGATGAATTATATCATTGCAGGATGACTGAGTAAGGTAGTTTATGCCTGAGACTGAGGTAAGAGGGTTGCCACAAGACCAAACTGAGTTTCAGAGTGAGGCTGTCTCAAAAGACAAACAAAAAGAAATTGTTATAGGATGGATATATATTTTTTGCTCTACAGTCTGGGCATCAAACCAGAACCTTATACATACAAAGCAAATACTCCATCACTGAGCTATATCCCAGCCCTGTACTTGTTTTGTTAAAAATCTTTAACAATTGGGCTGGAGAGATGGCTTAGCAGTTAAGTGCTTGCCTGTGAAGCCTGAGGACCCCGGTTCGAGGCTCGATTCCCCAGGACCCACGTTAGCCAGATGCACAAGGGGGTGCATGCATCTGGAGTGCGTTTACAGAGGCTGGAATCTCTGGCGCGCCCATTCTCTCTCTCTCTCTCGCTCTGCCTCCTTCTCTGTCACTCTCAAATAAACAAACAAAAATAAATAAAAAAATAAAAATAAAAATCTTAACAATTAATCTAACAAGCAAAGATTCAGTTATATAAGTGCAAACTATAGAATGTTGTCAAAATTCACAAATACTCAAGAACACAAATCACCTACAATAATTCCTTTTTTCTTACTGATGAGTGTTTACCAGGGATATAACACACCTAACTGGGTACTGAGCTACTTTGTGAGTGCCCCCCTTTACCCTAAGAGTACTGCAAATCCCACTAAGTACTAAGTACTGCAAATCCCACTAAGGACAGGGTATGAGGATACACCTCACACAGGATGGGAGGTCTAAGTCTACCCCTGTTTTAGCCATGACCAGCTTGAGTCAGACAGACTCTGACCTGTGAAACTGCACCCCATGTGCAGGATGAGGTGAGTGGCAAGGGCCCAGGCTCTGTGCATTACTACTCTGGTTTTCTTCATGGCTTTCTTTCCACACTCCCCAAGACAGAAACCTGTTCTCTCTAGGTTCTGCAGTCTAAATACACTCTGACCAGCTGCATATGCACCCTGTACCCACCCTCACTGAAGCAGCCTATGCTTCCTGCTGGCTTCTAGTAGGTGGGACCAGGGTAATATATATTGTTAATGGCAACTTTATGGAGCAACTATCAGTAATAGAAGATAATACATGGTTCTCTGAGCTATGTCTTGTTCTGGTTTTGCTGCTTTCTTATACCTGCTGATCTTTGAATTTCTATCCTTAAATTTAAGCACTGTAAAACATAGACTCATGTATTTTACTAGATGTTAGGTCTGTGCTTACAATTACTTTTTATTTTTAACACACACACACACAGAAAGAGAGAGAGAGAGAGAATTGGCACGCCAGGACCTCAGCAACTGCAATCGATCTCCAGACACTTATTCCACACCTAGTGGGCATGTGCAACCTTGCGCTTGCGTCACGTTTGTGGGTCTGGCTTATGTGAGATCTGGAGAGTCAAACATGAGTCCTTAGGCTTCACAGGCAAGCACCTTAACTGCTAAGCCATCTCTCCAGCCCTACATTTACTTTTGGGCCAGTTATTCTGGAGCCTAGATTAACATGATACACACTCAAACTCTGACTTGATAACCTAAGAAACACTCATTTTCCTAAGCCAATCAATCTATTATTCTATCAAAGAGCCTGGCATAAAAAAAAAATGTTTGAGTCCAGGTGTGGTGGAGCACACCTGCAGTCCCAGCACTTGGGAGGTTGAGGCAGAAAGACTGTAAGTTCCAGGCCATCTTAGACTACATAGTGAGATCCTATTTAAGAAGTATGTTTTTAGGGGCTGGGGAGATGGCTCAGCAGTTAAAGGCACTTGCTTCTGGCACCTCCGGGTTCAATTTCCCAGGCACCCACATAAGCCAGATGCAAAAAAAAGTGTATGTGTCTGGAGTTTGTTTGCAGCAGCAAAAGGCCCAACACATCCATACTATCTCTCTCTCTCTCCACCCCACCCAAATAAATAAAAAGCCAGGCACACCTTTAATACCAGATCATATTTTACATCCTTCCAGGTAACAGCTGGACTTTAAAAATCTCTTTTGGAGATTAAAATATTATCATTTACTTTCAAATTAAAAGACATGAAACCAATGATTATATCATGTGATCATCACTACATTGAAATTATCATGTCATGTGATCATCACACTAAAATACATGAATGGAAAAAGGGGGCAAAATGAACCAACAAGCTTGAGAAATATAAGAACAATTATTTTTAACACATTTTATTTATTTACTTATTTGACAGAAAGAGGCAGACTGAGAGACCAAGAATGAGCATGCCAGGGCCTCTAGCCACTACCAATGAACTCTAGACACATGCATCACTTTGTGCATCCAGCTTTACATGGGGACAGGGGAATCAAACCTGGGTCCTTTGGCTTTGCCAGCAAGTGTCTTAATCATTAAGGCATCTTTCCAGCCCAGAATACCAATTCTTTTTTAAAACTTTTAAAATTTATTTATGAGAGAGAGAATTGGCATGCCAGGGCCTCTAGCCACTGCAATCGAACTGCAGACACGCTTGTGTCACCTTGTGTGTCTGGCTTATGTAGGACCTGGGGAGTTGAACATTGGTCCTTAGGCTTTGCAGGCAAGCACCTTAACTGCTAAGCCATCTCTCCAGATCCCATAATAGCACTTTTTTTTTTTTTTAGTTTTTCGAGGTAGGGTCTCACTCTAGCCCAGGCTGACCTGGGATCCACTATGTAGTCTCAGGATGTCCTCAAACTCATGGTGATCCTCCTACCTCTGCCTCCTGAGTGCTGGGATTAAAGGCGTGTGCCACCATGCTTGGCTTAGCAATTCTTTTCTTTCTTTCTTTCTTTCTTTTTTTTTATTTTATTTTTCGAGGTAGGTTTTTCACTCTAGTCCAGGCTGACCTGGAATTCACTATGGAGTCTCAGGGTGGCCTCAAACTCATGGTGATCCTCCTACCTCTGCCTCCCAAGTGCTGGGATTAAAGGTGTGCGCCACCACGCCTGGCTCAGCTTAGTAATTCTTAATGTTCACCTTCTTCGAAATATAAGAAGCAGTGAAAATAACTGAGGAATTATGAATTACAAATTATAAATATGTTCTTACTATAAGAACTGCAGCTGAAGAAATATAACTTACTGAGACTTTTTAGAAAATCTTTGCTTTAGGACTGGGAATATAGCTCAACTGTAGAGTGCTTACCTAGAATGTATAGGGCCCTATGTTTGATTCCTAGCACTGGCAAAAAGAAAAGTGAAGAAAAAGATGTCACTGCTTTGGAATTGAGGGACCTATGCATGATGCTGAAATCAGAGCACACAGTTAGGATGTACATGGATGGATGGGTAAGATGAGAAGGATGTGGAGGCAACCACAAGATCAGATTGAGCGCTGCAATCTCAAAATTAAGGGTCACTGTGGGTCTGAGTCAGAAAGTAGATCAAAAGTCCAGGTGACCAGACCAGGCAAGACATGGGACAATGTAGAACAGGGGCACTGGGACATAGTCAGCAGAGGTGAGAACTACAACCTCTCCAAAGATTTCCAGAGATAGGCTCTAGAACTTGCTGTTAATAAATAGCAAGGCTGAAATTAGCTAAAATTTGGTACAAAAACTTCACTAGGTACTTCCATTCTAACAGAGGTAAGCATGCAACGACAGACTTAATCAGTATTTGTATTTTCAGTGATGTATGACATGATTACTAAGATTTTAAAAATACCTACTATATATACTCTCCTCTGACCATAAGTTAGCATTCCTAAATTCTTCTGAATACACTACATTCATATTGCTTGTATATTTTTCCAATTTCATTACCTGAATTGCTGGTCTAACTTTTCAGCCACGAAATCCTGCCTCTCTTTTTCTTTCTTCTCTCTTAATAATTTGGTTTTTTCTCTCATTCTATCTTTTTTCGCTTCAATGGTTTCTTCCTTCGCTAGCATTTCAGTAAAATATTCATTTTCTTCTGATGCTAAAAATTCACGTAGTCTGAAACAAAAGGACCAAAAAAAAAAAAATTACACTGTCAGGCAATGTACCACATTTTATCAACTGGCTTTTGGCATACTCAACTTCAGAATTAATGTCCAGTTATAAATTTTGTAGTATGTAAAAGATGACTGTAGTTTTCAATAAGACATTATTTGTGCCATATTTTATCATGACAGATAAAACAGGGAATGCATATCTTTAGATAAAATGGACAGATTTAAAAATATTTTTATTTATTAGAGAGAGAGAAAGACAGAAAGGAGAGTGTGGGTATGCTAGGGCCTCCTGCCACTACAAATGAATTCCAGATGCATGTGTCACTTTCTGTATCTGGCCCTATGTGGGTACAGGGGGATTGAACACAGGCCATCAGGCTTTACAAGCAAGTGTCTTTAACCACTTAGCCATCTCTCCAGTCCTAAAATAGACAGAAATTAATTAATTAAACAAAACATAAACAACATATTCTTTTATTTTACATCAAAAAGTAGTAACAGAAGTTAGCATATTAGCAAGCAATGCCTACTAAATTGACTATTAATAACTCAGTTGTGATTTTTACTTGAGTTTTTGATGGTCCAATATTAAAAACTGTGGTTTGAGGGCTGGAGGGATGGTTTAGCGGTTAAGGCGTTTGCCTGCAAAGCCAAAGGACCCAGGTTCAGTTCCTCAGGACCCACGTTAGGCAGATGCACAAGGGGGCACACGTGTCTGGAGTTTGTTTGCAGTGGCTGGAGGCCCTGGAGGGCCCATTCTCTCTCACTCTCTCTCCCTCTTTCTCTGTAAAATAAATAAAAATAAAATACTTAAAAAAAAACTTACAGAGTATTTTCAGAATGGAAAAATTAAATGAAGGCAGCTTTCCAGGAAGACTTAAAAAAAAACAAAACTGTGATTTGAGGGGCTGAGGACATAGCCCAGTGGTAGAGAATAAACCTAGCATGTGAGAGGGGCCCTGTATTTGGTCTCCAGAACTGAAAAGGAAAATATGGTTTTAAAAACATCTCAGGCCACGTGTGGTGGTGCATGCTTTAATCCCAGCACTTGGGAAGCAGAGATAGGAGGATCGCCATGAGTTTGAGGCCATCCTGAGACTACATAGTAAATTCCAGGTCAGCTTGGGCTAGCATGAGACCCTACCTTGAAATCCAAAAAAAAATTCAGGGTGGGAGAGATGGCTTAGTGGTTAAAGCCCTTGCCTGCAAAGCCCACAGACTCAGGTTCTATTTCCCAGGACCCATGTAAACCAAATGCATAAAGTAGCACGTGTGTCTGGAGTTCATTTATAGAGGCTAAAGGTCCTGGCACACCCATTTTCTCTATTTGCCTTTCTGTCAAATAAATAAATAAATAAATAGGTTTTAAACAACAACAAAAAAAACCATTTCATTGTCTGGGTGAGCCTTACTTATTTCGTCTTTCCTCAGTGTTGATGATGAATCCTTGCATGGCATCTTTGACTCTTGCTTGCACGAGGCTGTCCATATACTTGCGGTCATTGTGCTTGGCCCAGTCAACTCTCAGACGCTCCTGCTCAATTGACTTAATAGAGGCCAAAGTAGTATGATGTTTCTGGAGGCTTTGTTGGATTCTTTTTAGTTGTTGCTCAGCACCTTGGACTCTGGGAGGCTTGGCTCTCTGGAAACAAGAAACGGTTACCACTTTTAATGTCAAAATTCATTAGCCTATTTTGAATTAATCCTGACCTTTACCAATACTTACACTACATAAATTAGAAAAAAAATTAACATCCAGTTACATCTGAAAGCAACTTAAGCACATAAGGAAAAACTTGTTTCTCTGAGCTTTAATCCTTACCACATCAGGCCAATAACCCCACTATAAGCTGAAGATAAAGTTAATCAAAAACTGTATTTAGGGGCTGGAGCGATGGCTTAGCAGTTAAGGCACTTGCCTGCAAAGCTAAATGACCCAGGTTCAATTTTCCAGGACCCACATAACCCAGATGTACAAGGTGGCATATGAGTCTGGAGTTTGTTTGCAGGGCTAGAGGCCCTGTCGTGCTCATTCTCTATTTGCCTCTTCCTCTCTCTCTCAAATAAATAAATAAAATAAAATATGAAAACACAAAAGAAAAAAATGTATTTAGGGCTGGGGAGTTGGCTCAACAGTTAAAGCCACTGGCTTGTAAAACCTGATGACCCAGGTTTGATTTCCTAGCACCTATGCAAAGCCAGATGCAAAGTGGTGCATGTGTCTGGAGTGTGTTTACAGCAGCAAGAGGACGTGGCATGCCATTTATTCTCTCTCTGCTCACAAATCAACAAGTATATATAAAAATGCATTTAATGTACCTAACCTACCAAACATAACAGGCCCTCATGATACTGGGCCTTCCTGGGAGCTCAATGGCTCAGTGATCTCCTAGCACCTTAAGAATTCCATAATATATACTGCCAGTTTAGGAGAAGATCCACACTCAAAATTCAATGTACACGTTACTGAATTCCCATCATTTTTGCAATAATCTAAAGCAAAAAAAGAAATCATAAGTCAATCATTAGCTGGGGATCATCTGTAATTCTAAAAGTCTTTTAAGTAAATGTAGATGCAACTATTAAAATTAAAATTTGAGGGGCTGGAGAGATGGCTTAACCATTAAGGCACTTGCCTGCGAAACCTAAGGACCCATGTTCAACTCACCAGATCCCACGTAAGCCAGGCACACAAGGTGACACAAGCATGCAAGGTCACACATGCATACAAGGTGTAGCACATGTCTGGAGTTCGACTGCAGTGACTGGAGGCCCTGGCATACCAATTCTCTTTTCTCTCACTCTCTTGCATTAAAAAAAAAAGCCACTCTGTTGGGCTTGCCTCAAAAAAAGTTAAAATCTGAATAAAGACTCTAGAAATTTAGTCAACCAGAGACATTGGTGATCCTCAAGGTGCTTCAAATAGCTAGGGTAGACCTGGGTAGTAAGAATTAGAGGTCTGCTAATTCCTGACCTTGATCTTGCCACCACTGACCCTATTTAACAATGGGGTAGACACCACAGAAATCACCATCAAACCAGGCATGGTGGAGCATACCTTTAATCCCAGCACTTGGGAGGCAGAGGTAGGAGGATCGCCATGAGTTTGAGGAAACCCTGAGACTACATAGACAGCGAGACCCTACCTCAAAAAAAAAAAAAAAAAAAAAAAAACCACTAAAATAAAATAAACCAAATAAAAATTTTAAAAATCACCATCAAAATAGTTTCAATGAGAAAGTGCTACAAAGTATACAGGGCATAGCAATGAAAAGCAAAGAAGTAAGGAAGGAAGAAGAAAAAGAAAAATGATGGTGTGTATGGGTCAGTGGGGGAAGCTGGTGGTAAAAGTTTGTTTCCAAAAGCTTGAATGCCACTGACATTTTTTTTTTTTTTTTTTTTTTTTTTTTTTTTTTTTTTTGGTTTTCCGAGGTAGGGTCTCACTCTAGCCCAGGCTGACCTGGAATTCACTATGGAGTCTCAGGGTGGCCTCGAACTCACGGCGATCCTCCTACCTCTGCCTCCCGAGTGCTGGGATTAAAGGCGTGTGCCACCACGCCCGGCTTGCCACTGACATTTTGAGGTTGTTTGAATTTCTGTAAACATATTATTTTATACAAATGTCCACTAACAGGTTGGGAGCATATGCACATTTTGAATATATATTGATATACTAGATGACATCATGCAGCTTCTGATTTCTCTATTTCTATCACTAGCAATCCAGGTAGCACCTTCCCATTATAAGGTAGGTTAGTCTCAGTCACAGGTCCTAAAGCAGAGATAAACATCATCTGTCCAGAACTGGACATGACTCAACAGGATATAGGCTGACCACTGGTCTTTACCCATTGTTCTCCCCATTTCCTGTGCCTACAACGACCTTAGAATTTTGGCCGGCTGCCCACTTCCTGACTTCCTTAGATTATTGGCGGGCTCCCCTTGAGCCTATGAAATTTCATCTTACCTCTCAACAATCACAGACCCCCAGGGGTGTGTTCATGTTGACCTACTGCGAATCACCACTTGGACATGTTCTGAACCTATAAAAGCTGCTGCAGTCCCTAGTGACCACGACAACTCCTCAGATCCTCTCCCACTCTCTATGGGGAGCTTTCTTCTACTCTTTCCAGTAAATCTTGCTTCCACACCCTTCTTTGCATGTCCTCCTTCTGTCCTTGTTTTATTGATCTATGCAACCAGGAGACAATGAACTTGAGAACCACTGGTTTGGGAAGTGTCAGTGACCCTTTGAGTATCTTGTGCTCTAACCCCCATGTTACGCCCACCCAAAACCAAGTTGCTCTCAAAACCTGAAACACTAGCATTGAGCATAATTCCTAACACAGTTAGGTTCTCAATGCAAATGAAGAATGAACGAATGAACCAATCAATCAATCAGTGTTTCTGGGTGGACTCAATACAGTATCTGTATCTCCTGGTACCACCACATAGTTCTCTTAAAAAAATTTAGGGGGCTGGATAGATGGCTTAGTGGTTAAGGTGCTTGCCTGCAAAACCTACTGATCTGGGTTTGATTCTTCAGTACCCAAGTAAAGCCAGATGCACAAGGGGGCACATGCATCTGGAGTTCATTAGCAGTGGCTAGAGGTCCTGAAGCACCCGTTCTCGCCCTCTCTCTTGCTTTTCTCTATGCATGGAAATAAATAAAATATGACATCTTTTTTTTTTCAGCTGTGAATGGTGGCACATGCCTTTATTCACAGCACTTGGGAGGTTGAGGTACAAGGACTACCGTGTGTTCAAGGCCAACCTGCAGCTAAAGAGTCCTAGATCAGCCTGGGCTATAGTGAGACCCTGACTTGAAAAAGGAAAAAAGTATTTGTTTGTTTATTGGGAGGGGGGTGTCAGTGCCTCTTGCCACTGCAAATGAACATTAGACACTTTGTGTCACTTTTTGTATCCAGCTTACATGGGTGGTTTGGGAACTGAATCCAGCCTGGCATGGTTTGCAAGTAAACGCCTTTAAATGCTAAGCCATCTGCCCAGCCCTGATCAATATATTTTCTTGAGCTTTGTATTTTCAGTGGCACTTTTATCCAGTCATCCTCAGGTGAGCTGTGACACTCAGGGAGCTGACTCAAAATAACAAAACTTTTAACTTAAAAGAGGATCATTCAGGTAAATTACATTTAGAATAGTATTTGAATCACCAGAATGCTAGGGTCTGGTATTGGTAGCAAGTTTTCATGCGGGGAAAAAAACCCCAACATTTAAAGATAAGCTGATGAAAAGTTCCTGGGCTTGAGGAACACAAAAATGTGGTGGAAGAAATTTGACACAGATGATACGCTAAAACAGTTTCATTACAGAAGCCTTTACCAGGGAGATAGCCACCTGAGTATACTCCCTATCTGGGCAGCTGCACCCTGCTTGTATGTTATCTGGCTATTTCAGCCATAGGCAAACTCCCTTGGACTTCTGGAATTTTCCATTTATAATCCCCAGTCAGATAGCCCAGAAGTTTAACCTACCAAGAGTGTAAAGAATTCAAGTCCATATCAAGCTGCCAGACATATAAAAACCCTGGGATAGTAGAACTAGATACTCAGGTTTGGAAGTTATTCTCCCGAGTCCACGTCAACATGAATAAATATGATTCTCTATCTCTGGTGCTGGCTCTGTGTGACTCAGTTTCCCATAAGAAGACAGGCACCAGCCGGGCGTGGTGGCGCACGCCTTTAATCCCAGCACTCGGGAGGCAGAGGTAGGAGGATCGCCATGAGTTCGAGGCCACCCTGAGACTCCATAGTGAATTCCAGATCAGCCTGGGCTAGAGTGAAACCCTACCTCGAAAAACCAAAAAAAAAAAAAAAAAAAAAAAAAAAAAAAAAAAAAAAAAGAAGACAGGCACCTATTGCAGTCAGGTTTGCATGCTGGCATAAATCAGCTGACCAAGAGCAGCTTGTAGGAAAAAAAAAAAAGTTTATTTTGGCTTATAGAGTAGAGGGGAAGCTCCATGATGGCAGGGGAAAACACTGGCATGAGCAGAGGGTAGGCATCACCTACTCACTAACATAAGGTGAACAATAGCAACAAGAGAGTGTGCCAAACATTGGCAGGGGGAAAGTGGCTATAATACCCATAAGCCCGCCCCCAACAATATACTGCCCCCAGAAGGCTTTAATTCCCAAATTGCCATCAGCCTGGGGACCTCACACTCAGAATACCTAAGTTTATAGGGGACACCTGAATCAAACCACCACAGCACCTATATACAACTAAACAAGATGAGAAAGGGACTGGAGAGATGGACTCAGTGGTTAAAAGCACTTGCTTATGATACCTGACATCCTGGGTTAGATTCTTCAGTACCCATGTAAAACAGCACATGCATCTGTAATCTGTAGTTAATTTGCAGCAGCACAAAGCCCTGGTGTGCCCATCCTCTTTGTCTCCAATAAATAACTTTCCAGGTATATATGAAGCTGAGGATGGGGCCTGAACTTTTTGTTTGTTTGTTTTTTCAAGGTAGGATCTCACTCTAGCCCAGGCTGATGTAGAATTCACTATGTAGTCTCAGGGTGGCCTCGAACTCGTGGCAATCCTCTTACCTCTGCCTCCCAAGTGCTGGGATAAAGACATGTACCACCACACCCGGCAGGCTTGAACTCTTGATCCTCTTGCTTCTATCTCCTAAATGCTGTGATTTCAGGTGTGCATCACCATGATGGGCATGGTGGCTGAGGAACCAGTCTCTGGATCAAGAAGGCATGACCTAAAATTGTCTAAAAAGGTGACACCTACCTTGGAATTGACCAAAATCCACATTGTTTAATAGCAATGTAATGCAAAACAGACATGTAATTTTAATTTTTCTTAGAAAAGTGAGAATAAAATTAATTTTCATATTCTGTATATCCAATATATCTAGATTATCTTTTCAGTGTAACTCTAGGCATTTGCTACACATTTCAAGAAGTCAAAAGCAGGCTGGGCGTGGTGGCACACACCTTTAGTCCCAGCACTTGGGAGGCAGAGGTAGGAGGATTGCAATGAGTTCGAGGCCACCTTGAGACTCCATACTGAATTCCAGGTCAGCCTGGGCTAGAGTGAGACCCTACCTTGAAAAAAAAAAAAAAGAAAGAAAAAAGAAAAAGAAGTCGTCAAAAGCAGGTTGGAGAGATGGCTTAGTGGTTAAGGTGCTTGCCAGCAAAACTAAAGAAACCAGGTTCCATTCTCCAGTACCCACATAAAGCCAGATGCACAAAGTGGTGCATGCGTCTGGAGTTCATTTGCAGCTCATTCTCTCTCCGACTCTTTCTCTCCCAAGTTAAGAAAAAAAATTAATTTATTTGAGAGAAAGAGGCAGAGAGATAGATAGGAGAGAGAGAATATGAATGGGCATGCCAGGCCCTCCAGACACTGCAAACGAACTCCAGATGCATGTACCCCCTTGTGCATCTGGCTTACGTGGGTCCTGGAGGCAAATGCCTTAATCGCTAAGCCGTCTCTCCAGCCCAAGTAAAATACATATTTTTTAAAGTGGGCTGAAGAGATGGCTTACTGGTTACGGCACTTGCCTGCAAAGCCTAAGGACCCAGGTTCAATTCCTTAGTACCTATGTAAGCCAGATGCACAAGGTGGCAGATGCATCCAGAGTTCACTTGCAGGGGCTAGAGGCCCTGGCGCACCCTTTCTCATTCTCTCTCCAATTAATTAATAAAAGAAGCCAAAAGCTTCAAGTAGTTAGTGGCTATTCTACTGGACACTGATATTCAGAACCATGCTAGTGGCAGGGTAACACAGGATTTACTAAAAGCTCTGCATTTTGAAGTTCACTGAGTGATTTTGTTACTGTACTATCTCAGATTAATATATAAAGAACAAGGACTTCATCCTAGGTTTGAATCTAGCTTCTGTTCACTACTAACTTTGTTGAGCAAATTATTTAGTCTGACTTTCAATTTTCTCATCTGTCAAATGAAAAAATTAACTGTCCTCTTTGTGGACACTCACTTACCTTTTTTTTTTTTTTTTTTTGATGTAGCATCTTAACTCTAGCCCAGGCTGACCTGACACTCACTCTGTAGTCCTAGACTGGCCTTGAACTCACAGTGCTCCTGCCAGAGTGCTGGGATTAAAGGTATGTGCCACCATGCCCAGTGCACATAACCTTTTTCATTGTTTTCTCCTAGAAAAATTCTTGGGGTACAAGTTTCATCACCTGTTTCTTCCACAGTCTGCATTTATCACATTTAGACATTTTAGCAGATGCATCTATTCTGACCTTATCTTTTTCCTCCTATTTTTTCTGTAAGTACAAAGTGTTCAGTAGGCCTCCTTGTATGTCTTAACAGTAGTTTTTTCCTGTTCCTTATTGGTTTTGAACATAATTAAGTGGCCAACAAATGACCTAGCCTCTTGAGTGCTACCTTCAGATACCAGGACCCACAAGTATATCAGTTTCTGTCCCTCATGAAATGTCTAGGATTATCACCTTGAACCCTACAGCCCTTATAAACTTCCAGTGTATTGACTTCTAGGTCCTGACTCTATAATCCTTGGGCCTAGAGAAGGTCTGTAAATGGCTGAAATCTGCTATGCGCACTGTGGAGAACATACAACTGTATCTTGCTTTGTCTCTTTTTTCCACAAACTGCTACCACAGAGAAAATACCCCTTTATTCACTTTCAATGGTTTATTTATGAGCAAGTTGTTTCAGCAACCAGACCAGGTGTTAGGTTTCTTAGGAGGAAACTTCCCAGGGTCACTGGATTTACCCCTGTACGTTATTCAGTGCCATGCACACAGCAGGAGTTCAAGCAGTAACTCATTACACAGGGAGAATTTTCTGATCTGCAGAAACTAGTTTATAGGAATAAAGAATCCAGATGCATAGATAAGTAGTCCTAGGCTTCTCTGCAAGAGGCACCAAATAACTCTCATGGCCTACTATACCTATCCCAGCCTTTAGGGCAATCACCTGACTTGTTTACAGTTCTGTAGGGGGCATTTCTACCCAGTTACTCCTTGAGCTAGCACAAAAAGGGACATTCCATTGCCAACCATAATGCCTCATAGCCCACTCCCCTCCACTGACAGTGTTCTTAGGGTCACAACACAGGTCCTAGGTTGTAGTGCAGTGCTAGAGCTAGTCCAGATCACACATCTGCCTCCAAGGCCTTTCTATGACACCCCCATTCCACCACACACTGCAAAAGGACATTGAAGGGTTAATGACTTTCCTTAAAACTAGAGGGAACTGAAGGGTTAATGACCATCCTGGAAACCTGGAGGTCTGGGAAACATCTGAGACAGTCAGTCCCAGACAAGCTTGACAACTCCCGATTGGTGAACTTCCCTTAACTCAGAAGGCCTTGAGGGAACAGAAAACATCTGGGCCTCCTGCCATTGACAAGCTCGCAGAAACAACTTATTCTGACTCTTTCCGAGCAAGGACACAAATAGCTAGTTCCTTATCAACTTCCCCTAGCAAACGGCACCTGGTCCTGTCTGTTTTCCTCAAGGTCCTCCTTATAAGCCTGAACCCTAGCCTAGTTCAGAGCTTCAGCTTCCCGAGGGAAGATTACAGTTCCCCACTGTGCTTCAATCAAGTCTCTGAGATCAAGTCCCGTGTTTTTCTTTCTCATTTCCTTACAAACAAACCTCCTTCTGGACTCAGACCAGAGAAACCCCATGTATCTCTACTGGATTAGAGAGCAGGTAGATGAGCACCTACCTCAAAACACGCAGCATCTGAAACTTGATCCCAAAGAGAAAGAACCCCCATGGGGTCTTAGTGGGGCAGGGGTAAGAGATGGCAGGAAAGTTACAGCATTCCCAAGCCGCTTACCATGATTACCACCTTGGGAGTGGGGCCCTTAACCTCCCGCTGGACTGTGCCAAACCTCTGGCTGTACATTTTCCAGTCTCTTCGGTGGCAACCTGGAGCCACCGCGGCCAGCGGAGTCTGCTTCCCAGACGCAGTGATCGCGTTGCCATGGTGTGCCTCCTCGCGCAAAAGCGGCTGGGGAGGTGGAGGTGGGCGGGGCAAGCGGAAGTCGTCCTAAGGCTTGTGGCTCAGGATTTGCTTTTGCAGCCAGGAGCCTGGTTGCGTGGTTTGCCCAGGCCTTACTCCTCCCATGGGATACTCCACCCCAACCCCTGGCTTTCTTTCTCTAAGGCTCAGCAGAATGACAAATAAATAAAAACCCTACCAAAAAAAAGCACTTTAGCTGGAGGGAACTCAAGAAGCAAAATACAATTCAAATAAACTTTGCTATTTATAGCCTGTAATTGGTCTACTAGCATGAGAGGTTAGTGGACATTGGGGGGGGGGGGGAAGAAATTTTTACCATCTCTAAAGTTTTTCAAGACGACAATAATAAAATCACAAGACCACCTTATTTATACTTGTGTAGTTCTTTACAATTTGTAAAGCATTTTCAGACACAACCTTTGAGGCTAACAAATATCTTACAGGGTTGGAGGAACTAAACATATCACTGGCCCTATTTTAGTGAAGTCGATTAAGGTTCAGACTAGAAGTGCTTCATCAAGACAACCAACCAGTAACATCCCATAAAATCTTCCTACTGCACTGGGCAGAAACCTGGGTTTCAATTGCCAGCTACCCTAGGGAGGAGACAGATTAAGTAGGCTGGTGGGGCAGCAGCATGGCCTGGCTGGATAACAAAGACCCAGTCTGAAAGGTGGGTCACAGTGAACCTGAGCCAGGCTGCGAATCAGAAATCCAGATAATGGGTTCTGCAGGATCAGATTCTCATACAGAACAGGGAACTACCTGGGTCCTCAGCACAGGTGAGAACCACAGTTATACTTTCTGTCAGTAGGAAGACAGTAGTTACACTTAAAAAGTCAATTAAGAATGTACTTTGGTAGCCCTGTACCCCCTGGGGATTAACATCAGAAGAAAAAAAAAATAAACAGTAACTAGATCAGTCACTGATGTGTACCAATAAGCCAAATGCAACTCTGAACATCCCCTTGAAGTTGCAATTTACTGCAAATTAATACTCATATTTGTAACCCACCCACTTCAGATTTTCTATGTGGTACGTTTCTAGAAGTTTCTAGATTTGGATTCCATTTCCTGAACTGTTGGTTCAGCTTTTCAGGCACAAAATAATGTCTTTCTTCTCATTAAGCAATCTCTTAATAATTGTTTCTCTCTCCTACAATGTTTCTTCTTTCAACTGCAGTTCGGTAAAACATTCATTTTCATTTACTGCTAAGAGTTTACATAGCCTGAAATAAAAAAGAAAAAAATTAGGAGATCGTCTAGGTTCTTAGGACAGTGTCCTAAAGGGTGACTCCTTCATTTGTTGCTCCTGGGCACCAGTCTGTGCTGAACCACCCACAGCCCACACCCCCTCCAAGGCAAAGGGAGGCAATGGTAATACTGCCCTCCCCACAATAGAGTTTGCAAAAGGCCACTGAGATGGGGGATGTAGGCCTTGTATCCTTGAAGTTGTGCAGCCACGAGGGTTCTGCTGATTTTCCCAAGGCCTGGAGAAGTCAACCCCCTTCCTGACCGGACCCACACGGGCAGCCAGTGGTTGCCCTACTCAGACTTCCTGAAACCAGCCTAAGCTCTCACCCTGGGCACACCCACTAATTGAACTCTTTTAATTTTGCCTGTTTCACCTCTGGGAAGAGGGGAGTTAGTTTCCCTTGGGCACAAACCCGGGGATAAAGCATATGTATTGGGCTGAGGCCCCCGACCTAGAGTGACTGGGCCAGCAAGACTTTGGAAACCAGCCTCCTCTCCCTAACCACTGGTCCCTCCCACAGTCTGGCAGGCCCTTAATAGACCAGGCCCAAAGAGCCCCCCACAAGCCTTGAGTGGCAGTCTGACCTTGATCCTGCCACCATTATCCGTTTTTCTGATGCAGTCAACATTATTAGCAACAAGACATTCCAAAAAGAAGCACTAACCATATAAACCAGTAAATGGGACAAGAAAAATTGTTTAAAAATAATTTTAAAATAGAACAGCTTTTAAAAGTGATTTCCAATTCCTACAGTGCACCAAGGTTCACACAAGGGCTGGCCTCTCCAGATTCGTGGATTCTATACTTTTAGCATCAAAGTCCAGGATAAATTTGAAGATCCACTTATCACTTGTAATATACATTAAAGAATTTAATGAAAATTACATGGATTGTATCTTTTTTTTTTCTCATTTCTGTATCGCAGTATCATGTACAATACCTACTGTGGGCCAAGTTTTCAATACTTGAATGAATGACACAAAAATAGTTGAAACCAACAAGTTTGTTCTGGGTGGGCTTGACAGGATTTCTGTACTTGCTGAAATGACCATGAAATCCATGGTCTTCAGTTTTGCATTTTTCAGCAACGTAGTTTTATCAAGTTATCCTCAGGTGAGTGGTGAGACCTCTGAATCACTGCAGTGTGTCACCTTGGCGAGACTGTTCTCTGGAACTCCCTTCCCCACATGCTTCTGGTTAGTACAGCCGCAAGAGACATTTTGCCTGGTAACTGGAGGTCAGAAGTGAAGCAGCAGCACACTGTTTTTACACTTGGAAGGCTGGTGCAGGGACACAGGCACCGTTGCAGCTCAGAATGCTGTCATTAATCTGCTGGCTCACCTAGTTAGTAGGGGGAAGCAGTCAGTCCTATAGCCAGGTCTGCTACTCCAGTTTCCCTGGGATCATCCTTCAGCTTCTCCATTCTTGGACCACATGCACATTTAACTGTGAAGAAGGGTGCCAGCTTCTTCTGCAGGACATAAACATCATCAAAGCTGGAGGTGGTGAGAGATAGACATGGGTTCCAGGCAATCTTCATGGGTCCCAATTCCTGTTCATGGACTCCAACATGTCCTTGGTCTCCTATATTTTGCAACCATCTTTCCCTTCCCAACTGCCTGCCCTGCAGACTTCAAGTTCCAGAATTAAATGCAAAGATGACAGCCTTAGAGACTGCTGAGCCACCTCCCACAATTACATAATGTCAAATGCCTCTAATACATTCCTTCAAATACACATACTATCATTTTAGTAGCTCTGATTTTCTGATTGTACCCTAATTTACATAGTAATCAGAAGCCTCACTCATAAGTCAGAACACCAAAGATACTTTCCTTATAACCTCACTGTCAGAATTACTAGAATATTAATTCCAGTGGTTACATCCTAGGGGAACAAAGCAATCTGTTTATCCAGTGTTGGCCAGGGCAGAACTAGGTAAAACAGGGCAAAGGGAGAGAAAGGTGGCAGAAAACTATCTTTTGAGTTGGAAATGGGAAAACACTAATCCCTATCTGAAGTACCCAAAGCTACAGGCCTGGGGCTAAGTTAATGCAAAGGAAGCATGTAGGATACAAATTCGGAGGCAGCACTCACCTAGTCCTGGTCCTAGAAAGCTGGCTAAGTCATCAATTACACCATCATTTTGGCATTTTATGAAGCATGGAGGTACAGCTGAGCCAAGACTGGCACGTGGGCAGGACCTAATGAAGACATTCATTTAGCCTCCTAGTAGACCTTTGGGCTGAAGACAGGAACCAAGTACAATGGTCAAGAGGGCAGGAGATGCTGTCAGAAAAGATAGGTCAGGGTGACAGCTTTGGTTCCAAACACAGCTCTGGAGGAGGTGGCAGCATCTGGGCATAAGCAAACGGACAGCAGAGAGGAGGGGTATACTGCAGGGTTGGAGGAATACTATGCAGTATATCCAGGGCTTGGAAGGGAACCTACTTTCTAGATGAACGGGTGCTCTGACAGGTGACCCCATCCAAATATAGCCTTGGCACTCTTTAAACCATGATAGAGACAAGAGTGTGAAGGATTTATTGTGATGTTTATAGTAATCCACTGTGTTTTCACTAAAAAAAAACTGTTATTGCAATAGTATACATTATTGCACATAGGATTGCAGCTAACAGTTTAGTGGCGTACATAATAGTCTTCAGAGCCTCAGTATAATCCTAGATTCTACCAAAACTACCTGTTCAATACTGGGAAAGTTAATTGTTTTAGTCTGAGTTTTTCCACCTGCAAAAGTGCACAAAATCATTGTCTTCCTAAAGACTGCCTTGAGAATTAAATAAGTTGGGTCCACAGGAGGAGCTCACCAAACAGCAGTTCCTTTCCTTTCCTCCTCATTCACGTTGCATCCAACTGCTGTCTCCCTGAGAAAATGTTTGGATACTGCCAGGTCCCATTCAGAAGCCACCAACAATCATTTACGAAGATGCTTGTTTGGGTTGATTGTAGTAACTTCAATTGGATTCCCTTCCCCACCCAAGCTCCCCCACCTATACATCCAATTTCTGATCACACTTGGGCTTCTTCTGGAAGGAGAGATGCTCCAGTTTTCTACTCTTTCTCTTCTTTTCCGGCTTGCTTCCTCTAAGCTCCAGGGACTGAGTAGTCCTGCTTCTTGGGTGTCCTGGTAGGTTTTTCCTCCTAGGGTTGATTGACACACAAGCCCTGCAACCAGGATATGGCCCATCCCCTAGTAGATCATAGTTGTCTCTCATAAAGCCGCTCTGCAATTTCACCTTGAGTCCTACAGTCTGTAGAAGCCTCCAGTCTACTGCTTTCTAGCTCCAGGTTTTTAAAGGTCCTTGGACCTAGAGAAGAGGGAGCAGGTAGGTCTGTCTGTTGAATGAGGTTTGCTATGTGCAAAACTGAACATCATAAAAGCATTTCCTACTATTTCACATCCTCCATCTATTACTCCTAAGTTATTTTTTATCACTTTTCTTTCTTCTACAGACTACCAATGTAAACAGTATAACACCTTCCCTGTTTACACATAATGATTTCATGTTCAAGGAAAGACAAGCTGCCTGCAGGCAGGGATCCTGTGTTTCCAGAGGGGCAAGCCTTACAGGCCTGTGTAGTTGCTATGGGTACTCCTCTACACTACTTTGGACCCAACAGAGCTTCAGTCAGTACCTTTACCATCTCCCAGGCACAGGTGGAGAGGTTTATAGGAGCAAGGGAATCTAGGTGCTTAGGCCAATTACTTCTGTTGTGTAGGGCTCTGTATATGGTCAGTAGGCCTTTTGTAGGAGGTAGTATTCCTCTGTCCTCCTCTCCTGCTGCCCCAGTCCATACAGACATATATCCCCACTCCTACTGCCAAACCTACAGAGACAGTTCTACATAGTAACCTCAACAGGAAAGGCTGGAGAGATCCAACCCGAAACCCCCCACATAAGTAGAGGATATATCAGCTGTATGAGAATCCAGCCCAGAGTCAGCTTAGAGCCCAGTACCCCATTCCATCTCTTAGGCCATCATCTCTGTGACACACATTCTTCCAATCATTAGGGGATAGCCCACCCAGTGGTTTCTTGGAAACTCCAAAGGTCTTCAAGACCCCAAATGATGATCTTCTAAATAAATGTGTATATTAAGTGTGACACTTGTAGTAGTTTCTTATGAAGGCAGAGACCAGATTCTCATCTTTTTCTTTCAAATCTCATCACAGAACATGAGGTCTTCTCTTCCTTCTCCCATGGAGAACCTGACCTGGAACACTACTTGGTTAGGTCTCAGAAGCAAACCTCTCTGGCTGTGAATAGTATAATGGATATAGGCCTTTATCTTTCTCAATAACCCAATCAAATTGCTGGCTGTATGTTAAAACTCAGGGTTCACACCTTGCAGGCACCCACCCCATCCCCACATTTCACTGTGTGGGACACACCTTGGTAACCAGACTGCTGTATCCCGGAGGCGGGTTCCACCCAGGCTGAAAATCTCGGTAATCTAGAAGGAAAAAAATAACACCACAAGTCAACATGGCTAGAAGGATTAAGGCAAGGTGAGGAAAGATGAGGCATCTCCCAGGCACTGACCACAGGCGTGCCAGCGCCTCCTGTCTCTTCCTCTGGGGCCAATTCAGAAACAAAGTCATCTTTGTTCTCTTCCTTTTCCTCTTCAGGGTCAGGTGGCTCTTGTTTCACAGGTGGCAGGCCTGGGTCTACTGCCTAGAAAAGGGGGGAAGGGCTGCCGTTAGGACAGCACTGGCCTGAGGAAAGTATCAGCCAACCCACCACTATGCCCTTCCATCACTAAGAAATGCCCCCTATCTACCTGTAAACCTTTTTAATTCCTCATTGATCTCCATTTTCCCATTAGCTGGGCAACAAGGCAAATTGCCTATGGAGAGTAAGGCACCTGCTGGACAAGCAGGGTAATTCAGCCCAATGATCATAACCAACAAACCTGGCACTCTATTCAGAGTACCACCATCATGGCTCACCATAATGTTGCTTATAGATGACCCCATATTGCACCCATAGAACACCCCTCTCTGTCCCCACCTTGCTAGGGCAGTCAGGCTGTAATGCAGAACGCAGAGTAGCCGTGCCTGCTGTCCACTCTTCTGGGGCATCTGCCTTTTCTTGCTTCACCTGGGGTAAGGCCACAACCCAACTCAGAGCAGAGCACTGGGCCTCCTGTGTAAGGGAGGATGGCAGCATACTTGGTCTCAGCTCCATGACACAAGGCTGAATGGGGCTGGCAAAGCTAAGATAATATGGGGCCCTTACCTGCAATGGCGCTTCTGTGGAAGCTGCAGCAGGTACCTGCACAGGACTGCTGGCACCCTCCCGTAAAAACACAAGGTCTGTGCCTGGTGGAGGCAGCACAAAGTCATCCCTTGCTTTCTGCTTCTTTGGGGCTTGGGCACGGCCTGGCCGGGCTGTACGAACAGCCAAAGGGAGCTTTTTTAGTGTAGGGCATTTCAGACGAGATCGTTGAGCAGAACCCAGGCTCTTTCGACGAGGGTGACGTGGAGGCGATCCTGCTCTCTCCTCCACCTCCGCCTCAGTACTGGGCAGCAGCCGCTTCTGTGAAGAAAGAGGTAGTACTATAGCCAACTGGTACCATCTTATCATACCCACCCTGCCCTACTCAATGTGCCTGCTGACTTCCCATCATTCCCAGCACAGAATCTGCTTATATGAACCCTCAGCTTATATGAGCCCTCATCACTGAGCCTGCTAGACTCTCATTAACAATGCCAGTGCCAGCTGGACTCATTTACCCCAGCACAGTATCAGCTGATCCTCAACCAGAGCCACTGCACCACCCACCCACCTACCAGGCCTGCCCACTACTCCCAGGCACTAGGGTTAGGACCCAACTTATCCCGTCCACCTAACCCTTCCTGCCCCACCCACCATGGCAAATTGCAGGCACTGGCGCCAACGACACTTCTGGCGCTTCTGGTTGCTGCCCCCGAATTTGGGCTTGTCGCAGCAGAAGTCACAGCGGCCACAGTCCATCCGCCGTAGGCAGGCTGCACAGGCCCCGCACTTGCGGTTCTGCCGGCGGTTCGTGTCGGGCTGCTGGGGTGGGGGGAATGGGGGTGCTGTCACTAGGACTAGGAGAGGCCATCCTCAACACCCATTCCAGTGCTGTCCTGGTGCTCCTCTGGTCCTATGGGGAAGCTAGCTGCACACTAATCTCAGCCTGCTAACTCTCCTCAGCCTGTTACTTCAAAATAAGCCGCACTTACTATGCCAGCTGGCCCTTGAAACTATTAGGACTGTGGCTGCTCCATTACAGTATCATCATAACACCTGCTGCTACCCCACTGGTACCAAGACAATGTCTTTGACCCTCACTTCCATCAGCATTCTCCTGACCTTCCATTTGTTCTCATCACTGCCAAGGTGTCGACGCATCTACAGGAACCTGCTTAGCTGTGAGCCCCATTGTGTCTGCTTGTTTTGCATTAGCCACTAATGACTTATTAGGCACTGACATTAGGCACTGTCACTGCACCTGCTAATTCTGTATTGCTTCCCCTATTACTGCTCATCCTATCCTAGTACCCATTACTGTGCTTTGCTAGCCCCTTGTTAGACCCATTTTAGCATCTGCTTCTTTGAAGCTAACCAAGTGTCAGGAGAGTCTGTTTATTCAGGTAGGGTGGGGCCACTCACTAGCTCATCCTCGTCTACACAGTAATAGATGAACTCGGCAGGTGATGAGGATGCCAGGGCGCTGGCGTGCTGCAGAGGCAAATGGGCTGGGGTCAGGGCAGGTGCTAGGTAAACTCAGGGTTGTGCCTTCCCCCTGCCCACCAGGGCCTTACCAGCTCTGTGGGCTTTGGGGGCTGCGATTCAGGAAGTCGAGGCAGTGGCTGCGATTCAGGAAGTCGAGGCAGTGGCTGCGATTCAGGAAGTCGAGGCAGTGGCTGCGACTGGGAGTGACGTCGGCTAGTCTTCTTGGAGTCAGAACCACCCTTACGACGGTTTTGTTTTTTACCCTGGGAACCAAAAGAGTGGTTAAGGTTTGGTGGCTCCAGGTAGACACAAACCCTCCCCCCAAGTATACAGAAAGCATGCATGGGACAGTCACGCAGAGTGTGCAGTAAGGCACTCACAGCAGGGGGAACCACAACCAGGGTAGGGCGCCGCTGACATCCTTGAGGGTGACCATGGAGGTGGTGAGCAAGGTGCTGGCAGAGAAAGGCAAGTAGGCAGAGCCAGGGAGGTGAGCATGGGACAGAAGAGAAAAGAAGACATGAGGTAGGCAAAGCCATGTTGGGAGGAAGCAACAGCAGCCATGGCAGCATCTTTAACAGCAGAATGGGCCCTAGCCCAAGCTGGACCCTGCCAGTACTGGTCCCTTCCAGCCTGACTCACCCAAAGGCAGCGCCGCTGCACACACCTCCACTGGCGCCTGAGACCAGGGCGGTGAGGGCGAAGACAGACTTGGCAACGGCCACAGTCCTCTTGGGTCTGACAACCCCGGCACACTCCACACCCTTGGCTCTGTGGGGTAGGGGAGGGTTGCAGAGGCATGATGTATGGGGTCAGGGCCATGAGGGTCAGGGGCTGAGGTGAGCCTTGGGCCCACCCCATCTGCCAGACTTACCTTCTTCACAATTCGGAGGCAGCGCCTCTGTTCACACTTGCAGAACAGCCCTGAGGCCACATCACGGGGCAGCTGCAGAAGGCAGGTGGAGCAAGCCCCACAGTCTTCTGTTACTAAGCAAGCTGCACACTCTCCACAGCCAACACGCTGCCAGAAATTGGTGGATAAGGTCAAAGGCTCACATAGAGAGGTTCCAGGACACTGCTCCACCCATGTCTGCTGACCACATATCAACTCCCATTCACCATGTCTACTCCTCTCCCATTACCCTCATCCCTGTATCTAATAAATTATTGATTCATTATCAGCACTGAGACCATTATTATGTCTACTGGTCCCCTGTTAAGTTTATCCCTGTGTCTACTGACAGGCAGCCTGTAAATTCCCACTAGCTTATCTGCTAACCAACCAATGATCAGGTCCCCATAAAAAACTGTCACACCCTATAGACATGTCACCAACCTTTCAGACCTTCCACCAGACCCATTATACTGCCCCATTTCAGGGTTGTAAGGACCTGATAATTGCTCTTACCTTAAACATTCTCTGCTCCCGGTTAAAGGCAATTCTCTGGGCTGGGGGAAGGAGAGGGATAGACAGAAGTGGAGAGAGAGTAATAGAACTTGGCTCCAGCTATGGCTTTGATCCTGACTTCCATTATTCTATACTGACAGCCTGTCTTCTATATGTGCCATACAACCTTCAGCTTAGCCTGATGTTGTACCAGCCTTGGCGCCTGTGTCCTAATGCCCCATCCTCTAGGGGTTACTTACCTCGGCAGTCCTTGCACAATGTTTTGAGCCTCTGCCTTCTGGTACCATCTCCTGAGATGTCAATTCCACAGTTTTCACAGCATCTGGAGTAAGGAAAATACAGGTGAGGTTCTAAGAGTCCCCTCAATTACAAACCTCACCCACCTGGCTCACCTTAAGCCAACACTCACCCAGGTGCAGGGAATGAAGCTGGGGCTCTGTTAGTGCCAGCCTTTGTCTCATGCTGTGGAGTCTCCTTCCTGACCTCACTCCTCTGGGATCCAACCTGATGTTTCCGAGCCTTGGATGGTTTTGGAGGCTTCTTTTGCTTCTTGCTAGGTACAGCCAAGGAATGGGTCTGGACAAGAGGGCAGTAAGAATGTGGGTTAGAGTATGAGTATCCATTGGCATACCCACCTCTGCCTGGGCATTCACATTAAGTACCTTGGGGGTTGGATAGCACAAGATGCCTTGTTTGAAGTTGAAGAGGCTGAGATCACATGCAGGGCCCAGGTATCGGGTCAGCTCAACTTTGCTTCGGATCTTGTCTCCTGTGGGGCTGTGGATGGGCCAGGATAAGTTGGCACCAAGATGGAGCCATTCCACCCATATAACACTCCCACTGAGCTGGTGGGATATAGGAGGCAGCCTGGAATTAGCCTGTGAGCCCCACAACAAGGTCCCACCTCAACTAACCCTGAGTCACAGAAAAACAAAATATGAATATAAATGCTAAAAATATACAAACAATAGTAAATAATACAATCATGAACCACATTTTGATCCACAACAGATCATGAGCTGAAGAAGTCTAGTATATAGTGATGTGATAGCCATTACTCAGGTGTTTGTGTTGATGCTGGCATAAAGAAGCCTACTGTACTGCCTATAGGACAATTATGTGCAGTACATAATACTTCATTAATAACACTGACTTACTAGTTTATGAATTTACATATACTTCTAATCATTATTTTAGGGTATCCTTCTACTTATAGAAAAAGAAATATACTGTAAAATTGCAGTATGTTAGGTCAGTAGCAACCTCATAACTAACGGCCACTGCATCTCTTCATTTCACAAATTTTCACCAGTGATTGATTTAATCTTATTGTTTGTTTCACATAGGCGAAATAAGCTATAGAGTATAATGTATGCCCTGCATAATGATGATGTGACCAACAAACTGTATATACATGATAGTCCCATAGGATTATACTGCTTAGTGATAGCACACTTATCCTAGTTATATAAATACATTCTATGATTTTTACATAACAAAACTGCATAAGTATGTTTCTCAGAACATATCACTAGCAGTAAGCAATGCATGATTGTACTAATATTTAGCCTAGATGTGTAGTGTGTTTTTGTAATGGCATTCAATGTTTGATATTTCTCAGAATGTATTCCTATCAGTGCCTGAATGAATTCAGATACATAAACATATTTACAACACATACTAGTAGCATTGAAAATACGTAAGAAAAAAAAAATCAACACAAAACACCACCACACTAAATAACATGTAAGTATGAAAGCTTTTTTTTTTGAGATGGGATCTCATGTAGCCCAAGCTGGCCTCAAACTTACTATGTAGTGAAGGATGACCTTGAACTTCTGATCCTCGTGCCTCCACCTCCCAAGTCCTGGGATTACAGGTGTACACTGCCGTTCCTGGTTTATGCAGTACTTGGGATCAAACCCTGGGCTTCATGCATGCTAGGCAACCACTCTCCCAACTCTGCTACATCCCCAGCCCATAAATATGTAAATATTACATAGCAAATGTATAATCAAGAAAACCTAGCAATGTTTTAAAAACATAAAAATGAAACCATATGTATGCAATATAAAGTATGAGCATTTGATGCTGAGATAATACTCTATCAGGCCTCTTTACTTCTGCATCAATTTTAAGAGGCAGTCATTGTGTTGAGTAATAGCCCTATTCAAGTATCTAAGAATTAACTTGAGAAAAGATAACATCTCCTTCAAGAGTACAGGGACAGCACACTTAGTGTCCTAATATGACCAAACATTTGATTCTTTTAAGTTGATAAAGAATTCCTTTCCTGAAACACAACTTAAAACAGGTGCAGTGTGTATAGTAATCCTTAGTCCTCTTCATGTCACCCTATGGGAACCTGGATTCATAAACATGATGGTATTTTGGGTCCAGCCTCTGCTCTGATAAATTATTTTTCATCTCTGACATAAGAGTCTATTTCCTACCACCATCCACAAAAATGTAATAAACATCTTATTTACAGATACCTTGTAGCCCTTCTTCTGTTTGCTTTGCATGTATATGTGTGTGGCATATGTAACTGTGTTCATGTGTAGGTACATGCATGTGTATGAAGAAGCCAGAGGACAAGCTTGGGTTGTCATCCTCAGGAGCACCATCTACCTCTTTTTGAGTCTGGGTCACTTTTTGACCTGGAGCTCACCAATTAGGCTAGACTGGTTGGCCAGCAATAACTCCAAGAATCTGCCTGTTTCTACCTCCCCAGCACTGGGCTTGCAGGTGAATGTTACCTGTTGGCATTTACATGGGTACTGAGGATTGAACTCAGGTCCTCATTGTTGTAAGGCAAGCACTTCACTGACTTAGCTACCTCTCTTCCCCAAACCCACTTTATAGTTCTTAACAATTACTTGTAAGTTCATTCATTCATTCATTCATTCATTTTTTCTTTCTTTCTTGGATGCAGGGCAACACTCTAGCTCTGGCTGATCTCAAACTTACTCTGTAGCCCCAAAGTAGTCTTGAATCCCAGTGATCTTCCTACCTTAACCTTCTGAGTGCTGGGACTAAAGGCATGTGCCACCATGCCTGGCAACTTACAAGTTTTGAAAATTTTATACAATTATATAAATATGTGAAAAAAAGTTTTAATTAAACATAAATGTTTTTACAATTTCATTATATTCTTCTAGGAAAATGGCAACTTAAGATTACAAAAACAAACAAGAATAATGTAGGAAATTTAGTAACTGTATCACTAATACATTGTAAAACAAATATTTACAGTCAATTCTCATTATTCACAGTAACTATGTACTATAAAGTTGCCACAACTATCAATTAGTGAAAAGATAACCATTGCCTCTACAAGGGTTAGGTTTTAGCAAGCCTCTGGTCACATTTTTATCATCTAAGCAATGCATAATCTTGTTTTGTATGTCTGTGTGGTTTTAAATCTTTTTTTTTTGGTTTTTCGAGGCAGGGTCTCACTCTACCCTAGGCTGACCTGGAATTCACTATGTAGTCTCAGGGTGGCCTTGAACTCATGGTGATCCTCCTACCTTTACCTGTCAAGTGCTGAGATTAAAAGCTCTGGTTTAAAGATATCTTAATGTCAGTTTCTTATAAAAGACTGCATGGTTCAAAGCTAGGACCTTTGGAGGATGTTTTGTCATAGAGGTTTGTTCTCAACAAAAGGACCAGTCTCACTGACAATAAAAACCTACTATCCTACACAACCCCTTTCTCTTTATGACACTTAGCAAATATGTTAAAGATTTTCGTTTAGCAGACTCGTAATGTATGAACCTGCACTGCAAGTTTAACATTTTTCACATCATATCACTTTCTGAAATGTGTCAGCCAGCAACTACAGCTGAGATGGGCTTATATTTCCTAATACTGGCCAAGGCAGTCTGGCTTTCTCCTAACAGGGCTGTTCACTATGTTTCACCCTCCATTATTTTAAGGATTTTTCAAATCTAGCTACATTCTCTACATTTCCACAGCTTCATCAAGTACTACAGATGAAAACTTGTTTTTCGTGGAGCAGCCTCACATACATAGTAGCAAGTTTCCTTCTTCTGGATGTAGCTTTTTTTATTTTTTATTTTTTTTATTTATAACAATGTAACTCACAGCTAACAGCACTGTAATTCATGCTTCAAAGAAGCTTATCTGGAGCTGGAGAGATGGCTTAGTGGTTAAGGCACTTGCCTACAAAGCCAAAGGATCCAAGTTTGATTCCCTAGGACCCACATAAGCCAGATGCACAAGGTGGTGCATGCATCTGGAGTTTGTTTGCAGTGGCTGGAGGCCCTGGTGCACTCATTCTTTCTCTCTCTGCCTCACTCTCTCTCAAATAAATAAATAAATAAAAATAAAATAAAAATCTTATCTGACAGTTTTCTTGCACTCAGGACATGAGACATCATTTCAGCACTATATTGGGGGGGGGGGCATCTTAAACAATAGTTAACAACAACAACAAAAAAAAAAAAAACACAAAAATGTGGCACTAACAGACCATGGAAAGGATGCTAAAACAAAGTCTCTGATCAACTTTAGGAACACATGAACTGGACAACTCAAATTTTTTGCTACTCTGTGAATAACCACGAATGCACTGTATTGACTTTGGTCAAATTTTATTAAACGGAGGTGAATGAATAGGCAAACACAAGATTTAGAATAATGAACTACGTGCACAATCTTAACTCAATCTATAAATTTAAACACAACTTCTTTCAAATTCAAACCCCTAAGTAGATTCAACTCCAATTGACTGTCCACACCAGTACCTCTGGTAATAGATGTCTGAGCGTCCACAGGTGACTCCTGACTTGCGAAAGGCCTCACGTCGTTTCCAGCCAGGGCCCAGGGCCGGGCAGTCCAGCCAATCCTCAGCCATGGAGGCTTCAGGAAGGAACAGTAGCCTACAAGGTTGACAAAGAGAAAAGTAGGGGAGAAACTGTGGCTGTGGACAGAGAAAACTGTGCCCCAGGCCACACAGATCACTTGTAGCCTTTAATACTTGCTTCAAACCTAGGCCCCGAGACAGGTAACCAGCCCACATACAGAAGACAGCATTCCCCAGTCGCACCCTATTCTTCCCTATCCTGAGTCCTAGAGCTCATTCCTATTCCTTTCTGACGTATAGCCTCCAATGCTCCTTCCATCGTCAGTGACTTGACTTCCTCTACCTCTCCATCCTCAAACACAATTGTCAGTTCTCCACACCACCAGCCCAAGGGCCCTTTATTCTTTCCCCTCATTCTTTCCTGCCCTTGGTGCAGGAGACACTACATGACTTTGACCCAAGGGTCTCAACCCTCGTCTTTTGTCACCTTCAGACGGGGCTAGTGCCCTCCCTCGACTGAGAAGACTCATTCCCCCCATTCGAGGCTCAAGAGGAACCTTTGGCTGTTGTTCTCAACCCCCTGCTTCAGTATTCTATTCTCCCATCGCCCCCTTCCTTAACCTAGGATTTCCCAATTTAAATTCTTTCAGTGCTTTAACGGTCCCATCTCCTGCCCCTATTTGATGGTCTCCTATCCTGCTTCTGAAATGTTGCGACTTGGACTTTCTCTGCATCATCTGTGCAAGAGCCCCCAACTCGTCCATATAACTGGCCGGACAGCCCCTCATTTTTTCTATTCCTCAGCCTGGAAACCTCCCTTATCTCCTCTTCCCCAGGCCAAGAGCTCCCCGAACCTTACTCTCCCTCTTCCTTAGTGTTCTTACCCACAATTCCTCTCCAGTCTGAGTCCTCGGGCCTCTAGCCACTCCACTATAGCCACAAAGTTGCTCACTGTTCCTCTTCAACGTTCTCGTCCTCCATTTCTCTTATCAGCACGTGAACCCCCGACTCTTCCTCGGCGCTCGCTCTCTCACCCCGTCCCCAGTACCGTGTTCGAGTCAGGACCACGCCGTCCGTCTCTGTCAGTCTGCTGACCCTCTGCCTTTTCTTCTCCTCGGCCAGGCCCTGTCCTCCCTCATTACTCCAGCCCCGCTCTTAGCAGCCGGGGAGCCCCCCCCGCTCCTCTCCCCTCCCGAACGTTCCTCCCGGCCGTCGGCCCGGGATCGCCACGTTCCCTCCCGTTCACGGTCCGGTCCCCTCTCCGTACTCTGAGGCCGCCATTCCTCCTCCTCCTGGCCCGAGGGCCCTTCATTTATTTCTCCCTGTCAGCCTTCGGAGCCACAATCCTTCCCCGCCCCCGCCCGCGCGCTGTGCACGCCCGCGGCGCTCTCACCAGCTTCAGCCGCTCCAGGCCCGTGGGGTCATGATGAGGCTCCCGCCTGCGCCTCGCGCGGGGCCTACTCCTCTTCCTCCTCCTCCTCCACAGCCGCCTCCTGCGAAGCACTAGCGGTAGCCTTCGCCGCCGTTCGTTTCTTCCGGAACCGGAAATGCGCTGCTGCCTTTGGGGACAGTCCTCAACGTGACACCTGCTCGCTGCTTGGAGGGAGCCTGCCCTTAGTGAGGAGGATCTGGCGCCTGCGTACTGTGGATCCGCGAAGGCGCGCGGGCGACCGAGACCTGCTGCGCCTGCGCGCTGACTACGCTCGCAACTCGCGCTCCTCTCCCTGGCGTGAGCGCCCGCGCTCTTCGCTTCCCTAGTTGGCGTGTCTTTCCCACGCTGCCGCTCCGATAGAACGCCTGCGCCGTCCAGTCCACCCAAGGGGGCGGGGATCGCCTGGCCGGCTCCATTGGTTTCCGACTTCACATACATCGGCCAGGAGTTGCATCAGCCCACTTCCTTTGCCAGGCAACACTCTGGTCTGTTCCTAGGACCATCTTCCTCAGGACTAATGCCCCGTCTCCTACCTGAAATGGCCACGTGCACACTGGCCTGGCTCCTTCCTTAACAACCAGGGAGGGGGCGTGGCAAGTAAGCCACAGGCATGAAGTTGGCGTGACTATTCCCTAATGGCCCAAATGGAGAGAACTGATTGGTGCTCCTGTTGTAAACAGGTCACCAAAGTAGGTCTTGTGGGGATAGAGACAGTTTTGTGTATGATCAAATGCACCTCGGCAATGGAGGAAGTTGTATCCCCAGCACTGGGGCATCTGCTGTTACCCATGGCATTACTACATCCTAGATACCACAGCATATAGGTTGTTTAGCAGGCTTATCATATCCTCACAGCACAAGGGAACACAGAATGGATGCCAACTGTATACTCAGCATAGACAGGTAGGTACCACAGTCCCACCTGAGCACAGTTGTGCCACCTTCATCCTATCCAGCTGTTGGGTCTGCAGTTGCAACTACGGCAAGTTGGGGACTACCAGGAGTTATCTTCCTTGGTTTTTCAAAACATTTTTTTATTAACAAAACCCTGTGGAGGGTGGTTAGGCAAGAGTGAGTAAACAGTCTCACCCAGGCACAGAGGATGGAAAGAGGGAGATACAAAGACCCTTTGGTAAGGGCAGATGGGCAGACAAAAGGTAGATGGGCACAGGGTGAAAACTCAGGGCCTGCGGAAGAAACAGATGGAGGAACGGACAACTGGTGGATTCATGGCCGTTCCCCTAACTGGAATGCAGGGTGTGAGAGGATCTGGGCTGGTGAACTCAGCGGTCAGCACTGGAACGCAAGTCAGTAGTGAGTGGGTCATGCTGGATCGTCTGATGCAACATCAGGGCCAGTAATCCTGCCCGGTTTGTCATGGCTGTGCGGACATTGCGTTCCTGCTCAAACAGCTCGTCCAGTTTGTACCACTGCCGAGAGAGTGGAAGCAACCGTCAGAAGCATCTCCTTCCTGAAGCCCAGTCTGACCCCAGTGGCATTCGGTGTTCAAACCTACCACCCGGACCCGCTCCAGGTCCACTTCTGCACGCCGCAGCTTTTCCCAGCAGTAATGGCGATTGCACTGGCGCTTGGGCAGGCGGCAGAAGTCACCTGTGAGCTCAAAGACATCTCGTACAAGTGGGCATCCACATACCTCATCAGCTGGCACCTGCAGGGGCACCAAGAGTAAGGGCAGTGAGAGAAGAGGAAGGGAAACAATGGAGAGCTCTGGGGAGAGTGAAAAAGCAGGGAAAAGGGAAGGAGCTAGAAGTGAAGAAACAGGAAAGGGAGGAGAACAGAAGTTCTCAGGAAAAAGTGAAGGAGGGGGGAGAAGGGAAAAGATGGATGTGAGACATGAGGTAAGGAAGGGGCAGAATGAGGGTAATCGATCTTACTTTGGGGTCCCTTGAGTGCTCAGGACACAGCACCTGGAGCCGCTTGCAGTATGTTTTGCTCTGGGGATTGTAGACATCACAGAAGAGTCGGGTAGCCCTGGGGATTTAGAGTAGAGAAGGTAACAGGCGAGTCCATGCTTACTTAACCTTGCTGCTAGTGGCTATTTCCTGCCCCAGTTCCACCTCCATTTCTGTTCCCACTCCTAGCCCCTCCTTCTCTAACTCCATGTGGCACCCTCACTCACCCTTCAATGCGTGTGGGGTACATGGACCCAAAGGATGTCTGGCTCTCATACTGGAGGGAGGAACACAAATAGAAGGAACTGTGGATGTGTGCTGCTTGTCTTCTCAAGACACCACCCAAGCAACAAGTCTATACTCCATGGGCCCACTGACAGTCCCCTATCATCCATTCCCTCCAGACAACACCCTGACCTTGGCATAGCAGCGCTCCATGTGGCGCAAGGCAACACGTGGATTGATAGGGTGCCCACAGGAGACACAGAAGATCTGCAGATCTGTGTCGTCACTGTCATTCTCATTGTTCTGCATGGGGTGAAAAGAATGATGAGGCCAGGCAGGACCAGGGGTAGGGCTTTACCCTCTCCATACCTCTGCCTCCTGACCTCCTCATCCTCGCGCACAGCCTGCTGCTTGGCACGCAGAATGATGGCCTCAAGTTCATGGAATCTGCGCTCCATTTCCTGAAGGCGGGTGCGGGCACTCTGCTGCTCACGGCGAATGCGTTCAAGTAGCTTCTTGCCATGTTCTTCAGCAATGCAGGGGCTTTGCTGCCACTGCTGGATGCGCTGGGGGAGGATCTCATAGATGCGGCTGCAGGGAGGTAGTGGAGTGCAGGTGGAGAAGCAATAAAAGCAGTAAGTGGGGTGGATTAAGGGACAGCAAACAGGTGATGAAAAAGTGGAGAGATATGTGAATAGCTGACTGGCAGCAGGATATGCAGATGTAATTAGATGGAGGATGAATGGTGGAGTATGTGGGTAAGTGAGGGATTGGTTGACAGAATAGTGTATAGGTGACTGACTGGTAGACACAAAGAGAATTCTGGTCATATCCTATACTATGTACTGCCTTATTCCTTTCAATCCCCCAAGAAAGACTTACTTAGCTGCCAACTTCATGCCACAGTCATCTGAGCAATACTTGGAGTTAGGCTGGGCAGCCCGCACACAGCCAGGCCCCAGGCACTGTGGTAGTGATGCAGGGTCTTTGGCATCAGCTCTTTCTGGATGTTTCCATTTGTCCTTATGTTTTTGTTTCTGCCGATGCCGTTTGTATCTCTCCTCCTTCTAAGGAGCAAGAGATGTCATGTCAGGGTGGAATCCAAGTCATCCTTAGATCCTGCCTGTCCCTCCAGTCCAGCCTTTTTTGTTTCTTGTTCCATGTAGCCCCTGACCTCTGCATTTCCCTCCCTGCCCTACCTCTACCTTCCAACAGCCATTTTATCCTCTCCATCACCTTCTTCTCAGACTTCTTCTCTCGACGCTTCACATGTTTCACTTTTACTGCCCTCTTCCGCAGCGCAGGGTCCAGGAAGGGGGACTCTTCGGTGTCACTCATCCAGGGCTGCAAAGCAGGGCATGGGCTGACCTACCTGGCCAACTCATGTCATCAACCAAAGCAGCCTTCCATACCTTTTGCCTCTTCTCTCCCCTTCTATGGCCCTTCCCCACCACAGGAGGCTCCTGCTGCTCACCAGACCATGGTCATCAAAGGCCCCTGCACAGAAGTCCTGGTACAGGTCAGGGTCCAGTGCTAAGTCTTCATCTGAAAGTGGCTCAGGTGTTGCTGTAGCCTCAGGTGGCTCTTTAACCACCGATGACACCACTGTCCCCTCATCTTCACGGATGCGCCCCAGCTTCTGGGATGGCTGTGACTGCTGTTGAGTGGGTGGTGGCCGGCGGGGCCTTGGCAGGGCCTCTGAGGGTGTCACCGGCGAGAGCTGCGGGGCAGAATCTCAGGACTGGCCCTGACCGCCCTGCCCGCATGCCCTGCCCCGCCCTGGGGGGCTGGACTCACCGAGGAAGGGAAGTACTTGTACGATTCCTGTGCGCAGGAGGAAGGCCTAGGTCAGCCCCAGCAAAATGGGGGGGGGTGGCCCTGCCCTAGTCCCAAACTACCTATCCCTGCCTTACCTCCCCAGATGCAGCGGCATCTGTCCCTCACCACCAGGACCTGCTCAGTCCTACCTGTTGTGACATGGCATGCCTGGCCACAAACACATGGCCCTTCCCTTCCCAGGGTTGGGGGTTTCTCCTGTCAGCCAATTATATCTGGTCATGTGGCACTTATCTGGGCATGCTAGATCCCTTCCCACCTGCCAGGATCTATCCAAACTGATCGCCCCAATTTGTAGTATCACACAGCCCTACATGGACCTCCCAGCTATGCTCTGCCCCTAACCCTGCCCAGTTACACTGGTGCTCACCCGAGCCCGCAGCTGACACTGGCGCAGTCGGCACTTCTGCCTGATCTTGTTGGGGCCCCCAAACTTCTTCATGTCCCGGCAGAAGTCACAGTGGCCACAATCCTCAGTGCGCCGGCATGCCTCGCACTCACCACACATGCGGGCTGACCGTTTGATTTGTTGCTGCTGTTGCTGCTGCTGCTGCTGCTGTTGGTGGTGGTGGTGGTGATGCTAGGAAATGATGCCCAATGTAGAAATCAGGAACACAGACAGGGCTCAAGCTAGAACATCATCCATCCCAACCACAGCAGCCACTTACCTGGCTGGGTGTGGCCACCATGGGCTGTGGAGAGGATTTGTGGGGCGAAGCAGAGCCCCGAGCAAGCATGGCCCCAACCCCTGTCCCTGACCCTGCCCGGCGCTGCAGTTCTGGATCTGAGACAGGCCTCTTGCGCCCTCCACCCTCATCCCGGGGCTCACTGCTGTCCCGCTCACTGCCATCCCGCTCCCGGGACTTTTTGTGCCGATAGCGAATCTCCAGCTTTGGGTCCTTCTCTGTGGGGCAGAAGATAGAGCCAAGGTGGGCTTGCTGGAGGGAGGGGGGGGCTTGAATAGTCCCAGAATTTCTACTTTCTCCTCCCCCTTCCTGCCTCCTGCACTTGTCTGGCATTTGCTTCAGGGCAGAGCTGCCCCTTCATGTGGTACCCTTCATTACTGCTCACAATGGAGCCATATCCCAAGTCACCACAGACCCAGCAGTCATTCTGGTCATACAAGATACCACTGCTACCTACAATCCCTCCCATTACTAGTTCTTCCTCCTACTCAAAGGCCACCTGCCTCCCCCGTCCACCCCCAACCTCACCTCGGCACTCCCGACAGTACCACTCCCGGATGGCCTTGGCCATCTTCTCAGTGATCCGGATACAGTCCCCATGGAACCACTCATTGCAGTTGTCACACCCACTGCGGAGGATGGGGCCAGCGGTAGAGATGTGAGAGGTGTGCCTCATCAGCATCACCATCTTGCCAGTATTCAGCCCACCCACCTGTCCCTAGCTCACATCATGAAGCAATTGATGTCTGGCTTGCGGCAGATGCAGTAGATGGGTGCATTCTCTCCATTCTCCGACTTGCTGTCCTCTCCAGCATCTGGAGGCTCTGGATCTGAACCATCTCCTTCCTACAGAACACCCATCACGGCTCTTTAATTCCTCCTTTACAGCTCCACCGTGGACTTTGCCTGACGGCTCCCAGTAACTCTCTCCATCAATTCCCACAGACCCCTAACACTCAGACCTGTTGCCTTCCTGCTCTGCTTACATACGTCCACGCCTCTGCTCCCCAGCTCCCACCCCTCACCCGCTGACGGCCGTCTTATCACTCTACCCACACTCCCATGACTGCTCGTCACACAGCCCCTTGTCACTCACGGCACTGCTGCCCAGCACGTCTTCCACACGGACAGTTTCTCCCGCAGTTGTCCTACTGCGGTTCCCCACAGGTCCTGACACCACCCCCAGCACGGCTCTCCAGAGCCCGTTCCACACGCTCACGGCCAGCTCCTCAGCCTTCTGACCGAGGCGTCCCACGAGCTACCTGAGTGTGCACTGAACTTCCCCTCAGGACCCGCACAACCGCTCCACACAGAACTCTCAAACCTCCAACCTTCCCGGACCCTCAGCCATCGGCCCACAGACTCGGGGTACTGCTCGCCACAACCCCCCAAGCGCCTGCCAACAGACCACAGTCGCCAACCCCACCGACTGCTGCCCTGAACCTCTCTCGGGACTGAGTACTCACCATATCTCCGCTCACCGCGCACCCCCTCTTGACTACAGGCAGCGACCCGCGGACCGACACAAACCTCAGACAGTGTCTGAGGCGGTTGCAAAGGCTCCCACAACTACTTCCGCTACTAGCCGCGCCTCCCGGACACCGTACTCCTATTTCGCATGCCCAGTGCGGCGGCTCAGCAGCAAACAAATAGGTCGCCCACCTAGAGCCTCAAAAGTCCCTCAGGCGCCGCCATCTTGACCATCGAGTCCGTATGGTAGCCTAGACCATAAGTTCCGGGAAATATGGCCGCGCCCATAAGGCGCATCTTCCAAGGGCGCAGCCATCTTGTCAGTAGAATCCGTACGGGGGCTGTTTGCAATCCTTCAACACATTGCCTGCAGCGAGCCGTGTGGCCGCACCTACTTCGTGATTGCCACATATCTTTCCATACATCGTCATGATGGCAGCTGATTCCGTAAGGGAACTGAGTCGTTATGTTCGTGGGCTACAAGGAGGCGTACTTATCACCTGTCTCACTTGGGCCGCGCCATCTTGGCAGTTGATTCCGTACACTGGTTGCTTCCGCCTAAACAGGTTAACCCTTAAGGCAGTCTCGCCCGAATTACCACCCAGATCAATCCTCATTCATTCCTCCAATCAATCGTTTTCCCCTTCAGGGAGCCTAAATAGGTATGCCTTATGCTGTGTAACCAGCTTCCTCAAAGGAAATCAGTGTGTCGTCACCCCCAAGCCGCGCCCCCTCCCTCCCCTGTTATGTTTATTTTATATTGGCTTCAGCTTTTCCCACTACTTCCGTTCTTAAGCCAGAGCTGACACAATTCCGCTTTAAAAATATATTTTTTTAATACTGTAATATTTGAGAGAGAATGGGTGCGCCCGGGCCTCTAGCCACTGCAAAGGAGCTCCAGACCCCTAGGCCCTTGTGCGTCTGGGTTATGTGGGTACTGGGGAATCAAAAATGGGTTCTTTGGGGCTGGAGAGATGGTTTAGCGGTTAAGCCTGTGAAGCCTAAGGACCCCGGTTCGAGGCTCGATTCCCCAGGACCCACGTTAGCCAGATGCACAAGGGGGCGCACGCGTCTGGAGTTCGTTCGTTTGCACTGGCTGGAGGCCCTGGCGCGCCCGTTCTCTCTCTCTCTCTCTCTCTCTCTCTCTCTCTCTGCCTCTTTCAAATAAATAAATAAAAATAAACAAAAAAATTTAAGAAAATGGGTTCTTTGGCTTTCCAGGCAAGCGCCTTAACCACTAAGCCATCTCTCCAGCTGCACAATTCTGCTTTTATTTTAAAATAATTAATTAGAGCCTGGCGTGGTGGCGCATGCCTTTAATCCCAGCACTTGGAGGGAATGGTAGGAAGATCTCTATGAGTTCAAGGCCACCTTGAGACTACATAGTAATTCCAGGTCAGCCTGGGCTACAGCGAGATACTACCTTGAATAAACAAAACTAATTAGAAGTTGTGCATGGTACCTCATGCCTTTTCTCCCAGTGTTATGGGGGTCCGGTGTTGCACACGTAAGGCCACCGACTCACAGAGCGCCTATCAAAGTTTTATTGGATAAAAGACTACACCCTAGAAGTGGGGATCTCTGAGTGCAGCCCAGAGCTGCTCAGGGGTCAGCTTTCATTGCAGAGAACCACAAGATGTTGGTTAAGAAAACAAGATAGTGTTGTGCCAAGACCCCTGACCAGGAGCCAAGACCCCCGGTCACCCAGGAGTCACCCAGAGAACCGCCACAGAAGCCGAGACACTCCAATGTAAAAGCAGCAGTTTTCTTTATTGCAAGCCTAGGCCTGGGCTCCATCCACACAGTCCAGCCCAGCGGTAGTGAGGGAGAGAGCCCTGACCCTCAGAGGGAAGGCGTTTATAAAGGAAAAAGACCGCAGAGGTTACACCATATTGCAACTTTTAAAATGATTGGTTTTAAGAGGGCGCATGCAGGAACTCCAGCCTACTTATCTTAGATCAGTAACTTGTTTGCAGAACCTATCTTTTGCAAGACCTGTTTGCAGAACCTATCTTTTGCAAGCACTGTTTGCAGAACTTATCTTTTGCAAGAGGCTCTTGGGTGGCGGCTTCCCAGATATCAAGGGGGGGGGCATAGCTAGGCAAGCACGGATACAGAAGCAAAAATAGCACATTAGTCAGCTAGTTCCTCATCTGAGTCAAAATGGCCGTCTGATTTAAAATGGCAGCACCACTGTCCAGCCACTAAGCGAGGTCACAGAAGCCAGATGCAGCACGTTACTTCTCCTAGGTCTCTCAAATAGGAGTTAAACGATATGTAAGGTGTGGGAATTGTAAGGTTTGGAAATGACCAAGGAACACGGAGAGCACTCTGAGCCAAAGATGGAAGTTTTATTCTGGAAAAACACGAGCTGCCAGGACTGACTCTCAAGAGCAGAGCAGTCAGTCTGGTGTTACAGATAGTGGACTTTATAGGATTTTACAATAGGGGGAAGGTGAGAAAGGGGAAGGAATTTTCTTTTTAGGGCAGTAAATTTCTGTTCTGTTACATTGGCCATATGGAGAGACCAGGAATGACTTGGTGAGAGATAGGGGGACAGTAAATCTCTGATCTCAGGGTGAGACCAGAAGTGACCTGGTGAGAGATAAGGAGGGGCGGTAATTCTTGTTCCTGTTTTTCTTTTGTTGACTCCCTTTTGGAAGTCCATTTTGACCTAACATTCCAGCCTTTTGTTCGTGACAAGGGGCCGTGGTCTTTTCTTCCGAAGTGTCTTCATGCTGACCATAGGGGGTGATGAGCTCTTATGGGAGAGGCTGGGTGATGTGATCCATGGGTTGCCTCTCAGGGCAGGTGATGAGGAGGCTCTTCAGTGGCCAGAGGCTGGTAGGAGATAGAGGAGGGACAGGTCAGTAAAAGCTGGTTGAATCTTAGATGAGTGAATTGGTCCACCTGATTTTGGGTGGCTCTCATAAGGCAGGGGGCCAGGGCAAGTAGTAAGAGTAGTCCAGATATAGGCCGTACGTGTGGCAAAAATCCAGGGCCAAGCTGTTCCAAAGATGTTCCATGACTCTGAGGGGATTGGTGTTCCTACCTGAAGCTGCTTAGCCAGGATTTTTAGTTTCTTAATTTCGACCTCTACCTTGCCTGATCGGTTGACATAGTAACAGCATTCCACATTCACAAAAAGGCAGGTCCCTCCTTTGCTGTCAGGGTGTCTAGGGCTCAGTGGCTCTGTAGCACAACTGAGGCCAGAGAAGTAAGTTGCTCTTGTAGCAGTAGCAGGGCCTTAGTGGATCCCTGGACTACAATGCTTAGTTCTGTAGAAAGCCTTTCATAGGAGATTAGGCTATAGCTCAGGCCTCCTGTAGCCATCCTGTGGCAGCTATAGAGGCTGCCAGGATTACCCTTACCATCACAGGCAAGTGAACGACTCCTTTGTACTGATGAGCCCGCATAGGAAGAAGGACTGCCAGCTCTTTCTCTATGTACATGGTGTGGCTAGGTATCAAAGTGACTGGGGTACAAGGGCCTGAGTGTATTCTCAGAGAGATGCAAGTATACAGCATGGAGTCACACCAAAAATAAATTCCCTTAGGTAAAGTGTGGTTTGTAACAATCGAGTTATTCCTGAAAGCTCCCGACCAGCATCGAGAGATGTCCTTATGCCAGCAATCAGAGAGTGAGATAGGGATCTTGGAGAGAGAGCACCAGAGCAGTGTCTGAAGCAGAGGTGACATTGTACAGGAGGACTTCAGTAATGAGGGGGTGCTCAAGGGAAGCAGGCAGTGTGATTGGTAAGATTGACTTGATTGAGGAGGGAGAGAGAAGCATTAAGGATGGATATCCAGGGGTTGGTGGAGAAGGTTAGATCATGCAGACTTTCCTGGAGTTTGCCATGAGCTTGTTTGATGCCCATAACTGTCTGTATATGGGCATTTGGGGAAGTTTTAGAGGCATTTTGAATGGATCTAAATATTTTTATTTTGCCCCCACATTGAGATGCCATGGTGTGTTGGGTTGCCACCCCCACCATCCCATCTGCCCACTTTTGGATCTGTGACGGAAAAAGCAGTGAGTACCCCTTGAGATTTGAGCTGTGGTGGTTGGATGCCATGACTTAGTTGGGTGAAAGTAGTAGAACTGACAGAGTGGGGAGATCGATAGTGAGCACCCCCTGACAGAGCCAGTGTAGCATGCTGGTACAACTTGGTCTTTAGTGAAGCAGAGACTTCTCTCATACCATTTCTGTATTGAACTGGCTTTAAGGCAGTCATTGGCAGTATCTATTATAGAGAAGGTGAGGGAGATGGGTCCCACACACCCCGTGAGAGGACAGAAGGAAGAATTAAGGAGTTTGTTATTCTTGTCAATGGATATGACATCAAAACGCCAGGCACGGGGGAGGGGGCGGGATGAGCACTCAGAGGCTAGGGATAGAGGGCTTGGGGCAAGAGAAAGAAGGCAGAGGGGCATTAGTGTTAAGAGGAACATTCTGGGATTGGGGAAAGAGTGGGAACACGAGAGAGTTTTAGTTTAAGAGGCCTGTTGGGGTGGCAGTGTACTTATTCCTGGATGGAGAACAGTAGGACAGAGGTGGCTTGACTCTCTTTAGTCGCAATAGGTGGATCCAAGTGGGGATGCCCTGAAGCTTTGCGGCCATGGGGGTGGTTAGGATCGCCAGATGAGGTCCAGTGCAAAGTGGCTCGAGACCCTGTGGACAAGACTTTTGAGGTAGACTTGGGTAGGCTTGATCTCCAGGGTTAAGTGAGAGAGTTGTGGTTCCCTCTAGTGGTTGGGGAAGGAGGCGGTCAGTATGTTCTCATAGAAGATTTTGGATAAAGGTAAAAGTCGGTAGGTACCCATGGAGAAATGTTTGTGGTAGTGGGGGAAGGTTGTTCAACAGGAAGGGGCATCCATACATAAATTCAAAAGGTCTAAGGAAGGAGGGGGCCCGAAGAGTAGCTCTTATTTGGGCTAAGGCAAGTGGGAGGAGCTGGGTCCAGGACAGGTGGAATTCAGAAGTCAGTTTAGACAGGTGAGTTTGTTTCTTTGTTCATTATTTATTTATTTATTTGAGAGCGACAGACACACAGAGAAAGACAGATACAGAGAGAGAGAGAGAGAGAATGGGCACGCCAGGGCCTCCAGCCACTGAAAACGAACTCCAGACGCATGCGACCCCTTGTGCATCTGGCTAACGTGGGTCCTGGGGAATAGAGCCTCGAACCGGGGTCCTTAGGCTTCACAGGCAAGCGTTTAACCACTAAGCCATCTCTCCAGCCCTAGACAGGTGAATTTTGAAAGTGGCATTTGCTCTTTCTACTTTGCCTGAGGACTGAGGCCTATATGGAATATGGAGTTTCCAATCTATTCCCAGGGCTCTGGATACTTCCTGGGTTACCTTGGAAATGAAGGCTGGTCCGTTGTCTGATTGAATAGTAAGAGGAAAGCCAAAACGAGGTAGAATAGATTCAAGACTGTGAGAGGTGACTGTTTGCAGTTTCTCCTGTCTTAGGAAAAGCTTCAACCCACCCCGAGAAAGTATCCATCCTAGTGAGAAGGTATTTAGTTTTCTTGTAAGGAGGCATGTGAGTAAATTCTATCTGCCACTTAACCCCGGGAAGGGAGCCCCTGTGTTGGTGGGGTTTGAAAGAGGGAGGGGGATGGACTCTTCCTTGTGGGGAAGCCTTGGCACAGAGTGAGCAAGCCTGAGTCACAGAGGAGATTAGAAAGGAAAGTCAAGGGTTGGAAAAGGAGTGGGGTCAGGAGTCTTTGTAGAGGGCGGGCTCCCACAGGAAACAGATTATGTAGGATGGTAGTTAAGCTTGGAGATCAGGCAAGCAGTAGAGATCCCCCAAGACCAGCCAGCCTTGTGGTCCTCGGATGGCACCGAGTTTCGTTAGAGTTTGGTACTGTTCTGGGGTGTATGAAGGAGTGAAGGAGGTAGGGGCAAGGAAGAAGGCTGAGGCTGAGTGCGTGCTGTGGAGGCTGGATTCCCTGGCAGTTCTGTCCGTGAAGGAGTTTCCCTTGGCCATAGGTGAGGTTGGAGCCTGGTGTCCCCACAATGAATGACAGCCACCTTTGTAGGAAGATAGGAGGCATGTAGCAGCTTGAGGATAAGGGGTCCATTAGTAATGGGGGTTCCTCTAGTGGAGAGGAAGCCTCTCTCTTTCCAGATAGCAGCATCATGATGTAGAATAAGGAAAGCATATTTAGAGTCAGTATAGATATTAACTGTTTTTGCCTTGTGCCAAGGTTAGGGCTCAAGTGGGCGCTACCAGTTCGGCCTTTGGGGATGTACTCCCCTTAGGCAATGGGCAAGTTTCTATTATCTGGTCATCTGAGACAATAGCATATCCCACTATTTGAGAGCACTGTGAGTTAGTGGAGGAGCTGCCATCTGTATACCAGGTGTGATCAGGGTTGTGGAGAGGAGATAGGGAGATTCTAGGATTATGATAGGTGAGCTCCTCTGGGGTTTCTAGACAGGAATGTGTAAATTGTTTGGGTAAAGGCAGAAGGGTAGCACGGTTAAGTGGGGGGCAAGAGTCAAGTGTGATGTCAGGGTTATCAAGGAAAGTGACGTGAAAGAGTTGAATTCTAGATGGGGTCAGAGTAGACAGGCAAGAGTTGGAGATTAAGTCTTTAAGTCTGTGTATGTGGGGGGGGGGGAGAGGACAGTGGGTTGTTGTCCAAAAGTGAATTTTTGTGCCTCTTGGGCCAGAAAAGCAGCTGCAGCAAGAGCGCGCAGGCATGGTTGCCAGCCCGGGACAGAGGTTTCTAGTTGTTTAGAGACATAGGCCACAGGGGCGAAGAATGGGCCCTTCATTTGACCTAGAACCCCCACCACCATACTTCTTTTTCCGGTAGAATAAAGAAGAAAAGGCTGTTGGAGGTCCGGAGGTGCAAGGGCTGGAGTTTTTAAAAGAGCATCGTGCAGGCGGGGGAAGGCAGCATCTGTCTCCAATTTAGGGTCTAGGGGCTCATGAGGGTTTCCCTTCATCCTGTCATAAAGGGGCTTTGCCAGGAGGGCAAAGTTTGGAATCCATATTCTAAGGAACCCAGCAAAGCCGAGAAAGGAGAGAATTTCTTCCTTAGAAGTAGGAGGGGAGAGAGAGTGAAGATGTTGTTTGTGGTCTAGGGTGAGTTATCGTGAGGTGGGGGTGAGGAGGAAACCCATGTATTTGACTTGGGTTAAGGAAAGTTGAGCTTTTTTTTGGGGGGGGGGAGTTGATATCCCTTGTATCCAAGAAAGTTAAGTTTGTTTGAAAAACCCCGGCTAGACCACTGTTACACCATTTTGACTGCTGTAATGCTATTCTGCAAGGCTTGCACGAACAAGCACCAGTTCAGGGCAAGGTCAGTTCCTTTAGGTGGCCAAACGGGATATCTGTGGTCTAGCACCTGGTCTGGTAGGGGAACAAACAGTTGGGAAAACCCACCCACGCCCCAGATAGAGACTGGAGTTTTTGCTTTTGCTAATTCTGCTCTATTCAGCTTCTGTAACCTTGCTTGCTTGCTTTGTTCTTTTGTTAAGTTACTGAGCACCTAAGAGAGGCCTGGCCTAACTGCCTCTTCCATGAACTCTGTGACCTGAAACCCCCACCCCCTATGGTTATCCAATTAAGGGACACCAGGTGGATCAGACAAATCAGGACCCACTCTATATGGAAAATTCCAAAGGCAGGTCCCCCTCCCTATGGCAACCCACAGGGTTCCCGCGCGCGCCCTCTCAGAACTAATCATTTCAAAGGGCGCGAGATGACATAACCCCTTTGTCCTTCTTTCCTGCCTCACTCCCTTTATAAGCCCTTCCCTCCAGGGGGCCGGGGCTCTTCACCCCTCCTGCGTGAGGACTCCGTGTCGAGCCCCGGTACACCGGTACCCACAATAAAGCCTCTTGCTGTTTGCATCCAGTGGTCTCGGACTGATCTCTGGGTTTCAGGGTCTCTTCCTGGGGAAAGACTCCCCCTCAAGGGGGTGCACTTTCAGTTGGTATGTAGTTTGGATAGAGAAAGAGAGGAGAGCAGAGCAAAGGGTCATCTACATATTGTAAAAGTGTGCTGGGCAACGGGTCCAGGGACAAAAGGTCAGTAGAGGGAGTTTGGCCAAATAGGTGGAGTGTGTCTCTAAAACCCCGGGGAAGGAGTCCAGGTGAATTGAGAAGCAGTTTGAGTGTCAGGGTCCTCCCAGGTGAAAGCAAAGAGATTGTAGGAATCGGGGTGGAGGGGGATGGAGAAGAAGGCATTTTTGAGGTCAAGAACGGAAAAATGAGTAGTGGAAGGGGGAATGTGAGAGAGAAGAGTGTAGGGGTTAGTGTAGGGTTGGATGAATGGGCATAACATCGGCATTGACTAGGTGCAAGTCTTGGACTAAATGGTAGGTCCTGTCAGGTTTAATGCAGGCAGGATCGGAGTATTGCAAGGGGAGTGAGTGGGGCGAAGGAGTCCAGCTTGGAGCAGACGAGAATAGGTTTGAGACCCTGGCAATGTTTAAGTGAGATTGGGTATTGAGGGTGGCAAGGAAACGATGTGGGGTCTTGAGTCTGATGAGGTTAGGCATGTGATGAGAGGCTACTGCTGGCGAGGAAGTGTCCCACACTTGGGATTAACTTTGGAGGTAGGGAGAGGAAAGTCTGGATTCTTTGTAAGGGAGGGGTGTGGGGTGAGGAGGAAGGCAGAGTGTGGACAGTAAGTCATGAAGAGAGAAAGTTTTTGCATAAGATCCTGACCCAGGAGAGGGACAGGACAAGAGGGTATTATGAGAAAGGAATGGGACAGGGGAGTGCCCCAGATTACACAGGGTAAGGGGGAGAGATGCATGGGGAGTGGGATAGGCCGTCAATACCCGACAAGGAGATCTGCGAGGAAAAAGTCATACGAGAAAACATTGTAGGACTGACCAAGTGCCCCCATGTCGACCAGCAGCGAGATAGGCTGTTGTTCCAGCTGTATTGTGACCCTGGGTTCCTCCATTGTGATATGGAGAGTGTTGGTGGGGGCTGAGGTCCCGTGGCACCATCAATCATCAGCCGCCAGGCCCAGAAAATCAACAGTTGGCTCTTGTGAGAATTTAGAAGGGGCTGGCCTACCTTGTTGACACAAAGAAGGACAGTCCACCTTCCAGTGTCTGGCAAGTCTGCAGTGAGGGCAGGGCCCTGGGGGCGGGAGTGGGTTGCAGCAGGCTTTTTCCCAGTGGCCGGTGTAGCTATAGGTTGTTGTTTTTTTCCCAAAGTTTTTACTTATTGTTTTTCTTCTCAAAAATTTTTTAGCAACTTCCATGATTATAAAAAATATCCCATGGTAATACCCACCCTCCCCCCACTTTCCCCTTTGAAATTCCATTCTTCATCACATCCCCTCCCCCTCTCAATCAGTCTCTCTTTTATTTTGATGTCATCATCTTTTACTCCTATTATGATGGTCTTGTGTATGTAGTGTCAGGCTCAGTGAGGTCATGGATATCCAGGCCTTTTGTGTCTGGGGGGAGCATGTTGTAAGGAGTCCTACCCTTCCTTTGGCTCTTACATTCTTTTCGCCACCTCTTCCACAATAGACCCTGAGCCTTGGAAGGTGCGATAGAGATATTACAGTACTGAATACTCTGGTCACTTCTTTCCAGCACCATGATGCCTTCTGAGTCATCCCAAGGTCACTGCCATCTGAAAAGAGAAGATTCTCTACCAAAAGTGAGAGTAGCATTAATATAAGAACATGAACATTAAGGGAAGTGATTACTGGGCAGTTTGATAAGCATACTATATACATTTAGCCAGACAGCAGCAGGCGTTACACCCCTAGGGCTCATGACTAACCCTGTTTTAAGTTTCCAGTATCAGGGATGTATTCCCTCCCATGGAGCAGGCCTCCAGTCCAATTGGAGGGCAGTTGGTTTCCACCATGACAGACATGCCACTATTGCACCCGTTGGCTCATGTGGCCTGGATGGCCAAATATAAGGCTTGCAGTGTCCATTGTTGAGTATCTTCACTGGTGATTTCTCTCTCTCCCATTGAACTGCATGCAGAATGTCTTCTTCCAGCTTTCTGTCAGCTGGTCTACATGGAGGAGGTTATCAGCTTAGTTCCAGCAGGATTTCTCAGTGGCCTTGCAGGCCAAGTATGTGGAGTCTTCAGCAATAGGGTCTTACCCTTTATTCCTGGTGGGAAACCAGGGGTTTGGCAATGGCCTGTAATGTTTTGGGAGCATCAGGGACCTCTCTGGCCAACAACTCACTGGAAGGTATCCCATCCCTGGTACTGAAAATTTTCTACCAACAATCTATGGCTCCTGAGTGTTCCATTGTCCAAAAAAGTAAGTTTTCATATGATTTATTTATATCCTCTTAGATTTTGATTAGCCCTCCTTCCACCTTTCCTTTCCTCAATCTCTTCCCCTGACCTGACTTTGGGCCTTTTCACCCACATTAATCTATTTTTCTATTTACATATATACAATACCATCCTATTAAGTACCCCTCCCTTCCTTTCTCTTCCCTTTATATCTCTTTTCTAGCTTACTGGCCTTTGCTACTAAGTTTTCTTCCTACTCACACAGAAGTCCAATCATTTGTAGCTAGGATCCACATATGAGAGAGAACAAGCAACACTTGGCTTTCTGGGCCTGGGTTACCTCACTTGCTATAATCCTTTCCAGATCCATCCATTTTCCTGCAAATTTCATAACTTCATTTTTCTTTACTGCTGAGTAGAACTCCATTGTATAAATGTGCCATATCTTCATTATCCACTCATCACTTGAGGGACATCTAGGCTGGTTCCATTTCCCAGCTATTGTGAATTGAGTGGCAATAAACATGGTTGAGCAAGTACTTCTAAGGTAATGATAGAAGTCCTTGGAATATATGCCTAGGAGTGCTATAGCTGGGTCATATGCTAGATCTATTTTTAGTTGTCTTAGGAACCTCCACACTGATTTCCACCATGGCTGGACCAGATTGCATTCCCACCAACAGTGTAGAAGGGTTCCTCTTTTTCCACATCCCTGCCAGCATTTATGGTCATTTGCTTTCAATTGGACAGAAGTGAGATGGAATGTCAATGTCGTTTTAATCTGCATGTCACTGATGACTAGGGATGCAGAACATTTTTTTAGATGCTTATATGCCATCCATATTTCTTCTTTTGACAACTCTGTATTTAGTTCCATAGCCCATTTTTAATTAGCTTCTTTGATTTCTTATTATTTCATTTTTGAGTTCTTTGTATATCCTAGATATTAATCCTCTATCAGATGTATAGCTGGCAAAGATTTTTTCCCATTCTGTAGGTTGCCTCTTTGCTTTATTCACAGTGTTCTTTGCCATACAAGATTTTTGTAATTTCATGAGGTCCCAGCGGTTAATCTGTGGTTTTATTGCCTGAGCAATTGGGGTTGTATTCAGAAAGTCTTTGCCAAGACCAATATCTTGAAGGGTTTCCCCTACTTTTTCCTCTAGCAGTTTCAGAGTTTCAGGTATGATGTTAAGATCTTTAATCCATATGGACTTAATTCTCATGCATGGAGAGAGAGAATTTATTTTCATTCTTCTACAGATACATATCCAGTTTTCCCAGCACCATTTGCTGAAGACTGTCTTTTCTCCAATGAGTATTTTTGGCATTTTTATCAAATATCAGGTGGCTATAGCTACCTGGACTTGCATCTGGGTCCTCTATTCTGTTCCATTGACCTACATGTCTGCTTTTGTGCCAGTACCATGCTGTTTTTGTTACTATGGCTCTGTAGTATAGGTTAAAATCAGGTGTGGTGGTACCACCAGCCTTATTTTTGTTGCTCAGTATTGTTTTAGATATTTGAGATTTTTTGTGATTCCAAATGAATTTTTGGATTGCTTTTTCTATTTCCGTGAAGAATGCCATTGGAATTTTGATGGGGATTGCATTAAATGTGTAGATTGCTTTTGGTAAGATTGCCATTTTCACAATATTGATTCTTCCAATCCAGGAACAGGGATCTTTTTACATTTCCTAGTGTCTTCTGAAATTTCTCGCTTGAGTGTTTTAAGTTTTCATTGTAGAGATCCTTCACTTCCTTGGTTAGGTTTATTTCAAGGTACTTTATTTATTTATTTATTTATTTATTTATTTATTTATTTATTTATTTATGATGCAATTGTGAATGGGAGTGATTCTCTGATTTCATCCTCTGTGTGTTTGTTGTTAGCATATAGGAATGCTACTGATTTCTGTGTGTTTATTTTGTATTCTGCTACATGGCTACAGGTGTTTACCAGCTCTGGAAGTTTGCTGGTAGAGTTTTTAGGGTCCTTTATGTATAGAATCATGTCATCTGCAAATAATCATAAATTGATCTCTTCCTTTCCAATTTGTATTCCTTTTATGTGCGCCTCTTGCCTTATTGATATGGCTAAGACTTCCAGTACAATATTAAATAAAAGTGGGGACAGTGGACACCCTTGACTTGTTCCTGATTTTAGTGAAAAACCTTCCAGTTTTCCCCCATTTAGTAATATGTTGGCTTCAGGCTTTTTATAAATATGTTTATTATGTTGAGATATGTTTCTTCTATTCCCAGTCTCTGTAGGACTTTTATCATGAGGGATGTTGGATTTTGTCAAATGCTTTTTCTGCATCTAATGAGAAAGTCATGTGACTTTTGTCCTTCACTCCATTTGTATAATATATTACATTTACTGATTTGTGTATGTTGACCCATCCCTGCATCTGTGTGATGAAGCCTACTTGGTGAGGTGAATAATCTTTCTGATATATTCTTGTGTTCTGTTTGCCAATATTTTGTTGAGAATTTTTGCATCTATGTTTATGAGGGAGATTGGTCTGTAATTTTCTGTTTTGCTTCTATCTTTGCCTGGTTTTGGTATCAGGGTGATGCTGGCTTCATAGAAGGAGTTTGGTAGGATTACTTCTTTTTCTATTTTATGGAAAAGCTTAAGAAGCAATGGTGTTAGTTCTTCCCTGAAGGTCTGGTAAAATTCACCAGTGAATCCATCTGGGCCTAGACTTTTTTTAGTTGGGAGATTTTTGATAACTGCTTGGATCTCCATACTTGTTATAGGTCTATTTAAGTGATTAATCTCATATTGATTTAATTTAGGTAGGTCATATAAATCAAGGAAATCATCCATTTTTTTCATATTTTCATACTTAGTGGAATGTATGTTTTTATAGTGTATCCCTATGATGTTTTGAATTTCTCTGGTATCTGTTGTGATGTTCCCTTTTTCATCTCTAATTTTATTAATTTGTGTCTCTTCTCTCTTTCTTTTGGTCAGATTTGCTAAGGGTTTATCATTCTTTTTTTATCCTTTCAAAGAACCAACTCTTTGTTTCATTGATTCTTTGAATTATTTTTTTTTTGGTTTCTATTTCATTAATTTCTGCCCTAATCTTTATTATTTCTTCCCATCTACTGATTTTTGGTTTGCCTTGTTCTTCTTTTTCTAAGGCTTTAAGGTGAAGCATTAGTTCATTTACTTGTGACCTTTCTAATTTCTTAATATAGGCACTTAAAGCTATATATTTATCTCTTAGGACTGCCTTCATACCAAAGGTTTTGGTATGTTGTGTTCTCCTTATCATTTGACTCTATGAATTATATGATTTCCTTCTTGATTTCTTCATTGACCCATTCATCATTTAGTAGTATATTGTTTAGTTTCCATGATTTTGTATATGCTATATAGCTTTTCTTGCTATTTATTTATAGTTTGATTCTCCTGTGGTCAGATAGAATGCAAGGAATTATTTCAATTTTTGCTTTGTGTCCTAATATATGGTCTATTTTAGAGAATGTTCCATGTGCTACTGAAAAGAATGTATATTCTTCAGGACTTGGGTGAAATGTCCTGTATATATCTTATGTCCATCTCTTCTATGACCTCATTTAGTCCGGATGCCTCTCTGTTTATTTTTTCCCATTATGACCTGTCAATTGATGAGAGTGGGGTGTTGAAGTCACCCACTACCACTGTGTTTGGTGTTATCTGTGACTTTAGTTCTAATAGCATTTGTTTGATGAAATTGGGAGCCCCCATGTTAGGTGCATATATGTTTAGGATTGTAATGTCCATCTGGTGGAGTGTGCCTTTAATAAATACAAAGTGACCTTCCTTATCTTTCTTGACTAACCTTGGACTGAAGTCTACCTTGTCAGATATTAGGATAGCAACCCCTGCTTGTTTTCTAGGCCCATTTTCTTGAAGCACCATTTTCCAACCTTTCACCCTAAGATGGTATCCATCCTTTGTAGAAAGGTGAGTTTCTTGCAGGCAACAATTTGAAGGATCCTGCTGTTTAACCCAGGTCTGCAAACCTATGTCTTTTGGTTGGGGCATTGAGGTCATTGATATTAAGAGATATTATTGTAAGGTATGTATTTTTTTTTGCCTTTTTTTTTTTTTTGTAGTTCTTCAGGTTTTACCTTTGCTCTCTTGTGTTAACTAGTATTTGAGTATTGTTTGTTTTTTCCAGGTTCCTTATATCTGCGCTTTCCTTTCTCTTCAGCATGGAGGATTATTTCAAGTATTTTTTGTAGAGCTGTTTTTTTCTTCAAATACTCCTTTAGCCTGCTTTTGTCATGGAATGCCCTTATTTCTCCATCTATTTGAATGGATAGGTTTGCAGGATAAAGTAACCTTGGTTGGAAGTTGTTATCTTTCAGAACTTGGAATACAACACTCCAAGCCCTTCTGGCCTTGAATGTTTCTGTTGAGTAATCTGCTGTGATCCTGGGCGTGTATTTGTATGTAACTTGATTTTTCTCTCTAACTTCTTTCTATATATATATTTGCTTTGTATGTCTGTAGGTTAATTATAATGTGGTGAGGAGAGGTTCTTTCTAGGTTTTGTATGGTTCATGTTGTAAGGGATTCTTGAATCTGCATTGGCTCCTCTTTCTCAATTTGGGGAAGTTTTCTTCTATGACTTTGTTGAAAATGCCTACTATGCCTTTGGAGTGAAATTCTTCTCCTTCTACTATGCCCTGAATTCTTATGTTTGATCTTTTCATAGTGTCCTGAATATCTTGAAATACCCATTCATACTTTCCTATTAGTTTATCTTTCTCTTTGTTGGACTGTATTAGATGTGACACCTGGTCTTCTAGCTTAGATATTCTGTTTTCTCCTTCATCCATTCTACTGGTGAGATTTTCTACAGATATTTTGAGAAGGGAGGAGATGGAGAGAACAGTGATGCAGAGTGGGACACTTACTGAGAAGGGAGGAGATGGAGAAAAGAACAGTGAGGCAGAGTGGGCCACTTACTGAGGCCGAATCATGGTGGGTGTGAGAGCCTGTATCAGGCAGAGATGGTCCGAAGCCTTCAGAGGGTCGGATGGCAGATTGGTGGTCCTGTCAGGGGAAAAGGAGGTCTGGCCACCCAAGAGGGCAGCCAGAGGCCTTCCTATCTGAGTCAGGCACTAGATGTAAGGTTCAGGAGTGACCAAGGACCACGGAGAGCACTCTGAGGCAAAGATGGAAGTTTTAATCCTGGGGGGGGGGAGCGGGGGGGGGGGAACATGAGCTGCCAGGACTGACTCTCAAGAGTGGAGCAGTCAGTTTGGGGTTACAGATAGTGGACTTTATAGGTTTTTACAATTGGGGGAGGGTGAGGAAGGGGAAGTAATTTTCTTGTTAGGGCAGTAAATCTCTGTTCTTTTACATTAGCCATATGGAGAGACCAGGAGTGACCAGGTGAGAGATAAGGAGGGGCAGTACATGCTGTTCTTGGGGCATTGTTCTTGAGGAATGTGGATGATACATTTCTTATATCTCCCTGTAGCCATCCTGTTTTTCTTTTGGTGACTCCCTTTTTGGGAAGCCCATTTTGACCTAACATTTCAGCCTTTTGTTCAAGGCCACCTTGAGACTACATAGTGAATTCCAGGTCAGCCTGGGCTAGAGTGAGACACTGCCTCAAATAAACAAAATTAATTATTAGTTGTGCATGGTACCTCATGCCTTTTCTCCCAGTGTTATGGGGGTCCTGTGTTGCACAAGTAAGACCACTGACTCACAGAATGAGGATCAAAATTTTATTGTGTAAAAGACTACACCCTAGAGGTCGGGATCTCTGAGTGCAGCCCAGAGCTGCTGAGGGGTCAGCTTTTATTGCAGAGGACCAAAAGATGTTAGTTAAGAAAACAAGATAGGAGTTAAACCCTATGTAAAGTGTGGGAGTGACCAAGATGACGCAAACCACTCTGAGACAAAGATGAAAGCTTTTATTTGGGAAAAGCAGGAGCTTCCAGGGCTGATGTACAAGAGAGGAGCACAGCCAACCTGAGTTTTCAGGTAGTGGGCTTTATAGGCCTTTTTCCATTGGGGGAAGGTGAGGCAGGAAAAAGAACTAGTTTGTTAAGTTGAATAGAAATGTTCCTTTAGGGGAGATCATTACATTAACCATTTAAAATAGCTGGGGTGTGACACCAGAACAGTGACCAGGTGACGTATGAGATAAGGGGGCAGGAAACCATGACCTGGGGCATTGTTAGGCAAGGAAGGGATAATGACCAGGTGGTTTCTTGAAGAATGTGGATAATCCACAACACCATTCTGCTGTCCTTGGTTACTCCATCTTGGGAGCCTGTCCTCACCCAACACCATAAAGTTACACAAAGTTAATGTTAAACAGGGTGGTCATTACAAAAAAATCACAAGATAAAAAAGTCACAAAGTATATGCTACGTGAGTCACGTTTAAACAGAACTGAACTGAGACAAAGGACGTTCCATACTATTCATCATGTTGAGAGGATCAATTTTGCTCCAATTTACAGCTAGGCCTAAGTTTCAGTTTCCCAAAGAGGCAGGCAAGACTTCTGGGAAAAACCACAAACAAAGGGCTATTAATCAACAGTGACCCTGACATGTGGCCCAGGAAGATAGCCACCCAGGGGCCTGAGTTAGTTCCTGAAATACCTCTGGACTATGACCAAAAAAGGACTTGCCTGAGATAGTGGGCTTCAGGGCTGAGTCAGTTCCTGCAAAGTCTCTAAAACATGTCTAAACATGTCCAAGAATGGTAAAATCTGGGCCACAGCCAATCAAAGGTGTACAAATGTAACTGCTGCTGGCTTAGCCAATCACATTAGAAGATGACCTAATTCTCCTAAAATTCCCCTAGCTGTGCTTAAAAGGGGCCTGCGTGCTCCTCTCAGGGTCACCATTTTGTATGAATGGTTGACCCCTGCATGCTGGCTGATTCTGCAGAATAAATGCTCTTTGCTTTTACATACTATTTCGAGTCCAGGTTCTTCTTCAGTGATTCTCAGACCCTTACAATGTAAATAGAACAAAGGCAAGATTACTTTAAACAGAGGGGTCATGTTAGATTGCATTAGGGACATTCCTTATGGTGCAGATAACAGAAAGCATCTGCATTTCACAATAAAGACTGTGGTAATGGTTCCTGAAACTTCTCCTTTTATCTGTCTAGAAGCTCTGCCTGGATAGTGACCTATGACCACCATTATGTGTGTCCTAGAGGCAAGAGCTGCACAGAGAATGTTTCACCCTATCTACTGTATCCCTTCACACCAGCACTCCAGAGGCAGAAGTCAGAGGGTTGCGGTGAGTTTGAGGCTAGCCTGGAACTAGGTGTAAGGAACATGAGAAAGAAAAGGGCAAGAAAAACAATGGATTTAATCTCAAACAGAGACTGTTTATTCAAGCACAGCAAGGAGCTTAGCCTTCCAGGGGGATGGAGGCTGAAGCCCTGAGTCAGGATAAGCTAAGGAGGACCTTGCAGAAAACAGGACCAGGTGCAGTTTTCTAGGGAAAGTTGGTCTGTGAAGAGCCAAATGAAGGGCGAGGGGAAAGAATTCATTCTGGTAGGGCTGGAAAGACATAAAAGTGCCCTGTAACCAAAGATTTCAGTGGCCTTGAGCAGCTAGCCAAAAGTGTGGATGGGCATGGCATTAGCCATATGACCTATAACAGGTCAGTCAGGAGAAGTTGAAACTGGTGAAGGGTCAATGTTATTTGGTGGATCATCTGGAACAGGAAGCATAAGATTAATGGTGGTCTCACTTGTCTCTTTGGGAAGCAATGTGATATGGGTGATTCTGAGATTAGTGGGATTTAGCAGGGCAGAGGAGTAGGAGGGGGTGCCTTTTTGCAGCATGAGAGGTGAAACCACAGAACAAGATTTTGGATCTTGGCAGCCGTGGGGGTGAGAAAGATAACCTTATGAGGTCCTTGCCATTTAGACTGCAGGGAAGAGTGGGTGTTAGAAGAGATACAGACTTGATCACCAACTTGGAGAGAGGGGAGGGGGCATTAGGGATAGGTGCAGAGAAGTTTGAATCATCAGTCTTCCAAAGTTCAGCCCTGAGAAAGGAGAGAAAATCCTGAAAAAGGGTAGGGGGCATACAGAAATCTGGGGAGAAGCCCAGAGGGTGGGTGATGGGTCTGCTGTACATCAGTTCAAATGAGCTAATGTTGGTTGGTTTTCAGGAGAGGGCATGGAGGCAGAGGAGAGCCAGGGGGAAGAGCTTGATCCAGTCTATTTTTTTGTTTTTTGAGAAAATATCCTTTATTCAGTAACATTTAATACAATGTGTAGTTAATGTCTTAAAACCTTCTAAAACTTCTGGCAGTTGAATCCAGTCTAATTTTAACTCCAGGATTAGTTTAGTCAGAATTCCTTTGAGAGAGCCATTTGTCCTTTCAAAGTTCCCAGAGGATTGGGAGTAGTAGGGAATATGAAACTTCAGGGGTATATGGAGAGCTGTGCCACATGTGGAGTGATAGCAGAAATAAATTCTGATCCGTTATCTGATTGCAGAGAAGAGGACAAGCCAAATCAGGCATCAGTTCAGTGAGGAGAAGTCTACTGACTGTGGAGGCCCTTTTGTTGGTTGTGGGGAAGTCCTCTACCCATCCTGAAAAGTTATCAATATAGAATAAAAGAGGGCTAGAGGGATGGCTTAGCGGTTGGTTAAGGCAGTTGACCACAAAAGCCAAAGGACCCAGGTTCAATTCCTCAGGACCCACGTAAGCCAGATGCACAAGGTGGCACATGCATCTGGAGTTTGTTTGCAGTGGCTGGAGGCCCTGACATGCCAATTCTTTCTCTACATCTGCCAATTTTTCTTTCTCTCTCAAATAAATAAATAATAATAGTGAAAGAACTTTAAAAAGAGAGTAAAAGATATCGGAAGTGTTTGACAGGTGGCATACAAGTTAAGTTTTTTTTTTTTTTTAACTAATCTACTTGAAAGTGACAGAGACAGAAAGAGGCACATAGAGAGAGAGATAGAATGGGAGCGCCAGGGCTTCCAGCCACTTCAAATGAACTCCAGACGCGTGCGCTCCCTTGTGCATCTGGCTAACGTGGGTCCTGGGGAATCGAGCCTCGAACCAGGGTCCTTAGGCTTCACAGGCAAGCGCTTAACTGCTAAGCCACCTCTCCAGCCCACAAGTTAAGTTTGTTTGCCAGTACATGGCAGGAAAGTCTCCTCTCATTTAGTGAGTTGAGAATTAAGGAGGACAAATGTTGGAGTTAGGATTAGTTTTTTTGGCAGACAGGGTAGGGAAGAATGGGTCATTGAAGAAATTTAAAAAAATCAATAAATTCATAGAATCAAATGATGATGAGAATACAACATACCAAAACCTTTGGGACACACAGAAAGGCAGTCCTAAGAGGGAAATTTATAGCTCTAAGTGCCTATATTAAGAAATTAGAGGCTGGGAGTGATGGCACATGCCTTTAATCCCAGCACTCAGGGGGCAGAGGTAGGAGGATTGCTATGAGTTCAAGGCCACCCTGAGACTACATAGTGAATTCCAGGTCAGCCTGGGCCAGAGTGAAACCCGTACCTCAAAAAATAAAACAAACAAACAAACAAAAATAAATTAGAGAGGTCACAAGTAAACAATTTACTGCTTCACCTTAAGGCCTAGGAAAAGAAGAACAAGGCAAACCGAAAATCAGTAGATAGGAAGAAATAATAAAGATTAGGGCAGAAATTAATGAAATAGAAACACACACACAAAAAAAAATCCAAAGAATCAATGAAACAAAGTGTTGGTTATTTGAAAGGATAAACAAGATTGATAAACCCTTAGCAAATCTGAGCAGAAGAAAGAGGAGACAAAAATTAATAAAATTAGAGATGAAAAAGGCACCATTACAACAGACACCAAAGAAATTCAGAAAATCATAAGGACATACTTTAAGAATATATGTCCCTCTAAACTTGAAAATCTGAAAGAAATGGATGATTACCTTGATTTGTATGATCTACCAAAATTAAATCAAGATGAGATAAACCACTTAAATAGACCCCTAACAAGCACGGAGATCCAAGCAGTTATTAAAAGTCTCCCAACTAAAGAAAATCCAGGCCCACATAGATTCACTGGTGAATTTTACTAGACCTTCATGAAAGAACTAACACCACTGCTTCTCAAACTTTTCATAAAATAGAAAAGGAAGGAATTCTGCCAAACTCCTTCTATGAGGCCAACATCATTCTCATACCAAAACCAGACAAAGACAGAACAAAAAAAGAAAATTACAGAGCAAGTTCCGTCATGAACATAGATGCAAAAATTCTCAACAAAATATTGGCAAACAGAATACAAGAATATATCAGAAAGATTATTCACCCCAACCAAGTAGGCTACCCAGAGATGTGAGGATGGGTCAACATATGCAAATAAATAAGTGTAATACATTATATAAATGGACGGAAGGACAAAAATCACATAGTCATCTCAATAGATGCAGAAAACACATCTGACAAAATCCAACATCCCTTCATGGTAAAAGTTCTACTGAAACTGGGAATAGAAGGAACATATCTCAACATAATAAGAGCTATTTATGACAGATCTACAGCCAACATAATACTAAACGGGGAAAAACTGGAAGCTTTTCCACTAAATTCAGGAACAAGACAAGGGTGTCCACTGACACCACTTTTATTTACAGTAGTACTGGAAATACTAGCTATAGCAATAAGGCAAGAGACACTCATAAAAGGAATACAAATTGGAAAGGAAGAGATAAAATTATTATTATTTGCAGATGATATGATTCTATACATAAAAGACCCTAAAGACTCTACCAGCAAACTCTTAGTGCTGAAAAACACTTTTAGCAACATAACAGGATACAAAACAAACACAGGAATCAGTAGCTTTCCTATATATCAACAACAAACATGTGGAGGATGAAATCAGGGAATCTATCCCATTAACAATTGCCTCAAAAAAAAAAAAAATACCTTGGAATAATCCTAACCAATGAAGTGAAGGAACTCTACAATTGGAACTTTAAAACACTAAAGCAAAGAATTGCAGATGTCACTAGGAAATGGAAAGACATCCCACGTTCTTGGATTGGAAGAATCAATATTGTGAAGATGTTAATCTTATCAAAACCAATCTAACTTCAACACCCCACTCTCATCAATTGACAGGTCATCCCAGGAAAAAATAAACAACGAGGCATCTGGACTAAATGAGGTCATAGCAGGAATGGACATAACAGATATATACAGGACATTTCATCCAAATGCTACAGAATATACATTCTTTTCAGCAGCACATGGAACATTCTCTAAAATAGACAATATATTAGGACACAAGCAAATCTTAACAAATACAGGAAAATTGAAATAATTCCTTGCATTCTATCTGACCACAATAGAATCAAACTGCAAATCAATAGCAAGAAAGGATATGGAGCATACACAAAATCATGGAAATTAAACAACACACTACTAAATGATGAATGGGTCAATGAAGAAATCAAGAGTGAAATCAAAAAATTTATAGAGTCAAACGATAATGAGAACACAACATACCAAAATCTCTGGGACACAATGAAGGCAGTCCTAAGAGGTAAATTTATAGCTTTAAGTGCCTGTATTAAGAAATTAGAAAGGTTGCAAGTAAATGACCTAATGCTTCACTTTAAAGCCTTGGAAAAACAAGAACAAGGCAAACCAAAAATCAGTAGATGGGAAGAAATAATAAAGATTAGGGCAGAAATTAATGAAATAGAAACCAAAAAAAAAAAAAAAAATCCAAAGAATCAATGAAACAAAGAGTTGGTTCTTTGAGAGGATAAACAAGATTGATAAACCCTTAGCAAATCTGACCAAAAGAAAGAGAGAAGAGACACAAATTAATAAAATTAGAGATGAAAAAGGGAACATCACGACAGATGCCAGAGAAATTCAAAAAATCATAGGAACATAGTATAAAAGCATATACTCCACAAAGTATGAAAATCTGAAAGAAATGGATGATTTCCTTGATTTATATGACCTACCTAAATTAAATCAAGATGAGATTAATCACTTAAATAGACCTATAACAAGCATGGAAATCTGAACAGTTATCAAAAATCTCCCAACTAAAAAATGCCCAGGCCCAGATGGATTCACTGCTGAATTTACCAGACTTTCAGGGAAGAACTAACACCATTGCTTCTTAAGCTTTTCCATAAAATAGAAAAAGAGTAATCCTACCAAACTCCTTCTATGAAGCCAGCATCATCCTGATACCAAAACCAGGCAAAGATAGAAGCAAAAAGAAAATTACAGACCAATCTCCCTCATGAACATAGATGAAAGACTTCTCAACAAGATATTGGCAAACAGAATACAAGAATATATCAGAAAGATCATTCACCCCGACCAAGTAGGCTTCATCACACAGATGCAGGGATGGGTCAACATACACAAATCAGTAAATGTAATATATTATATAAATGGAGTGAAGGACAAAAATCACATGATCATCTCATTAGACACACAGAAAGCGTTTGAAAAAATCCGACATCCCTTCATGATAAAAGTCCTACAGAGACTAGGAATAGAAGGAACATATCTCAGTATAACAAAGGCTATTTATGACAAGCCTACAGCCAACATATTACTAAATGGGGAAAAACTGGAAGCTTTTTCCACTAAAATCAGGAACAGGACAAGGGTGTCCACTGTCCCCACTTTTATTTAATATAGTACTGGAAGCCTTAGCCATAGCAATAAGGCAAGAGATGCACATTAAAGGGCATACAAATTGGAAAGGAAGAGATCAAGTTATCAACATTTGCAGATGACATGATTCTATATATAAAGGACCCTAAAGACTCTACCAGCAAACCCTTAGAGCTGATAAAAACCTACAGCCATGTAGCAGGATGCAAAATAAATACACAAAAATCAGTAGCCTTCATATATGCTAACAACAAACACACAGAGGATGAAATCAGAGAATCACTCCCATTCACAATTGCATCAAAGAAAATAAAGTACCTTGGAATAAACCTAACCAAGGAAGTAAAGGATCTATACAATGAAAACTTTAAAACACTCAAGCAAGAAATTGCAGAAGACACTAGGAAGTGGAGAAAACATCCCTTGTTCCTGGATTGGAAGAATCAATATTGTGAAAATGGCGATCTTACCAAAAGCAATCTACACATTTAATGCAATCCCCATCAAAATTCCAAAGGCATTCTTCATGAAAACAGAAAAAACAATCTAAAAATTCATTTGGAATCACAAAAACCTCAAATATGTAAAATAATACTGAACAACAAAAGTAAGGCTAGAGGTATCACCATACCTGATTTTAACCTATGCTACAGAGCCATAGTAATAAAAACAGCATGATACTGGCACAAAAGCAGACATGTAGATCAATAGAACAGAATAGAGGACTCAGATGTAAGTCCAGGTAGCTATAGCCACCTGGCATTTAATAAAAATGCCAAAAATACTCATTGGAGAAAAGACAGCCTCTTCAGCAAATGGTGTTGGGAAAACTGGATATGTATCTGTAGAAGGATGAAAATACATTCTTCTCTCTCTCCATGCACAAGAACTAAGTCCATATGGATTAAAGACCTTAACATCAGACCAGAAACTCTAAAAATGCTAGAGAAAAAAGTAGGGGAAACCCTTCAACATATTGGTCTTGGCAAAGACTTTCTGAATACAACCCCAATTGCTCAGGCAATAAAACCACAGATTAACCACCAGGACCTCATGAAATTACAAAGATTTTGCACTGCAAAGGACATGGTGAAGAAAGCAAAGAGGCAACCTACAGAATGGGAAAAAATCTTTGCCAGCTATATATCTGATAGAGGATTAATATCTAGGATATACAGTGAACTCAAAAAGCTAAATAATAAGAAATCAAACAAGCCAATTAAAAAATGCGCTATGGAGCTAAATAGAGAGTTCTCAAAAGAAAAAATACGGATGGCGCATAAGCATCTAAAAAAATGTTCTACATCCCTATTCATCAGGGAAATGCAGATTAAAACTATGTTGAGATTCCATCTCACTCCTGTCAGATTGGCTACCATCATGAAAACAAATGATCATAAATGCTGGCGAGGATATGGAAAAAGAGAACCCTTCTACACTGTTGGTGGGAATGCAATCTGGCCCAGCCATTGTGGAAATCAGTGTGGAGGTTCCTAAGACAGCTAAAGATTGATCTACCATATGAACCAGCTATAGCACTCCTACGCATATATCCTAAGGACTCATCTCATTTCCTTAGAAGTACATGTTCAACCATGTTTATTGCCACTCAATTCATAATAGCTGGGAAATGGAACCAGCCTAGATGTCCCTCAACTGATGAGTGGATAATGAAGATATGGCACATTTATACAATGGAGTTCTACTCAGCGGTAAATAAAAATGAAGTTATGAAATTTGCAGGAAAATGGATGGATCTGGAAAGGATTATAGCAAGTGGGGTAACCCAGGCCCGGAAAGCCAAGCGCCACATGTTGTCTCTCATATGTGGATCCTACTACAGGTGATTGGGCTTGTTTGCGAGAAGGAAAAAACTCAGTAGCAGAGGCCAGCAAGCTAAAAAAGAGATATAAAGGGAAGAGAAGGGAAGGGAGGAGGGTACTTAATAGGGTGGTTATATATATGTAAGTAGAAGAATAGATTAACGGGGGTGAAAAGGCCCAAAGTGAGGTCAGGGGAGGAGATTGAGTAAAGGAAAGGTGGAGGGAGGGCTAATCAAAATCTAAGAGGATATAAATAAATCATATGGAATCCTCTGGTTTTGGACAATGGAACACCCAGGAGCCATAGATCATTGCTAGAAAATTTTCAGTGCCTGGGATGGGATACCTTCCAGTGAATTGTTGGCCAGGGAGGTCCCTGATGCCCCCAAAACATTATAGGCCATTGCCGAGGCCCTTGGTTTCCCACCAGGAATCGATGGTAAGACCCTATTGCTGAAGACTCCACATACTTGGGCTGCAAGGCCACTGAGAAATCCTGCTGGAACTGAGCTTAATACCTACTCCATGTAGACCAGCTGAGAGAAAGCTGGAAGAAGCAATTCTACATGTAGTTCAATGGGAGAAAGAGATACTACCAGTGGAGATACTCAACAGTGCACACTGCAAGCCTTATAATTGGCCAGCCAGGCCAAATGAGCCAACGGGTGCAATAGTGGCATGTCTATCATGGTGGAAACCAACTTCCCTCCAATTGGACTGGAGGCCAACTCCATGGGAGGGAATACATCCCTCATACTGAAAACTTAAAACAGGGGTAGTCATGAGCCCTAGGGGTGTAACATCTGTTGATGCGTGGATAAGTGTATATACTATGCTTATCAAACTGCCCAGTAAGCATTTCTCTTAACATTTATACCCTTATATTAATGCCACTCTCACTTTGGGTAGAGAATCTTCTCTTTTCAGATGGTAGTGACCTTGGGTCGACTCAGAAGGTATCATGGTGCTGGAAAGAAGTGACTAGAGTACCAAGTAACATCTCGATTACACCTTCCAAGGCTCAGGGTGTAATGCAGAAGAGGTGGCAGAAAAAGTCTAAGAGCCAAAGGAAGGGTAGGACTCCTCACAATGTGCTCCCTCCAGGCATAAAATGGCCTTGATATCCATGACCTCATAGTGCCTGACAGTACCTACACAAGACCATCATAAGAGGAGGGAAAGATCATGACATCAAAATAAAAGAGAGACTGATTGACATGGGGAGGGGTATGATGGAGAATGGAATTTCAAAGGGGGAAAGAGGGGGAGGGAGTGTATTACCATGGAATATTTTTTATAATCATGGAAAATGTTTAAAAACATTGAGAAAAAATAAAATAAAATAAAATAAAAAAGAAAAAAAGAAAATAATAGGACACATTTTCTAACTTATTAGAAGTGATTACAATATCTTATAATGTAATATGCCATTTATGTCATTATTTGTGTAGCAAAGGCATTGAGTTAATTGTAATTCATTGTTATGTTAATATATTCAATATTATATATTTCATATTATATAGTGAAAAAAGCAATCGACACATTTAGTGCAATCCCCATTAAAATTCCAAGGGCATTCATCGCAGAAATAGAAAAAAAAATCCCAAAATTCATTTGGAAGCACAAAAGGCCTCGAATATTCAAAACAATTTGAACAACAAAAATAAGGCTGGTGGTGTCGCTATACCTGATTTTAAGCTATATTACAAAGCCATAATGGAAACAGCATGGTACTGCACAAAGACAGACACATAGATCAACGGAACAGAATCGAGAACCCAAATGTTAATCCAGGCAGCTATAGCCATCTGATTTGGACAAAAATGCCAAAAATATTCATTGGAAAAAAGACAGCCTCTTCAACAAGTGGTGCTAGGAAAATTGGATATCTATATGTAGAAGGATGAAAATAGATTTTTGTCTTTTTCCATGCACAAGAATCAAGTCCAAACAAATCAGGGACCTTAATATCAGACCCGAAACTCTGAAACTGCTAAAAGAATAGGTAGGGGAAACCTTTCAACATATTGGCATAGGAAATGGGTTTCTGAATTTAACCTCACTTGCTCAGGAAATAAAACCACTAATCAACCAATGGGATCTCACAAAATAACAAAGCTTTTGTACATCAAAGGACACTGTGAATAGAGCAAAGAGACAAACTACAGAATGGGAGAAAATCTTTGCCAGCTATACATCTATATATCCAGAATATACAAAGAACTCAAAAAAGAAAGAAAGAAAGAAATCAAACAACCCAATTAAAAAATGGGCTATGGGGGCTGGAGAGATGGCTTAGTGGTTAAGTGCTTGCCTGTGAAGCCTAAGAACCCCGGTTCGAGGCTCGATTCCCCAGGACCCACGTTAGCCAGATGCACAAGGGGGCACACACATCTGGAGTTCGTTTGCAGTGGCTGGAGGCCCTGGCATGCCCATTCTCTCTCTCTCTCTCTCTGCCTCTTTGTCTGTTGCTCTCAAATAAATAAATAAAAATAAACAAAAAAACATTAAAAAAATAAAAAATGGGCTATGGAACTAAATAGAGAGTTCTCAACACATGAAATACAGATGTCATATAAACATCTAAAAAACATATTCTACATCCTTAGCCCTCAGGGAAATGCAAATTAAAACTACTTTGAGATTCCATCTCACTCCTGTCAGAATGGATACCAACAAGAAAACAAATAATAATAAATGTTGGTGAGGATGTAGGAAAAGGGGAACCCTTCTACACTGGTGATGAGAATGTAGTCTGGTACAACCATTGTAGAAATCAGTGTGGTTCTTGACCCAGCTAAAAATAGATTTACCGTATGATCCAGCTGTAGCACTCGTAGGCATATATCCTATGGACTCTTCTCGCTATCTTAGAGACACTTGCACAACCATATTTATTGCTACTCTATTTACAATAGCTGGGAAATGGAACCAGCCTAGATGTCCCTCAACAGGTAATGGATAATAAAGATGTGGTACATTTACACAATGGAGTTCTATTCAGCACTTAAAGAAAAATGAAATTATGAAATTTGCAGGGGAATGGATGGACCTGGAAAGGATTATACTAAGTGAGGTAACCTAGCCCAGAAAGCCAAACATTGCATGTTCTGTGTCATATGTGGAACCTAGCTACAAATGTTTAGACTTGTGTGTGAGCTGATACCAAAAATAGGTAGCAGAGTCCAGTAAGCTACAAAAAGGCTATTAGGGAGGGAAGAGAGGGAGGGACTTTAGGGGATAGTATTTTATATATGTAAGTAGAAGAACAGATAACAGGTAGTGGAATGGCCTAAGTGAGGCCGGGGAAGAGATTGAGTAACAGAAGGGTGAGCAGGGAGGGTCAATCAAAATTCAAGATATTCTAAACAAGACATATGAACGCCTGTTGTTTTTTTGGCTAATGGCATATCCAGAAGCCATAGGTTTCTACTAGAAAATTATCGGTGTCAGGGATGGGATACCTTCCAGTGAGTTGTTGGTCAGTGAGGTCCCTGTTGCTTCCAAAACATTACAGGCTATTTTGAGTAACAGACAGTAAGACCCTGTTGCTGAAGACTTCACATGCCTGGGCAGCAAGGTCACTGGGAAATCATGCTGGTCCTGAGCAGAAAACCCTCTCCCTGTAGACCAGCCAACTGAAAGCTGGGCAAAGCTGCACTGCATGCAGCCTTATGGGAGACAGAAGTCAGCGGTGAAAAAACAGTGGACTCTGCAAGCTTCAAGTTTGGCCAGACAGGCCAAATGTCTGAGTGGGTGCAATAGTGGCATGTCTGCTCTGGGGGAAACCAACTGCTCTCTAATTGGACTGGAGGTCCCTTCTATGTGAGGGAATACATGTCTAGTACTGAAAACCTAATCAAAAGCCTATGGCAGGGGAGGTCATGAGCCTTAAGGGTTTGAAGCCTGCTCTTGTCTGGCTAAATGCATATATTATGCTCACAAAACTGCCCTGTAAGCACTACACTTAATGTTCATATTCATATATTAATGCTACTTTCACTTTTGGTTACAGAAACATCTCTTTTCAGATGGCGGTGTCTGATGGAATGACCCAAAAGGCAACATAGTGCTTAAAAGTGACGGAGGAGTGTCCAGCACTGAAACATCTTTATCACACCCTCCAAGACTCAGGGTCCATTGTGGAAGAAGTAGCAGAAAGAATGTAAGAGCCAAAGGAAGGGTACCACTTCTTATAGTGCAACTGTCCAGACAGAAATTGGCCTTGATATCCATGACCTTGCAGTGCCTAGCAATACCTTCACAAGATCCTCATAATAGGAGAAAAAAGATGATGACATCAAAATAAAAGAGAGACTAACAGTGAGAGGGAGGGGGGTATGGTGGAGAGTGGAGTTGTGAAGGGGAAAGTGGGGGAAGGGAGGGGACTATCAAGGTTTATTGTAAGTATAGAAGTTGTCAATAAATTATTTTAAAAGCACGGTGATATAGTATAGGTATTATAAGTGAAAATTCCTATCCCTAGTTGTCTTAAAAATAATATTTGGGCTGGGTGTGGTGACACACGCCTTTAATCTCAGCACTCAGGAGGCTGAGGTAGGAGGATCACTGTGAATTCAAGGGTAGCCTGAGACTACATAGTGAATTCCAGGTCAGCCTGAGCTAGAGTGAGACCCTACTTTGAAAAACCAATGTGTGTGTGTGTGTGTGTGTGTGTGTGTGTGTATGTGATGTATGTATGTATGTATGTATGTATGTATGTATGTATGTATGTATGTATTTGGTAGTACATTGACCAACATTCATCAGTTGTAAATCCATTCCTTGGAGGTATTTACTCATTTATTTTATTACAGCAGCTTACAGCAGGCCACACCAAAATATGATGTGTCTTCTTGATTTTATAACCATGTATGTTCCATGAAGATATTTGCCTTGGGCACTTTTAATACATGTGTTTTGGTTGACTCCTCACTGAAGGGGTTGAGTATATAAATTAGATCAAGTTGACAAAAAAAAAAAAAAAAAAAAAAAAAAAAAAAAGAATGGGAGATCTAGGGCCTCCAGCCCCTGCAAATGAATTTCAGATGCATGCAACACCTTGTGCATCTGGCTTACGTGGTTCCTGGAGAATCAAACCTGGGTCCTTTGGCTTTGTAGGCAAATGTTTTAACTGCTTTATCTGCTAAATCATCTCTTCAACCCCTTAATGTTTCTTTCTTCATTGTTCTGGGAATATTAATTCTCCACTTATGGTTTGTGGGTTTAGGCTATTAAGTTATACTACAAGGGCTTATGAATACTCATTTAAATATTTTGTTTTCAAGTAGGCTTGTTAGAGATATAAGAAGCAAGATAATTAGAAAGAAAAGGACAGAGGCTATTTGGCTAATAGTAATAATACAGTGGTTCTTGACAGGTTGGCCTCTAATTCTTGTATGTATAAAGATGTCTGCAACTAAAATTCAATTTAGTCATCAGCTAAACAGATAAAATATAAGGCCTCATCATTTTGTGCTATGAAGGAAAGAAATAATAGCTAAAATTAGAATTGAGAACATGATGGCTACCAAAGAATTTTTGCCACTTTGTTTTATCTATTTAGCCAAGGTCTTTTGCACCAAATGAATTTTAGTAATAAATCAACACACTTTGCTTTCATTTTCCCCTGCCTTCCTTGAAACACTCGGTTATCCAAACCATATTTCCTGAATTCCAATTCCTTAAGACCTCAAATAAAACCTCTTAGTTGGGCTGGAGGGATGGCTTAGTGGTTAAGGCATTTGTCTGCAAAGCCAAAGGACCCAGGTTCAATTCCCCAGGACCCACATTAGCCAGATGTACAAGGGGTTGCATGCATCTGGAATTCTTTTTCAGTGGCTGGAGGCCCTGGCACACCCATTCTCTCTCTCTCCCCCCCCCCTTTCTCTGTCAAATAAAAAATAAAATATTTTTAAAAACCTCTTAGTTTTTCAGTTTTGAAACTTGAGTTACATGGTGTCCATCATAGGATGAGAAGTGCCTCAATTTCCTCCATTGCTCCCTAGGACATCAGGAAGGGCATCAAGAGGAAGCCTTTGGAACTGTTTCAGCCTTGACGACACTGGCTTATGGGTAAATCCTCTTGTTGCTATTGGTTGGGTCCTTCTTCTGGTACAGGATAAAAGCAGATACTGATGAGCTCTGAAGTGAAGGAAAAACAAGTTTATTACAGAAGTATAGCAGGGAGGCAGTATGGAAAGAAGCAGTGTTAACTACCCTGACAGACAGTATCATCACAAAGAAATACATTTGATTTCAGAATTTGAATATGTATGCATTTTCTGGGTCAGCTTTGAATATCTATGCTTTTTCTTTTTTTTTTGAGGCAGGGTCTCAGCTCTAGTCCAGGCTGATCTGGAATTCACTGTGTAGTACCAAGTTGCCTCAAACTCACAGCAGTCCTACCTCAGCCTCCAGAGTGCTGGGATTAAAGACAGGTGCACCATGTCTGGTTTGAAAAAAATATTTTATTTATCTTTTAATTTTTTTGCAAGCAGAGAGAGAGATAGAAGAGAGACAAAGAGAATGGGCATGCCAGGGCCTCTGGCCACTACAAACGAACCCCAGATGCACACACCACTTGTGCATCTGGCTTTACATGGGTACTGGGAAATCAAACTCAGGTCATTAAGCTTTGCAAACCAGCGCCTGAACCACTGAGCCATCTCTTCAGCCCACTATTTATGCTTTTTAAGGGAGGAACTTTTAGTGTGCATGTACCCCATTACACACAGTTCCAAATGTGTGAGTACTTGTATTATAGGTCTTCTCTGTGTGAAGATCTTTCATTGCTAATGTATTACAGTAAAGGTATATGAACGTCAAGGACAGTCCTTGTTCAGATCTGTGGCTTTCTTGGAGGAAACTGGTCTTACTGGTTTGCTTTTCTATCCCTGCCTTTTTATCCACTTATCACAAGAAGTGCAGCTGCTTGCCTGATATCACATGGAGTCCAGCAGCTAAAGCCCTGTTGTCTTCATCACTCTCAGTCTATGGCCCTCTTGCCCTTGGGTTAAGTGTCCAAACCTTTATTTGAGTGTCATTATGTTACCAGCTGTGAAGGAGGGAGATTCTCCCTCATCTCATTGTATCTTAGGTGAAAGGAAACACTCATCTATGGGAAATTTCTTCTCTAAAGATACAGTTGGTGAGCAACCACCATGTAGAACTTGGTTTTCAGGGCTAGAGAGATTATTCAGTGGTTAGGGCACTTTCCTGTAAATCCTAATGACCTGGGTTCAATTCTCCAATACCCATGTAAGTTAGATACGCAATGTGGCACATGCATCTGGAGTGCATTTGTTGTAGTGGCTAGAGGCCCTGGTATGCCCATATTCTCTGTACCTATCTGTCTCTTTCTTGCTCTGTCTCTGTATCTCTTTGCTTGCAAATAAATAAATATATTTTTAAAGTATTTTATTTATTCACAAGGGAGAGAAAGAATGGGCACACCAGGCCTCTAGCCATTGTAAACAAACTCCAGATGCATGCACCTTGTGCATCTGGCTTATGTGGGTACTGGGAAATCGAATCTGGGTCCTTAGGCTTTGCAGGAAAGCACCTTAATCACTAAACCATCTCTATAGCCCTAAATAAAATATATTTTTTTAAAAACTTCTGCTTCCATGTTGGCTCTTTTCTTGTATATTTCTATCATGATGAGCTAAAATTATTCATTGGGACTTGAACCTTTGTTGCTCTGATATGGGCTTTTGATATTTCAAAATTAGTTCATTTACAAGTGTAACTAGGAAAAGGTTATAAAACTAAGCAAATTGAATTGGAATGTTCTAGTTACCTTCTTGTTGCTAGGACAAGGCAGCTGGCCAAAGGCAGCTGATGGGAGGAAGGTGTTTATTTTGGCTTGCACTCTTAAGGGGAAGCTTTCTGATGGCAGAGAAAAGATAGCAGAGCAGAGGCTGGACATCACCTCTATCACAGCAGGTGGAAACAGCAGCAAGAAAGTGAGCCAAGCTCTAGCAAAGGGGAGCTGTCTATAACACCCCTAAGCCAGTCCCCAACAACACACCTCCTTTTGCAAGGCTCTGCCTCCCAAATTGCCATCAGCAGGGACTAAACATTCAAAACACATGGGTTTATGGAAGACATTAAGTCAAATCATCACCGAATTTCCATTAAACATAAGAATGAATCTGCTCATGCTTCTCCCCACCCCCATGTATATGTATATGTGTGTGGTGTGCATGTGTATATGGGTGTTTGGATGAATGTGGGCATGAGTGTACATGTGAAGGTTAGAGGGTGATGTTTGGTATCTTCCTCGATTGCTCCCCACCTTGTTTTTTGAGACTGAATCTCTCACTTAGCCTGGAGCTCACTGATTTGACTAGAGAAGCTAGCCAGAAAGCCCTAAGAATCATTCTATCTCTGCCTCCCAGTGATGGAATTACACATGTGAGCCATCACACCCAGCATTTTACATGGGTGCTCAGGATCCAAATTCAGGTCCTCATACTCACACAGCAAGCACTTTACCCATTGAGCCATCTCTCTAGGCCCTACTCTTACTTCCTTTTTTTTTTCCCGAGGTAGGGTCTCACTCTGGCTCAGGCTGACCTGGAATTCACTATGTAGTCTCAGGGTGGCCTCGAACTCTTAGAGATCCTCCTACTTCTGCCTCCCAAGTGCTGGGATTAAAGGAGTGTGCCACCATGCCTGGCTACTCTCTTACAAATTTGAAATTATCTTAAAGACTTTTCATATTGGAAAGAGCTGGAGAGAATGGCTCAGCAATTAAGGAGACAGTATTTTAGGAGCCAAAGAAGGAGCTCAAGAAAAGTCCAGGGAAGGGCCAATAATCAGGCCAATCAGTTTTTTTCCCTACATCTCCGCCCAGTTCTCTCTCTTTCTACACCTATTCTGTCCTTAAGAATCAATGTCATTTTAGCAAGCCAACTCAACCTTGCCTTAATTTATATTATTATTCTTATTTCTTTTCTTCCTTCTTTCTCTTCCTCTTCATCCTCCTCCTTTTTTGTTGCTATTTTTTTTTTTTTTTAACAAGACAGGGCCTCACTAGCCCAAGCTGACCTAGAACTTACTCTGTCACCCCAGGCTGGCCTCAAATTCCTGGTGACCCTCCTACTTCAGCCTCCTTAGTGCTGGACCTAAAGGTGTTCTGAACATTTGTTTTGTTGTTTTGTTTTCTCCTTTCTCTTTCCCTTTATGTGTTTCTCTTCCAAAGATCATAGTGTGGTCTGGTTTGCAGAGTCTCTGAGCCTCAGCCTCCTGAGAGATGGGACTATTCCACATTTTCTGATAGCATATCTTTACCTCTCACTCTCTTCATCTACCTTCATCCAAAATTTCCTCTCCCCTCTATTATTTTTGCTTTGCTCCCACAGCTCTCCCTTCTACTTATATCCTCCTTCTCTACTTTCTCTGTATCCTCCAAATATTAATCACTTGTCTTATTCTTTTCTTTCCTCTCATATCAATAATAATTAATATATTAGTACATGCAATAATATCAATATCTCTTTATTCCTTAAGGGGGAAGGGAAATAGAGGAGAATACATAACATTTTCCTTTGACCTCTACATGCATGCCTAAGTGGTATACACACACACACACACACACACACACACACACACAAATTTGGGGGCTGGAAAGATGTCTTAGGGGCTAAAGGCACTTGCTTGCAAAATCTGATGGTCCAGGTTCGATTCCCCAGTATCCACACAAAGCCAGCTGCATAAGGTGGTTCATGAATTTGGAGTTCATTTGCAACAGCAGGAGGCCCTGGCATGCCAATTCTCCCTCTCTCTTTCTCTCTCTCCCCAACCCAATAAATTAATTAATTAAATTAAAAAAAAGAATTTTCATTTTGGAAAAACCTCTGGGGTTTCCAAGAACTTTCTTTCTTTTCTTTTTTGAGGTAAGGTTTCACTCTAGCTCAGGCTCTCCTGGAACTCACTATGTAGTCTCAGGGTGGCCTCAAACTCACAGTGATACTCCTACTTCTGCCTCCAAGTGCTGGGATTAAAGGCATGCTCCACCACACCCTGCAAGCTTTCTTTTTCTAACAATTTTTGTTCTCATTGTTTTGTCTGCCTGCTTTCCACCCACTATTGTTAACTAGGGCTCCTTTTTAAAATCCTGAGATAGAGCCCTCTCAATAGCTTAGTTTGAAAACCACCTGTGTTAGTTAGCTTTGTGTCACCATACAAATACCTGGGAGCAACAATTTCAAAGAGAATAGATCTAGCTTGGCTCATTGTTTCAGTCCATGCTTAACTGGCTCCATGAATTCTGAGACCAAGTGTAGTGAGGCATAGCATCGTGACAGGGAGTAAGTGCAGAGCATAGTGACTCAGCTCATGGCAGACAGGAAAGGAGGGGGGCACAAAATGTATGCTTCAAAGGCATATCCTCTGAGATGAATCCCCACCTCCTAACATCTTACTACAGTAATGCCTTCACATTGAAAATCCATCAATGTTAATCTGCCTGTGAACATGGAACACTTATGATCTAATCTTCCCCAAATTTCTGCCTCTGAACACTGCTGCATTGGGAACTGAAACAACACATGAGCCTTTTGGGGGATGACACCCATATCCATATTGAGATAGTATGATGGATAAGAAAATAAGAGAATGTGATGGATAAGAAAATGTCATAAAGAAATGTTATCTTTGTTATACAGGATGTGGTGCCCTGCAAATGTTACCCTTGGTATGCAGGATGTGGTGCCTTACAAATGTTACCTTTGGTATGCAAAATGATACCAGGCCATCTGCTTGAATGAGATAAGCACTAACTGTTTATTTCTTTTCTTTTTTTTTTTTTAACTGTTTGTTTTTTTCTCTCTCTGTTTTTGTAACTAGGCTAGGCTTTCACATACTTGTTTAGCAATGTGATGTAAACTTTGTCTTTATAAACCCTAACCACAGGGAACTCAGGGCTGCACTCCTAAATTCCTGGCTCAAAATGTAGTCCTGGCCATAAATAAATGCCTCTACTTATTAATATCATATTTGTGTCAGAGTGGTGAATCTCTGACTGACCCCAGAGCCATTATATTTGGGGGCTCGCCCGGGATCTGCCAGGGACACTCAGCCTGATTCACTCCTCCATTTTTTCTGACTGGTGGCCACTGAGAGATGTTCCTCAGCCTCAGGAACATTCTCCAGACCCTGGCAGGAAGGAGTGGTAGTCAGAAAATATCAACACCATGAGTGGAAAGTCATCTGGTCTAGAAAGCCTCCAGGTAAGGGCGATTTAGTGGAAGGCTGGATGCAGCACTACTTTCCTAAGCCTGGGCAGTGGTGAGACATCCCCCAAGCCCTGGTCTGTTTAAGTTCTGTGTAGACACGTGTCTTGTCTTTCTGATTAGTGTTTATTTTGTCTTTTTGTGCTTAACATTTTTGGATCCTCCTAAGAAACTAGCTGCAGAATCTGAAAACTCCACCATGGGACAAAGCACATGTAGCCCATTGCAATGTGTCCTTACTAGCTTTTCATTCCTCCAACAGTGGGCATATGACTTAGATGCCACATGTGATGCCCTCTCCTTGAGCAAGTTCTGTGAATTAGATTGGCTGTCCTTTGATGTGGGATTGTTATGGGGTCTGGTGTTGCACAAGTAAGACCATCAACTCACAGGATGTGAGGCAAAGTTTTATTGGGTAAAAAAAAAAAAGAGAAGGTCTGGTATATCAGGTCTACTCCTAGAGGAAATCTCAGGGGGGTGGCTGTGAACTGTTCAGAGTGTCAGCTTTTATTGGAAATAACAGATCTGTTGGTCAGTTACAGGAAGTGCCACCTGGGTGGTGCGAAGTAGGCCTGTGACCAGGAGTCCCGCTTATCTTAAGGAGTTTGCTCAACAATGCAGGCCCCAGGAAATGCTATTCATCCCAGCAGAGCCTCATGTTTGTCTGCCACCAACGGACCCTCCTGACATCTATATTTCTCTAGGCTAGGTATAAAGAAATGTAGAGAAATATAACATTTTGCTCTCTTTACATTTCCCCCTCTGACATGGCACTGAGTTAAATCTTTGACTCATAAGGGATAATGTCTAGGGTATGTTCAGTTTCAGATGGGGGGGAATATTGTGTCTGTAATACCATAAGTTTAATAGAACTAATTCTATTCTTTATATCTAATTAGAGTATTAATAATGCAGGGTCCTATGGTAAGGTCTAAGAGTGGTAGTATCAGGGGGCCAGCAATAGAAGAGATAAAGGAAGTTCGTCATGGAGACCAACTAAACATATACTCAAGCCAATTATTATTTTATCTAAAGCCATACATAGGCCCCCTTGTTTTATAAAAAGTAAGTATAATCCTCTTTTATTTTGTCCTCTTCAATTTCACAGCCATTGGAGTGGAAGAAGCCAAGTAACTAAAGGTTTAGAGAACCAGATGGTTCAAGCAGCTCCTTGTTTGAATTTTAACATTTTAACAACATTTGATTCATAAACTAAAACAGCATTCTTATCCCAAGACCACATATATCCCCCCAAGTTCAGCAATAATGAGGTCTAAGGCTAGATGGTTTTAAAGTACCACACCCACCAGAGAGTTCAATTGTCTCTGGAGAGATTCTAGGCTGTTGGTCACCCAAGGCACCCAGAGACAGCATCACAGTGAGGCCCACCAGCAGACGGCTGAAAATCTCTCTCCGTTGGCGCAGATGGAGCTTGTAGACCACTTTTTTTTCTCGTAGAGATACACCTGTGAAACAATCAAGACTGGGCAACAAAAAGTGGGAGAGGAAATATTTATGCATGGGGTGGTTACTCCCTTTGCACCAAAGGAGAGCAGGTGTTTTGACACAAGTGGTCGTGGTTATGGAAATATTGAGCAGGCATTCAGCTCTGGTTGGCTTAGAGCTGGACAGGCAGAGAGGCATTTATAGTTGCTTTTCTTTATTATAGAATTAGAACTATGTGGGAAAATGTCTTGAGATCTTGTTTGTTTCCCCTCTTGGAAAGCTCTTGTTGTATTACTTAATAGGCCATTAATATATTTAAGGTATTTTTATCTTTGGTTATATATTTCTCTCTGAGTGTTTAAAACTAAGCAGCCAAAATTTAATCAAGGATTCATTTTGGAGGTCATTAATGGCTCTCCAAAGAGATGTTAGGGACCCAGGAGTAGCCCTAGAGCTTACTGGTGTTTTCTGTCTGTTAGAATGAGTCAGGGCCATGCTGTCCAAGTAGTTTTCCCTTCTTTAGGAAGTCAGGAGGACTGATTGCTCCTCAGTTGTGACTCTCCTGTTTCAGACTGCACACCAATTTTTTTTGGGGGGGGGGCCTTCATATCCTCCCTGCTCAGGAAGGCAGGTGACTTACCAGGGGGCCAGGATGTTATGCCCATCATCTCCAGTGGCCTCATGAACTGGGAGCATGGGCCAATATATTGGCATTTTTTGTTCTGACAATTCCAACTGGCCTTTGCTTCTACGTAGGTGATTAACACACTTAGAAAGGAAGTTATACCAGCCTGGATGTATGTACATATAGAGTACATTTGATTACTGAAATAGATTTAGTTAAAGAATGGCACAAGAACTTCTAAAATCATTATGTCCAATCTTTTAAATTTTTGTTATACTGTGGCAGCATAAGCCATATCTAAGGCATAGAAAGTAGGCACATCTTACACTTTAACTATCTAACAGCTATAAATATAGGCAGAATCTGTTACCAGTCTTGAAAACAATACCAATTAATTCACAAACTAATTAATTTATGCTAGAAAGTGCCAGAAAAGGACAAGTAAGATAGTATAAAGTCTTAGCACCTGTGTTTGAAAACATCTTAGGTATTCTGAATGATAGGTTCCCAGCTAATGGATATTTGGGAATTAACACCTCCTGGAGGAAGTGTATTGTTGGGGGCAGGCTTATGGGTATTATAGCCAGTTTCCCCATGCCAGTGTTTGGCACACTCTCCTGTCACTGTTGTTCACCTTATGTTGGCCAGGGGGTGATGTCCACCCTCTGCTCATGCCATCATTTTCCCCTACCATTGTGGAGCTTCCCCTTGAGCCTGTAAGCCAAAATAAACCTTTTTCCCAGAAGCTGCTCTTGGTTGGATGATTTCTACCAGCAATGCGAGCCAGACTGCAACAGCAGAGTGGTACTGAGGAGTGGAATTGCTTCTAGACACCTGACTGTGTGGCTTTGGCCTTCTGGAGCTGATTTTTCAAGAGGAAGGTGGAAGGATTTCAAACCTTGGCCTAAGACATGCCCTGCAGTGCTATAAGTTCAGCCTGATGGACTATTCTGGTCAGACTTGAAAGACCTGAATGCAGTAAGAACTATGGACTGTCAGATTTGGCTTATGAAGGTGAGAAAGAGCTTTGCCTGGACTGGGCTAGTAGTTTGTGTGGGAAGCTTGCTGATATGCCCAGGTCCTGAAAAGTTGTGCAGAATTGCTTTGTGTAGAAATTAACTGGTGAGCAGAGGGATATGGCACAGAAAGAAAAATCTTTGGGTGAACTGTCACCTGTTCAGCTGCAATTGAGAGATTGTAACCTTTGAAACTGTGCTAGCTGACCTGCACTGGGGCAACAGGAAGAATGTAGACTCTTTTGGAGGAGGCTGAATGCTCAAGAAGTGTCCTGTTCTTCAAAGTCTGCTTTATTCCCCCCTGGATTAACAAATTGGCACTCTACCTGGTATTGTGGAATATAAGAAATTCAGGAAAGAGAGGGTCATTGAGTTTGCAACTCAGTCTTGTGTTTTGGAAATGGCCATGGGCACTGTGAAGCAGGTTTGCTGGTTGCCTGCATAGAGACCCCTGGGGCCATGAGGATGAACCGTGGATTGCAGTGGAGATCCAGTGGAGATGCTGGGACTGTGAGATGGCTGCTAAGGAAAGCTGCTGGCCCTGATGAAGTTTTCCAGGACTGTGAGTAGCCTAGCCTGAGGGGTGGAATTGGAGTTCCAGAGACTTGTTGCTGGTTAGAATTAGTGGACTTGGAGATTTGTTACTGACTAGAGTTGTTGGACTTGAAGCTACAGAGTTTGATGTTTGCTCTGGTTGTTTTAAATCATCTATTGGCTGAATACTTCTTTGCTATGCCCAATGATATCTTTTGCAGTGTGAATGTTTATTCTGTGCCATTATGGGTTTTTGAGGTTATTTTTTTGGTATTATGGTTCAGTTAAAAGTCCTTGGACTATGGGGATGTATGAACATCATTGCAATTGATAAAAAACTATGGGGACTTTTAAGGTTATATGAATGCATTGTATTTTACATCAGTTTATGGGGACCAGGGGAGGAATGTGGTGGTTTGATTCAGATGTTCCCCATAAACTTAGGTGTTCTGAATGCTAGCTTCCCAGCTGATGGAGATTTGGGAATTAATGCCTCCTGGATGGAGTGTATTGTTGGGGGCAGGTTATGGATATTATAGCCAGTTTCCCCATTCCAGTGTTTGGCACACTGTCCTGTTGCTATGGTCCACCTAATGTTGGCCAGGGGTTGATGTCCACCCTCTGCTCATGCCATCGTTTCCCCCTGCCATTGTGGAGCTTCTCCTCAAGCCTGTAAGCCAAAATAAACCTCTTCTTCCCAGAAGCTGCTATTGGTTCGGTGATTTCTACCAGCAATGTGAACCAGACTGCAACAGGTACCAATTACCCGGAGAACATTAGAAATAGAAACAGAGCTTGAAATAATTTTTCTCAGATGAGGACCATTGTTTGATCATGAGGCTATACCCTAAAGTAGGGAATATGTCTTAAGAGTTAATTTTGGGGACTGGAGAGATGGCTTAGTAGTTAAGCGCTTGCCTGTGAAGCCTAAGGACCCCAGTTCAAGGCTCGATTCCCCAGCACCCATGTTAGCCAGATGCACAAGGGGGCGTGCACACATCTGGAGTTCATTTATAGTGGCTGGAGGCCCTGGCACGCCCATTCTCTCTCTCTCTCTTTCTCTCTCTCTCTCTCTCTCTACCTGCCTCTTTCTCTCTCTGTCTGTCATCCTCAAATAAATAAATAAAAATAAACAAAAACTTAAAAAGAGAGTTAATTTTGTTATGAGCACTGGAATTAAGATGCCAGAAATGAGACAGTTACTTTACATACAATAGAACAGAATATGGTCTTAGTTGAGCCAAAACAGCCAGCTGAATTCTAAGATGACCCTTGATAGATATGCTTTGAAAGAAAAATCACCATTTGACAAACAATGATTTTAGCTTAATCTTGATAGCCATTGATTTTATGTACCATAGAAATTTCAATTAACATAAAATAATTTTGTTTTACCTATGATTTAAATTTGATAAAGCTTAAGCAAGCTATCCCAACATATTTTAGCCTGAGAATTAACTTTCTTTTCCTTTTAAGAGGAAATTAATTTCAGGCAAAATTTGGTCTTTTTAGATATCTGACATTCTTTCTACATACACACATCTTTATCCACATACTTTAACATTCTGATCTAAGTTCCACTCAGAAAGCATTTTTTAACAAGCATTCTATGTCCAGCATTGAAAAATGCATTCCCAGTTCCTTTAGTCATGTCATTTTAACCCATAATTAACCATCTTTCTTATAAGGCTATTAAGAAAAACTACACCAAATTTATTAATCTTATTACCTACTGACAAAGAAGCAAGTAGTCTGGCTTCAAAGAGTTAACCATCTTATTATTGGCAATTTGTAGAGAAAAAGCCTTCCTTACAATTTAGGTCATGAAAAAAATCCCTACCTGACAACTAGACTTATTTTATAATACCAGTGTCTATGCTTTCAGATTTTATATAACCCATTGATTTGAGATAGTTTATACTAATAAACTCCATGAAATACATTTTCTATGAATACAAGGCAAAACATGACAACCATTTTGGGGATAATCTTTATCATTACCTTTCACACATTTGGAAATGCTTTTATTAGGAGTAACTAAGGCAAATTTTTGTCTCTATTTTGAGGGAGTCTGGCCTAGAACTTGGGCCAGTTGCCTCCTCCTTTTTAAATTGTAAATTTTTTAGTTTTTTTTTTTTTTTTTTTTTTGGTTTTTCAAGGTAGGGTCTCACTCTAGCCCAGGCTGACCTGGAATTCACTATGGAGTCTCAGGGTGGCCTTGAACTCACAGTGATCCTCCTACCTTTTCCCCCTGAGTGCTGGGATTAAAGGCATGCACCACCATGCCTGGCACCTCCTCCTTTTTAGTAACAGGACATTATAATCTTTTAAAATACCTGGCAAATTATGAGTCACTACCTCAGAGACAACTTTTTTTAGTAATCCCCTATATAAATTGAAGTTGACCTAGAACATAAACTCAGTAATTATATGTACGATATTATGTGACAAAGTATGGTATTGTTTATGTAAAATTTCAGCTCATCATAGGCTTTAGTTAAATCTGACTCTTTTTTTCTTAATTTTTATTAACATTTTCCATGATTATAAAAAATATCCCATGGTAATACCCTCCCTCCCCCCACTTTCCCCTTTGAAATTCCATTCTCCATCATACCCCCTCCCCATCTCAATCAGTCTCTCTTTTATTTTGATGTCATGATCTTTTCCTCCTCTTATGATGGTCTTCTGTAGGTAGTGTCAGGCACTCTGAGGTCATGGATATCCAGGCCATTTTATGTCTGGAGGGAGGACGTTGAAAGGAGTCCCACTCTTCCTTTGGCTCTTACATTCTTTCCGCCACCTCTTCCGCATTAGACCCTAAGCCTTGGAAGGTGTGATCGAGATGTTACTCAGTACTCCAGTCACTTCTTTCCAGCACTATATACCTTCTGAGTCATCCCAAGGTCATTGCCATCTGAAAAGAGAAGATTCTCTACCCAAAGTGAGAGTAGCATTAATATAAGGGTATAAATATTAAGAAAAGTGCTTACTGGGCAGTTTGATAAGCATAGTATATACATTTTTCCAGACATCAGCAGATGTTACAGCCCTAGGGCTCATGACTACCACTGTTTTAAGTTTTCAGTATCAGGGATGTATTCCCCCCCATGGAGCGGGCCTCCAGTCCAATTGGAGGGCAGTTGGTTTCCACCATGACAGACATGCCACTATTGCACCCGTTGACTCATTTGGCCTGGCTGGCCAAATATAAGGATTGCAGTGTCCACTGTTGAGTATCTTCACTGGTGGTATCTCTTTCTCCCATTGAACTAAATGTAGAATGACTTCTTCCAGCTTTCATTCAGCTGGTCTACATGGAGGAGGTTATCAGCTCAGTTCCAGGAGAATTTCTCAGTGGCCTTGCCACCCAAGTATGTGGAGACTACAGCAATAGGGTCTTACCATCTATTCCTGGTGGAAAACCAAGGGCCTCGGCAATGGCCTATAATGTTTTGGGGGCATCAGGGACCTCCCTGGCCAACAACTCACTGGAGGTATCCCATCCCTGACACTGAAAATTTTCTAACGATTTATGGCTCCTGCGTGTTCCATTGTCGAAAACCAGAGGATTCCATATGATTTATTTGCATCCTCTTAGATTTTGATTAGCCCTCCCTCCAGCTTTCCTTTACTCAATCTCTTCCCCTAAACTCACTTTGGGCCTTTTCACCTCCGTTAATCTATTCTTCTACTTACATATATACAATACCAACATATTAAGTACTCTCCTCCCGTCCGTTCTCTTCCCTTTATATCTCCTTTTAAATTTACTGGCCTCTGCTACTGAGTTTTTTTCCTTCTCACACAGAAGTCCAATCATCTGTAGCTAGGATCCACATATGAGGGAAAACATGTGGCACTTGTCTATCTGGGCTTGGGTTACCTCACTTAGTATAATCCTTTCCAGATCCATCCATTTTCCTGCAAATTTCATAACTTCATTTTTCTTTACCTCTGAGTAGAACTCCAGTGTATAAATGTGCCACATCTTCATTATCCACTCATTAGTTGAGGGACATCTAGGCTGGTTCCATTTCCCAACTATTATGAATTGAGCAGCAATAAACATGGTTGAGCATGTACTTCTAAGGAAATGGGATGAGTCCTTAGGATATATGCCTAGGAATGCTATAGCTGGGTCATATGGTAGATCAATTTTTAACTCTCTTAGGAACCTCCACACTGATTTCCACAATGGCTGGGCCAGATTGCATTCCCACCAACAGTGTAGAAGGGTTCTCGTTTTCCATATCCTTGCCAGCATTTATGATCATTTGTTTTCATGATGGTAGCCAATCTGACAGGAGTGAGATGGAATCTCAACGTAGTTTTAATCTGCATTTCCCTGATGAATAGGGATGTAGAACATTTTTTTAGATGCTTATATGCCATCCGTATTTCTTCTTTTGAGAACTCTCTACTTAGATCCATAGCCCATTTTTTAATTGGCTTGTTTGATTTCTTATTACTTAGCTTTTTGAGTTCTTTGTGTATCCTAGATATTAATCCTCTATCAGATATATAGCTGGCGAAGATTTTTTCCCATTCTGTAGGTTGCCTCTTTGCTTTATTCACAGTGTCATTTGCAGTATAAAATTTTTGTAATTTCATGAGGTCCCAGTGGTTAATCTGTGGTTTTATTGCCTCAGCAATTGGGGTTATATTCAGAAAGTCTTTGCCAAGACCAATATGTTGAAGGGTTTCCCCCACTTTTTCCTCTAGCAATTTCGGAGTTTCAGGTCTGATGTTAAGGTCTTTAGTCCATATGGACTTAATTCTTGTGCATGGAAAGAGAGAAGAATGTATTTTCATCCTTCTACAGATACATATCCAGTTTTCCCAACACCATTTGCTGAAGAGGCTGTCTTTTCTCCAATGAGTATTTTTGGCATTTTTATTGAATACCAGGTGGCTGTAGCTACCTGGACTTATATCTGGGTCCTCTATTCTGTTCCATTGATCTACATATCTGCTTTTGTGCCAGTACCATGGTGTTTTTGTTACTATGGCTCTGTAGTATGGATTCAAATCAGGTATGGGGATACCACCCACCTTATTTTTGTTGCTCAGTATTATTTTAGATATTCGAGGTTTTTTGTGATTCCAAATGAATTTTTGGATGGTTTTTTCTATTTCCATGAAGAATGCCTTTGGAATTTTGATAGGGATTGCATTAAATGTATAGATTACTTTTGGTAAGATTGACATTTTTACAATAGTGATTCTTCCAATCCAGGAACAAGGGATGTTTTTCCACTTCCTAGTGTCTTCCGCAATTTCTCGCTTGAGTGTTTTATAGTTTTCATTGTATAGATTCTTTACTTCCTTGGTTAGGTTTATTCCAAGGTACTTTATTTTCTTTGATGCAATAGTGAATGGGAGTGATTCTCTGATTTCATCCTCTATGTGTTTGTTGTTAGCATATAGGAATCCTACTGATTTCTGTGTATTTATTTTGTATCCTGCTACATGGCTGTAGGGGTTTATCAGCTCTAACAGTTTGCTGGTAGAGTCTTTAGGGTCCCTTATATATAGAATCATGTCATCTGCAAATAATGATAACTTGATTTCTTCCGTTCCAATTTGTATCCCTTTTATGTGCATCTCTTGCCTTATTGCTATGGCTAAGACTTCCAGTACTATATTAAATAAAAGTGGCGACAGTGGACACACTTGTCTTGTTCCTGATTTTAGTGGAAAAGTTTCCAGTTTTTCCCCATTTAGTAATATGTTGGCTGTGGACTTGTCATAAATAGCCTTTATTGTGTTGAGATATGTTCCTTCTATTCCCAGTCTCTGTAGGACTTTTATCATGAAGGGATGTTGGATTTTGTCAAACGCTTCTTCTGTGTCTAATGAGGTGATCATGTGGTTTTTGTCCTTCAGGCCATTTATATAATGCATTACATTTATCAATTTGCATATGTTGAACCATCCCTGCATCTCTGGGATAAAGCCTACTTGGTTGGGGCAAATGATCTTTCTGGTATATTCTTGTATTCTGTTTGCCAATATCTTGTTGAGAATTTTTGCATCTATGTTCATGAGGGAGATTGATCTGTAGTTTTCTTTTTTTGTTCTATCTTTGCCTGGTTTTGGTATCAGGGCGATGATGGCTTCATAGAAGGAGTTTGGTAGAATTCCTTCTTTTTCTATTTTATGGAAAAGCTTAAGAAGAAATGGTGTTAGTTCTTCCCTGAAGGTCTGGTAAAATTCAGCAGTGAATCCATCTGGTCCTGGACTTTTTTTAGTTGGGAGATTTTTGATAACTGCTTGGATCTCCATGCTTGTTATAGGTCTGTTTAAGTGATTAATCTCATCTTGATTTAATTTAGGTAGGTCATATAATCAAGGAAATCATCCATTTCTTTCAGATTTTCATACTTTGCAGGGTATAAGCTTTTATAGTATGTCCCTATGATTTTTTGAATTTCTCTGGCATCTGTTGTGATGTTACCATTTTCATCTCTAATTTTATTAATTTGTGTCTCTTCTCTCTTTCTTTTGGTCAGATTTGCTAAGGGTTTATCAATCTTGTTTATTCTTTCAAAGAGCCAACTCTTCATTTCATTGATTCTTTGGGTTGCTTTTTTGGTTTCTATTTCATTAATTTCTGCCCTGATCTTTATTATTTCTTCCCATCTACTGATTTTTGGTTTGCTTTGTTCTTCTTTTTCCAAGGCTTTAAGGTGAAGCATTAGGTCATTTACTTGTGACCTTTCTAATATCTTAATAGGCACTTAAAGGTATAAATTTACCTCTTAGGACTGCCTTCATTGTGTTCCAGAGATTTTGGTATGTTGTGTTCTCATTATCGTTGGACTCTATAAATTTTTTGATTTCCTTCTTGATTTCTTCATTGACCCATTCATCATTTAGTAGTGGATTGTTTAATTTCCATGATTTTGTGTATGTTCCATAGCCTTTCTTGCTATTGATTTGTAGTTTGATTCCATTGTGGTCAGATAGAATGCAAGGAATTATTTCAATTTTCCTGTATTTCTTAAGATTTGCTTTGTGCCCTAATATATGGTCTATTTTAGGGAATATTCCATGTGCTGCTGAAAAGAATGTATATTCTGCAGCATCTAGATGAAATTCCCTGTATGTATCTGTGAGGTCCATTCCTTCTATGACCTCATTTAGTCCAGATGCCTCTCTGTTTATTTTTTCCCAGGATGACCTGTCAATTGATGAGAGTGGGGTGTTGAAGTCACCCACTACCACTGTGTTTGGTGTTATCTGTGACCTTAGTTCTAATAGCATTTGTTTGATGAATTTGGGGGCCCCCATGTTAGGTGCATACATGTTTAGGATTGTAATGTCCTCCTGTTGGAGCGTGCCTTTAATCAATATAAAGTGACATTCGTTATCTTTCTTAACTCATGTTGGACTGAAGTCTACCTTGTTAGATATTAGGATAGCAACCCCTTCTTGTTTTCTAGGTCCATTTGCTTGAAACACCATTTTCCAACCTTTCATCCTAAGATAGTGTCCATCCTTTGCAGAAAGGTGGGTTTCTTGGAGGCAACAAATAGAAGGATCCTGCTTTTTAACCCAGTCTGCAAACCTATGCCTTTTGGTTGGAGCATTGAGGCCATTGATATTCAGAGATAATATTGAAAGTTTTGTATTCATTTCTGCCATTTTTTTTTTTTTGTAGTTCTTCTGGTTTTACCTTTGCTCTCTTGTGTTAATTAGTATTTGAGTATCATTTTTTTTTCCCAGTTCCTTATATGTGTGCTTTTCTTTTTCTTCCGCATGGAGGATTCTTTCAAGTATTTTCTGTAGAGCTGGTTTTGTCTTCAAATACTCCCTTAGCTTGCTTTTGTCATGGAATGTCCTTATTTCTCCATCTATTTGAATGGATAGGTTTGCAGGATAGAGTAACCTTGGTTGACAGTTGTTATCTTTCAGGACTTGGAATACATCATTCCACACCCTTCTGGTTTTTAAAGTTTATGTTGAGTAATCTGCTGTAATCCTGATAGACTTGCCTTTGTAGGTAACTTGATTTTTCTCTCTGACTGCTTTCAATATTTTTTCTTTGGTTTGTGTGTTTGGTAGTTTGATTATAATATGGTGAGGAGAGGCTCTTTTCAGGTTTTGTCTGGCTGGTGTTCTAAAGGATTCCTGTATCTGCATTGGCACCTCTTTCCCAATTTGGGGGAAGTTTTCTTCTATGATTTTGTTGAAGATGCCTACTATGCCTTTGGAGTGAAATTCTTCTCCTTCTACTATGCCCTGAATTCTTATGTTTGATATTTTCATAGTGTCCCGAATATCTTGAAATTCCCACTCATACTTTTCTATTAGTTTGTCTTTCTTTTTGTTGGACTGTATTAGATTTGCCACCTGGTCTTCTAGCTTAGATATTCTGTCCTCTTCTTCAACCATTCTACTGGTGAGATTTTCTACAGATTTTTTTATTTCATTAACTGTGTTCTTCATTGCTAGTAATTCTGACTGGTTTTTCTTTATTATTTCTATTTCCTTATTTATGTCTAGTACTGACCTCTTTATTTCATTAAATTGGTGTCCTGTGTTTTCTTTGATTCCTTTGATTTCCTCTTTCATTCCTTTGATTTCTTCTTTGACTTCTTTAAACATATTTATAATCATTCTTTTGAAATCTTTCTCATGTATTTCCTCTAACTCGTTCTCACTGGAGGTCATTTCTGATGCATTAATACTTTTTGGTGGATTTATATTGTCTTGATTTTTGGTGTTTCTTGTGTTAGAATGTATATATTTTTGCATCCTGGATTAGTTAATGATTGGATTTTCTAGTTAGCTGGGTATTATTAGATGTATCAATCTGATGTTATATAACTTCAGGGTAGGAGCTTAAGGTGCTAGGTGTGGCTCTCAAGACTCTCAAAATATCTACAAAAGTGACCCTGGGTGTTGGGTTTGCCTGCTATGAGAGTATTCAAGTAGGCTGAGTGGAACCAAATACAGATAGATTCTGAAATTCAATTAAACAATGTACACTTTCAATGAAAAAACATCTCAGAATATTTATGCAAGAGTAGGTATTATGACAACCAGATCCTCTAACTGTCCCTGAGGGTGTGTGGTGCCCCACCCACAGCCTTAATCCTGACACCAAGGAGGTTAAGATTTCTGTTCTTTTGAGGGTTCCAAGTCAGCTTGTGACCAGGTGAGACCCTTCGCTGGTGTAATCCGTTACCTCTGCTCCTGCTTGGGTCCCGCTGTCGGTTCAAGTTGTTGTGACCGGGCCCTGGACCAGTGCTCTGTTCGCTGTAGCCAGGCACTGGCCATGGGGGAGGGGAGGCAGCCAATGCTCTCTAGTTCTCTTGCTGTTCCACGTGTTCTTCTACCTTATGATCTGCTCCTCTGTTGTTCACTGCCGTTCTCCCTTCACGTTTCTTGAGTTTGTGGAGAGCTCCACTGTGAGTGGAAACTCCCCTCACCTGGCTTTTCCTGTGGCTCAAGCCAAGCCTGGTGGCTTTCTGGCCACCAGTGCCGCAGTCCGCAGACCTGCCGGAGCTGCTTCTGCTGGCCTGTGTGGGCTCTGGATGTTCTGGATCTCTCCTACTTCTCTGCTGCCATTTCAACTTGCTACTCACCTCACTTTTTACTAAAAGTGTGTATTTTGCTCCGGTTTTCCAGCTTTTTCCTCCCTAGGTGGCTTTGGCGTGGTACGTATGCCACCATCTTAACCGGAAGTCTAAATCTGACTTTTAAAGACAAAAACAACAAAAGAAACTTGAAATAAGTCAAATGTCAGCAAAAACTTTAAGAGAGACCTGTTGGACTATTTGGATCAATAAAGAAACCAAAAGGTGTCTATAAACAGTGTCTTATTTATTCAAAATCCAAACAAAACAGGAAATATCAGGTACAGTTTAAATTAAAATTATGTGCATATTTTTATCAATTTAAAAGTCACATGGTTTAAAATGTGGAGTCAGGCTATCACATAAGAACCTCCTGTATCAGCTTCCCAAGTACCTAGGACAATAGGCCTAGCTTGTTTTATTGTTTATCTCTTTTATTTTTAAAAGATTTTTAAAGTGCTTTTTAAGCAGTTTTAAAGGAGATTTATCAACAGAATGATTTTGACCCATATCTTAAAAGACAAGGACAAGACAAACAAATACAACACCAAACACAAACATGTTAGCAATAACAGCTCTCCTGACATTGCCATGTGGTTGCCAAACCAAAACTGAACCAAGAACAGACCTCTGTTCGAAATCTCTGAACAGAGCCAGAGAGTGAAGGGTGGCCCCTTGATCCCTCATGCAGGGGAATTAATGCTGCATCTTCCCTCTTGGACCCAGAAAAAGCACATAAAATCAGAAAACCATAAAAAAAAAACAGAAAACAAGAAAACAAAATGAAGAGTGCAAAAAACATCTCCAGAGGGTTCTTACCCAATAAAGGAGGGGGCTGGCATTCCTAGGCAAAAGTTCCCCATCAATGGCTTGTTACAAACTCCAAAACCAGGAACATGCAGATGGATGGAGATATGGTTCTTGGGCTGAGACTACCTGGTCTTTCCCAGGTGCAGTTGCCCCAGAGTCAGGGAGGGAGGTCTTTAAATGTGGGCCCAGGGTGAGCCCCCAAGATGTTATGGGGTCTGGTGTTGCACAAGTAAGACCACCAACTCACAGATGTGAGACAGTTTTATTGGGCAAAAAAGAAAAAAGAAGGTCTGGTATACCAGGTCTGCCCCAAGAGGGAATCTCAGGGGGGCAGCCATGAACTGTTCAGAGTGTCAGATTTTATTAGAAAAAACAATATGATGTTAGAAAGAAAGAAAAAAAAAAAAAAAACAGGGTGGGAGTTAAACCCTAAATCACAATTTACATGTGACAGTTACAGCCATAAAAGTAAAAAAAAAAAAAAAAAAAAAAAAAAGGAACTTGTAAACAGATCTGTTGGTCAGGTACAGCAAGCACCATCTGGGGGGTGCGAGGCAGGCCTGTGACCAGGAGTCCCACTTATCTTTTTTTTTTTTTTTTCCGAGGTAGGGTCTCACTCTAACTCAGGCTGACCTGGAATTCACTGTGTCGTCTCGGGGTGGCCTTGAACTCACAGCAATCCTCCTACCTCTGCCTCCCAAGTGCTGGGATTAAAGGCATGCAGCACCACGCCTGGCCCACTTATCTTTAGGAAACACCACCTGGGGGGTGTGAGGTAGGCCTGTGACCAGGAGTCCCACTTATCTTAAGGAGTTTTCTCAACAATGCAGGCCCCAGGAAATGCTATTCATCCCAGCAGAGCCTCATGTTTGTCTGCCACCAACAGATCCTCCTGACTTCTAGGCTAGGTGTAAAGAAATGTAGAGAAATATAACATTTTGCTCTCTTTACAGGATGGCTGCCATAGAGAACCCTTGACTCCCAATTGCATATTGAGTCATAGCTTATCCTTGGGCTTCCTGAACACCCTGGCCATCCTGGGTAAATTGGAAATTGGAGTTGAGACTAGTCAAGTTTTGGTTTGGAAAATCCTGAATATGAAATCTGAAATTATACTTGAAGTAATTTTAAGTTTTGGTTTTGACCTATAGAGTTATAAATAGAATAGGAATTTAAAATGGGAATGCATAGCTTCTGAATAAATGAATGGATGTGTGAGGGGGAGATATGAGTATATATGAAAAGTGTACTTGGAATGAATGTGTGTGTATGTGTGACTCACAGCCCTGAGGCTGCCAAATGATAAGGCTTTGCCTTTGTGTCTGTTCTACAGAACCAACACAATGGGAAATTTATTATGGGGATGTCCTCCACCAAGCCCACTGTCCTAGACTGCATGGCCAACTTTTACTAGAGTGTCTCCCAGAAGTAACACAACACAGGAAGAAAAAAATGCAAGGTTCTCCTACTCTTAAAAAGTTGTAAAGTGGGGCTGGAGAGATGGCTTAGCAGTCAAGTGCTTGCCTGTGAAGCCTAAGGGCCCTGGTTCGAGGATCAATTCCCCAGAACCCACATTAGCCAGATGCACAAGGGGGCACATGCATCTGGAGTTCTTTTGCAGGGGCTGGAGGCCCATTCTCTCTCTCTCTCTCTCTCTCTCTCCCTCTCCCTCTCCTTTTTCTGTCACTCTCAAATAAATAAATAAAAATAAACAAATCTTTTTTTTTTTAAAGTTGTAAAACGACAGGATTAGAAAGCCACCTTGTAGCCCTAAGGAAATCCAAAACTATCCCTAGAATTTTAGGCAAAGGGGGGGGGGGTTATGCTGTTCCACTGTGCACCCCAGGGACAAGAAGTAGTTCAGAAGTAGTTAAATTCTGGGTCAGTCCCCGGCAGATGCAAGAACTTGGGGAAAACTTTTGCTCTCATATGCTGTGGCTGGGGTAGCTTTCCATAAGAAGGACAAAAGTATAGGGCTTCCTATAAGAAATTTGCAAATGTTTTCAAGTTTACTTACGTCTCTATGCTTCTATGGGACTACTAACAGATAACTGCCTCAAGATTTGTTTAAACTTAGAAGTACTCAATACTGAGTTTGTCAGAAAATGTCTAAAATTTCTAATAATGTTCAAATCTGCTTTCATATTATTTAAAAAAATGTGTTTCAGTATTGTGGTACTTTGAGTAGATGGCCCCCAATATATTCAGTTCTTTATTGTTTGTAGTTTGCATTCTGCAGCCACCTGGCTGGAGGCAATGCCACTGGGTGGATCTTTAGGTGGTGGGTTTCAGATTTCAATCAAAAGATATGCAAAGTGTGCCTTGCTGGAGTTCCTGAAGTGTGCTGTGCTGTGTGGCTTTTAGGCTTGTGCTTCTCTCTCTCTCTGCTTGGACCTGTGAAGGCAGGCCAGCTTCTTCTGCGATTTATGGAACTTCCCCTGGATCTGTAAGCTTCAATAAATCCCTTCCTCCATAACTGTGCCTGGTCTGAAAGTTCATCTCAGTGAACCTGAAGCTGTCTGCTACAAGTATATTCTGGGTAAATGGTATAAGTCAAGCCTGATCTACTCTTCTATAAAGAGCTAATTCAAAAAGCCTTTTAAGCTGGGCATGGTGGCACATTCCTTTAATCCCAGCACTTGGGAGGCAGAGGTAGGAGGATCACTGTGAGTACAAGGCCACCCTGAGACTACATAGTGAATTCCAGGTCAGCCTGAAACCCCCCAATAGAAATTTAAATGGTAATATTAAAAGTGTTATGGTAAAGACAATAAAAGTTTTTGTTAGTAGTTATGAGATAAATTGACTAAGGAAGATAACCTGGAGAAAAAAACTAAATGTTGGATATCAAATGTTTGATGAAAAAGATTGTTACAGAGTGATTATGTGGATTGTATAATAAAAGTATATAGATGAAGGTATCAGTAAAGCATGTAGATGAAGGTATGAACAATCTTAAACAGAAGGTTAAAGGCAAAGTTGATTAACTAGATGTGAAAGTACTTGATCAGAATATAGACTTCTTGAGATATAAAATAGCTATTAGCCTAGGTCTTACATCACACTAACAAAGAATGGCCCTGGCTAGTAGCAGGTTGCTATGGTATTCAGGCTGTAAACTAAAAACCTTAACTCTTTTATTTTATTTTATTTTTTTTGAGGTAGTGTCTTACTCTATCTCAAGCTAACCTGAAATTCACTATGTAGTCTCAGGGTGGCCTCAAACTCACAGCAGTCCTCCAACTTCTGCTTCCAGAGTTCTGGGATTAAAAGTGTGCATTGGGGCTGGAGAAATAGCTTAGTAGTTAAGGCCCTTGACCTCAAAGCCTAAGACCCCATGGTTGACTCTCCAGATCCCATGTAAGCCCAATGCACAAAGGTGAGGCTAGTGCAAGGTTGCATATGCCCACTAGGTGGCACAAGCATCTATAGTTCAATTTCAGTGGTTGAGGCCCTGGTGTGCTAATTCTCTCTCTAAAAAAATAACTTTAACTCATTGATGTTAATCTGGTCATGATAATGGTTATGAAAAACTGACTTTAGAGTACTCAACCAAGTTGGCTAGGTTCCTCTATTTGTCAACCTTTTAACTAAATCTTAAGGTTAAAATTGGCTCATTAACATTTAATTCTCTCCTAAGGTTATTATATCTAAAACTCTGCCTCAAAAAAAAAAAAAAATCTCACAGAGGAATTATTTACTCTCTTTTCTTATTTGATTAGGCAAATAGACCACATGTGGAGACACTGAACAGTGTTTATTTGTCACACACTTGGAAACTATTTACTTCATAGTGAACAGTAAGAGAAAATTCTAAACAAAATTATGTTGTGATTTAAGATGTAATTCTTCAATTCCTCCAACAATCACATTGTTAGTACTTTATATTTAACTTATGTCATTAGTGAGCAAGTTTACCAAAGTGCTGTAGGCAGAATTATAGAGTTGGTTAAGGTTTGAGTAGTTATAGATTGTGTCATAAAATTTTGCCTATGTTTGAATTTACTATAGTTTATTAAATTGATTTGGTGGAAATTGAAAACACTTCTTTCTGGTTCAGCAGATAAAGGTGCATGTTTGCAAAGCCAGATGGCCTGGGTTCAATTCCCCAGTACCCATATAAAGCCAGATGCACATAGCAGAGCATGCATTTGGAAATTGTTTGCAGTGGCAAGTGGCCCTGGCATGCCCATTCCCTATCATTTCCATGAGTCTTGTTTCCTTTTTTTTTTTTTTTTTAATTAGATGATGATTAATTAGATGATGGCAGTTTAGTCCAGTTCCTCTATTCTTTGGGTATGTTAGATATAGCTGAATTAATTTCAGAAAATGACTTACAGATTAGGTGGACATCTTATTTACCTTTAAAAAGTGCTAAATCGCCTCATAAAGAAAAAAATATGAAAATATTATATAAAGCTATTCTGATTCTGATGAGCTTTAAAAAGTATGAAGTTTGTCATGTCTTCATATTTAAGCCAAAAATGTTACTACATAATATAGATTTTGTGTTTGTTTTGAATGCTGTTAGTGGATGTTTTGTACATAGTTTACTCTGTAGCCTCATGTGCCTCAAATATGTGAACTCTACTTCTTGTCAACATCAGACTTTTCCAGATATCATTGTAATTTGGTTTATATAAAGTCCATGATGTTTGGCTATCAGCAAAACTATTCAGCTGAACAATCAGTAGTAATAGAATATAAAAAAAAAGAAAGCTTTTAGATCTTATGTTTCATTTGCTTAATGTTATTTTTGGCCAGTAAGAAACCTTAAAATTTCTCTAAAGATTTTTTTTTGTTTGTTTGTTTTTGTTTTTGTTTTTCGAGGTAGGGTCTCACTCTAGCCCAGGCTGACCTGGAATTCACTATGGAGTCTCAGGGTGGCCTCAAACTCACAGCAATCCTCCTACCTCTGCCTCTCGACTGCTGGGATTAAAGGCATGCACCACTACGCCTGGCTCTAAATCTTTTTTATGTGTTTTTTTTTCTTAAAAAATTAAAGGATAGGGTAATTTTTATTTATTTACTTTTTTTGAGTTAAGGGTCTCACTGTACCTAAGGCTGACCTGGAACTCACTCTCTAGTCCCAGGCTGTCTTCAAACTCAGAGTGATCCTACCTCTGCCTCCCAAGTGCTGGGAGTAAAAACATGTGCCATTATTCCTGACTGAAACACTAATTTGAAAATGATTTCTGTCTTGTACATGCTGGTTTTGTTGGGTGGTTATAACTGAAGTTATAATCTAAGTCTTATAAAAAGGTGATTTTTGTCATTATGATTTTGTTCTTAGGAAAATTCCCCATGTCTTAGGGAAACCTACTGTATATAAACAATGTTAATGTAGTTTGTCTATGCTTTATATAGCAGTCATAACTATTTCTTTAGTTAAGCCATAAAATTGTTCAATGGTAAAAGGTACTTATTTAAAAAATTACTTTGGGGCTGGGGAGATGGCTTAGTGGTTAAGCGCTTGCCTGTGAAGCCTAAGGACCCCGGTTCGAGGCTCAATTCTCCAGGACCCACGTTAGCCAGATGCACAAGGGGGCGCATGCATCTGGAGTTCGTTTACAGAGGCTGGAAGCTCTGGCGCGCCCCCCCCCCTCTCTGCCTCCTTCTCTCTGTCTCTCTTAAATAAATAAATAAACCAAAAAAATTTAAAAAATTACTTTGTGTCTGTCATATTGTCTCTATTGCATGTAAAAATCAGCCTAGCTTGACTCAAAACTGACCAGGTTTGAATTTATTCTTAAGCTATGTATAATCAGTCTCAAAGTTTTACTTAACTAATTGTCTTATTTCTGGTATCTTAAGTTCATTGCTTATACAGATATTGATTCTTAAGACATGGTTTTTGCCCTAGAAAAATAAACTGCTGTTCTACTTCCAGTTTGGGGGTAATTGGTACCTACATTGGTATACAGACTAGCCAAAGTTGTTTTCAAACACAGATGCCAAGTTGTTATACTATCTTGTCTTTTCCTGGCATACAATTTCTAGATTAAATCAATTTGCCTGAAGTATTGATGACATAATTGATAAAGAGCTGGAGAGATGGCTTAGCAGTTAAGCACTTGCCTGTGAAGCCTAAGGACCCTGGTTCAAGGCTCAACTCTCCAGGACCCATGTAAGCCAGATGCACAAGGTGGCGCATGCATCTGGAGTTCTTTTGCAGTGGCTGGAGGCCCTGGTGTACTCATTCTCTCTCTCTCTGCCTCTCTCTCTCTCTCTCTCTCTGTCTGTCACTCTCAAATAAATAAATAAAAATAAACAAGAAAAAAAATAATAATAATTGATAAAATATTGTTTTCAGGGCTACTAAAATGTTCTGCCTGCACTTATAACTGACATATACTTAAAAGACAAAATGTGGGGCTGGAGAGATGGCTTAGTGGTTAAGGTATTTGCCTGCAAAGCTAAAGGACCGGTTCTATTCCCCAGGACCCACATTAGCCAGATGCACAAGGGGGCGCATGCATCTGGAGTTTGTTTGCAGTGGCTGGAGGCCCTGGTGTGCCCATTCTCTCTCTCTCTCCCTCTTTCTCTATCAAATAAATATATAAATAAATAAATAATTTAAAAAAAGAAAAAATGTGTATGTGTTCTGTTTCAGAGATAGCTTACATTGTCACCTGGCAACTAAATTTAAATACTAATAAGAATGATTTTAAACTATTGTGTCATTCCCTGACCAGATCTGCTTTGTAACCAAATATGTTCTGTACCTTTTCAACTGTATCTGTTTTGCTAATCAGATATATACTAATCAGTCTCACTGAGTGATTAATAGCCATATGTGTAAGCCAAAGTCAATTAAAAACATTAGAATTAAAAAAAACTGTTGCAGGGCTGGAGAGATGGCTTAGCGGTTAAGCGCTTGCCTGTGAAGCCTAAGGACCCCGGTTCGAGGCTCAATTCCCCAGGACCCACGTTAGCCAGATGCACAAGGGGGCACACGCATCTGGAGTTCGTTTGCAGTGGCTAGAAGCCCTGGTGCGCTCATTCTCTCTCTCTCTCTATCAGCCTCTTTCTCTCTCTCTATGTCACTCTCAAATAAAAAAAAAAAAAGAACAAAAAACCTGTTGCAGTCAGGTTTGCATTGCTGGCATAAATTACCTTACCAAAAGCAGCCTTTTGGAAAACAGGATTTAGTTTGGCTTACAGACTCTACGGGAAGCTCCATGATGGCAGGGGGAGACTATGGCATAAGCAGAGGGTGGACATCACCCCCTGGCCAACATAACCAATATAAGGTGGACAAACACTGCCATGGGTAAACTGACTATAACACACATAAGTCTGCCTCCAACAATATACTGCCTCCAGTAGGCATTAATTCCCAAATCTCCATCAGCTGGGAACCTAGCATTCAGAACACATAAGTTTATGGTGGGGGGGCACCTGAATGAAACCACCACACTACATCCCTGGCCTCCATAAACTGATAACCATTCGTGATGAAAAGTGCAATGCATTCAGTCCATATTTAAAGTCCCCATAGTGTTTAATCAATCCTAATGATGTTCAAACATCCCCATAATCCAAGGTCTTTTAACTGAGCCATAATACCAAAAATATCCTCCCCCAAACCCATAATAACACAGAATAAACATTCCAACTGAAAAAGATGGCATTGGATATAGGAAAGAAATATTCAACCAATACAGGACTTAAACAGGGCACACATCAAACTCTGTAACTCCAAGTCCAACAACTCTAGTCAATGACAAGTCTCCAAGTCCGATAATTCTAACCAGCAACAAGTCTCTGGAGTTCCAATTCTGCCCCTCCAGCTAGACTACTTATAGTCCTGAGAAACTTCATTGGGCCTGGCAGCTCTCTTTGTCAGCCATCTCATGCTCCTGGCACCTCCACTTAGTCACCACTGCAATTCACAGTTCATCCTCACAGCTCCATCCGGTCTCTATGCAGGCATCCAACAAACCTGCTTCACACTGCCCATGGCCATTTCCAAAACACAAGACCACATTGCAAACTCAATGACCCTCTCTTTATTGCACTTTTTATACTCCACAATACCAGGTAGGCTGCCAACTTGTTAATCCAGGGGGAAATAAACAGGACACTCCTTGAGCACTCAGGCCCTTTCAAATGAGTCTACATTCTTCCTGTTGTCCCAGTGCAGGTCATCTGGCCTAATCTCAAAGGTTGTAATCTCTCAATTGCAGCTGAATGGGCAGGAGTTCACCCAAAGATTTTTTTTTTTTTTCTGTTCCATATCCCTCTGCTCACACCAGTCTGTGTTTACACAAGCAACCCTGCACAACTACTCAGGACATGGGAATAACAACAAGCCTCTCACACAAACTGCTTCTAGTCCAGTCCAGACAAAGCTCCTTTTTCTCCTCATATGCCAAGCCTCACAGGCCATAGTTCTTACTGCATTCAGTACTTGCAACTCTGACAAATAATCCATCAAGCTGTGCTTACAGCACTACAAGGTGTCTCTTAGGCCAAGGTTTCAAATTCATCCACATTCCTCTTCCCAAACGAGGGAGGGCCACTTGGTCAGCATGGTCTTGATTTATCCTAGCAGATGACAATGCTGAGAGTCATAGAACTCCTCACAGCTCCCTGAAAGTCTCTCCTACAGTGCCATTATTGACCTCCAAAATATAGTTAATTCTGGCAGCCTATATGGTCTTAGTCACCCAGTAAGAAAAATATAACTACACAATATTACAATATAAACAAGGACATGGACTAATAGGCTCCTTTGTCTGATGCTGGCTTATAGTACTAAACTCTCACATTAATTCATGCCTTTTTCCTCTGCCTGTCCCTGATTAGTCAGCCACTGCTGCCTTTAACTAAAAAAAAAATTCCAAAAATTGTCCTCACTGGTTATATTTACCTGATAGTTATGGATTTGTATTAGTTCAATCTCTCCTTGATATGTCTTACTAAAGAAGAAATATCACTAAGGACAGATCTCAGACTCCCATCCTTACATGTAAAAGCAATTTAGAGTTCTAGCTGTTTGTACTTGCTGACATGAGGGGTACTGGTTGTTCAAAGATATTTCTTTCTTCAGATTTATAGAGGTAAACCAGACTCTCCTGTCAGTGATGGTGCTCCCTCAAATTATAACACAAGGGGATCCACATACCCTCAGGAAATTGGGTCCAAACACATCAGCCAAGGGGTATAGATTTACCACACCAGAATCAAGGGGACAATGTCCTCAGCTGATCATAGCAGCTAACATATCACCAGGACCCAGAGGGTCCCGTCCAGGTCAAGCTCTGGAGGATACCTCCCCGTGACAAGGAGACTACAGACTTGCTGTAGTCATTCTGGAAGCTGACTAGTCTTTGCACTGTAGAAGCTTGAAATATTCAACATGAGATATCCAAAAAATTGCTTTAAATCGTATAAACTATGCAAGCCAACTGTCATGTCCTGCTTCTGTAAACCAGCTGCACCCCTGCTTGTATAAAACTTTGTTTCCTTGGTCACCTTGGCTCACCACTCTGATTACAGCCATATCCGAACCTATAATTGTGTTACTTTTAAGATTGATTGTAGGCCCCTGCATTTTAAATGCTCTCATCAAGTTTATCCATCAGAGAATTTCCCCAGTAAAATTAATGGTCATTAGATCCCAATACCAGCTGGTTCCCATGAGAGAGTCAAAAGTTTAGCTTGGTGTGCCAACTTGAGGGGCGAATATGATGGATAAGGAAAAAAGGTGAGAGGATCAAATTTGTTCCAGTTTACAGCTATGCCTAAGTTTCAGTTTCCCAGAGAGGCAGGCAAGACTTCTGGGAAAAACCACAAACAAAGGGCTGTTAATCAACAGCAACTCTGACATGTAGCTGGGGATGATAGCCACCCAGGGGCCTGAGTCAGTTCCTATAAAGTCTCTAAAATATGTCCAAACATGTCCAAGGAAGGTAAAATCTGGGCCACAGCCAATCAAAGGTGTACAAATATAACTGTTGCTTGCTTAACTAATCACATTAGAAGATGACCTAACCCTCCTAGAATTCCCCTAGCTGTGCTTAAAAGGGGCCTGCGTGCTCCTCTCAGGGTCGCCATTTTGTATGAATGGTTTACCCTCGCATGCTGGCTGATTCTGCAGAATAAATACTCTTTGCTTTTACATACTATTTGAGTCTGGGGTCTTTCTTCAGTGATTTTCAGACCCTTACATTTGGGGGCTCATCCGGGATTGCTGGAGACTTCCACCCACCTGACTCGATGGTGGAGCATTTCTAGGGGAGCAATTGTTTCTCTGCCGATTGATGAGTTGGAGTGCCCCTCTGTACTGTGTCTTTGTTCTGCTCTGTTCTTTGTTTTTTCGGTAGATCTGGTGTCTGGACACATACTGGAGGCCCATGAAGGTCAGGCAGATGCACCAATTATTACCTCCAGGCCAGGAGTTCTGAGAATGCTCCAGACCCCCATCTGTTGGAGCCAGAGAGCTCCAGTATGACTCTGGTTTTGATAGATACTGACAAGTTGTGCCCATCTGGCAGGGTCCATTTACAGGATAGGCCACTGTCAGCATCGTTTTGGATTCTTTTTCACTTCCCGGGGGGTTTGTTTCTGTGTCTGTGTGCTTATGTCTTCTTTGTCCTTTTCTACTTTCTTGTGAGACACCATTGGACAGGCGGTGAGTTCCACCCCACTGGACCTAGTCCAATCACACATCAAGAATTTCCGATGCCTGGAGGACAATCTGGGTTTAGCAGTATGGCCGGGAAAACTAACCATCTTTTGCAGAATTGAATGGCTAACTTCAATGTGGGATGGCTAGAGGGAGGCACCTTCCACCTTCCCACCATTTACCAAGTTAAAGGTATTGTGTATGGGAATCCTGGGCATCCTAACCATGTCCCATACATCACTGTATGGCAATATCTTGTGCAGAGCACCCCCTCTTGGCTGAGACCCTTTTGGCCACTGATTCCAACAATACTGTCAGTTAAGGAGTCAGGGCCACTGAAGGACTGCAAGCCAGCAGTCCTACCCTCCTCTGTTCCTGAGGAGTACCTCTACCCACCTCCCTATATGCCTACCCCAGTGCCAGAATACATACTGCAAGTGGTCTCTGCCAATCCAGGTCCAGGGGAGGACAGAAGGACTATGATAATTCCTCCCCATACATGGACCCAGAACATGAGACAGGAAGATTCCACCATGATTGTGCTGCCTTTATGAGCAACCAGCCCCCCTGATCAGGAGGGCTGACAGTATATGGCCCACATCCCTTTTGCCACTAGTTACCTATATAACTGGAAAATGCAAAATCCCAAGTTCTCAGAAAATTCTCCACCCTGCTAGACCTATTAGACTCTATAATTATTACCCACCAACCCACGTGGGACAATTGCCAACAGTTTTTGCAGGTGCTCTCATGACTGAGGGAAGGGAACAGGTGCCAGCCACAGCATGAAAGTCAGTTCCAGGGACAAATGGCCAGCCCACGGTGGTCCAGGCTGACATTGAAGTGGCTTTTCCTTTGATTTGCCTGAACTGGGACCCTAACGACCCTGCAGGTAAGGAGAGGTTGAAGGTCTACCACCAGATTCTAATGGGAGGTCTCTGGGAGGCCTCTAGAAGGCCTACAAATTTGTCTAAAGTAGGCCAGGTCATACAAGGTAAGGAGGAAAGCCCAGGGGCCTTCCTAGAGCGAGTGTTGGAGGCCTACTGGACTTACACACCCCTCAACCCTGAAGTGAAGGAAATTCAGTCCACTGTGAACATGGCTTTTGTCAACCAGGTGGCGCCAGACATCCACAGAAAGCTCCAATGACTGGATGGATTTGCAGGTAAGCAAATGGCAGAGCTCGTAGCCATAGCAGAAAAGGTCTACAACAATAGGGAGACTCCAGAAGATAGACAAACAAAAGGACTTGCCAGAGCACTACTGGCAGCTACAGGGAGAGAAAGATTTGATTCCCTAGAATTAAGAGATATAGCCTATGGAAGGGGGAAAGACAAACAAACCCCTCAAAAAAAGGGAGGGACAACCCCATCTCCAAAAATACCAGTGCACTTACTGCAAAGAAATAGGACACTGGAAGAATGACTTCCCCAAAAATCATAGGGAGAAAGGACCAAAAGTTTTGAAGATAGAAGAACTGAGTGACTGAGGGTGTCAGGGCTCATGTCCCCTGGGTAACACTTAAGGTGGAGGGGAAACCAGTAGAGTTCCTAGTCAACATAGGGGTGCAACACTACATCCTAAAACAACCTATGGGGCCCCTGTATAACAAGAAAACATGGGCCCAGGGGGCCACCAGAACTAACCAACTGGACTTGGGAATGGGACAGGTAACCCATTAATTTATGGTCATCACAAGGTGCCCATACCCACTCCTGGGACAAGACCTCCTGACCAAGATGGGGGCACAAATCCATTTTAGCCCTGAGAGAGTACAGGTCTTTAATGAAAATGGCCCCATGCATGTTCTGACTAAGTCTCTAGAGGAAGAATACAAACTCTATGCCCTGCCTCTTCTGACTGCCAACAAGGAACCACACTTGGAAAAATTATGGGAGGAAATTCCAGGAGTATGGGCAGAAAGAAATCAGATGGGGCTAGCTAAACATCGGGTCCCAATTTTGGTACAACTAAAAGCTGATGCTAGTTCAGCCCGACTCCGCCAGTAGTCTGTCTCAGGAAGTGAAAGTGGGGGTAACACCTCACATAAATTGACTCTGCGAACAAGGGATATTATTTCCTTGCCAGTCTGCCTGGAACACTGCCATTCTGCTGGTAAGAAAACCCCACTCCAACTACTGACCTGTGCAGGACTTATGGGAAGTTAATAAAAGAGTAGAAGACATTCACCCCACAGTGTCCAATCCATGCACCCTGCTGAGCAGCTTGCTGCCTGAGTGGGATGTCTATACAGTGTTGGACGCATTCTTCAGCCTGCCACTGGCTCCAGCTAGCCAACTCTTGTTCACCTTTGAATGGAGTGACCCGGAGTGTGGTTTCAATGGACAGATGGCCTGGACTAGGCTACCACAAGGGTTTAAGAACTCTCCCACCATCTTTGACGAGGTACTTCATGAAGACCTGGGTGGATACCGGCAGGCACACCCCCAAATAATCCTCCTACAGTATGTTGATGACATCCTTATAGCTGCCCCAGACGAAGAAACCTCTCATTTGGTGACTGGCGCCTTGCTCAGAGAACTGGACCGGCTGGGATATGGAGTGTCTGTGAAAAAGGCACAGCTCTGCCAAAGGGAGGTAACGCACCTAGGGTACATACTCAAGGGGGCCAGCGCCTGCTGTCTCAGGCCCGGAAAGAGATGATCCTCAGTATCCCCCACTCCCAAAACTTGACAAGTTCATGAGTTCTTGGGCTCTGCAGGATTCTGTAGACTCTGGGTGCCAGGATTCATGGATATTGCTTACCCTCTCTATGAGGCCACAAGGGGGCAGGAGAATGCCTTGGACGGGACTCCAGAGATGGACAGAGCCTTTCACTGGCTCAAGGAGGCAGTCCTTAAGGCCCAGAAATGTCCCTACCAGACATCTACAAGCCTTTCCACCTGTATGTGGATGAAAGCAAAGGCATAGCTAAGGAGGTGGCCTTTGGAAAAGACCAGTAGCCTATCATCCAAAAAGCTGGAATCAGTAGCACAATGATGGCCAGCCTGCCTGAGCATCATGGTGGCCACCGCTTTGCTGGTTAGAGATACAGATAAGATTACTATGGGACAGAAATTGATCATAATTACCCCACATGCCATTTAAGGGATTCTCAAGAATCCCCTAGATTGATGGATCTCAATAACCAGTCTCTGCTTCTGAATCCACCCCGAACCTGACACCACCCTACCTCAGCCCTCAGTCCGGCCACTTTACTGCCAGACCCAGACCAAGACATTACACATGACTGCTCAATAGTGTTGGACCAAGTCCAAAATATGAGGCCAAACCTGACAGACATCCCTTGGTTGAATGCAGAGGTGGACTACTTCACAGACAGGAGCAGTTACATGCATGACGGAGTCAGGTATGTGGGTGCTGTGGTAGTAACTCTTGACTCTGTAGTATGGGACTCTGCCCTACCACCCAGGACTTCGGCCCATAGGGTCAAACTAATTGCCCTGACTCAGGCCCTTAAAATGGCCAAAGACAAAATTGCAAAGATCTTCATGGACAGCTGATATGCCTTTGCCATGGCTCATGTTCATGGGCTCATCTATAATGAAAGGGGGCTACTCACAGTGGAAGGAAAAACCATCAAAAATAAAGATGAGATCCTAGCCCTATTAGAGGCAATATCACTGCTGCTCAAGATAGCCATTGTCCATTGCCCAGGCCATTGAAAGGGGGAAGATAAAAGCAAAAGGAAACAGACTGGCTAATAGGGCTGCAAAAGAGGCTGCACTAGACTCCACAGCCATGGCCTTTGTGGATATGGTTCCACCAGGGCTCCCTCTGACTCCCCCATTACAGCTCAAAAGATAAGGAGGACCTAACCAAATGCCAAGGACTCTTTTGCAAAGAAGGATGGCTCCATACAATGGGGGCTGAATAATTCTCCCTTCAGAATTTGCTAAACAGCTTATTCATCAGACTCATCAAAATACCCATCTGGGTCTTAGAAAACTTAAGGAGCTGCTGAGAAATTTTTGCTAACTACAGAAATTTTCACCTAGGGCCGTTAGTGAATGAGATCATTTCCCAATGCCATACCTGTAAGGTAGTAAATCCCTTGACTGTAGGACAAAAGGCCCTACACAGACAGAGACAGGTGCAAACTGGGAAATAGATTACACCAAAGTCAAACGGGATTCATATGGATACAAGTACCTTTTAGTGCTTGTAGACACCTTTTCAGGCTGGGTGGAGGCGTACCCCACCAAGAAAGAGACTGCCACAATAGTGGCTAAGAATCTGCTAGAAGAAATTATTCCCAGGTATGGACTGCCTTCATTGTTGGGATCTGACAATGGACCTGCCTTCATATCTCAGGTAACACAGTTGCTTGTTAAGATTGTGGGGATATATTGGAAACTTCCTTGTGCCTACTGTATCCAGAGTTCAGGTCAGGTAGAGAGAATGAATCAGACCTTAAAGGAGACCTTAACTAAATTAACCCTAGAAACTTGTGGTGACTGGGTAGCCCTCCTTCCTATGCCCTGTATAAGGCTAGAAACACCCCCTATACCCTAGGCCTAACTCCCTTTGAGATACTATATGGGAGGCCCCCTCCCCTTCTGCCTAACCTTCAACCTGAGATCCTTGTAGAATTTGACCATCAGAAGTTCCTGGAATCCCTGTAAGTTCTTCATAAGGTCCAAAACCAGATTTGGCTGGACATACGCCAAATCTATGAGTCAGCTTCCTCTCCTAACCCCCATTGCTTTGAACCAGGTGATGAAGTCTGGATTAAAAGACACAATCACAAGACTGTCAAGCCACGCTGGAAAGGCCCTCACATGGTAAGCTTGACCACACCCACAGCCATGAAGGCTGATGGAATCGGAACCTGGATACATCACTCCCACATCAAACCTGCAGGACAAGAGACCACTCAACAGTTGCTACACTGATGGGAGAGGCCTCCTGACGACTCAACTCCAGAAGGATGGAAGATTTAGCCCCACCCACTGGACCCACTAAAGCTAAGACTTTACAAATCCTGATCTTGATCTCTGCTATGGGTTTGGCCCTCACTGGAGCTAACCCTCATGAGCCATATAATCTCACATGGGCGGTCACTAACATGGCTATAGGGACGATTGTTAATTCCACATCCCACTTGGCCCCTATTGGAACTTTTTTCCCTGACATAACATTTGATTTGAACACATTGACTGAAAGGGATTGGGATACCTATGCTGAACTCCAAAATTGCTACCAACCAAGTGGACGCAACATGCTGCAACACACCTCTTTCTATGTCTGCCTGGGGGGCAGGAGATCTAAGTACAGAAAACCAAATGTGGGTGGGCAGAATTGTTCTTTTGTGCAAGCTGGAGCTGCTAGTCAACAGGAGCAATCTCTTGGGACCCCCCCAGTTAAGAATGTCCTCATTATAGTTAAATGGAGCCCAGGGTCAGATTCACCAGCATAAGGATATGGACTGCAGACCAAACTCTACTCAAATGGTCTCGGTGGAACATGTGCCTTTAGTACCTATAATCCAATCACTATTAAGTTTACCCCAAAAGGTAAAAGACATGAACTGGGGAGCAGGAAACACATGGGGACTACGGCTCTATAAACCAAATAGTGATTTTGGGATATTATTCACCACTCAGCTCCTAATTCAAAAGATAAAATTCTGGCCTGAAGTACCACTAGGCCCCAACCCGGTCCTGTGACCCATAAAATGTCACCACAGGAGCAGGAGGCCATGCCTACTGAAAGACCCAACCTAACAAATAAGCCTAGGGTGACTTATATCCCATCCAGGAGTCCTGCCCCAAGTCAGGAGCCCCAACCCAGATCTGGACCTTGGAACTTACTCCGGCCACCTATCAAGTGATAACAACTCTAGGCCTGAACTCACTGATGACTGCTGGTTCTGCTTAGATGCAAGGCCTCCCTATTATAAGGAAATATCCATCCTTGGAAGTTACACCACCTCTGAGGATAATGGGGCCTGACACTGGCATCACCTGGGCATTGGGAGGTTAACTTTGGAACTGGTTGAAGGGAATGGACTCTGCATTACAGGGGGGCATAAAACTGTCCACCATACTCATAGACACCTATGCCACACCACCCCAAAAGCCCCAAATCAGGAGATGTATCTAATCCCTGCAGATGACACCTAGGTGGGCCTGCTCTACTGGGTTGACTCCTTGTGTTCATACTTTAATTCTCAACCACATCAATGGATTCCGTGTGCTGATCCAGCTAACTCCTAGGATCCTTTTATTATTCAGGTGAAGACATGGAGACTCGACTCTCCCCTCTCCCAACTGGAAGATCAAAACGGGTGGCAATTTCTGCAGTCCTAGTCCCTACCCTGCCAGGACTTGGCATTGCCAGGCCACCAGAGTGAGCGCCTTGTCCCTAGTTCTCTAAGACAAAAATTACAAGGCCCTAAGCTTAGTGATAGATGCTGATCTATCTGAGCTAGAAAAGTCCGTCTCACATCTTGAGTCTTCCTTGTATTCACTAGACAAAGTTACCCTTCAGAACAGGCATGGACTATACCTTCTATTCCTCCACCAAGGTGGACTATTTCTAGCTCTAGGAGAATAATGCTGTGTTTATACTAACCATTCTGGAATCATCAAAAAATCAATGTCTCTAATATGGAAAACATTACAGGATAGAGAAAAAGAGAGGCAAAAATCCAAAAACTGGTATGAATCCTTTTCTAATTGGTCCCCTTGTCTCACTACCCTCCTTTCATCAGTGGCAGTGTCCCTGATGCAGTTGCTACTCGCCCACATTTGTGGGTCTTATATCCTTAGCACTCTCATAAGGGTTGTCAAAGAACGTGTACCTACCGATCAGTTTATGGTATTAAAGTCCCAATATCAACCCCTAGACCCTTCTCAAGGATTTGAGATGGAACCTATCTCAAGGGGAGAATGAGAGGATCAAATTTGCTCCAGTTTACAGCTAGGACCAAGTTTCAGTTTCCCGGAGAGGCAAGCAAGACTTCTGGGAAAAACCATGGACAAAGAGCTGTTAATCAACAGCGACCATGCGGACTGGGGAAGATAGCTGCCCAGGGGCCTGAGTTGGTTCCTGAAATACCTCTGGACTATGACCAAAAAAAGCACTTGCCTGACATAGTAGGCTCCAGGGCTGAGTCAGTTCCTGCAAGGTCTCTCAAACATGTCTAAACATGTCCAAGGATGGTAAAATCTGGGCCACAGCCAATCAAAGGTGTACAAATGTAACTGCTGCTTGCTTGACCAATCACATGAGAAGATGACCTAACCCTCCTAGAATTCCCCTAGCTGTGCTTAAAAGGGGCCTGCATGCTCCTCTCAGGGTCGATATTTTTGTATGAATGGTTGACCCCCGCATACTGGCTGATTCTGCAGAATAAATGCTCTTTGCTTTTACATACTATGTGAGTCAGGGGTCTCTCTTCAGTGATTCTTGAACCCTTACAAAGGGAATGTGATGGATAAAGAAATGTCATAAGGAAATGCTACCTTTGTTATGCAGGATGTGGTGCCTGGCAAATGTTACCTTTGGTATGCAGTATGTGGTGCCTTACAAATACGGTATGCAAAATGATATCGGGCCATCTGCTTGAATGAGATAACCACTAACAGTTTTTTTTTTCTTTGCTTTTGTAACTAGGCTTGCTTTCATGTACTTGTTTAGCAATGTGACATAAACTTTGTCTTTATAACCCCTGACCAGAGGGAACTCAGGGATTGCACTCTTCAGCTCCTGGCTCAAAGTGTATTCCTGGCCAGAAATAAATGGATCTATTTATTAACATCATATTCATGTCAGACTGGTGAATCTCTGAGTGACCCCAGACCCATTACAATAGGGACTGAATAAAAAGCAGGAAGGGGTCAAAGGGAAGAAATTAAAGAAAAATAAGTGAAATAAGGTAGGTGCGAAATTTTCTGAGATGTGAACAAATTCTATTAACCCAAGATAGGGAACCCCTGACAAACAAAGGATTCTACTCAAGTCTAGCTAGGTGAAACAGTGAGCTTAATTGGGGTTACTTACAGGACAAGGAATTGCCCAAACATAGGCAACTTATAGGTAGCTACACAACTGAAGAAAATGTATCTTCCTATGAACTGTTAGCTCTTTATGTATCTTTAGGGAAGAGTGGGGCCTTGTGAGCTTTTCCACCACTAGTAACTGTTAACTGCTTAAAGATATTCAGGGAGGGCTGGAGAGATGGCTGTGAAGTGCCAGCTGTGCAAGCATGAGGGTCTGAGCTCAGATCCCCAGCACCAATGTTTAAAAAGAAAATCAGGCATGGTGGTGCATACTTATAATCCTAGGGCTGGAAAGGCAGAGACAAGAGGATCCCTGAGGCTTGCTAGCTAGTAGTTTAGCTAAGATCCAGGTTCCGTGAGAGACCCTGTCTGAGAAAATAAGATAGAGTCAGGCATGGTGGTTTATGCTTGCAAAACCCAGAACTTAGGATGCTTAGGCAAGCAGATCTCCATGAGTTCATGGCCAGCTTGGGCTACACAGTGAGTCCAGGACAGAATGCACTACAGAGTGAGATCCAGTCTCAAAACAAAAACATAACAGTTGGAGAGCAATTGAGGAAGATACCTGATGTTGACCTCTAGCTTTCATGTGCACACATATGCACACACATACATACATGCACACCACATACATTAAGAGAGAAAAAAGATCTTTGAGGAGGGGCTGGATTTCAGCTCCTCCCTCTAGCAACCATTAATTGTGTAAAGATCTTCTGGGAGGGGCAAGGTCTCATTAACCCCTTCCCTCTAGCAGCCTTAACTGTCTGTAAGTCCTCGGCAAGGGGCTGAAGATTTACTTTATGTGAGTAATCACAGACACTGAATGTTCAAGGGAATAAGAGCCATGTCATGCTGAGAGGACAGAATTCTATAAGTCTTCATCTGTTCCTCTGGCTCTTCTATTCTTCTGCTGTGCTTTCTCTGATATTCCCTGAGCCTTGAAGGAGGTGACATAGGTGTCCCATTTAGGCATCAGTATTTGACAATCACTTATTTTCAGCATTTTTGATAGGAATTAGAAGTAAGGTTACCTCTATTTGTAGGCTGTTCAGGGTTACAGGCCCAAGAAGACTATTACTAATAAGTCCAAAGAATGGAGTCTAGGACCTGAATTCAAAAAATGTCATAAATGTTAGATAAAGAAAAGACACATGTAGGAATATCTATGACAGAGGAATTAGACTTTATTGGAGGAAAGTCTTAGTCATAGAGGGACACCTTCCCATCTCACTAGTATTAGCCAGTGTAAAGGCAGCAAACTTCTTTGAGCTCCTTTCTTATGATAGCCTGCCAGGTATCTGGATCCCCTGGGGTTATCAAAATAGCAGGGGGGCAGTCTCCAGACATACTTCTTGGTACTCACCAGTAGTATGTTGAATTTTTGACATGGTAACAAACTCCTTGATTCCAGACTCCCTTATAGGATAGGAGTAGGGAAGATGAATTCTCATGATTTTACTACTTCCTGCTGAGATTGGGTGGAATCCAATGAATTTGGAGTCTGGAATGACTGAAGGAGCAGTATTGTTTTATTTTCTAGTGGATCAGGTGATAGCATTAAGACGTTTTTAAGAGAAATTTCTGCAAAAAATTTAAAAGACAAGATAAGACTGTAAGTAGGAGTACAATTAGGATGAAAGGTGTATTTTGTTAGGTGTGCCATAGAGAAAAGGAGTAACTCCTCAAATTTAATCTGCTCCCCCCAGTTTTGGAGGAGGAGTTTGAGTGGCACTATACACAAAAGGAGAAAACAGGGGGAAGGGATATCAAGAAGCATCAAGATATGGTGGTACCCTAAGATGGAGCTGTATTGGGTGAACTTTAAGCCCTGTGTCTTGTCAGGATACAGAAATCTGTATTTGGAAACTGTAAAGGGACACAATATACCAGGTTAAACTTTCTCCTGTGCAGCCCTTGCCTCTAAGTCACACATGATGGAGAACACTATCCAAGTTGATATTCTTGACAGATAAAAGGAGAAGTTTCAGGAATCATTACCACAGACCTTATTGTGAAATGCAGGTGCTTCCTGTTATCTACATCATATGGAATGTCCCTAAAGCAATGTGCATGACCCCTCTGTTTAAAGATTATCTCTGTAATTTTGCCCTTGTTCTGCTGTTCTGCTTACTTGATGAATAGTATGGCATGTCTCTTGCCTTAATCCTGCTTATGTGACTCATGTAATGACTACCTTGTGACTTTTTGTAATGACCCCTTGTTTAACAGTAATTTTGTGTAACTTTGTGATTTAACTCCCATCCTGTTTTTGCAATGAACATCTTGTGGTTTTATACAATAAAAGATGACTCCCTGAGCAGCCCAGGACTGCACTCAGAGATGCATCAGCCCTTACCCAGCATTCTGTGAGTTGGTGGTCTTACTTGTGCAACACTTGATCCCATAACATTTTGGAGGATCGTCCGGGATCCACATTTCAAGATCCCTCCCTGACTCTGCGGTGACCGAACTGGGGAGAGACCCTTAATCTTGGCCTCAGAACCAGATCTTCATCCATCTGCATGTTCCTTGTTTTGGAGTTGGTAGCAAGCCAGTGATGGGGAGCTTTCACCTAGGATGGCCAGCCCCTTCCTTTATTGGATAAGAAACCTCTGGAGGTGATTTTACATTTTATCTTTTTGTTTTTCATTTTTCGCTGGTTTTCTGGTTTTGCGTGCTTTTCTGGGTCCAAAAGGGAAGCTGGACACATTAAGTCCCCTGCATGAGGGATCAAAGGGTTACCCTCAACCCTCTCTGGCTCCGTTCAGAGATTTTGAACAGAATTCTGTTTCTGGTTCAGTTTCAGTTTGGCAGCCATGTGGCAGCATCAGGAGAGCCATTACTGCTAGCATATTTGTGTTTGGTGTTCATTTGTCTTGTTCTCATCTTTGAAGATATAGGTCAAAATCATTCTGTGGAAAAATCTCCTTTAGAACTGGTTAAAAAGCATTTCAAAGATTTTCAGAAAAAGGAATAAGAATTGTGTGACCAAGTCTTTCCTGGAAAATGAACTACTTATTGCTCAATTGATTGGCTGGCATTCAACATAGGATGGCCACCAGAGGGTACCTTTAACTTATCTTTAATGTGCTCTGTACAAAAAATGATTTTTTTCCTCTCCAGGTCACCCAGACCATGTTCTGATACCTCTGACCAAGGCTCTGGTGTTGGGAAAAGACAAGACAGTGAATATCTACACAGACAGCTATTATGCATTTGACATTGCTCATGTCCATGGGGCCATCTACCAGGAACGAGGGCTATTAACATCAGAAGGTACTGAGAAATCCTACTGGAGCTGAACTGAAAACCTCCTTCATGTGGACCAGCTGACAGGAAGCTGGAGAAAGCCACATTGCATGCAGTTCAATGGGAGAGAGAGGAATCACCAGTGAAGACACTCAACAGTGGACACTGCAAGCCTTATATTTGGCCAGCCAGACCAAATGAGCCAACAGGTGCAATAGTGGCATAGCGTTATGGGGGAAACCAACTGCCTTCTAATTTGACTGGAGGCCCGCTCCATGGGAGGGAATACATCCCTGATACTGAAAACGTACAACAGGGGTAGTCATGTGCCCTAGAGGTCTGCTGGTGTCTGGCTAGATGTATACAGTGTGCTCACCAACCTGCCCAGTAAGCACTTCTCTTAATGTTCATACCCATACATTAATGCTACTCTCACTTGTGGCTAGAGAAGCTTCTATTATCAGATAGGCAATGACCTTGGGATACTCAGAAAGCACCATGGTTCTGAGGAGAAGTGACAGAGGAGTGCTCAATACTGAAATATCTCTATCACACTTTCCAAGGCACAGGTTACATTGTGGAAGAGGTGTCAGAAATAATGTAAAAGCCAAAGTAAGGGTAGGAATCCTTACAATGTGCTCCTCTAGACACAAAATGGCCTAGATATCCATGACCTCACAGTGCCTGACACTACCTACCCAAGACCATAACAACAGGAGGAAAAGATCATGACATCAAAATAAAAGAGAGCCTGATTGAGAGGGGGAGGGGATTTGATAGAGAGTGGAATTTCAAAGTGGAAAGTGGGTTGAGGGAGGGAATTACCATGGGATATTGTTTACATTTATGGAAGTTGTCAATAAAAAAAATTTTTAAATAAAATTCTGGACTTATTGGCTTCCATTTGGGTACCTGATAAAGTGTACATAACCCACTGTCCAGGTCATGAGAAGGGGGAGACCATAGAAGCAAGAGGAAATAGATTGGCAGACCTCACAGCAAAGAGTGCTGCCTCTCAGCATCCTTCAGATTGTCTAGTCACCCTCCCGGCTCCACTCTTCCTGAGCACCCAACATACACAGAGCAGGACCTACAGCTCACCTCTCATCTGACAAAAAGTAGACTCCACAAGGATAGTATCAACTAAAAAATGGATGATTGTTGCTTTCCCAAGCCCTAGGATGAAGACTGACTAAACAACTACATGAAGGAACTCACTTCAGAAACAACTTATCTGAACTAATAAGAAAAGAAAATTTTGTCTGCAGTATGGATTCAATCATCAAAGACATCAACACCTGCTGTCAGGCCTGTCAACAGTCAAATGCCTCCTCTGATAAGGTACCACCAGTGGAGATGAGGGAAGGAGAACAGAGCCAGGTAGATATTGGAAAGTGGATTTCACAGAGGTAAAGCTGGGTCGGTATGGATGTAAATATCTACTTGTTTATGTCGCTACCTTTTCAGGATGGATGGAAGCTTTCCCAATCAATTATGAGACAGCTCAAATAGTGACTAGAAATTGTTAGAGGAGATAATTCCCTGCTATGGGCTGCCCCTCAAGATAGGATCAGATAATTGGCCTGCCTTTGTGTCAAGAATCACTAGGGAATTGACCAAGATGTTGGGGATTAATTGGAAACTACATTGTGCCTGTCATCCTGCAAGTTAAGGGCAGGTAGAAAGAATGAATCAGATCCTAAAGGAGATTTTAACTAAATTAACCCTAGAGACTGGTGAGGAATGGGTGGGACTCCTTCCCTTCGTCCTGTTAAGGGCTAGGTGTACTCCTTATGTAAAAAGAATTACTCCATTTAAAATTATGTATGGAAAACCCCCTCCCATCCTGCCCTGGATGGGCCTTGAACAGTTGACTGACTTTACTAATGAAAGGCTTCTTCACTTTATCCAAGCCTTGCAGAGAGTCCAGGAGTCCATTGTTCTGATGGTTAAAGCTGATTTTAAGACACCCCCTGTTTGCCCCCATTCTTTTCAGCCTGGTGACAGAGTTTGGATCAACAAGCGCCATACTGGGACATTGGACCCCTAGTGGAAGGGCCCCCACCAGATCATCCTGACCACTCGAACAGCAGTGAAAGTGGTTGGGGTACACAACTGGATTCACCACTCTCAAAAAAGGCAAAAGTTCCTGAGGATCCTCTAGAAGGACCAAAAGAAGGCAGAAAATGGCAGGTCCAGAAACACCCAGAGGATCCACTGAAGATAAGACTCTCTTATTCATAACCTTGTTATTACTAAACTCTCCAAAATCTACTATTCAGGAGAACCCATACATTCCCAGGTCTTGGGAATGGGAACTAAAAGGTATCCTGACAGGAGAAATAAGAGCAAAATCAGTGGAAAGTACTCTTACCGCCCCTCCAGTATTTAGATTAGATCTATGTGAACTTTGGCCCACACTTGGAAGCTATGACTGTGATTCTACAGGGGCACTACTCCCTGAGGGAAAACAGGGAGTCAGACCAATGCAGGGATACAACACATATTGGGATGGATGTGGTTCTCTCTCCTTTCAAGAGTGTATCAGGGGAGCCCAATACTATGCGTGCCCAGCTAATGGGGGACCATACTGTCAGGGTTAGGGTTGGGAATGTGAGACCATAGCACCTTGAACAGACAGAGATCCATTCATATCCCTTAAGATAGAGTCTAATGATGATTACAAGGCACCTGGACACTGTAATCTGATCACCATCACCTTCTGCAATTGGAACCCCTTTTCCTTAATTGGACAATGGGACACGAAGATAATGTGGGGCATCCAGAAAATATCAACAAGGAAGAGACCCAGGAACTAAGTTCACTCTTCAAAGAGTAAAAGTATTTCCATCAGTACAGCCCATAGGACCCAATAGGGATATCCTCCTGAACCCCTAGAAGTCAAGCCTGCTCCCCCTGAGATGAAAAAGACTCCAAATCCACTTAGTAATAAAAACAATATAACTCCTGTCCCTGCCCCAGGAACACCAACAGATCCTATTCTCTCTCTGTTAGACACAACATATTCTTTTGTCAATGCTACTAACCCAAATTTGACCAAAGATTTTTGGTTCTGTCTAAATCTTACCCACCCACCCCCGCCTATTATGTGGGAATTTTCACTAACAGTTCCCTAGGAAAGGGAGAACTCCAGATAAGAAAAATCCATTAAACAGATGCTGAGAGTGAATGCACCTGGGGGGACCTAAACTGGTAATAACTTTGGGAGATATCAGAGGTAGAGGGCTATGTCTCAAATCCCTTGAATACTCCTTACCTTCTTCCCCGTTCCAACAGTATTATGAGACAAAGTTAAAATTAAAACCAGAGAATGCTCTTCTTTTTTTTAAAAAAATTTTTTGTTTATTTTTATTTATTTATTTGAGAGTGACAGACAGAGAGAGGAAGAGTCAGAGAGAGAGAGAGAGAGAGTGAATGGGCGCGCCAGGGCCTCCAGCCACTGCAAACGAACTCCAGACTGCGTGCGCCCCCTTGTGCATCTGGCTAACGTGGGTCCTGGGGAATTGAGCCTCGAACCGGGGTCCTTAGGCTTCACAGGCAAGCGCTTAACCGCTAAGCCATCTCTCCAGCCCGAGAATGCTCTTCTTAAAAGCCCATCCACCACCTGGTTTGCTTGCACACTCTCACTCTTTGCATAAGTTTAGAGTTTCTAAAGGATCCAAAAGAACTATGTATACTAACCCTCGTCATCCCCCAAGTGTACTTATATGATGGAACATCAGGCAGAGAGCATATAGGTATGATCACCACCTTGGAGGGAAGGACCAAAGGAGCCACCAGATACTAGTACTGTTGTTGATAGGAGCTGGTATTGCTGGGTCTGCTACATTAGGTACTGCTTCCCTGGTGCTTGGGAACAAAAATCTTAGAGTACTTAGTGAGCAAATAGGTCGTGATGTAGGACATTTAGAAAGCTCTATTTCCCACTTAAAACAGCAGGTTGATTCACTAGCTGAAGTAGTATTACAAAATAGAAGAAGGCTAGATTTACTTTTCATGAAACAAGGGGGCCTATGTATGGCTCTAGGGGAGACTTTCTGTTTGTATGCTAATCAATGAGGAATAATTCGAAACACCTCAGCCCTAGTCAGAGAAAACCCTAAAAAAGGGCGCTTCAAAGGTAAGCCACTGGTAGCTGGTTTTAATTCCTGTATAACTGGTCCCCATGGTTAACTACTCTTATTCCTTCAGTTGTTGGTCCTTTACTGCTATTGCTTTTAGGCCTCACCATAGGACCTTGTATCATTAATACTTTGATCAAATATGTTAAAAATAGAATAGGCTCTGTCAAACTCATGGTACTGTGGACTCAGTATACCCCCTTAACTTAAAACACTCCAGACACTGTTTTGTATGATTCGAAGATCTGACATAGTACCGTATCAGAGGGGGAAATGTAAATGGACACAATAGATTGGGTTAAACATTCTCCTGTGCATCCCTTGCCTCTAAGGCACATAATGGAGATCACTACCCAAGTTGATATTCTTGACAGATAAAAGGAGAAGTTTCAGGAATCTTTACCACAGACCTTATTGTGGAATGCAGGTGCTTCCTGTTATTTGCACGATAAGGAATATCCCTAATGCAATGTACCATGACACCCTGTTTAAAGATTATTACTGTAATTTAACCCTTGTTCTGCTTACTTGATGAATCGAATGAAATGTCTCTTGCCTTAGTCCTGCTTATGTGACTCATATAATGAATACCTTGTGACTTTAAAAAAAATTTTGTTTATTTTTATTTATTTATTTGAGAGTGACAGACAGAGAGAGAAAGAGGCAGACAGAGAGAGAGAGAGAGAGAGAGAGAGAGAGAGAATGAGCGGGCCAGGGCCTCCAGCCACTGCAAATGAACTCCAGACGCATGCGTCCCCTTCTGCATCTGGCTAACGTGGGTCCTGGGGAATCGAGCCTTGAACCGGGGTCCTTAGGCTTCACAGGAAAGCGCCTAACTGCTAAACCATCTCTCCAGCCCCCTTTTGACTTTTTGTAATGACCCCACTCTTGTTTAACAGCAATTTTGTGTAACTTTGTGATTTAACTCTCATCCCGTTTTCACAATGAACATCTTGTGGTTTTCTACAATAAAAGCTGACTCCCTGAGCAGCCCAGGACTGCACTCAGAGATTCCCGACCTCAGTCCTTACCTGTGGGTCCCTGGATCCTCGGGACTGCAGTTCTCTGAAGGCACCCAGGCAACCATGGAGAGTAGGGTCTTGAGCAGCTGTGAATGCAATGAAAGAACCACTTTCAGGAGGCAGTTTCAGTGAACAGCTCATTTATTTGTCAGAGAAATAGGTTTATAAGCAGTTGAGAGCAGGAAGAGGGTCCTAAGGGCATTGGTGGGCTCAAATGTTGCTAGCCAATGCCTAGGGATGTTCATTCCCTCACATAGGGAGAGAATCAGGTGAAGCATGTAGGCAGAGAGTCAGGTGATCTACATAGTAGCAGGAAGAGGGTTGCAGGGGGATGGGCTGTGTGAAGGCTGCTGGCTGATAAGAAGTTTCCTAGGCAACTGGCCAAAGATCACAGGGCTAGGGGCAAAACCTAAATTGAAGTGTGCCAGGCTTGGAGAGGGAGTGGCCTCCTGTAGCCTGGGGGTCCTTATCCATGCCTGGCAGCTCAGGCCTATCTCCTGAAGGCTCCAGCCTGTCCTTAGCAGTGCCGAACAACTCCCCCTTTGTTTTTATAATGGGGCAGTGCCATTGTGAGTGAGTTCTTCATAATTTACCATAGGTCCAGATAGAGCTAGGTGGTACATGGGGACCTGATTAGTAGCAACCTTAGCAATATTAGTTATTTGTTATCTGAGAAATTTGATGAGGCAGGGGCTATAGGCAATAGGGTTCCTACAGCAAGGAGGGGCTGAGTAGCAGGAGAAGCCAAATAACTAAAGGGTTAGAGAACCAGGTGGTGGGGTCCTCAGGCTTGTAGCAGTCAAGCAGCTCCTTGCAGAGTGTTTTGAGAGTTTTAACATTTTGTTTAACAACATTTGATTCATTAACAAAGAAAAAACAACAACATTCTTTTCCCAAGACCACACATGTCCCCCCATGTTCAGCAGTAATGAGGTCTAAGGCTCTGCAGTTTTGATGTACACCTGAGAGAGAGTTCAGTTGTCTCTGGAGAGTTCAAGGCTGTCAGTCACTGGAGGCACCCAGAGACGGCATCACACCAAGGCCCACCAGCAGAGGGATGAAAATTTCTCTGGGTTGGTGCAGGCTGAGTTTATTGGCCTCATAGAGATACACCTGTGGAACAATCAAGACTGGCGGACAATAAGTGGGAGAGGAAATATTTATGCATGGGGTGGTTACCCCTTTGTACCAAAGGAGAGTGGGTGTCTTGACACAAGTGGTCCTGGTTATGGAAATATTGAGGAGGCATTCAGCTCTGGTTGGCTTGGAGCTGGACAGGCAGAGAGGCATAACTTGACCAGCATCAAAGAGGGCAAGGCCTGTCCTTTTTAGAGCCAGGGACACAGTGCACACGATGGTGGCGATGCAGGCTGGCAGAGATCTGGGTCCCGCCTGGGCCCCCCAAGGAGGTTAGGAACTTTAAAAGCAGTCCTTTAGAACTGGGCAAGAGATAAGACAAACTTTCCTGCCCTTTTTACCTTCAGGGATCCAGTCACCCTAACTCTACCCCCCCTTTATTTCTCCCTCTCATGAGAAGACACTAACTGCTGTTAGGGGACAAGGGACAATGACATTAGATTGTTTACTATTTCCTGCTGAATGGGGCACAAAGTTGTGGCAGTTAGAGCGTCTCTCCCAGAGAGGAGAACTATTCTAATGGACCCCAGAAGTGTATTGGTGGAGTGCAGGAAGATAGTCTTAGAAGAGAACATTGGGGAGAATGAATAAAAGTAAGGAGTTGGGCTGGAGAGATGGCTTAGTGGTTAAGCGCTTGCCTGTGAAGCCTAAGGACCCCGGTTCAAGGCTTGATTCCCCAGAACCCACGTTAGCCAGATGCACAAAGGGGCACACACATCTGGAGTTCGTTTGCAGTGGCTGGAGGCCCTGGTGCGCCCATTCTCTCTCTCTATCTCTGCCTCTTTCTCTCTCTGTCTGTCGCTCTCAAATAAATAAAATAACAAAAAAAATTTTTTTAAAGTAAGGAGTTAATGAGAAGTGAGCACACAGTAAACTGGTCACCTTCAGGGCTATCCTTTTTGTGGTCAATGGAACCCAGGTAGATGGAGTTGGATTGTCTCAGGACCAGTCTGAGCATGAGCTGGCTGAGATTTTCTTCCAGAAAATTCATGAAATGGCAGCAGTATTTTACGTGGCCTGAATCTTCTTTCATATGGCTTGTAAAACAGATGAGATATTAGCAGAGTTTTCAGAAACATATACACAACATTTAACCTTAATAATAGAGAGCCACTGGGTGCTATTAAAGGATGTACAAATATATTTTTGGTCTCAGAACTTACCTATATATTTTAGATCTGAAAATAACCCTTTTGACATCTATAGTTTTTTTTTTTTTAATTCAGAATTGGAACTATTAGAGATGAGAATAACTTGTCTTAAGGTCTTATTTGTTTCCCTTCTTGGAAAACTATTGTATTACTTCCTAGGCCATTCATATATTTGAGGTATCTCTTTATCTTTGGTTATACATTTCCTCTATGAGTGTTTAAGACCAAATAGATTAGCCAAAATTTAATCAAGGATTAGGTTTGGAGGTCATTAGTGGCTCTCCAAAGGAGACTTTAGGGACCCAGGAGTAGCCCTATAGCTTACTGGTGTTTTCTATCTGTTAAGAGGAGTCAGGGCTGTGCTGGTCATGTAGTTTTCCCTTCTTTGGGAAGCCGGGAGTACTGATTGTTCTTCAATTGTGACTCTCCTGTTTCAGACTGTACACCAATTTTTGGGGTCTCTGTATCCTCCCTGATCAGAAAGACAGGTGACTTACCAGTGGGCCAGTGTAGAAGTGTCCCATCATTCCCAGTGGCCTCATGACCTGGGAGCACAGGCCAAAATATTGGCGCTTTTTGTTCCAAAGATTCCAGTTGGCTTTGGATTCTACATAGGTGATTAACACTCTTAGAAAGGAAGTTGCACCGGTCTGGATGTATTTACATATAGAGCACATTTGATTACTGAAATAGATTTAGTTAAAGAATGGCACAAGAGCTTAAAGTCATTTTGTGAAACCTTTTAAATTTTTGTTGTTCTATGGCAGCATAAGCCATATCTGAGGCATAGAAATTAGGCACATCTTAGCCGGGCGTGGTGGCACATGCTTTTAATCCCAGCACTCAGGAGTCAGAAGTAGGAGGATCACCATGAGTTCAAGGCCACCTTGAAATGATACAGTGAGTTCCAGGTCTGCCTAGGCTAGAGTGAGACCCTACCTTGAAAACAAAACAAAACAAAACAAAAAAGTAGGTACATCTTATGCTTTAAATATATAATAGTTATAAATACAGGCAGAATTTGTTATCAGTCTTGAAGACAATACCAATTAACTTACAAACAAACAAAAAATTAATTTAACCTAGAAATTGTCAGAAAAGGACATGTAAGATAGTATAAAGTCTTAGCACCTGTGTTTGAAAACATCTTTGATTAGTTCAGATAGCTGTGTAAGCACAAGTTATCCAGAGAATATTGGAAACAAAACTATAGAACTTGAAATTATTTTTCTCAGATGAGGACCATTATTTGAGCATGAGGCTATACTCTAAAGTAGGGAATATGTCCTAAGAGTTAATTTTGTTATAAGCACTGGACTTGGGAGGTCAGAAGTGAGAGTTACTTTACATACAACAGGCAGAATCTGGTCTTTGCTGAGCCAAAATAGCCAGCTAAATTTTAATACAACCCTTGACAAAACTGTTTTGAAAGAACAAACACCAGTTGACAACCAATGATTTTAGCTTAATCTTGATAGCCATTGATTTTATGTGCCATAGAAACTTTTATTAACATAAAACAATTTTATGTTTTACCCATGACTTAAAGTTGATAAAGCTTAAGCAAGCTATTCCAACATATTTTACCTATCATGAACATAAAGGTTATGGAGACTGAAATTAAATCACTTAGAGCATCCTTAAGAGTTTGTCAACAGTTGAAACATCTTTAACTTTAGGCATAGTGTTTAGGTTTAGCCTGAAAATTCTTTCCTACACATGTACATCTTCATCCACACACTTTAACATTCTGATCTAAGTACCACTCAAAAAACATTTTTAATGAGCATCCTATGTCCAACATTGAAAAATTCCTTCCCAGTTTCTTCAATCAATTCATCTCACCCTCATACTTAACCATCTTTCTTATAAGACTATTAAGAGAATGTACACCAAATTTATTAATTCTATTATTCACTGACAAGTAAGTAGTCTAGATTAAAGACAATTTTACATCATCAATACCTCCAACACACTTGGAAATGATTTTATTAGGAGTAACTAAGGCAAATTTGGTTTCCATCTTGAGGCAGGCTGGCCTAAAACTCAGGTCAGTTGCCTCCTGCTTTTAAGGAGCAGGACGTTACAATCTATTTAAAATACCTGGCAAATTATGAGTCACCACCTCAGAGAGAATTTTGTTGTTTTCAATAATCCTCTATGTAGGTTGAAGTTGACCTACAAAATAAACTCAGTAATTGTATTTATGATACCATGTAACAAAGTATGGCATTGTTTACAAAGAATTTCAGTTCACCATAGGCTTTCGTTAAATGTGACCCCCTTTTTTTTTCCTGCCACCTCATGGTGCTGGTGCAGCAGGTGGCGGCTGGGCAGGGTGGGAGCTTGCATACACCTTCTGATCAGCCCTGCCTTGCTCCCAGGCTCTCATCTGGGGTTGGGTCTGGTAGGCACAGAGGCAGCAATCCAGATGGCACATGGTCTTCAGGAGAGGAAAGGTGTTGGGAGCTGTGGCTGCTCTTTGACCATGACAACTGCAGCTGTTTTTGGATCTCCGGGCACAGAGACCTTGTCGTATGGCCTTGGCAAACAGTCTTCAGACACAGAGGCATTTGTGGAGCAGACTTTAGGCACGTAGGCACTGTCTGGAAAGTTTTATTTTCTGCATATAAGCTTGTGCTTGCCTGAATAAATCTGAGACCTTGATCAGACTCTAGACTTGGTCTCCTTCTTTGTGTCTCTTGTCTCTCATCCAGGTTATTTTCCCCTCGGGTCCTTGTTTAACTCCCCGCTGGCCAGGGGCAGAAAGGGAGCCTCCCATATCTGGCTTCGTGAAGGGGAAAGGAGGGAGGTGACCCGGGCTGCCGGGACCGCTGGGGAGGGAAGCAGAGACATTGCACCTGTGTGGGCTGAGATGCCATTGTCTTCACTTGCTTGAGACTGCCGCCAGCACAGAGCCACTTCGGATTGCTTGTACAGCCAGCTTACAGTTTCGCCACTGCCCTAGTGGAGAAACTTGAAAGATGGAAAGGGAGTGAGGGGAATTTCCTTCCTGAACTGTTCATTTCCTAGCCAGATAAGCTATGCAGGTCCATGTGTATGGGTCACATGGATCCCCAGAAATCATCCCTAGGCATCAGCTAGCAACCTTCGAACCCACCAATGCCCTTAGGACTCTCTTCTCACTGTCAACTGCTTATAAACCCATTTCCCTGACAAATAAACGAGCTGTTCACTGAAACTGCCTCCCAAAAGTGGTCCTTTCATCGCATTCACAGCTGCCTAAGACCCTGTTCTCCACGGTTGCCTGGGTGCCTTCGGGGAACTGCAGCCCTGAGGATCCAGGGTCCCACAGCTGGCACCTAAACAGGGACCCTCTGAGACGTGCCAGGATAGGTGAGTGCTCTTCCAGAAGGACTGGGAGACATCAGTCCATGTGGCCTTGCCCCCACGTTTTTGAGGACTGGCAGGTTTCTCTTTTTCCTCCTTTATTTTTCATCCATGCCATCACAAGCAGCCAGACATGACAAACTGGCAACTGACATATCTTGGCCAAGGCCACTCTTCAGCATTGACCAAAGGCCAGCTGTCCTCTGCCTGGACCCTGACAGCCCAATGGGTGTTGGCAAAGACCTTCTATCTAGTTCTCTCCAACACAAAAAGCCAGTAACACATCAACCTCTTAAAAACCTATAGGGCAGGTCACCTGGTCTCTTAAACTTACAGACAGGCTTGCATCCAGACCATTGGAGAATCCCGCACGGTGTTATTCAGCCCTTGGGAACATTGCCCTCTGGTCTTGGCTTTTCCACTCTTTTTCTATCATGAGCAATATTGTCACCCACCAAAAGGAGTCACAGATTTGTCGATTAAGGGCTGGCCCAAAAGTTAGGGTAATTAAGCTCTCCCAAAGGGAGGCCAGCTCCTTTTGGGAGGAAGTCCTCCAGGTCACTCCCTGAATGACCTTTGGCCAGTTGCCTAAGAAACCTCTTATCAGCCAGCAGCCTTCACACAGCCCATCCCCCTGTGGCCCTCTTCCCATCACTATGTAGATCACCTGACTCTCTCCCTACATGCTGCACCTGATTCTCTCCCTATGTGTTGGAATGCATGGCCAAAGGTCACAGGGCTAGGAGCAAAGCCTAAGTTCAGGTGTGCCAGGCTTGGAGAGGGAGTGGCGTCAGGTTGCCCGGGGGTCCTTAGCTGTGCCTGGAAGTTCCAGCCCATCTCCTGAAGGCTTCAGCCTGTGCCTGGCAGTGCCCGACATTTACCCAGCATTCTGAGTTGGTTGGTCTTACTTGTGTGACACTGGACCCCATAACAGAAACAAATGAGGTTAGAGAAGGGTCTATGAGCACAGAATTGTTATCAAGGAACAAATGAATCTGTTGGGCTAGAAGCAAAGAAGAGGATAAACTGTGGGTGTGGAGGAGCCCTATAATATAAGGGAATAAATTACATGTCAGAGAGAGGGCAGGATTAACTTGAAGGGAGTAGAGCTCTGAGATTTTTAAACTTACAGCAACAGATATTTTTTAGTTGGTCACAGAGATGTCAGGTCATATACAGAAAAATAATATTATTGGCCATAAAAAAAGCTAATATAGCCAAAAATATTATTGGCTGTGGACTAGTAATGTTTATTTCTACACACAACTGGTGCAGTCCAATGTTGAAGTTCTAGTCACAAGGTGTGGCTTCTGAGAACCTCAGTTTTTGGTTCGCCATTTGCCAAACTTCACTTTGCATTTTGTGCATATGGCAGGCAGGCTGTGGTTCCACATGGCTTTTATGAACAGGCTAGGTGGCAGCTCTTTAGGAAAGTGATACATATTGGATCCATTAGGAAAGAAACTCCTAGATCATATTAAATCTATTAGCCATCATGATCTGGTCAAGATATATCTATGTATGGATTTTTTTGCATATGACATGACATTTATAGGTGACATCAATATTATATCTAAGGTTGAAAAATAATAACATAGGTGGTAGGTAAGGACGAAGGAATTGTTAACTTTAATAGTTGTTGGGTAGGACAAGAGTCCCAAAATGGAGTCAGGATAGAGGAAGCGATCGATAATAGCCTGATTGATGTAACTTTAGATGTTTATAATGCCTAACTCTTACTCCCTTGACCTAAGAATGCCCTCAGCCACAGTTTCCTGCTGATCATATCTTAGTGGCATCCTGGATTCTCTACTGACGGCAATCCATTCTCTGATTGATTACCTCCTCAGTTTGGTCCCTGCCACCCTGATTAATTAGTCTCTCCATTTGGTCCCTGTTCTTTCAGAATTCCTCAGTGCTTTTGTCTTCTATATCCCCCTTCCAAAAAGAAAAACTATAAAAACCCAAACCATCCAGACTCAGGTTGGTTGGTCTCTCTCCTCCTGTGAGACAGCCCAGAAGCTCACGCCCCAATAAAAACCTCTTCCTGCCTCAGAGTGCATGGTGTGGTCATTCCTAAAGCTTATAATAGAGAGTTATTTAGAATTTTTGGAAATATAAAGATTTGGCTAAGGTAAGGTAGGAAGTATAAGAAACTTGTATTGAAGCAATATTTGAAACATCTTAATTTGAAATTTAAACATGATAAGAGATTAGTAAATTAACTAATTTTGAAGTTTAATTGTCAGATTTAAAGGTTTTTAAAAGTCCTTAATATTCTAGAAGGCTTATGGATTTTACTTACTTGGTCCAGAGATCAAAAGGGTCTTAGCTTTAGAAGAACTAATGAAAGTATGTTAGGCTGAAAAAGTTTAAAGTTTGATTAATTTTACAGGCACAGTGAAATTTTATACAATTAGGCCCAGTTATTTTCATATTAGAGTAAATTTATAGCAAACAAATAAAAATTTTACCCAATAGGAAAACATATGAGTAGAACACTTAAGAAACTTATTGTTGTAAACAAAACAAAGGCTTTATCAAAAGATGGAAAACATGTAAGTTCAGCATTGGACATAACTTAATTATCTCAATCAGAGATTAAATAATCTTTGTATGACCCTTTTAATTTATTAATTTTATTATATATTCACATTATATATTCCATATCCTATTGAGAATCAGACCTCTGGTCAGAAGGCACTGGCACTTTCTCTTTTAATGTTATCAGGGGCAAAGGAAATTGGGTCTGTATTTTAATGACCTCCAAGTGCAATGTCAGTAGAAAGACCCCAAGTTTTATTTTTTGTGGGGGGATATGAGTGATGGGTTCAAATCCGACTTCAAACTGAAGTAGAAAGATGAGGTTTTAAAAAGTTGGGGAGGGGATATCCACTCCTGTCGACTTTTAGACTTGGAGAATAATCAAAAGGGGCCCAGAGAGGTGGAATTAGTCTGTTATAGGACCCTCTGAGGTGAACTGGTGGAACTATAACAGTACTTTTGATGTATGTCACACTTAAGAATAAGCTTAAGGAAAGCTAGATAAAATATCTTGATTTTTTTTTAAGGACTCAGTTTTTCAAGTTTCAGGGCTCAAAGCCCTGCCTAGTGACAGAGACCTTGAGTATGATATAGGCAAGTTTTAAAACATAAAAAATGGTTAATTACCAGAGAGTTGTCTGCAATTAAAATAACTTTTCATGTTGCCCCATTTTATCCTAACTAAAAACACACTTTATAATTTGAATTTTGATGGCCCTTTTCTGTATTATTATAAACATTTATAAGTTAACCTTAGAACCAAGAAAGCTATTGTTTGACAGACACATGTATATTGTATTTCAACAGTTATAAATCCAAATCAATCACTTCTTTACAGATTAAGGATTTTAGTTATAATAAACATGCAGAAGACAATGTTAGGAGCAGGATTAAACTTTAGTGAATAAGCTGGGTGTGGTGGTGCACGCCTTTAATTCCAGCACTTGGGAGGCAGAGGTAGGAGTATCACCATCAGTTTGTGGCCACCCTGAGACTACATAGACAATTCCAGGTCAGCCTGGGCTAGAGTGAGACCCTACCTCAAAAAACAAGAACAAACAAACAAACAAACAAGAAAAGCTTTAGTGTATAAACATATCTGTCATGAATTAGCATAGACAAAAGGCCAGAAAAAAACTTATTTTAAATATATTATGAACCTGTTCTTAGCAATTTAACATCATTTCAGAATATATATATGAACATCTGAAGACTTAATGACCATAGCACTAGAACAATTACTGATTATAATTTAGTTACACATAAAGTCAGACTATATGAAACAGAACACATGACATGTCATGGCTGGCCAGTGTTAGACATGACAAAAAACATGATTAAAAAGATGTCCCTTTTTTTTTTTTTTTTGATTTTTCGAGGTAGGGTTTTGTTCTAGCCCAGGCTGACCTGGAATTCACTATGTAGTCTCACGGTGGCCTCAAATTCATAGTGATCCTCCTACCTCTGCCTCCTGAGTGCTGGGATTAAAAGTGTGCCCCACCACGCCTGGTTTAGAGGGACATCCCTTTTGAGCTTTTAGTTATACTTCAAATTAATGAGGACTTAAGTCAACTTGATATTTTTAAATTTATATGAGCACTCGCTCTGAGCCAATGTTTTCATATCAGCAATCAGCAACAAACACTGCAAACTGCAAACAGTTTGAATTAAAAAGCAACACCTTTTCTTTCTTTCTTTCTTTCTTTCTTTCTTTCTTTCTTTCTTTCTTTCTTTCTTTCTTTCTTTCTTTCAGAAGCTGATGTTACAAAGAACAACTTATATGAGCACTGTTAATGAAGGCCCACATTGTGGAGAAGAGAGTACCAAACGTTAGGACAAAAGGTTGAGAGTGACAGGAGAGCGGTAGGAGATGTCCTTGAGAGCTGAGGGGGAGAGGGAGGGGAAGGGATGGTGAAGGTGCGCGGTAGCTGCAGCAAAGGAAGGGGAGGAAAAGCAGAAGAGAAGGAATGGAGGGAGGGGTCAGGGATTGATATCTGACTTTTAGACTTTTTTTTTTTTTTAATGAGGCAGGCCAATGGACTATCTTTGGAATCAAGTGGTATCTACCCATTTTTCAGTTTATATATATGCCAAGTCTCACTTGTTCTCCAAGACAAAGGTTGTCTGATGCTATAAGAATTAATGAGTCAATAAGAATAATCAGGCAAAATCCACTTCAGAGAGAGAGAGAGAGAGAGAGAGAGAGAGAGAGAGCCTTTATTCATAGATGGACCATTGCTGGCTAATGCCAAAACCCTGACAGAAGGCCTGAACTCAGATTGTGCTGGAGTTATATACCTTTTATAATCATTTGTCTGAATTCTGCTCCTAGAGAAGGGAGAGATTTACATCCATGAGTATATAGAGTTCTGTCAAATAAGATTAAGTACAGGCAGCTGTCTCTTGCGATAAGGTAGTTGTATATTGTCCAAAGGGTCAGGCTCAGAGTCGCAGAGGACTCTGCCCCGCTGCAGTTTCAGAGGGAAGAGCAACATCTATCTCTTCACTGGAAGTCCTGGTATATTTACATGTCTTATAGATACATCTATTATACTCCATCTGAACTAATATAAGCTAGAAACTAGATATTTGGTATTCCTTCAATACTGAAACAATTTTTTTTTCCAGAGTTTTTCAAGCATCCCCAAAAAGTACCAAGAAAGACATCCCATTTTGGCCTAAGGCCTGGCTTAAGGCTGCTTGGAGATGGAGACCTCCCACTGTAGGGGGATGGACAAAGACCCCTGGTGGGGCCCTAGGGAGATTGAGCAAAGACCCCTGGCAGGGCCCTAGGGAAATCAAAGTCCCAGTTGTGCAGCTGCATTCTGAGAAGTAAATGCCTTATCTAAACTCCTTGGATTGGGGTGACGAATCAGACTTTTGGGTTGGATTTGGTTGTTTCAGAAACAGTCAGTACTGACCTCTTATATTGAAGATTGAATAGAAAGAGGGGAGAAATGAGTTTGAATATGTGGCATTAGCCATTCTGGTTTTTTAAGTTATCAAAATCTTTCAAATTTTGGAATTTGAACCTGTCATTTTTAGGCTAGCAGGAATTAATCAAAGTCTGATTTATATTGTGGCCAGACACTATTGCAATTAAAAAAATGAGGTATTTGGACTTTTATGTTTATATGGGGTCGAGGGTCTGGGGCAGATTTGGGGCAAGGATATTCCAGACCTCTGTCTGGTGCAGAGGGTATGAAGGGAATGTCTGGGGAGGACTGTGGTAGGCGTTAAGCTCTGGAAATAAATCAGAAAGAAAGCAATGGTGTCCTAGACCTTGCCAAGAGAGATCTGGTCCTAGTCATTTGACCTATCAGAATGGAGCTGTTATGTACTGTAAGAAAGCCTCAGCAAAAGGCAAGGCAGAGAGAGGAAAAAAAAAGAGAAGGGGTAGAGTCTAGTGAAGGACTAAAACTCCCCTAAACCCAGAAGGCCTTGAGGAACAGAAAAACCACAAACAGCTACTGTTACTCAGTTACTCATCTACTCCCCCCAGACTGCACCTGGCTCCTGTCTGATCCTTCAAGCTGTACCCTTATAAGCTTGACCCTGTCCCCAGCTCAGGGCTTCAGCCTCCATCCCAAGGGGAAGCTGTGGCCCCTCCCTGTGCTTCAATAAACAGTCTCTATCTGTTGACATCAAGTCGGGTGTGCTTTCTCTTTCACTTTCCTTACACCCAGGAAGGTAGTAAGTTTAGGTGTACCTCCATCTCTGGCTTTATAATGGAGGACCAAAGCAGATAGCTCTTTCCGTCTAAGAGTTTACTAACAGCAGCCAGGACACAGTTTACAGCAGGAAGCCCAGTGAAGCTTAGGAAATTTGAGAACCCATGGAAGGTGGAAGCGCCTGAGCCATTATTTCTGGCCAGAAGCTCTCAGAGCTGCTTTTTGAGGACAAGATAAGGGAGACTGGTACTGAAACAACCTCTGGTGAATTAACCTAAGGGAAGCCATCTTAGGCCACTCAGCCATCTTGACATTCTCAAGGAACCATAGAAGATTAAAGATTAACACAGAGCATTAATTACAAGAATGAGGATATGGTTCCAGGAAGGCATCTGGTGTTTTGCTCTCGTCCTGAGGTCAAGATGACCTGATATCTAGTATGTGCTTCATAGCTGGTACTGACTGTAAAAATTCTACTTTTGTATTCATGCTTGCTTGCTCTTGCTAAAGACAATTGTGGGAGGGTGGTGGCTGGGGCTTTGCAGATCAATGTAAAGGAATGTGGTTTTCGCCTTTAAAACTCACTGTAACAGTGGGACAGGGCTGCTCTCCTCCTCAGTAGCTTGCTGGGAGGGGACAGTCATTGGCCGGCTAATAAAGACTCTCCTTTTAAAATCCTCAATGGATGGTCTTGAGTTTGATTTCTGGTCTGAGGCCCACTACATTTTGGAGGCCCCAGCAAGACATTATATTCTTATTGTTAAACTGACCCCTGAATTTGGTCTCACAGAGTCTTGATCTCTTAGGACTCTACTATGACTGCGGGGTGGAGGCCCTAGGCTCAGCCCCAGGGACTTTCTCCAGGCCCTGACAGGAAGGAGTGGCAGTCAGGAGATACCAACACCATGAGCAGAGAGTCATCTGGTCTGAAAAGCCTCCGGTGGTAAGGTGGATTCAGTGGAAGGCTGGACGCAGCACTATTTCCTGAATCCCGGGCAGTAGTGAGATGACACCCTGACTCCTGCTCTGTCTGCTTCAGTTTGGTGTGGCCACTTGTCTTTGTCCTTTTGTTCTGTGTTTGTTTTGTCACTCTGTCTAATTTTTTTTTCCCTAGGAAGCCACCTATGGAAATTGAAAACTCCACCATGGGGCAGACAAATTCCACGTCTAGTCCCTTACAATGATTCTTAACTAACTTTTCATTTTTTCCAACAAAGAGCCTCTGACTTAGGCAACACCATGACACCTTCTCCCTTAGGAAGTCCTGCGACTTAGACTGGCTGTCCTTTGATGTTGGATGGATGCCAGAAGGAACCTTTGACTTCCCAACTGTATATCGAGTTGAATGGGTCATCCTTGGGTGACCTGGACACCCTGACCAGTTTCCTTATCTTTTGACTTGGATTGAGGTGGTTACTGAAAAACCCACTTGGTTTTGGAAATGTGATAAGAAATGTCTTAAACCCACCTCTAAGATACTTCTTTCCATTAAACCTAAGGACTACCCCCCCCCACAGGAATCCCCAAGCCAGTCCTACCGGAGGATTCCCCTGACAATGAACCCCTCTCTTAATCTCCTTCTTACCAGCGTCATCTCCCTTCAGACCCTGATTCACTTTGTGCCCACCACTCACTGCTGCTTGTGATCCCACCACATACCAGAAGCGGGTCCTCTTATAAGCCCCCTGGGACACCCTCAGCCCCCCCTTCTACCCTTGTGTCAGGACCCTGGGAACGGAGCCCCCTTCATGAACTATGTCCCCTTTTCTACCAGTGTTCTTTACAATTAGAGACAACAGAATGCTTCCTTTTCTGTAAAACACCAAGGTCTCACTTCCCTCCTTGAGACTGCTTTTTTACACACATCAGCCTACCTGGAAAAATTGTTGCCAGCTTTTGCAGGCTCTTTTCACAGCAGAGGAGTAGTACCACATCCAGAGGGGAGATCAAAGACATGGTAGGGTAATTGATGGAACCCCCACCAAGGACATCATCCATCTGGAAAGGGCCTTACCTCTCACCCGCCCAAACTGGGACCATAATTCAGACCCAGGTAAATAGGCTGTTGACAATTACTGCTGGCTTCTGCTGATGGGTGTCTAAGCTATCGCACAGAAACCTGCAAATTTGTCCAAGGTTAGTGAGGTTATGCAGGAACCTGATGAGTACCCTGTGGCTCTCCCCGAACACCTCCTACAGGCCTACAGGACATACACTCCTATAGACCCTGGAGCTCCTGAAAATAGGAGAGCTCTGAATATTGCTTTGGTTTCTCAGTTGGCCCCAGGCATTAGGAAAAAAGCTGCAAAAGCAGGAAGGATTTGAGGGAAAGTTCAGAATTAGTGGAGATAGCCAGGTGGGTCTTTAATAACAGAGACACACCCGAGGATAAGCAGGCTGAGATCACCAGGATCATGGTGGAGGCTCTCCAGGAGCTGTCCTACGGACCACCAAGAGGCCAAAAAGCACCATTTCAAAGGCGGCCCTGCCAGATAAAAGACTACAGTTAGATATAGATCAGTGCACTTACTGTAAAGAGGCAGTACATTGGAAGAATGAGTGCTCAGAGCAGTAGGAGAGAGCCCTTAAAGTTTTACAGTTGAGTGAACAGGACTGACAGGGCTGGGGATCCTTACCCCCAGCTCCTCTGTAGCCCATGGTCACACTAAAAGTGAGGAGCAAACCAGTTATCAAGCCCTGCTTTTAGACCAACCAAAGATCAGATTCTCAAAGATAAATGCTCTTAACCTGGCCACCCTCCTGCCTGATGATAATCTTGAGGAACTGATTTACAGCTGCCTTGGAAGCCTCCAAACCATCCAGGGTCTCCAGCCTGACCTCATAGACATCCCATGAGACAATCCCGACGAGGCATTGTTCACTGTTGGTTCCAGTTTCACTTACACCGGAATTAGGTATGTAGGGGGCGACAATGGTAACATTGGAAAAGACAGTATAGACTCAAGCCCTTGGACATGGGACTTCTGCTCACAAGGCTGAACTGATAGCATTGATTCATGCTTTGAGACATGAAAAAAACAGTCATAATAATCCCAGCACTTGGGAGGCAGAGGTAGGAGGATTGCCACGAGTTCGAGGCCACCCTGAGGCTACATAGTGAATTCCATGTCAGCCTGAACTAGAGTGAGACCCTACCTCAGAAAACTAAAAAAAAAAACAAAAAAAAACCCAAAAAAACAAAAACAAAAACAAAAAAAAACCCCGAAAACCAAAAACCAAAAAAACAAAATAGCAGTCATAAATGTGTACACCGACAGCCATTATGACTTTGCCATGGCACACGTATATGGAGCCCTCTACTGAGAATGTGGCCTGCTTACATTTGAGGGAAAACAAATTAAAAATACTCAAGAGATATTGCCCCTGCTTGAGGCCATTTGGCTCCCTAAACCAGTGGCTATTATCCATTGCTCGGGCTATCAAGGAGGGAGTCTCAAGAAGCACTGGGGAATCAGATAACAGACCAAGAAGCCAGAGAAGCCATCCTAAAACCCGTGGGGCCCCTTGAAGTTCTAGGGATATCCTTTCCTTTTGAGCTTCCCAACTGACCCAACTACATAGAAAGATGTAAAAACTGGGGGACACACTCCAGGAGGAGATAATGCCTTCTGCGTGGAAGAAGTTGCTGTATGAAAGGACCCTCCTCCGTGGGCTTCAGGACATACATTGCTCAAGAATATTCATGAGGGTACCCTTTTGGACCCCACAAAATTGACTGAATTACTTAGGCAATGCTTCTACATCCCGACCTAGGCTCAATAACCAAAGATCTAGTTGCGAGATGCACCACCTGTCAACAAGTGAACCAATGCAGACCCCCACTGGTGGGACCTGAGGTAAGATTCAGAAGAAGCCTCCCAGGTGAGCATTGGGAAATTGATTTTACTGGAGTTATCCTGGGCTTCATTGTTATAAGTATTTACTGGCAATGGTGGATACTTTCTCAGAGTGGACAGAAGCATTTCCTACAAAGACTGAGGCTGCTCAAATAACAGTGAGGAAGCTGTTACAGCACGAAGTGCCCAGATTTGGCCTTTCCCTACCCCTGGGGTCCTTCAATGGTCTGGATTTCACAGCCCATGTCACTCAATTAATAGACAGTCTTAGGAATAAAATGGCACCACCATTGTGCCTATAAGCCACAGAGTTCAGGGCACGTGGAAAGGGTGAATAGAACTCTTAAAGAAATATTAACCAAACAGATTTTAGAAGCCAGCAGGGGTTGGGGGAGTCTCCTTCCTGCTGCCCTCTTAAGGGTAAGATGTACTCCTTATAAGAAGGGATTTACTCCCTTTAAATTCTCTATGGAAGACCTTCCCTTATACTCCCTAAACTTGGGGAAGAACATTTGTCAGAAATTACTAATAATAACCTTCTCTAGTCCCTTCAGGCTCTCCATCAGATTCATCCCCTGGTCTGGAGGCCCATAAGGAACCTAACTTAGAACTGCCACCATCTTCATTTGAGCCTGGAGACTTGCTCTGGGTAAAGAGACGCAGTCCTGGTAACCTTGAGCCTTGAGCCCTTCACCATAGTCGGGGGTCCAGATGAACTCTGGACTATCCACAAACCTGAGGACCACCAAGATCCTCTTAAGATAAGACTGTTGGACTTCTGGGTAAGATGGCAGCATACTAGCCACACCAAAGCAGCCTAGGGAAGGAAATAAAAAGAAACATAATAAAATATACTCTCCTACCAAAAAGTAAAGGTGTACAAGTTATTACCAAACACAGCAGAGAAGCAGGAGAGACCAAGATCTTCAATAAAGGAGGAAACAGGCCAGAATCCTGCTGAGGGCCTGCAGCCCTGATCCATATGGACCTGCATGCTTGCCAGGCCAACTGGCTGGCTGGTGCAGAGTGGCAGGAGCAGAAACACAGTGAAGGGATTTTCCACTCATATTAGCCTCCTTGCAAAAGCAAGAAACATAAAGGGGAAGGCAGCAGGGGCCAACTGAGCCTTGGCAAGAGACACACATAAAAGGGATACAAATTGGAAAGGAAGAGATCAAATTATCATTATTTGCAGATGATATGTTTCTATACATAAAGGATCCTAAAGACTCTACCAGCAAACAGTTAGAGCTGGTAAACACAGCAATGTAGCAGGATATGAAATAAATGCATAGAGATGAGTAGCCTTCCTATATGCTAATAACAAACACACAGAGGATGAAATCAGAGAATCACTCCCATTCATAAATGCATCAAAAATAATAAAGTACCTTGGAATAAACCTAACCAAAGAAGTGAAGGATCTCTGCAATGAAAACTTTAAATCACTCAAGACAGAAATTGCAGTAGACACTAGGAAATGGAAAGATATCCCTTGTTCTTGGGTTGGAAGAATCAATATTATGAAAATGGAAATCTTACCAAATGCAATCTACACATTTAATGCAATCCCTATCAATGGCATCCTTCACAGAAATAGAACAAACAATCCTAAAATTAACTTGGAAGCACCAAAAAAAACCCTCAAATATCTAAAACAATTCTGAGCAACAAAAATAAGGCTGGTGGTATCACCATACCCAATTTTAACCTATAGTACAGAGCCATAGTAACAAAAACAGCATGGTACTAACACAAAAACAGAGAGGTAGATCAATGGAACAGAATAGAGGACCCAATGTAAGTCAGGGCAGCTACAGCCACCTGGCTTCTACAAAAAGGCCAAAAATACTCATTGGGGAAAAGACAGCCTCTTCAACAAATGGTGCTGGGAAAACTGGATATGTATCTGAGGAAGGATGAAAATAGATCCTTATCTTCTCCATGCACAAGAATTAAGTCCAAATGGATCAAAGATCTTAACATCAGACCGAAACTCTGAACCTGACAGAGGAAAAAGTAAGGGAAACACTTCAACATATTGGTATAGTCAAAGATTTTCTGAATATAACTCCAGTTGCTCAGGAAATAAAACCAGTAATTATTCACTGGGACCTCATGAAATTACAAAGTTTTTGTACAGCAAAGGATACTGTGAATAGAGCAAAGAGGCAACCTGCAGAATGGGAGAAAATCTTTGCCAGCTACACATCTGAGAGAGGATTAATATCCAGGATATATGAAGAACTTAAAAAACTAAATAATAATAAATCAAACAACTGAATTTAAAAATGGGCTATGGGGGCTGGAGAGATGGCTTAGCAGTTAAGGCACATGCCTGTGAAGCCTAAGGGCCCAGGTTAGATTCTCCAGGTCTCACATAAGCCAGATGCACATGGTGGCACATGCATCTGGAGTTTGTCTGCAGTGGTCAGAGACCCTGGTGTGGCCATTCTCGCTCTCTCCCTCTCTCTGACTCTAATAAATAAATAAATAAAAACAAAATCTTCAAAAAAAGAAAGAAAAATGGGCTATGGAACTATATAAAGAATTCTGAAGGGCTGAGGAAATGGCTTAGTGGTTTAGGTGTTTGCCTGTGAAGCCTAAGGACCTCAATTTGATTCCCCAGGACCCACATAAGTCAGATGCACAAGGTGGCTCATGCATCTGGAGTTTGTTTGTAGTGGCTACAGGTTCTGGTACGCCCATCCTCTTTATCTCTCTCTCTCTCTTCCTCTCTCCCTCCCAAATAAAGAAATAAAATATTAAAAAAAGGAATTCTCAAAAGAAATATAGATGACATATAAACATCTCAAAAGTGTTCTACATGTAGATCCTAAGGAGAGAGCCACCCCATCATACCTCAAAAGGGCCCCGGCTGAAACTAAGAAAAATTGGAGAAACAAGCAAGGGGGCTGTTTTCCTAATGAACCGGATACCAGCACAAGGAGGAAGGAGATCAGCACAGAGAAAAATCAACTCCTACCAAATCAGAGAGACAGAGCCTCAGAGGCCCCCAACACCTCATCACTGAAGCAGACCAAAAATGAACCCAACATGGCTCAGGGAAATTTTGCGGAAGAGGGGGTGGAAAGAATGTCAGAGTCACATGTTGGGTCATGATATGCAGAGACATTTATCTTACCTATAACTGTGGGCTAACTCCACAATGCATGACCCGTATACCTCAACAAGGAGGGTCCAAGGGGAGGGGGTAGGTCACGGATGAGCCTAATAATGGTACCAAACTGACTGTATTTGCTGAATACAGAACTGACTAATAAAAAAAATATATATATATATATATATATATATATATATATATATATATATATATAAATTAAAAAAAAAGTGTTCTACATCCTTTGCCATCAGAGAAATGCAAATTAAAACTACTTTGTGATTCCATCTCACTCCTGTCAAAACAAATGGCAATAAATGTTGGTGAGGATGCAAAAAAAGAAGAACCCTTCTACACTGTTGGTGGGAATGTAATCTGGTAAAGTCATTGTGGAAATCAGTGTGGAGGTTCTTGACCTAGCTAAAAATAGATCTACCATATGACCCAACTATATCACTCCTAGGCACATATCCTAAAGGTTTTTCCAATACCTTAGAGATACTTGCACAACCATGTTTATTGCTGCTCTAGTCACAATAGCTAGGAAATGGAACCAGCCTAGATGTCCCTCAACTGATGAGTGAATAATGAAAATGTGGTACATTTACACAATGTTCTATTCAGCAGTAAAGAAAAATGAAATTTGCAGGAGAATGGATGGATCTGGAAAGGATTATACTTAGTGAGGTAACCCAGGCCCAGAAAGCCAAAGTCACATGTTCTTTCTCATATGTGGATTCTAGGTACAAATTTTTGGACTTCTAAGTGAGTTGGAATAAAACTCAGTAGCAGAGGCCAGTAGGCTAAAAGGGGGGAAATAAAGGGAATAGAAAGGGATGAAGGGGGGCCTTAAGAAGATGGTATTTTATATATGTAAGTAGAAGAACAGATTACTGGGGGGTGGATAGGCCTAAGTGAGGTCAAGGGAAGAGACTGAGTAAAGGAAAGGTGGCAGGGAAGGCTGATCAAAATCTAAGAGGGTGTGAATAAGTCCCATGTAAACCTACTTTTTGGGACAATGGTACACCCAGAAGCCATTGATTGTTACTAGAAAATTTTCAGTGCCAGGAATGGGATACCTTCCAGTGAGTTGTTGGCTAGGGAGGTCCCTGATGCACCCAAAACATTACAGGCCATTGCCGAGGCTCTAGGTTTCCCTCAAGGAATAGATGGTGTGACCCTATTACTGAAGACTACACATGCTTAGACTGCAAGATCACTGAAAAATCCTGCTGGAGCTGAGCAGAAAACCTTCTCCTATAGATTAGCTGACTGAAAGCTAGAAAAAGCTATGCTGCATGTAGTTCAATGGTAGAGAGAGAAATCACCAGTGGAGATAAACAACAGTGGACACTGCAAGTCTTAAATTTGGCCAGCCAGGCCAAATGAGACAACAGGTGCAGTAGTGGCACCTCTGTTATGGGGGAAACCAACTGCCCTCTAATTGGACTGGAGGCCTGCTCCATCAGAGAGCATACATACCTGATACTGAAAAGCTATGGCAGGGGAAGTCATGAGCCCTAGGAGTTTAACGTCTGCTGCTGTCTGCCTAAATGTATATGCTATGCTCACCAAACTGCCCAGTAATGATTTCTCTTAATGTTCTTACCCATATATTTATGCTACTCTCACTTTAGGTTAGAGAAGCTTCTCTTTTCAGATGGTAGTAACCTTGGGATGACTCATCAGGCAACATAATGCTGAGAAGATGTGACAGATGAGTGCTCAGCACTGAAACATCTTTATCACACCTTTCAAGGCTCAATGTACATTGCAGAAGAGGTGGTGGAAAGAATGTTAGAGCCATAGGAAGGCTAGGACTCTTTACAATGTGCTCTTCCTAGCCTGCATATATCCATGACCTCGCAGTGCCTGATATTACCTACATAAGACCATCATAATAAGAGGAAAAGATGATGACATCTAAATAAAAGAGAGACTGATTGAGCTGGGGAAGGGTTATGATGGAGAGTGGAGTTGCAAAGAGGAAAGTGGTGGGGGAGGGAATTACCATGGATTATTGTCTTATTGTCTATAATCATGGAAGTTGTCAATAAAAATTTTTAAAAAGATAAGACTGTTATATGTACCATGTTAATGAAATATTGCCTTTTGTCTCTTTTTTTTTTTTTTTGTACCATGCTTAAGTTAATGTTCTTGTGCTTAGCTTCCTTAGTTTTAGCTGGCAACTGAAACATAAGTTCCCCTATTGGAACTCATGTACTGATATTCTTTTACTCAAGGCTGATATGGAGGATCACTAAGGCTCTCTCCTAGTATCCCCTGCTTCTTGGTTTACATGTATGTCTGGAATTACTCCCTGCCTCAACTCCTATCTCTTTGCTAATGATGGATAGAAGGAGTTTTGTGTGTTGGTCCACATAGTTCCCCAGGTCTATCTATGTGATGGAAACGCAGGCAGGGAACATCTAGGAATTTTCTCCACATCTTTTAATTATAGACACATGGTGTCAAAGCTTGAATGAACTAAGGGATGTCAACAGCTCGTCCCAGGCCAAACCATAAACCCTAAACAGTTTCTGGCATCCATTTTATCTCTTTCTTTCTCTCTCTGCCTCCCAAGTACTGGGATTAAAGGTTTGAGCCACCATGCCTGACAAAATAGAACCTTTTTGCAAACAGTGGGTAGGATCACTGAAGCACCACCTCCCACCATTCCAAGAAAGTACCAGTTGTACTCAGGAGTCAGCAGCTCAGGAGTTACTAATAAATGTATTAACAAGGTACAATAGAGCTTGTATCAATAGTTTCCCCAAACGATTAATGTTTTGGGGGCTGGAGAGATTGCTTAGTGGTTAAGCACATGCCTGCGAAGCCCAAGGACCCAGGTTCGATTCTCCAGGTCCCACATAAGCCAGATGAACAAGGGGGTGCATGCATCTGGAATTCGTTTGCAGTGGCTAAAAGCCCTGGCATGCCCATTCTCTCTCACTCACTCTCTCTCTGTTTATAATAAATAAATAAAAATAAAATCTTAAAAAAAGACTAATGTTTTTACAGCAGCATGTGTGAGAAGCACTACCTTACTTTGCACTCCACATTCACTGTCCATGAGTCATCCTACTTCCTCATACTGGCATGAGTCAGAAAACTGGCCAAGTAACAGAAGATGCCTCCTTCTGTGCTTCTAACTCCTGAAATCCTGACTGTTTATTGCAGCAACCAAATGGCCACATTCTTAAGACCAGATAAAGAATGGCTTTATGCCTGAGGCCATGCCCTTCCTCCTGTCCCTGCATGCTCCTAACATTAAATGATCTTGCTTAATCTTTAAACCAGCTATTGTAGTCAGCTCCACAATGCTGGGATGATCATCCAACCAGACACAGTTTATGGGAGGAAGGGATTTATTTCAAGATTACAAATGCAGAGGAAGTTCTATCAGTGGCAGAAGAAATTGCTCACTTCCATACATCCAAGCAGAGAGAAAAACTGCAGTGAGCAAACACCAAAAGCAGCAAACATGAACCCTGCCAGAGCACAGACTGCATTCCCACAGCTCTGAGTAGGAATCAGATTCACCCCCAGTGACACCCATCTGGGGCACTTGCAATGGTCCAAGGAAATCACTGGACCCAGAACTTCATCTGGCCTGATGATATTTGGGCAGAAACGAACTGTCCCAATGTCAGGATCAGTGAGTGCCCTAATAACTTGAGGCTGAATTCAGGCCCACCTCAAGGGCATAAAGGGGAGCTTGATCAATTCCTGGGTGACATAGTCACCACACAGACAGGAACTGGCAGAGTAATGGAATTTTTGGAACAACATAAGCAGTTGTGCATGCTCCTCCCCCTGACAGGTCCTTTCCTAATGTATTTATTCATTTACTTATTTATGAGACAGAGAAAGAAAGAAAGAGGCAGATAGAGAGAATGAGTGCACCAGATGCATGTGCCACCTTATGCACCTGGCTTTACGTGGGTACTGGAGAATCAAACACAGGTCCTTAGGCTTTGCAGGCAAGTGCCTTATCTGCTGAGCCATCTTGCCAGCCCCATAATGCTTTCTATAGCTCTCAATACATCTCGAGTTTGTTTTCAGTGGATAGAGCCCCTGGCATATCCATTCTCTCTCTCTCTCTCTTTCTGTCAAATAACAAAATATAAAAAAATTAAAAAAGAACTCAGAATGGTCATAATCCCTCATCCTGTGGCAACAGAGGGTTACCATGCCTCCACAACTAACACTCATAACCCTAATTTTCTTACAGCTGCTATGTCAACTTGAGAAACAAGGGGCGGGGGATGAAAAGGAAAGCCAGCCAAATAACAGGCTGGATGGCTCCTTCTATGCTTCCACTCCTGAAATACAGCCTGTTTATTGCAATAACTGAATGGCCATATTCTTTTTTTGTTTTTGTTTTAAATATATATATATTTTATTGACAACTTCTATATTTACAGACAAAAAACCATGGTATTTCCCTCCCCTCCCCAACTTTCTCCTTCATAACTCTGCTCTCTGTCATATCCCCTCCCTCTCTCCATTAGTCTCTCTTTTAATTTGATGTCATCATCTTATCCCCCTATTATGAGGGTCTTATGTGGGTATTGCTAGGCACTGCGAGGTCTTGGATATAGAGGCCAAATTCTGTCCAGACGGTTGTATGTGAGGAGTGATATTTCTGCCACCTCTTCCACAATGGACCCTGAGCATTGGAGGGTGTGAGAGGTTTCAGTGCTAGACACTCCTCCATCCCTTCTTCTCAGCACTATGTTGCCTTTTGGGTCATCCCAGTGGACATCGCCATCTGAAAAGAGAAGCTTCTCTAACCAGAAGTGAGAGTAGCATTAATATATGAGTATGAACATTAAGTGTAGTGCTTTCAGGGCAATTTAGTGAGAGTAATACATGCATTTATCCAGACAAGAGCAGGCTTTATACCCCTAAGGCTCATGACCTCTCCTGCTATAAGCCTTTGATTAGGTTTTCAGTAGCAGGCATGTATTCCCTCCCATAGAGTGGGCCTTCAGTCCAATTAGAGAGCAGTTGGTTTCCCCCAGAGCAGACATGCCACTATTGCACTTGTTCAGTCATTTGGCCTGTTTCCAGTGTCCACTGTTTTCACCACTGATGACTTCTGCCTCCCATAAAACTGCATACAGTGCAGCTCTTTCCAGCTTTTCAGTTGGCTGGGCTACAGGGAGAAGGGTTTCTGCTCAGCACCACCTTGATTTCTCAGTGACTTTGCAGCTCAGACATGTGAAGTCTTCAGCAATAGGGTCTTACCATGTCTTTCTCATGGGAACCAAGGGCCTTGGTAATAGCCTGTAATGTTTCAGAGGCCACAGGGACCTCCCTGGCCAATGACTCACTGGAAGGTATCCAAGCCCAGGCACTGAAAATTTTCTGGTAACAATCTATGGCTTCTGGATGTGCCATTATTTAAGAAAGTAGATGCTCATATTTCTTATTCAGAATATCTTGAATTTTGAAAGGCCCTCCCCCGTGTCCTTTTATACAATCTCCCTGACCTCGCTTAGGCCTTTCTCTTGCCTGTAATCTGTTCTTCTACTTACATATATACAATTCCATCCTCGTAAGACCTTCCCTCTCCTCCCTCCATTATTGCCTTTTTCTAGCTTATGGGCCTCTGCTACTGATTTTTGGTTCCTGATCATGCACAAGTCTATACATTTGTACCTAGGATCCACATATAAGAGAGAATATGTGACATTTGGCTTTCTGGGCCTGGGTTATCTCACTTAGTATAATCCTTTCCATACCCATCTATTTCCCTGCAAATTTCATAATTTCATTTTTCTTTACTGCTGAATAGAACTCCATTGTGTAGATGTACCACATCTTTATTATCCATTCATCTGCGGATGGACATCTAGGCTGGTTCCATTTCCTAGCTATTGTGAATAGAGCAGCAATAAACATGGTTGTGCAAGTATCCCTAAGGTAGTGAGAAGAGTCATTAGGATATATGCCTAGGAGTGCTATAGCTGGATCATATGGTGAATCTATTCTCAGGTGTCTCAAGAACCTCCACACTGATTTTCACAATGGCTGTACCATATTACATTCCCACCAACAGTGCATAAGTGTTCCCCTTTTACCATATCCTTGCTAACATTTATTGTCATTTGTTTTCTTGATGGTAGCCATTCTGACTGGAGAAAGATAGAATCTCAAGGCAGTTTTAAATTTCATTTCCCTGATGGCTTAGGACATAGAAAACATTTGTAGATGTTTATATGCCATCTGTATTTCTTCCAGTGAGAACTCTCTATTTAATTCTATAGCCCATTTTTTGATTGGGTTGTTTTATTTCTTATTGTTCTGTTTTTTGAGTTCTTTGTATATTCCAGATATTAATCCTATGTCAGATGTATAACTGGCAAAGATTTTCTCCCATTCTGTAGGTTGTCTCTTTGTTCTACTCACAGTGTCCTTTGCTGTACAAAAGCTTTGTAATTTCATGAGATCCCAGTGGTTGATTAGTGGTTTTATTTGCTTAGCAACTGGGGTTTTATTCAGAAAGTCATTACTTATGCCAATATGTTGAAGGGTTTCCCCTACCTTTTCCTCTAGCACTTTCAGAGTTTCAGGTCTGATATTAAGATCCCTGATCCACTTGGATTTTATTCTTGTGCATGAAGAAAGACAAGGGTCTATTTTCATCTTTCTACATACGGATATCCAGTTTTCCCAGCACCACTTGTTCAAGAGACTGTCTTTTCTCCAATGAGAGATTTTTTTCAAAAAAAAAATTTTTTTTTTGTCATTTTTGTCAAAAATCAGATGGCTGTAGGTGCCTGGATTAACATCTGGATTCTCCATTCTGTTCCATTGGTCTACATGTCTGTCTTTGTGCCAATACCATGCTGGTTTTGTTACTATGGCTTTGTAATATAGATTAAAATTGGGTATGGTGATACCACCAGCCTTATTTTTGTTGCTCAAAATTGTTTTGGCTATTTGAGGCTTTTTCTGCTTACAAATGAATTTTAGGATTTTCTTTTCTATTCCTGTGAAGAATGCCATTAGAATTTTGATGGGGATTGCATTAAATGTGTAGATTGCTTTTGGTAAGATTGACATTTTCACAATATTGATTCTTCCAATCCAAGAACATGGGATACCTTTCCATTTCCTTGTGTCTTCTGCAATTTCTTGCTTGAGTGTTTTAAAGTTCTCACTGTAGAGCTCCTTCACTTCCTTAGTTAAGTTTATTCCAAGGTACTTTATTTATTTATTTATTTATTTTTGAGGCAATTGTGAATGAGAGAGATTCCCTGATTTCATTCTTCACACATTTGTTGTCAGTATATAGGAAAGCTACTGATTTCTGTGTATTTATTTTGTATCCTGCTATGTTGCTAAAAGTGTTTATCAGCTCTAACAGTTCGCTCATAGAGTTTTTAGGGTCTTTTATGTATAGAATCATATCATCTGTAAACCGTGATAATTTGATCTCTTCCTTTCAATTTGTATCCCTTTTATGAGTGCCTCTTGCCTTATTGCTATAGCTAAGACTTCAGTACTATATTAAATAAAAGTGGGGACAGTGGACACCCTTGTTTTGTTCCTAAATTTAGTGGAAAAGCTTTGAGTTTTTCACCATTTAGTATTATGTTGGCTGTAAATGTTTGTTATGAATAGCTTTTATTATGTTGAGATATGTTCCTTTTAGTTCCAGTTTCTGTAATACTTTTTACAATGAAATGATGTTGGATTTTGTTGAATGCCTTTTCTGCATCTATTGAGATGATCATATGATTTTTTTCTGTCCTTCAGACCATTTATATGATGTATTCCCTTTATTGATTTGCGTATGTTGAACCTGAATGGCCCCATTCTTAAGACCAGATAAAGACCGACGATGCCTAAGATTATGCCCTTCCCCTGCCCCTGCATGCTTCTAACATTAAGTAATCTCACCTAACCCTTACCCCAGCCAACTGCCTAGACCTGCGTGACAGCCAGCAGCAACCCTTTTTCTTCTGCTTTGAGCCCCTGTAGTAAGAATCCTCCCAGAACAAAGGGAGAGCACCTACAGGTTTGTTTACAGTGCACTCTGCAAATGTGCCCTGTATGTTTACACATAGCCACCATATAGTTTAAAATGTGCCGCTGCTCAGTTGGCCCCATACAGAAAAAAACAAAACAAAATTGTGATCAGTGGCAGAAAAACCCAAAACCATTCTAGAGAGTGTGATTGAGGCAGCCACCACAGTCTTTTATCATAGGGATCTAGAGGCTGATCAGAGAAGAAGGATTTTGGCTCTAATAACTGACTTACAAAAAGGCCAACCCCAAAGGAAGGCTCCTGGAGCCTGCTACCAGTGTGGGCATCTGGGATATTTTAAGAGAAACTGTCCCTGGTGGAGACCTTCACCAGGACCCTGTCCTTTATGCCAAAGAAACCACTGGAGGGCCAACTCTTAAAGGCAGAGACCTCTGAGGCCAGAGGCTGCCCCACAAATGATCTAAATGGACTAAAGAGCTCCAAGCTTCCCCTCCAGCTCCCACAACTCAAGCCTTCATCACCTTCCAGGAACCCTGGGCAATTCTAATAATGGAGGGGATCCTGATATCTCCTTCTAGCTGCTAGAGCCTTAATATCAGTCTTAATTTCTGACCCTACCCAGCTTTCTTCCCAAACAGTAACTGTGGTAGGCATTTCTGGCAAAAACTGTGACCAGACACTTCTTCACACCTCTCAGTTTTAACTAGGGAAAATCACTTTTCTCCCAGCCTTTAAAAAATTCTTTATTAAGCTGGCCATGGTGGCGCATACCTTTAATCCCAGCACTCGGGAGGCAGAGGTAGGAGGATCACCATGAGTTCAAGGCTACCCTGAGACTACAGAGTGAATTCCAGGTCAACCTGGGCTAGAGCAAGACCCTACCTTGAAAAAACAAAACAAAAATTATTTTTTGTTTTTATAAAATGCTTTTATTTATTTATTTGAGAGAGAGAATGAAGCAGAGGGAGAGAATGGGCACGCCAGGACCACCAGCCATGGGTCCTGGGGAATCAAACCTGGGTCCTTTGGCTTTACAGGCAAGAGCCTTAACCACTAAGCAATCTCTCCAGCCCTATTTTTTATTTTAAAATATTTTATTTATTTATTTGAGAGAGAGAAAGAGGTAGATATACATAGAGAGAATAGGTGCACCAGGGCCTCTAACCACTGCAAACAAACTCCAGGTGAATTCACCATCTTGTGCATTGGGCTTACGTGGGTATTGGGCAATCAAACCTGGGTCCTTAGGATTTGCAGGCAAGGGCTTTAACCACTAAGCCATCTCTCCAGCCCATCCCATACCTTTTTAACAACATCAAAATCTTCCCACTATTTGGGTGAGATCTCCGAGCTAAAGCAGAGACTTCCATTCTCCTGGCCCCCTGGGCCAATGTCATGCTTACCTTTAAAAGGAAGTAATTATTTATTATGTTATGTTACATATAACATAGTAATATTATAATATAGTAATTATTAATTCTAAAGTCTGGGCTGCTGAGGGAGCCAAACCATCATAAAGATCTAGGCTCCTATCAGGTAGCCTCTTATGTGACAGAACCCATAAAATTTAAAAAATTTCTTTCAAATAAGCAGGTAAGTCTCTCAATAGATATTGTGCCTCATCTTTGCCAAGCTTCCACTCAAACTTCTGCCTTGTTCCAATGGGACAAAACCCTTTCCTACTGTTTTGAACCATTATAATGGTTTTGCTGTTCCTAAATTCAGGGGTGAAGAAAAAGACCTACACACAGATGGCAATGAGACATTCAACTGGCTCACAGGTTTCTCTCTTGCACTTCTAGAGTATAGCCCCCTCCAAGACTCTAAACGCTGCACCCTACAACCCATTCAGCCTGAAGAAGTGAGAGGAGTTGGTGTCCTGTTCCCTCTAACAGCAGTTAGAGCTTTATCTTAGGAGAAGGAATGAAGGAGGGTAGGAGGAGCTAGCTTCTTTTGGGCAGTTTCAGTTAGAGATTGAGGCCCAGAGAGAATTGGGGAGATGCCACCCCACATGCCATCTCACCCTGAAACAAGATCTAAACTCTTGGCAGAAATAGAGCTCATGTCTGACCAAGACTGATCTATAGCACTCCTTGCTGTTCACAGTCTAGTGTGCTACCTGGATACATGGTCCAAATGGGTGTGCTCTGGGATCTACACTCCAAATCTGCAAACAAAGGGAGTCTTCCCATTGCCTATAAAGGCTGCTGTCTTCTTCCTGTCACTAGCTCTGCCCAGCTCTGCCCTGCTCCGCTCAGCTCTGCTCTGCCTTACTTTTTTTTTTTTTTTTTTTTTTTTTTTTTTTTTTTTTTTTGGCTCTACTCAGTTCTTCCTGTCTCTCTTCACTTAGCCACAAGGATACATGGGAGTCTAGCTTCCCCCTCACCCAGGTTGGCTGGGCTGGTGGTGGGGGGGACAGAGCATAAAACTGTTTCTTGATCTGAAATTGTATGCTTGCCTCTGTTTTATAGTTTGGAGTAATTTCCCACTTTGATTACTTGTATGATTTTCCTCTGGTCTCTGACTCTGCCACTTGCATCCCTGTCTTACACTCCAGATCTACCACGTGGCTGCTCTCCCCAGCTCTAGGCTTGCCACCTGTGTCATTTGTTTAAACTTGGGGTAACCGTGGGTGTACCTCTCTTAATTACTCATTTCTTCTCTGAATCTTTTGGTCTCTGCTTTGATATCTACTCTCTCATTTTCTTGAGGCTCACCATTTGCCCTCTAAACTTTCCTCCATAGAAAAGCACATGGCAGATGCCCTGGGGGTTCCTCCTAAGTCTCCCTACACAAGCTCCTACATAATACTTTCCACATGTTTGTGGCTCTACTCTAATCCCTCTTTAAAAGCTTCAGTTTCTTGTAAGTGAGCTTTATAAACTCCTCTCCATATGCAATCCCAATCTCCCTTAAATAAACCCTTAAATAAACCAATTTGTGGTTTACCTCTAAATAATCTTAATAAGTCTTTTTTTTTTTTTTTTTTTTTTTTTTTGGTTTTCTGAGGTAGGGTCTCACTCTAGCTCAGACTGACCTGGAATTCACTATGGAGTCTCAGGGTGGCCTCGAACTCACGGTGATCCTCTACTGCCTCCCAAGTGCTGGGATTAAAGGTGTGCGCCACCATGCCTGGCTAATAAGTCATATTTTTTAAAGTGCCCTATAGCTTGGAATATGCACTTAGCCATGCAGCAGTGTAAAACAACCAATCAGAATGTAATAACACCTTATATAAGAGAGAAAGAGACTGAAGTGTATATAAGACAGTGTCCCACTACACTTGGGGCTCAGCCTTTGGAGGTGATTCACTGAGCCAGCACTGGTGTGTTATAAACAGTTTCTTTTCTGATCCACCAAGAGCGTTTGGTTGGTAACTTCCCTCCAGCCTGGTTTTCTTCCATAACAGGTGTGCTGCCTCAAGACTGCCGTGCATCCCCCACATCCACAAGACTCAGCGGGGTCACAGGCTGGTTCTTACTGCTCTGACAGGCCTAAGGTCAAAGGGGAATGCAGCTGTGCTCTGACTTGGTGCTCTGGGCCTAAGCTGTGGCTCATTGTTGACTTTCCATGATCATGAATGGCTGTTGAGAGGGTCCTGGTCTGTGTGAACAATTTGTTCCCCTAGTATGCTATCTTGCGGGAAAGAAATGCACACACCTCACTGGGATGGGTGTGTGGAGAGATAACTGCTTACATCTGGCATGAGCTTTTCAATCTGTACTGCTATGTCATTTATACCTTCATCATGCCTTTACTTAGATTTTACAGCCTTCCAGAGGCTCACAGCACTGAACCTGGCTTTCTGTCAATTTTTTTTCCCTAGAAATTCTGGTTCAACACAAATCTTTCCCCATTTACTTTAAAAAAAATATTCATGCCGGGCGTGGTGGCTCACGCCTTTAATCCCAGCACTCGGGAGGCAGAGGTAGGAGGATCGCCATGAGTTCGAGGCCACCCTGAGACTCCATAGTGAATTCCAGGTCAGCCTGGGCCAGAGTGAGACCCTACCTTGAAAAACCTAAAGAAAAAAAAAATATTCATTGGCTGGACAGATTGATTAATGGTTAAGGTGCTTGCCTGCAAAGTTTTAGGACCCAGGTTAGATTTCCCAGTACCCACGTAAACCAGTTGTCCAAGGTGGTGCATGCATCTGCAGTTTGTTTGCAGTGGCTGGAAGCCCATTCTCTCTCCCTTTCGTTCTCCCCGCGCCCCACCGACAGATAAATAATTTAAAAAACATGAGCCGGGCATGGTGGCATATGCCTTTAATCCCAGTACTTGGGAGGCAGAGGTAGGAGGATTGCCATGAGTTCGAAGCTACCCTGAGACTACGTAGTGAATTTCAGGTCAGTCTGGGCCAGAGTTAGACCCTACCTCAAAAAACAAAACAAAATAAAACAAAACAAAAACATATTTATTTGTTTCCACTCATGCATGTTAGGGGGTGGGACATTGCAGGGTCTGTTGTCCCTACAAATGGGACACCAGATGCTTGTGCCACATTCTTTCGTTCTTTTAATTAAGTATATACTTTGTATGGACACATCATGTGTTAACTATCTAAAGATATTCAATGACGGGCACAACCTTCTGAACCCCCTCACCTAACAACTGTTAACTGCAATGAAGATCCTCAAGGACCTACAAGGCCTCATGAACCTGTCCACCCAAACAACCATTAACTGCATATTATCCTCGGCTGCTGAGAGTTTGAGAAGGCAACAACCATGCCACACTTGGAAGACAGTGTTCCAAAACAGTAAGTGAAAAAGGCCAGACAAAGGTTAGAAGTAGATTGAACCAGGTGTGGAGGCACATTCTTAAAACCAATGTAGTACTGAGGCAGGAGGATCTTGAACTTGAGGCCAGCCTAGGTTATATAGTGAGACCTGTATCAAAAAAAAAATTAGACTGGGGCTGGAGAGATGGCTTAGTGGTTAAGCGCTTGCCTGTGAAGCCCAAGGACCTTAGTTCAAGGCTCGATTTCCCAGGACACACGTAAGCCAGAGTTCGTTTGCAGTGGCTGGAGGCACTGGCTCGTCCATTCTCTATCTATCTGCCTCTTTCTCTATTGCTCTCAAATAAATAAATAAAAATAAACAAACAAAAATAAACAATAAAAAGTTAGACGGTGTTCATAAACAAATACCTACTCTACTTCCTACATTATTCAACAATGTTTTTAGTGGTCTGATGGATCTCTTTTATGGTTATTAACTCTACTTCTAAAATTCTGGTGTTAAATATTTTACACATGAACCAAAAGGACATTCAATTTTAGCTTTATTACCTGGTTTTTGGAATGAATTTAGCATGTTAGCTAGACCATCCTTAGTTGGACTGGAAAAAAAAGCCTGTATCTAAGCAATTGACCTAAAGTTGTTCTTAAAAAAAATCTAAAGAAATAGCTGCTCAGCTCATGAGCCTTCAGATTAAGCACTTCTCTTCTATACCAAATTTCTCACCCTCTAGTTTTTCTCCCCAAGGTGTCTGTTATTATTCTAAAACAATTTGAATGTTTAAAAAAGAAAACTGCAGTATATACGTCAATGTCAACAGGGTTTTGAAAAGCATTCCCACCCCGTATCATTCAAAGCACTTAGTAGGATTGTTCAAAGTAATTACAGACATTTCTCCAAGACTCATTATAAACTCTTTGGGGGAAATAGATTTTTTTTTTTAATGGTCGGGAATGAGGTAGGCAAGGCCCTGACTGACACAGGAGACATTCTGTTGGTCCTTGACACTACCAACCTATTTCTTCTTCTTTGTGAAAAAAACTATTTCAGTAATGTACATCTCAAACCAGCTGATGACAGTTTGATGGTCTTAAGTCCCAACCTGTTTATTTGATACAGGGTCTCAAGAATGACTTTGAATTCCTGATCTTCCTGCCTCTCCCTCTCAAATGCTTGGATTACAAGTATGTAACACCTTGCCCAGCTCCTAATCTATCCCATTTCAACTAGGACCTATCCAAAGCTGTTTTGTGCTTGCTCAAAACTCTATTAGGGATTTTAGCCATCTTGACATAAAATCTTTCATTTGCAGAGACACAGAATGCAAGTACCATTTCAAACTAGTCAGTTTTACCATTCTCTTAACTAAAATTTTAAATAAAGGCTCCATGGAAATAAAATAATTCAGACTTTTTCTGCAGCTCACATGACATTAGTAATCTTTGGCAAATAAAATATTATTGGTCTAAAGCCGGGTGTGGTGGCACACGCCTTTAATCCCAGCACTCAGAGGCAGAGGTAGGAGGATGGCCATGAGTTCAAGGCCACCATGAGACTACATAGTTAATTTCAGGTCAGCCTGGACCAGAGTGAGACCCTACCTTGAAAAACCAATTGGGGTTATATTCAGAAAGTTATTATTTATGCCAATATGTTGAAGGGTTCCCCCTACCTTTTTCCTCTAGCAATTTCAGAGTTTCAGGTCTGATATTAATGTCCCTGATCCACTTGGATTTGATTCTTGTGCATGGAGACAGATAAGGGTGTATTTTCATCTTTCTACACATAGATATCCAGTTTTCCCAGCACCACTTGTTGAAGAGTCTGTCTTTTCTCCAGTGAATATTTTTGGCATTTTTGTCAAAAATCAGATGACTGTAGCTGCCTGGATTAACGTCTGGGTCCTCTATTCTGTTCCATTGATCTACATGTCTGTCTTTGTGCCAATACCATGCTGTTTTTGTTACTATGGCTGTGTAATATAGCTTAAAATCGGGTAGGGTGATACCACCAGCCTTATTTTTGTTGCTTAAAATTGTTTTGGCTATTTGAGGTTTTTTGTGCTTCCAAATGAAATTTAGGATTTTTTTTTCTATTTCTGTGAAGAATGCCATTGGAATTTTAATGGGGACTGCATTAAACATGTAGATTGCTCTTGGTAAGATTGACATTTTTACAATATTTATTCTTCCAATCCAAGAACATGGGATATCTTTCCATTTCCTTGTGTCTTCTGCAATTTCTTGCTTGAGTGTTTTAAAGTTCTCACTGTAGAGCTCCTTCACTTCCTTAGTTAAGTTTATTCCAAGGTACTTTATTTATTTATTTATTTATTTATTTATTTATTTATTTATTTATTTTTGAGGCAATTGTGAATGAGAGAGGTTCCCTGATTTCATTCTTCACACATTTGTTGTTAGTATATAGGAAAGCTACTGATTTCTGTGTATTTATTTTGTACCCTGCTATGTTGCTAAAAGTGTTTATCAGCTCTAACAGTTCGCTCATAGAGTTTTTAGGGTCTTTTGTGTATAGAATCATATCATCTGTAAACTGTGATAATTTGATCTCTTCCTTTCAATTTGTATCCATTTTATGAGTGTCTCTTGCCTTATTGCTATAGCTAAGACTTCAATACTATATTAAATAAAAGTGGGGACAGTGGAAACCATTGTTTTGTTCCTGAATTTAGTGGAAAAGCTTTGAGTTTTTCACCATTTAGTATTATGTTGGCTGTAGGTTTATCAGAAATAGCTTTTATTATGCTGAGATATGTTCCTTCCATTCCCAGTTTCTGTAAACTTTTACCATGAAATGATGTTGGATTTTGTTGAATGCCTTTTCTGCATCTATTGAGATGATCATGTGATTTTTGTCCTTCAGACCATTTGTATGATGTATTACATTTATTGATTTGTGTATGTTGAACCTTCCCTGCATCCCCAGGATAAAGCCAACTTGGTTGGGGTGAATAATCTTTTTGATATAGTCTTATATTCTGTTTGCCAATATTTTATTCAGAATTTTTGCATCTATGTTCATGAGGGAGCCTGGTCTGTAATTTTCTTTTTTTGTTCTATCTTTGCCTGGTTTGGGTATGAGGGTGATGCTGGCTTCGTAGAATGAGTTTGATAGAATTCCTTCCTTTTCTATTTTATGGAAAAGTTTGAGAAGCATTGGTGTTCGTTCTTACATGAAGGCCTGGTAAAATTGACCAGTTAATCCATTGGAGCCTGGGCTTTTTTTAGTTGGGAGACTTTTAATAACTGCTTGGATCTCTGTACTTGTTATAGGTCTATTTAAATGGATTATCTCATCTTGATTTAATTTTGGTAGGTCATATGAATTAAGGATATCATCCATTTTTTTTTCAGATTTTCAAACTTAGAGGCATATATATTCTTAAAGTATGTCTTCATAATTATCTGAATTTCTTTGGTATCCATTGTAATGGTGACTTTTTCATCTCTAATTTTATTAATTTTTGTTTCTTCTCTCTTTCTTCTGGTCATATTTGCTAAGGGTTTATCAATTTTGTTTATCCTTTCAAAGAAGCAACTCTTTGTTTTGTTGATTCTTTGGATTGTTTTTTGTTTCTATTTCATTAATTTCTGCCCTAGTCTTTATGATTTCTTCTTGTCTACTGATTTTTGGTTTGCCTTGTTCTTCTTTTTCCAAGGCCTTAAGGTGGAGCATTAAATTGTTTATTTGTGAACTCTCTGACTTCTTAATATAGTCACTTAGAGCTATAAATTTCCCTGTTAGGTCTGCCTTCATTGTGTCCCAAAGGTTTTGGTATGTTGTATTATCATCATCATTTGATTCTATGAATTTATGGATTTCCTTTTTGATTTCTTCAATGACCTATTGATCATTTAATAGTGTACTGTTTAGTCTCCATGAATTCCTGTATGCTCTGTAGCTTTTCTTGCTGCTTAGTTGCAGTTTAATCCCATTGTGGTCAGATAGAGTACAAGGCATTATTTCAATTTTCCTATATTTTTGGAGATTTGCTTTGTGTCCTAATATATGGTCTATTTTAGAGAATGTCCTGTGTGCTGCTGAGAAAAATGTATATTCTGTAGCATTTGGATGGAATGTTCTGTAGATATCTGTTAGGTCCATTTGTTCCATGACATCATTTAATTCAGATGTCTCTCTGTTTATTTTTTGCCAGGATGACCTGTCAATTGATGAGAGTGGGGTATTGAAGTCTCCCACTACAATTGTGTTTGATGTTATCTGTTACCTTAAGTCTAATAGTGTTTGTTTGATGAAACTGGGAGCCCCTATGTTAGGTGCATATATGTTTAGGATTGTAAGGTCCTCCTGCTGGAGTGTTCCTTTAATCAGTGTAAAATGACCTTCTCTACCTTTCCTCACTAATGTTGGTTTGAAGTCTATCCTGACAGATATTAGGACAGCAACCCCTACTTGTTTCCTAGGCCCGTTTGCTTGAATTACCGTTTTCCATCCTTTCACCCTAAGGCAGTGTCTATCTTTTATGAGAGATGAGTTTCCTGGAAGAAACAAATGGCAGGATCCGGCCTTTTAATCCAGTCTGCAAGCCTGTGTCTTTTGGATGGTGCATTGAAGCCATTGATATTAAAAGTTATTATTTAAATGTATGCATTTATTCTCGCCATTCTTCTTATTTTGTAGTGTTTCCTGTTTTCCCTTTACTCATTTGTTTTAACTGTTATTTGAGTGTGTGTTTTTTTTTCTATTTCCTCCTGTGTGTGTTTTGCTTTTTCTTTGGCATTAAGAATTCCTTCAAGTATTTTCTGTAGAGCTGGTTTAGTTGTCATAAATTCTTTTAGCCTGTTTTTGTTGTGGAATGTCCTTATTTCTCCATCAATTTGGATAGATTGCTTCATGGGATAAAGGAATGTTGGTTGACAGTTGTTATCTTTCAGAACTTGGAATACATCATTCCAGGCCCTTCTGGTTTTTAAAATTTGTGTTGAGTTATCTGCAGTTATTCTGATGGGCTTGCCTTTGTAGGTGACTTGCTTCTTCTCTTTACCTGCTTTCAATATATTTTCTTTGGTTTGTGTGTTTAGTAGTTTAATTACAACATAGCGAAAAGAGGTTCTTTCCAGAGTTTGTCTGTTTGGTGGTATTTCTTTCTCAATTTGGGGAAATGTTTCTTCTTTGATCTTGTTGGAAAACACCTACTAAGCCTCTGGATTGAAATTCTTCTCCTTCCTTTATACTCTGAATTCTTGTTTGATCTTTTCATAGTGTCCTGGATATCTTGAAATTCCCATTCATACCTTGCTATTAGCTTGTCTTCCTCTTTGTTGGACTGTATTAGGTCTGCCACCTGGTCTTCTAGTTTAGATATTCTGTTCTCTCCCTCATCCATTCTACTGGAGAGACCTTCTATAGAGTTTCTTATTTCATTGGCTGTATTCTTCAGAGTCAGGATTTCAGACTGGTTTTTCTTCAGTATTTCTATTTCCTTACTCATGTCTTATAATGACCTCTTTATTTCATTAAACTGGTTTCCTGTGTTCTCTTTCAGAAGTTTGTTTTCTTCTTTAATTCCTTTGTTTTCTTCTTTGATTCCCTTCATTTCCTCTGTGATTTCTTTTTTGTTTTTTTTTTTTTTTTTTTTTTTTTGTTTGTTTGTTTTTTTTGGTTTTTCGAGGTAGGGTTTCACTCTAGCCCAGGCTGACCTGGAATTCACTATGGAGTCTCAGGGTGGCCTCGAACTCACGGCAATCCTCCTACCTCTGCCTCCCGAGTGCTGGGATTAAAGGCGTGCGCCACCACGCCCGGCTACCTCCTCTGTGATTTCTTTGAACATAGACACCATCATTTTCTTGAAATTTTTGTCAAGCATTTCATCTAAAACAGGATTTATAGTTTTTTGGTGGGATTGTATCGTTTTGATAATTTGAGTTTCTTCTTTTATATTGTAGCGACTTTTGTATCCTTAATTGATTTGATGCTTGGGTTTTCTGCTTATCTGCAGTGTTCCCAGACATTGAAATCCACCTCTATATGCCCTCAGGATATGAGTTCAAGGTGCCAGGTGTAGCTCTTGTCCCACAATCCAGCCACAGAAGTAATCCTATGTGTTGAGTTTGCTTGCTAAGCAAGTATTCTAGTGGACTGGGTGGAATAATTTACTGGCAAATTCGAAACTTCAACCAAGTAACATACAAAATAATAAAAAAAAAAAAAGCCAGCACCAAGTATGCAATTGTGGGGAATAAAACAAACAGATAGTTATATAAAGTCAAAATCCCTGAGGGTGTGTGTTGTTCTACACCCTTAATCTTGTCAGCTGGGGGGTAGAGATTTCTATTCTGAATTGGGTTCCAGGTCAACTTGGATCTGGATCAGATCCTGCCCCCAATAATGACAGAAGCAAAATAACAAAGGCCCTATATATATATATATGAAAGCACCAAAGGCAATAAAATTCAACCCCAAATGCAGGTTATTTAAAAATGGTAAAGCCAACCAAGAATATATACCCCATAACCTGCCCTGACAAGGAAAGAGAGATTAGCTCTTGCAGGACAAGTACCTGTTTTTTTTTTTTGTCAGTCAGCCTCGTTACCTTTTGGGGTGGCTTCCAATCTCACCAGTGCTGAGTGCTGAGTGCCCGCCTCGATCCCTCTGTGTTGTGCTGTGCAGCTGAACCTCTGATCAGCTCTGCTGGCTGTGCTGCCACTGGGGGTGAATGCTGGAGGGTCGCAGTTCTGATGGTGGGGGATGGGAGAGTTCAGACTTCGGGAGTTGCTCACACTTTCAGTAGCTCTTTAGTTGATCTCAGCTGTCTTTCCTTCAGATTTCTTAACTTTGCAAGAAGGCTGATGGAGTTGAAAAATCTGTTGCTTGGTCTCTGCTGCTGCTGCTGCTTCCTGGCGCACCTAGTGGAAGTGCACTGGGCGGGTGTGCGGGTGGCAGGCCATGATTGCCTCAGTGGGACTGTGGCCATTTTTCTCCTTGTTGGTGTATTTTGGTCTCTCTGGCTTCTCCTCTGTGTCTAAGAATAACCTATACTCCTTCACTTTTCAGAAGAAGAGTGTATCTTGCTGGGGTTTTGCTTAAATCCCTCCCTAGGCTGGTTTGGTGTGGCTCCTAAGCTGCCATCTTACCCGGAAGTCGAAAAGAAATTTTTATAAACTCTCTGAGTATATAGTAAATATTGCTACTGGCTTACCTCTGAAGGGTACGCTGCAGAAGCAATAATGGAAGGAAATTTTAAAATCTTTTAAGCAAGCTCACTGTAGAGGTGAAATTATTCTGATACATATTTGATTTTTGTGCAATCTTATTCCTTTAGCCATTACAAACTCCTACCCCATTGGTATCCAAAGACTTTAAGGGTCCCACACGCACTGCAGAAGATAAAATTGTTAGGAGGACGAGCTGCGCCCCCCCCCCCCATCATGCCATCATTTCCCTCATTCTCAGAGTCCTCTGACTTTGAGGAAGATGGAAAACCTCAAGCCTCCTCTGCATACTCCCATGGTAAAATCACAAGTTTCATGTCAACAGATTAAAAAAATAATATTCCTCACTCTGAACCCAGAGACTTAAAGGAGAACTTAAAAGAATCCAGTCTTGGGCTGGAGAGATGGCCTAGCAGTTAAGGTGTTTGCCTGTGAAGGCTAAGGACCCAAGTTAGATTCCCCAGTACCCACGTAAGCCAGATGCACAAGCGGGCACATGTGTCTGGAGTTCATTTGCAGTGCATAGAGGCCCTGGGGCTCCCATTCTCAATCTCACTCTCTCTTTCCATCTGCCTCTCTCTCTCAAATAAAGAAAGAAGAAAAAAAAGAAGTCAGTCTTAAGGACACTCTCCAGTAGTATGCTGCACACAATAAGAAATGAGGAAACAAGGAGCAGGGGCACAGTTTAGAGTTGGAGATAAAATATGGGACAGGCCCAATCAAAGGATGGGGACTTATATATTCAAACTTGAAAAAGATAAAGAAAAAAATATAATGATTTCTTAAAAGCAAAAGAACCAATATTCAAGTTAAACAGCTGCAGTAAAAGGATAAAGAAAAATTTATAATGAGTTAATTTGTGCTCTGTTTTAAAGGGAAAATGATAGCATAGGATTCTAAAAATAGATAAAATTTGTGGCCACTTTAATTTTTCATTTTATTTTTTGTATACCAACTTAAGGTGTGAATGTAAATGTTTTAATGATATATTACAAAGCCTTATAAGTACATATTTTTAAACGTAAGTAGTCCTAATTTTAAAAACCCTGTAAAATATTGCCTTTAGATTTACTATATATTTCATGACATCTTAAATGTTATTGTTTGGATGATATAATACTTATTAGTTTTCAGATGAAGTTTCATCAGGTTACAAAGGTTAATATTATATGCATAAATTTGATGATTTCCTCCCAAAACAGGTTTTACAATAATTGTATTTATTTTTTAAATGATCATAGCTAATAAAAATATTAAATACATGTAATATACATTAAAGGCTCTTTAATTAGATTGATTACAATGGATTTCTTTTTTAGGATTGATGTTCAAGTAACAAATGTAAGATCTTTATTTTGTAAGCTTGGTGGGGATTTTTATGTTAAATGTCTTTTTGACAGTGGAGATTTCAAAAGATTCAATTCTTGAAAACGATGACATTCAGAACCTGAGTGAGCCAATTTGGGTGTAATAAAGATTGTTATATGCATAAGCTACATATGTTTATATTGTTACAATGCTTATATGATATCAAACTAATTTTCAGGTAAGTGGTCATATAGAAAAATAAAAAGGTTAAAAGTCCAAAAATTGAGACAATGACTTATTTCTGTTTTCTACTCTCCTTGGATAATTAACATAGCTGAGTGAATAATATATTTGCCTCTAGAAGTGTATAGACTAATCATTGAAAAATGTGTCATAACAAGAATGCCAAGATATTTTCCTGCCCTGTTTTGTGGACTCCTTAAGTATTATGAGGATGATAATAGTAATAATTCTTATTATTATTTCATTTTAAAGTGACAACAAATTTATAAGTTATAAAATTTATTTGGTTTTTGTGACTAGGAATATATCTGTATGTATGTATATATACATGTATATATTCTGTATTGCTGATATGCTAATGTTGACTTATATAAGCACCCATATAAATTAAAAAGTAGCAAATTATCTTACATCCTTTTCAATTTAAAACATTATTCAGGAGGCTATAATGCTAAGATAACACCAGGAAAATTCATGACCCTCATAAATTAGGATGGCTAGCTTTTAATGTGAATGGCCTTCAGAGGAAACTCAAAATTAATTAAGAATATAGACAGAGAAAATACAGGATTCTCCTACTCTTAGAAAAAAAATTGTAAAACAAGGCCAGTGAGCTGACATGGAGCCCTGATAAAAATTCAAACCTCTCCCTGGGACAGTTCAGCTAGAGTTAGAGCAGAGGCTGCAAGGCTGGAGCCCACCCCACACACACCTGCCATCAAACACACTCTCCAAGAAAGAGCAGAGATACGGAGCTGCCTGGCAGGGCGGGGGAATGGCTAAACCCAAGGCCACAGAAAGGGTGAAACACTGCTTTTTGAGCTACTCGGGAGTTCCATCACTCCACATCCTGACATTGGGGGAGGGGCTAAAAAGCAGAGACAAACCAACATAAAAGTCTTGCTGCAAGTTTATGCCAAGGTCTCTGAGCTTAATATGGATGAGATGTTACCTCAAAACAAACAAACAGACAGACAAACAAAAAGAAAACAAAACTTTGTTTTGACTTTACTTTTTTTCTATTTATTTATTTGAGAGAGAGGAAAACAGAGAGAGAGGGACGGAGGGAGGGAGGAGAGAGAATGGGCACACCATGGTCTTCAGCCACTTCAAATGAACTCCAGATACTGTGCCACCTTGTGCATCTGGCTTAGGGGTACTGGGGAATTGAACCTGGATCCTTTGGCTTTGCAAGCAGGCACCTTAACCACTAACCCATCTCTCTAGCCCTATCTTCTTTACTTTTTTTTTTTTTTTTTTTTTGGTTTTGCGAGGTATGGTTTTGCTCTAGCCAAGGCTGACATGGAATTTACTATGTGGTCTCAGCTGTAGTCTCTGACTCACAGCGATCTTCCTACCTCTGCCTCCCAAGTACTGGGATTAAAGTCACATGCCATGACCCCATCCTCCCTACTCTTCCCCTTCCCTGCACCATTTAAATTAACAATTGCGTGTAGATTGTAAGGCTGAGCCTTAGCCAAAGAGGCAATGTCCAGTACCCTTCTGCTAGGGATTCAAAGGCAGGTTGCCTTCCCACCCAGGGTACTGCTTACCAGCTTTTAGTGGCTATGCTCCCTTCTGCAAACTTCTCGTCAAGTTTGCCCTAACAAAACTCCTCCAATTGAGGGCTGGTGGTTTCTTGACTTGCCGCCCATCATGGTCTCTAACACAGTGGAAGGAAGTTGTGTCACTGTAGACATGCTCTTGCAGGGGGTATGGGGAGCATGGTTCCTTCGTCTTTCTTGGCTCCGTGGCTGCCATGAGATGAGCAGCTTTGCTGTGTGTGTGCTTCTACTGTGATGTACCGCCTCTGCACAGGCTGAGATGCAGCGATGCCAGCCAACCATGGGCCTGGCCCCAGACCTTTAAAACCATGAGCCCAAAGAAGCATTTCCTCCATCAAGTCAATCAACGTAGGTATTTTGTCACTGTTAGAAATATTACTGACACAGAGAGGCTTTAAATAAATGCCTCTGATATTTCTCCATACCCCACGACCCATCTGAAGTGTTTCCCTTAGGAAGCCCTGAACTTACACTGTTGCTGCTCTCTTTGTTTGTTTGTTTGTTTAGGCAGGGTCTCGTGGAACCCAGGCTAATACCCACCTTGCTATGTAGCCAAGGATGACCTTGAACTCCTGGTCCTCTTGCCTCAACCTCCAAGGGCTGATTACAGATGTATGCCACCTCACAAGGCTTGGTGCTCATTTTCATCCACATGTATGCATATGGACATGATGAAACAAACAAGGATTGGTAAAAATTGTGTCAAAATGTGTCCTTTGGTATGTGGCTTTAAGTATAGCTGATAATAATATTAACTCATCTTTATTTAAAAGAATGCTTGTTCTAATACTTCATAATTTACAAGTTTATAACAACACCTTATTTGATCTTTACAAGTGCCTAACAATATAAATGGAAAATGAGGACTCTTGTAGAGTGAAAACTCTACAGTGAGATCAATGTACTCAAAGTGCCTAAGTCCCTTACCAGATCACACAGCCAGTAATAGTGAATCTGATATTAACAGTAAAGTCTTCCTACTGAGTGTGTTGGACACTAGATTGAAATCAGACCATAGACTGAGGATCCCAGAATGAGAGAGGCTAGATAAAAAGGCTAATGGGTAGCCATGAAATGAAGCAGTTCTGAAAGCTTCATTCATAGTGGGCCTGCAACAGATTCTAGGTATCAGGATCAGGGTCTTAGGCAGAGAAAGAAGTTACACAAAATGAAGAACCAAATAGAAAACCTCAGAGCATAGAGGGATCATGGCAACAAGAAAGGTGAGCACATCTTTGCCAGAGACGCCTAGGAGTACTTCCAGATGTTTATTGGAAACAGCAAGGCCTCTGGTAAATAAAACTTAATTACCAAGTCATGCTTTGTGTTTCAATTACAATTTGTCAGTAAGTACAGACACAACCACTACTTGAGTCATTTAATGATGTATAGATAAACAAGGTTACCCCATCCTGCTTAAAAGTACAACTGATGCTTTAATTTTTTAAAATTTATTTTAATATATTTATTTATTTAAGAGAGAGGCAAGAAGAGAGAAAGAGACAGAGAGAGAGAGAGAGAGGAGAGAGAGAGAGGAGAGAGAGAGAAGTGTACCAGGCTCTCCAGCCACTGCAAATGAACTCCAGACGTATACACCACCTAGTGCATCTGGCTTACATGGATACTGGGGAATTAAACCTGATTCCTTTGGATTTGCCAGCAAGCACCATCTCTCCAGCCCTATTTATTTTATTTATGAGAGAGAGAGAGAGAGAGAGAGGGACAGAGAGAAAATTGTCACACTGAGGTCTCTAGCCACTGCAATCGAACTCCAGACACGTGACATCTTGTGTGCATGCACAAATTTATGCACATGTGTCACCTTGTGCATCTGGCTTACAAGGGTGCTAGGGAGCTGAACCTGGGTTTTTAGGCTTTGCAGGCAAGCTCCTTAACCGCTAAGCCATACCTCTAGCCTCCACAATTGATGCTTTTTGAGACTGGCTTAGGTGGGTGGCTTGGGAAATGAACAAGGGCCAGCAGGCTTTGCAAACAAGCACTTTTAACTGCTAAGCAATCTGTTCAGCCTGAAAGAACAACTAATTTGTGTCCTATTAAGGTGTAATTTACTCAAAATAATTACTTTCAAATTCATTTTATTTCAATCACTTTGGATTCTGTGTGCATCTTTCTAGAATTGGGCTTAAACATATACATGTATGTGTCCTGTCTACAAAATCCTGTTTTATATTTTGTAATATTTTAATTGTGGGGAGCTAGGGTTGAGGCATGGTTTCTGAAGATCAGAGTAGCTTGGAACTCACTATGTAGTCTAGGCTGGTCTCAAATTCCTGGTAATTCTCCTGCCTCAGCCTCTGAAGTGCAGAGACTACAGATGTAAGCCAACATGCTGGACTATTATTCTGCCTCTGATTCAGTCAGTTTCTCATTGCTGGCAGAAAGTACCTGACCAGAAGCAACTGATGGAAAGGGAATTGTTCACTTTGGCTTACAGACTTGAGGGAAAAATTTCATGACAGCAGAGGAAAATGTGGCATGAGCAGAGGCTGGATATAACCTTCTGGCCAATGTCAAATGGACAACAACAGCAGAAGAGCATGCCAAACACTGGCAAGGGGAAGCTGGCTATAATACCTGTAAGCCTGCCCCCAGCCCAGAAGGCTATAATTCCCAAATTGCCACCAGTTGGGAACCTAGCATTCAGAATACATGAGTTTATGGGGGACACCTAATTCATACTACCACTGCTTCCTTCCTTGCTTTTCTTTTAGTTGCATTGATATGAAAACACTTATCTTAATTTGCTATTAAGAGTTCATGCAGCCTTTGCAGTTGCAGGACATTGACAGCTTATGCTGGAACTGAGATGGAAGCCACTTCCCTACTGGCTGGTTCCTCTTAGTGCTGGAAAGCGCTATGCACACTGTGAGGGGGATAGTGGTCACCAATAGTGCGAACAAGCCACAGACCCTACAAACCACAAAAGTTAACCAGCCAAACAAGAGACATGCACTGGTGCAATAGTGGCATATAGGCTATGGGGGCAATCAAATGCTTTCTGATTGGATATGAGGCCTGCTTAATGGGAAAGAATTCATACCTGGTACTGAGAACTAAGTCAGAAATCAATGTCTTGGAAAGTCATAGACCCGAATGTGAAGCTTCCACTGTTTTTAGGTTACAATGAGAGGGTATGCCCAGCAAAAAGCCTTCTAAATGTCTATGCTTATCCTTTTGATCGATGTGGCTCACATTCTTGGTTAGGGAATCTGCTTTTTATAGATGGCAATGAATTAGGAGACCTAAGACTCATCAGTATGGCAAGAAAACAAAGGCAACTGCCTAGCACTACATGAGTCATCTCTATCACATCTACTAGGGCCCAGGACACGTTACGGAGGAACTGGTGGATTACACATGAGTGCTGCTCTCATTGCTAGTCTGAGAACCTCCTCCAATAAAATGGAAGAAGACTCAAAACTCATCAAAGCAGAAAATCAGAGACTTCTGAGAGCACAACACTAAAGGAGACTTATAACACACCTTCCAAAGCTCAGGGAACATTATGGACGAGGGAGCAGAAAGAATATAAAAGCCACAGTGTGGGAAGGTATACTCTGATGCAGTGCCCCCCCACCACAGAGGCTGATTGGTGCATTCCTGACCTTACAGTGAATACCAATTAACCCACAGAGGAGGGCCCTCAGTGGCATGGGTGCAAGAGAGCGGGAACATAATAGTATAACCTTAAGGGAATATGACCAATAAATAATATGTTCATACAATAAAGTTCTCAACAAAAAAGAGTTACAGCCTTACACATGCATGCAACACATACATATACACACACAAAAAGAGAGTTCATGTAGCTGGGAGATATTAAACTACTGCTTGATTTTCAGGAGGGATTCAAGAGGGGCCATTTCTTTATTCTTTAGGGAAACAGGTAGGATCATGAATTTGCATTGTTCTTCGAGAATTTGTAAGCTGGAGGACACCACCATCAGAGAGAAGCAATTAGATCTCTAGGGAGCAAGAGGTGGGAAGATTTGGTTCTGGTCACAGATCCTAGAGGGCTTAGGGAGGGGGTGGAGCCTAGACATGAAAGTGAGTTTGGATAGAGGGCAGGGCCAGTGGTCATGTCAAGAAGGCCCCAGCTAATGAAGACCTGTATCAGAGAGGGCTACTGAGCCGGCTGGTGGTTGAGTGAAGCAAGCTCCTTGGTCATGTTTCTCTCTTCCTAGATGGAAAGAAAGTCTCCACAAGGCCACTGGTCTCTTCTTCTGAGAACAAGTGGATCTTTGTGGGATGCCTGTGTTCTATCCCCTTGGTTTAAAACTACCCCTGCAAGGGTGGAAAAACATGTCAGAGCCAGAGGATGGGGAGAAGTGCTGTCCTCTAGACATGAAGTAGCCATTGCATTAATAATCTCATGGGGACTGTCATTGACTGAAGAAGACCTGCACAACATTGGCCCATCAACATCATATCATGGATGATGGAGGAGGGGGAAATACACCAAAGAACAAGAGAGGCTAGTTGGAAAAAGAAGGGGTTCAGTGGAAGGGAGAGGGGTCAAGAGAAAGTAATGAAAGGGGATTATCATCAAAATATATTATATACATGTATGAAAATTACCAGTTAAGTAGTTTAAGAAATAGCCCCCCAAGACTGGTGTAAAGAAGGTAGGACAAGGAGATGACTCAACAGTTGAAGGCACTTGCGTGGTGTGGTGGTTTGATTCAGGTGTTGCCCCATAAACTTAGGCATTCTGAATGCTAGGTTCCCAGCTGATGGAGATTTGGGAATTAATGCTTCCTGGAGGGAGTGTATTGTTGGGGGTGGGCTTATGGATGTTACAGTCAGTTTCCCCTTGCCAGTGTTTGGCATACTCCCCTGTTGCTATTGTCCACCTTACGTTGGCCAGGGGTGATGTCCACCCTCTGCTCATGACATCATTTTTCCCTGCCATCATGGAGCTTCCCCTCGAGCCTGTAAGCCAAAATAAACCCCTTTTTCCCTCAAGTTGCTCTTGGTCGGGTGATTTCTACCAGCAATATGAACCTGACTGCAACAGTAAAGTAGTACCGAGGAGTGGGATTGCTGCTAGACACCTGACTGTGTGGCTTTGACCTTTTGGAACTGATTTTCAAGAGGAATGTGGAAGGATTTGAAACCTTGGCCTAAGAAATGCCTTGCAGTGCTGTAAGTACAGCTTAATGGACTATTCTGGTCAGAGTTGGAAGACCTGAATGCAGTAAGAACTGTGGACTGTGACGTTTGGCTTATGAAGGTGAGAAAGAGCTTTGCTTGGACTGTGTGAGAAGCTTGCTCTTATGCCCATGTCTTGAGAAGTTGTGCAGGGTTGCTTTGCGTAGAGATGAACTGGTGTGAGTAGAGGGATATGACACAAAAAGAAAAATCTTTGGGTGAACTGTTGTCCATTCAGCTGCAATTGAGAGATTACAACCTTTGAGACTGGGCCAGCTGACCTGCACTGGGGCAACAGGAAGAATGCAGACTCCTTTGAAGGGGCCTGAGTGCTCAAGGAGTGTCCTGTTCTTCAAAGTCTGCTTTATTTCCCCCTGGATTAACAAATTGACACCCTACCTGGTATTGTGGAGTATAAGAAATGCAGGAAAGAGAGGGTCATTGAGTTTGCAACACGGTTTTGTGCTTTGGAAATGGCCATGGGCAGTGTGAAGCAAGTTTTCTGGATGCCTGCATGGAGACCCCATGGGGCCATGAGGGTGAACCGTGGATTGCAGTGGAGACCCAGTGGAGATGCCGGGACCACAAGATGGCTGCTAAGGAAAGCTGCCGGCCCTGAAGAAGTTTTCCAGGACTGTGAGTAGCCTAGCTGGAGGGGCGGAATTGAAATGCCAGAGACTTGTTGCTGGTTAGAATTATCGGACTTGGAGATTTTTTCACCAGCTAGAGTTGTTGGAATTAAAGCTATAGAGATTGATGTTTTCCCTGGTTGTTTCAAATCTTGTATTGGTTGAATATTTCTTTGTTATGCCCAATGCCATCTTTTGCAGTATGAATGTTTATTCTGTGCCATTATGGTTTTGGGGGGATTTCATTTTTTGGTTATTATGGCTCAGTTAAAAGATCTTGGATTGTAGGGATGTTTCAACATCATTGGGATTGATAAAAAAAACTATGAGGACTTTTAAAATTGAACTGAATGCATTGTATTTTACATCATGTATGGATATCAGCTTGTGGGGGCTAAGGGTGGAATGTAGTGGATTGATTCAGGTGTTCCCCCATAAACTTAGGCATTCTATATGCTAGGTTTCCAGCTGATGGAGATTTGGGAATTAATGCCTCCTGGAGGGAGTGTATTGTTGGGGGTGGGCTTATGGGTGTTACAGCCAGTTTCCCCTTGCCAGTGTTTGGCACACTCCTCTGTTGCTATTGTCCACCTTATGTTGGCCAGAGGGTGATGTCCACCCTTTGCTCATGCCATCATTTTTCCCTGACACCGTGGAGCTTCCCCTCAGGCCTGTAAGCCAAAATAAACCCTTCTCCCACAAGCTGCTCTTGGTCAGGTGATTTCTACCAGCAATGCAAACCTGACTGCAACACTTGGTAAGCCTACTGGTTCAGGTTCAATTCCCCAGATGTGCAAAGTGGTTCATTTGTAGTGGCAACAGGCTCTGGTGTACCCATACTCTCTTTCCCCCACTTTCCCTTGCAAATAAATAAAAATGTTTTTAGTTATTTAAAATTTAAAATAAATAATAAATAAGGCAAGAGATAGGAAGAAGTAAAAGATTTACAGAAAGTCCAAAGAGAAGCCAGACATGGTGGCACACGCCCTTAATCCCAACACTGGGGAGGCAGAGGTAGAAAAATTGTTGTGAGTTTGAGGCCAGTCTGGGCTAGAGTGACATACTATCTCGAAAAGAAAAAAAAAAAAAAAATCCAGGGCTGGAGGGATGGCTTAGCGGTTAAGAGGTTAAGAAGTTTGCCTGCAAAGCCAAAGGATCCCAGTTCGGTTCCCCAGGACCCACATAAGCCAGATGCACAAGGGGGCACATGTGTCTGGAGTTCATTTGCATTGGCTGGAGGCCCTGATTTGCCCATTCTCTCTCTCTCTCTTTCTCTGTTAAATAAATAAATAAATAATAAAAATAAAATATTTTAAAGAGAGAAGAAAACCCAAAGAGGCATTTAGAGAGATATAGAAAAATACTACTAATAAAGTGAAATGGCATGTTAGGAAAGCCAGAAGGAACAGATAGGCTTTATTTGGAAAAAGCCCAAGAAGGCTGTGGCCTGGCAGGTTGAGAGCCTCTCTTGCAGACTAGAGAGCTCGAGCGAGGGCAGTGGGATCACTGGAATTCTTCCACTGCAGGGTGTTCAGGCTTCAGGAGCCTGGGCCACCTCAGGAAAATAGCAATTTATACATTGTTTTGCTTGAGACAGGTGGCCTGGGCCACTTCTGGGAACCAGAATCCTCATGTATTGTGAAATCTTGATCAGAGTTCAAAAATAGAGACATTTTGGTTCTAACATGTAACAAGGTACTTAATCTCAAAGGACAGATCCATAATACCCATGATTTGCTATTTAGTCATATTCATTAATTTTCTGACTTATGTATTGATCACAAAAGCTGCACTGTGTCTGCTGGGAAACAAAAGGGTCTGATGTAGTAGTTACTTAAAGAGTGGATAGGGCAACTCAGGGGACAAATTACTAGATAAACATCAGGTAGGGATCTGGAGCCAGCAAGGCAAATGACCCTTAAAGGAGGAGCAGTCCCTCCAATTTTGAGATATATATAGCAAGAGAAAAGAAGTGGAATGTGCTCTTCCAGACCTCAAATGATAGCTTTCCAGGGATAATTTATATATTAAAGCTGTCTACTGTGGGATGTTTCTTAGGAGCTAAGTAGGTCAACAGGCTTTTCTTTCAAGGCAGCCTGAGAATTCAGTGAATTCCAGGTCAGCTTGGGCTTGAGTGAGACTCTACCTTGAACAACAGAAACCAAAGCAAAATAAAACCTTTTGGGCTGGAGAGATGGCTTAGCAGTTAAGATGCTTGCCTATGAAGCCTAAAGTACTCAGGCTCAACTCCTCAGAACCTACATAAGCCAGATGCACAAGGTAGCACATACACACACGGTGGCATATCAGGTGTTTGTTTGAAGTGGCTAAAGGTCCTGGCGGATCCATTCTCTCTCCCCCCCCCCCACTCTCTCTCTCTCTCTCTCTCTCACACACACACACACACACACACACAAATAAATAAATAAATAATCTTTTTATTGACAGCTTCTATAAGAATAGACAATATGACAATGCCCACCCCATTCTCTCCCTCTCAAATCTACCCTCCATTGAATCCCCTCCCCCTTCCAATTAGTCTCTCTTTTATTTTGATGTTATCATCTTTTCCTCCTATTATGAAGGTCTTGTGTAGGTAGTATCAGGCACTGTGAGGTCTTGCATATTAGGGCCATTTTGTGTCTGAAAAATGGCATTGTAAGCAGCCCTACCCTTCCTTTGGCTTTTACATTCTTTCTACCACCTCTTTGGCAATGGACCCTGAGCCTTGGAAGGTGGAATAGAGATGTCTCAGTGATGAACAGTCCACTGTCACTTCTTCTCAGCATTATGGTGCCTTTTGAATCTCCCAGTGGTCACCACTTTCTGAAAAGTGAAGCATCTCTAACCAAAAGTGAGAATAACATTATCATATGGGTATAAACATGGAAAAAATGCTTACACAGAAGTTTGGTGAGCATAATATATGAATTTATCCAGACAATAGCCAGCATTACTCCTCTAGGGCTCATGACCTCCCTTGCCATAGTCGTTTGACTAGGTTTTCTGGTATCAGACATGTATTCCCTCCTGTGGAGTGGGCCTCCAGTCCAATTAGAGAGTAGCTGGTTTCCCCCGTAGCAGACATGCCACTGTTGCACTAGTTGTCACATTTGGCTTGCTGACCAAACTTAAGGCTTGCAGTGTCCACTTCTGTTTACCTCCACTGATGACTTCTTTCTCTCCCAAAGGGCTGCATACAAGCACAGCATTTTCAAGCTTTCTGACAGTCAACAGGGAGAAGGCTTCCAGTTCAGCTCCAGCTTGATTTCTCAGTGACTTGTAGGTACAAACAGGTAGAATTTTCAGCAATACCCTCCTTTTAAGTCCTCCCTTACAGCCCTTTTCTACCTTCCTGGCCTCTACTAATGACTTTTATTCCAACTCACATGCAAATCTAAACATTTGTAGCTAGGATCCATATATGAGAGAGAACATGCAGTATTTGACCTTCTGAGCCTGGGTTACCTCACTTAGTATAATTCTTTCTAGATCCACCCATTCCTTTCTAATTTTATAACTTCATTTTTCTTTACTGCTGAATTGTATAAATGTACCACGTCTTCATTATTAATTCATCATTTGAAGGGGATATAGGCTGGCTCTATTTCCTAGCTATTGTGAATAGAGTGGCAACGAGAAAGTATCTCTAAGGTAGTGAGATGAGTCCTTAGGATATATGCCAAGGAATGGTATAGCTAGGTCATATGGTAAATCTATTTCTAGCTGTTTCAGGAGCCTCCACACTGATTTCCACAATGGCTGTACCAGTTTACATTACTACCAACAGTGTAGGAGGGTTCTTTTTTTCCACATCCTTGCTAGCATTATTGTCATTTGTTTTCCTGAGTATAACCATTCTGATAGGAACGAAATGGAATGGCAACATCGTTTTGATTGGCATTTCCCTGATGGCTAAGGATGTAGAACATGTTTTTAGATGTTTATTGGTCATCTGTATTTCTCCTTTTAAGAACTCTCTATTCAGTTCCATAGCCCATTTTATTTGGGTTTTGATTTTTTATTATTTAACTTTTAAAATATTTTATTTATTTATTTCTAGGCAGAAATAGAGATAGAGAGAAGAGAGACTGGCAGAGGGAACAGGCATACCAGGTTCTCCAGATGCTGCAAAGGAACAGCAGATGCATGTGCCATGCTGTGCATTGTAGGAGTTAACTGAGAGCAAGAAGGAAGTTGAATCAGGAGACAAAAAAAATTCTCAAGCATTCAAAGAGAATAACTGGGCGTGCTTGGAGGCATACCACCTAAGTACATTCTTGTGTTGAACTTCCTGCACTGTTCTCAGAACGACTCCCTATGGCTTCATATTATAAATAACATGTATAGTAGTGATTGAGCTCTTATACCTTGTTTTGCTCAGGGCACAGCTCCTGTCTTGTTCAAGGTATAGCTGCTTTTGATTTTACCTGGCATGCACAAACATTTTCCTTGCTTTTATTCACAATAAAAAGTCATCATGTCTCAGACCAAGGCACTCCTTCTCCAAGAGAGATTGAGTCTGCTGCTGATGCTGATGTTGCATCTCATTTCTGTGTCCATGGTCACTTTGGCTCTGAACTCCAACATCTGGCACCCAAACGTGGTGCTTGAGTGCTGCTCAAATTAAAAGAATTCAGGCACAAGAAAACGAAAGGAAAATTGGCCCCTCTGAGGTAAGCGAAACTTTCAGGAAAAAGTAGAGTATGGAAATCCTCCTTCAGTAGAAAATGAGTATATACAGCTTTTAAAGGAGTTAAGGTTAAAGATACTACTTTTTAAATTTTTCTTTTATTTATTTGTTTGGGAGCGACAGAGAGAGAAAAAGAGAGAGAGAGAGAGAGAGAGAGACAGAGAGAGAGAGAGAGAACGGGCATGCCAGGGCTTCCAGCCACTGCAAATTAACTCCAGACACGTGCGCCCCCTTGTGCATCTGGCTAACGTGGATCCTGGGGAATTGAGCCTCAAACCGGTGTCCTTAGGCTTCACAGGCAAGTGCTTAACCGCTAAGCCATCTCTCCAGCCCAAAGATACTACTTTAAAGTAATTATTTAATCAATTTCATAAGCATTGTTGCTGGTTCCACCTGCAAGGATGGGCAGTACTGAATTTAAGAACATGTAATCAGGCATTGAAAGCTTTAAGAGGAGCTCACCAAAGAGGAGAGAATATTCCTGTTCCCATGTGATCATTATGTACTTTGATCTCTCAGGCATCAAAGCCATTACAAACTGATTCTGAAGAATCATTTCAAAAAGCTGGTACTGACATAAAGGATATAAAAGATAACTGAGATAAGGAAAGCTGGAGAGGATATATGTCTGTGGAGGAAATTCAAGGTCATCTGCTACCTGTTCCTCCTAAAATATCATCGGCAAAGCTAGTTTTAGTAATTTATAACTTGACTCTCTTTTTAATGAACAACCCAGAGATAAAGAAAAGGGACATGAATCTAGTGAGAACTCATCCTCTTCTGAAGATGAAATAAAGATAGCAAAGAGGCAATATAAAGAATTAATGTCTGAAATTCAAAATTTATCTTTTAATATGGATAAAGCAGAAAGGAAAGTATGGGAAAAAATGAAAAGACCCCCTTGCTTATAATCCATATATATCTGGGACAAATGATTTATTGAGACATCATCAAACAGTTGTTAGCTGATATCCAGGAAAATCAAGTTGCGCTTCCAGTAACAATAGAACAAGTTCCTCCTGATGCTCAATATTCTCAGGGAGCTTTTACTTTTGAATGTCAGCCATTATTATACAAAACTGTTAATGATCTTAAACAAGCTATGTTGGCTTATGGTATGCATCCCACTTATGTTAAAGGGTTATCACTGGGACTGCCAACATAAATGAGATTAATTCCATACAATTGGGAAGCTATTTCTGAAGCAGTATTAGAAGCTGGAGCTTATATGAGGTTTAGAACTACTTGTGGCAAGATGAGGCTCAGAATTTGGCTCGGAAAAAAAAATCAAGAAAATAATGTTCCTATAACTGGTGAACTGATCACTGGCTGGGGAGCATGGCTGGGATGCAAGCTCAATTACAATATGATGTTTCTGCTATTGTTCAAGTACACCTTTGCTGTCTTAGGGCCAGGGATAAAGTGGAAATTGTAGGTCAGTCTTTTCTTAAAATTACCCAGTCTTCTAAAGAGCTATATAGATTTTTTTGTCTAGATTATAATCTGCTATTAATAAAGCTATTTCCCTGGGATGATGTACAAAACTTAGCTTATGAAAATGCTAATTCTGCGTGTCAAAAGGCGTTAGACCATTGTGTACTCAAGGTGCCCATTACAGAAATGTTTTAAGACTTATATGAATATTGGATCTGAACCTTATAAAGCAAATTTATTAGCTACAGTTTTACAGGTGGTATTAAATGATCATGTACAAAATGCTATAATTGTGGAAAGCTAGGGCATATGAGAAAAAATGTAGAAAAGGAAAAACAGCTAACTACAATGAAACTAAAATTGGCAGTATTAATTCTCATCCTGGCATTTGGCCCAGATATAATAAAGGGAAACACTGGGCAAATGAATGTAGATCTAAATGGGATAAAGATGGACAACCAATTTTGGGAAACTTCCAGAAGAGCTTAGCTCAGGGCCTGAAACAAATCAACATAAGCATGGTGCAATATCCAGTTACCAATGGACAATTTCATGCGAATGCTCAGTTGGTGACCTCCTCCAAGAGGGAGTGCAGCACTAGATACAGATATTCCAGAGAATGCTGAATTAAATCCAAATCAAGCAATACAAGTTACTTCTACTCAAATTTTTGGACCCTATTTCAAAAGATACAGTAGGAATCATCTAGGAAAAAGTAGTTTAACAAATAAAGGATTACAAATTCATACTGGAGTGATAGATGAAGATTATACAGGGAAAATAAAACTATGGCTTCAACTACTACTCCTATAGTGTTAGAAAAGGGACAGAACATAGCATCATTACTATTATTACCATATGCAGCAGACAGCTTCAGGTTTGTTAAGATGAACTTTCAGACCAGGCACAGTTATTAAGGAGAGGATATCTATTGACACTTACAGATCCGGGGAAGTTCCATAATGGCAGAAGAAGCTGACATGTTTTCATAGGTTCAAGCAGAAAGAGAAAAGCCACAAGCCACAAGCCACACAGCACACTTCAGTAACTCTAGGTGGAGCTAGACACTTTGCACATCTTTAGATTGGAATTTCAAACCCACCACCACACCTTAAGATCCACCCAGTGACACCTCCTCCTGCCAGGTGGCTGCAGATCCAAACTACAAACTAGTAAGACACTGAATATATTGGGGCCGTCTATTCAAACTACCACATTTTTTTTTGCCCCTTCAGCTGGGCAGAATAGCCACAGAACATTTTTATTCCAGGCCAACAGTGCACTCCATGAGAGCCCTTGCACACTCCTGGCATAACCAAAATATCTTTGGGTTTCCATCTATCTTCCAAAGGCCTTGCCAGCCTATCAGGGTCATCATATCCTGCCTCATGCCACATCTCAGCAGAAGCTCCTGGATCTGTGTGCAATTCATGACTACTCCATGCATTTTTCATGCTTCCAAAACCAATACCAGGTTTGCAGGACACAGCCATATTCTTAATTTAAGGGGGAAATAAATCATGACCTTGATGAAAGGTTCCTTCTTTAGTCAACTCTTTCTGAAAGACTTTCCATTTCTATCATAGTCTTTCCTCAGGCAACCTCTCCATTGTTTTAATGTAAAGCAGTTGGGCCATCTTCCTTAAGATTGCTAATGTGTTGACAATAGCAGCTTCAGTAACCTAAAACCAATCTCAGTGCTTGTAATTTTAAATTGCTTGAGTTTTTCCAACTTAAAATCTTAAATCTCTCAGCCCAATATCTTTAGCCAAGCACATCAGTTCATTACAAATTTAACCTCAATCAAACTCTCTGGGCATAGGCATCAGAACGTAGCCAGCCCTTATGCCAGTAGCAGCCCAGTTCCAACAAAGTCCTCTGTAGTCTTTCCTTCCCCTTAGAAAGCTCATAAGCCAAACCTAAAAATTCAATACTGTCTGCACTTAGTATTCTCAAACTCTAATCAGAATAGTCCATAAAATTTGGCTTACCACCCCAGAAGGCATCTTCAGTTGCAAGAACCAAGGCCATGCCCATTCCTCTAAAACAAAAGTTCCATAAGACTAAAATCCACATGGTCAGTTTCATCTCACCCCACATTCTGGTACCAAGTTCTGTAGCAGACAGCTTCAGGTTCCCTGAGATGAACTTCCAGACCAGACACAGTTAAGGATGAAGAGATATTTATTGACACTTACAGATATAGGGGAAGTTTCATAATGGCAGAAGAAGCTGGCCTGTTTTCACAGGTCCAAGCAGAAAGAGAGTAACTAAAAGCCACAAGCCAAAAGCCACACAGCACACTTCAGGAACTCTAGGTGGAATTAGGAAATTTGCATATCTTTAGATTGGAATTTCAAACTCACCATTACACCTTAAGAGCCACCCAGTGACACCTCCTCCAGCCAGGTGGCTGCAGATCCAAACTACAAACTAATAAAATGCTGAATATATTGGGGGCCATCTATTCAAACTACCAAACCATATAAGAGAAAAAAAACAAACAACAACAAACAAACAAAAACATCACCAGTGCAGAGAACAGGAGGATTTGGAAGTATAGGAAAAGATTTTTTGGCAACCTTATTTGGGAGATTCATGGCCCACACTAAGTATAAAAATAAAAGAACAGGGCCAGGTGTGGTGGCGCATGTCTTTAATCCCAGCACTCGGGAGGCAGAGGTAGGTGGGTCGCTGTGTGTTCAAGGCCAGCCTGAGACTACATAGTGACTTCCAGGTCAGTCTGGGCTAAAGTGAGACCCTACCTCAAAATAAATAAATAAAAGAACAAATATTTAATGGGCTTCTACATACTGGAGCTGATGTTGCTATCATTTCACTATCTCAATGGGTAAAGAAACAAGCAAACGCTACTGTTAGAGGTATTGGAACCCTTTCTGACATATGGCAAGTGAAAAAGCAGTTGTCTATAAATGACCTGAAGGACAGCAAGGTTTAATCTCCCCATTCATAGCAGATATTAGCATTAATCTATGGGGAAGAGGTTTATTATCAAAATGGGGAGCTTCTTTACAAATTCCTACTTTCATACTGTTAAGAATATGATGTTTAATATGAGATATAACCCTTGTTTAAAAGGCTTGGGAAAAGATGAACAAGGTTCTAAAAGATTCCACATTGACACTGAAGTAAAGAATAATAAAAATGAGTTTAGATATCCAAATTTATGATCACAGCCACTGTGCAGAGCTTCGTCCTACCATTACATTGGAAAACTGAGAAACCAGTGTGGTTTGAACAGTGGCCGCTACATGGGGAGAAGCCCCAAGCTTTACATGGACCTGGTAAAAGAACAATTAGACAAAGGACATATTGAAGAATATAATAGTACTTGGAACTCACCTGTCTTTGTTATTAGGGGAAAAAATGAGGAAAATGGAGAATGTTAATGGATCTTAGAAAAATTAATGATGTTATACAACCAATGGGATCTCTCAAACCTGGATTGTCTCAACCTAGTTTCATTCCAGAAAATTGGCTAATAATCATTATTGACTTAAAAGATTGCTTTTTTACCATACCATTGCAAGAAAAGGACAGAGAAAAATTTGCCTTTACTATACCAGCTATTAATAATAAAGCACCTAGTAAAAGATTTCAGTGGAAGATATTGCCTCAAGGAATGTTAAATAGTCCTACTTTGTGTCAATATTGTGTTAATCAGCCTCTTGAAAAAAATTGTGAGAAATACTCAGAAGCCCATATTATACATTACATAGATGATATTCTTTTTGTACACCCTGAACAAACTTCTTTAACAGAAATATTCTGTCGAGCTGTAAAGGAACTTAATAAATATGGATTAAAAGTGGCAGAGGAAAAAGACCCAGAGGAAATTATTGTACCATTAACCTCTCAACAACAAGGTCAATTATGGAATTCAAATGAAGACTGGCAAACTAATTTAAGTAATTGTATTGGAACTATATCCAAAAATTATCCTAAATCAAAAAAGATACAATTTCTGAAAACAACTAGTTTTATATCTGATCCGATAATACAATCAATACCATTGGATGAAGTACCCACTGTATACACTGATGCTAATATATTAGGGTTTGCTGGGTATACAGATGGCAACAATTCTAAAATAGTTAAAATCCCTTATCATTCTGTCCAAAAAGCTGATTTAACTGCTATCATATCATGGTGCTTACTGACTATACTAATGATATTAATATAGTTACTTATTTTAAATATGATGCTTATATGGTGAAAAATATATATTCAGTAACTTTACCTATTTCATTGGAAGAACTAATTTCTCTTTTTAGACAATTATAAGAACTATTACATAATTGGTAACAAAATTATTCATAACTCATATTAAAGCACATATTCACTCCCTGGACCTATGACACAATTAAATAATAAAATTGACTCTTTGATATTTAACAATATTTCTATATATTTTAATTCAGCAGTAGAATTTCATGAGCAAACTCATGCAAGTTGGAAATCACTAATGAAAAAGTTTAACATTACACAAAGAGCAGCAAAATTAATTACCAATAGTTGTCCAGCTTGTCAAGTTATTCATAAACATTCTTTACCACAAGGTGTAAATTCTAGAGGTAGTTGTGCCAACAAAATATGGCAAATGGATGTTATGCACATTTCTTCTTTTGGAAAATTATAATACGTCCATCATTCTATAGATACATATTCAGGTTTTCAATGGGCTACAGCAGTATCTAAAGAAAAAAACAATACTGTGATCTTGCATTTAAAAGAATCCTTTAATGTTATGGGAATACCACAAAAACTAAAAACAGATAATGTCCCTGCTTATATATCATCCAAATTATAAAAGTTCTTTAAATTATGGAATATCAGACGTTACTGGTATCCCTTACAACCCTCAAGGGCAGTCTATTACAGAGCAAGCTAGTAGAATGTTAAAAGAAATGTTATTAAAACAAAAACAGGGGGCTGGAGAGATTGCTTAGTGGTTAAGGCATTTGCCTGCAAAGCCAAAGGATCCCAGTTCGACTCTCCAGGACCCACGCAAGCCAGATGCACAAGGGGCGCATGCCTCTCGAATTCGTTTGCAGTGGCTGCAGGCTCTGGAGGCCCTGGTGTGCCCATTCTCTCTCTCTCTCTCTCCCTCTTTCTCTCTCTTAAATAAATACATAATATTTTTAAAAAACAGAGAGAAAGGATACACATTACCCCTACAGAACAAATATTAAATGCACTTTTAAAAAAGTGTTAATTGTTTAATTTGTCATTTTTATTTATTTGTTTGAGACTGACAGGGAGAGAAAGAGGCAGAGAGAGAGAGAGAGAGAGAGAGAGAGAGAGAGAGAGAATGGGTGTGCCAGGGCTTCCAGCCACTGCAAATGAACTCCAGATGCGTGAGCCCCCTTGTGCATCTGGCTAACGTGGGTCCTGGGGAATCGAGCCTCAAATCGAGCCTCAAACCAGGGTCCTTAGGCTTCACAGGCAAACGCTTAACCACTAAGCCATCCCTCCAGCCCTTAAATGCACTTTTTACCTTAAATTTTTTGAATATTAGAAAAGATAGCCAGGCATGGTTGCACATGCCTTTAATCTCAGCACTTGAGAGGCAGAGGTAGGAGGATTGCCGTGAGTTTGAGGCCACCCTGAGACTTCATAGTGAATTCCAGGTCAACCTGAGCTAGAGTGAGACCCTACCTCGAAAAACCAAATATATATAGTATTTATATATTATATTTAATATATATATAAGTTCTAAAATCATTGACTTACACGAACATATTAGAAACACTTTTGCTAACCATCTTAAAGAGGTTACTGAAGCACAATTATTAGACAGCATTTCAGAGTGTTTCTCATTTGAATCCTTCTGATCACTTTAAATGTTTTTTTGGGGGGGGTCTACCCTAGTTGTATTAACTGTGTTGATTATTGTTTTCATGTTTCTGTGCAGCCTGGAAAAGAACCTCTGACACCCAACAATTAAATGATCATTGAGGAACTGTATTCAATATTATGCTTCAAAATCTTGATAAAGCAAAAGGGGGAAATGAAGGAGTTAACTGAGACCAAGAAAGAAGTTGGATCAGACAGAAGACCAAAGAATTCTCAAGCATACAAAGAGAATAATTGGACGTGCTTGGTGGCATACCACCTAAGTGCATTCTTGTGGTGAACTTCCTGCACCGTTCTCAGAATGACTCCCTATGGCTTTACATCATAAGTAACGTATAAAGTAGTGATTGAGCTCTTATGCCCTGTTTTGCTCAGGGCACAGCTCCTGTCTTGCTCAAGGTATATAGCTGCTTTTGATTTTACTTCACACTCACAAACATTTTTCTTCGTCTTGGTTCACAATAAAAATCCCCATGTCTCAGACTTGGAGAAGGCACTCCTTCTCCAAGAGAGATTGAGTCCTCTGCTGATGCTGGTGTTGCATCTCATTCTGTGTCCACAGTCACTTCGGCTCCGAACTCTGACAGTGCATCCGGCTTTGTGTGAATGCTGGGGAATTGAACCCCAGGTTGTTAGGCTTTGTAGGCAAGAGTACCTTAACTGTTAAGCCATCTCTCCAGCCCTTCTTATTTAGTTATGTGTGTGTTTTTGTATATCCTGGATATTAATCCTCTGTCAGATGTACAGCTTAAAAATTTTTCTTCCATTCTGTAAGTTGCCTCTTTGTTCTACTCACCATGTCCTTTGCTGTACAAAAGCTTTTTAATTTCATGAGGTCCGAATGGTTGATTGGTGGTTCTCCTTCCTGAGCAACTGGGGTTATATTCAGAAAGTCATTGAACAGGCTTTCCTTATACCTATTTTCTCCTCTGTTGAGTTTCCTTATGGCAAAACCATGCTCCTCCCTTAAACTCTGCACTGGGCTGTGGACTTCTCCAAGTGCCCTAGCTCACTCTGCCCATGTCTGCTTTCCTCTCACTCTACACTTCCACTGGTGGCAATTTTATGAACAAAAATGAGGACATCAGAGGCTGGGGAGATGGCTCAGTGGATTAAACACTTGCCAGGCTGCAGCAGTGCCTGAAATTAAAATGAAAAAAAAGAAAAACGGACTCTGGATCATTTAAACCAAGAGTGAGCCTGCTGCCCACCTGCGAGCAAGCAAGTATTCATCTTGACTGTTTATTGAGCAGCATAATCAGCAATGTGTGAGAAAGGAACAAGGAACTTTGTCTTTAAAAATTCTTTAAATGGTTGGGTGTGGTGGCGCACACCTTTAATCCCAGCACTTGGGAGGCAGAGGTAGGAGGATCACCATGAGTCGAGGCCACTCTGAGACTACATAGTGAATTCCAGGTCAGCCTGAGCTGGAGTGAAACCCTACCTCAAAAAATGAAAAAAAAAATTTTTTTTTTCTTTAAATGTTGCTCAAAGGAAAGAGCTAAGTAAGGGCTGTTGATCTTGGTTGGCCCAGAACACACATACCAATCACCGGTCACAGATGTCTTCAGAATAAACCCATACACTGCTTTCAGCATTTCTGTGGGCAAGTCACTGCTTCTGGTGTCACTGCTTCCAGCAGCGGTCCTAAATCTGGTTGCTACATCTTACCCATGCACGCATTGCTTCTGGGCCAGGAGCATAGCTAAGCCACTTGGAAGATAAAATACAGAGCGTGGTTTACGATCTCATCAGTATGTCCAACATTACTCGTAAAGCTTGATTACCTAGGCTGTTCAAACATATAGGCAGATCACATTATTTAAACAAGCTGAGTGTACGGTTTAAGAACACAGGATGGGGCGAATTTGAGATAATCATCAAAATATTTTTCATTGACCCTAATGAAAGACCTGTCACCCTCTATCATTTATTAAAACTATCCCAATCAGACACCAATGCCATGCTGGGGAAAAAGACAGTGGTTTCAGAGTTCTATGATGAAATGATATTTCAAGACCCAACAGCAATGATGCAACAATTATTAACAACATCTCATCAGCTAACATTAGGAGCCTACAAGCATGAAACAGAATTTGCAGAACTTGAAGTGAAAAACAGAGAAAAATTAGAAGCTGCCAAGAAAAAAAAATAAGCTTTGAAATTGCAGAACTTAAGGAGAGATTAAAAGCAAGTCGTGAAACTATAAATTGTCTAAAAAATGAAATTAGAAAACTTGAAGAAGATGATCAGACAAAAGACCTCTTTTGTATATGATGTACCTAGTAAATAAATGTAGCTTACTGAAAAAAAAAAGATGGGGATGTATAAACATAATTAGGATTGATTTTAAAAAAATGGGACATTTAAAGTTGGATGAATGCATTGCATTTTGTATTATGTATGGTTTTCAGTTTATGGCGGCCAGGGGTGGAATGTGGTGGTTTGATTCAAGTGTCCTCCATAAACTTAGGTATTCTGAATGCTAGTCTCCCCAGCTGATGGCAATTGGAATTTAAAGCTCCCTGGAGGCAGTGTGTTGTTGGGGGCGGGCTTATGGGTATTATAGTCAGTGTTTAGCACGCTCTCTTGTTGTTATTGTCTACCTTATGTTGGCCAGGGGGTGGTGTCCACCCTCTGCTCATGCTATTGTTTTTCCCTGCCATCGTGGAGCTTCCCCTTGAGTCTGTTAGCCAAGATAAACCTTTGTTTCCCAAAAGCTGCTCTTGGTCAGGTGATTTCTGGCAGCAATGAGAACCTGACTGCAACATCTCCCATTTGGATAAATTCAAAATCAGGAGCTATATATATATATCCATAGACTTATTTACCTGATGCTGATCCTTGGGGTTCCTTTTGAAGAGGAAGTATAAGTGCCCAATAGGTTTATTGCTTGTGAAAGAGAATTTTGTCTTGGGCAGATGAATCCAGTTAATAATTCCCTAGGGTTGACAGTGGCTTTATTGGCTGACTGACAGTACCTAGTAATGTCACTAGAGTTAGAGTCAGAGCCTGGGCCCTGGAAGCTCTAATAAGAGTCGATGGAAAAAAAAAAATCCCATAGTTTTCACCTCAAATAGAATTAGAGAGTTTATTCTAGAGCCAATATGAGTGATTATGGTCCAGAAACAGAGTTTTACATTTCTCCATATTACACGTTCTAATGTGTTAACAGTTTCATAAAGTTGTCATAGTAACAACAAACAAAGTCATAAATCAAGACACTTTTCAATTCATCAGTGGGAACAGGGAGGCTGGTTACAGAAAAGTGGAAAATCTCTGCTACAGGCCTCAGATGTTAAATGATGACAGTTTTAGCTTTTGGGTTGTTGAAAGCTAAGAATCTGTTCCTGCATTCCACAAGGATTTGCTTAATAGTCATAAGGCTGTTAGGTTCCACACAGAAGTGGGTGATAAATAGCTATTTAAGGGGCTATCATAGCCCGAGGTAGTTTCGCTCTGGACCTGCAGTATTACAGCTGCCCACAACCACTGGGGTTCTAATCAATCAGCCTTGTAGAAGGTTCACTGGAGGTGTGGCATCTTTCCAGAAATTTCATCTAACAGCTTCGTATAAGTTGGCCAAGCATCACATTTTGTGTTTGCAGAGGTCAAATATTATTTCCTATCTCCTGTTGCTAGGAAGGCTCATTCCTAGGGTCTGATAAGGAGCCTGATCAGGTAGGAAGGCAGTCTTAAGGAGAACGGAATAGCTGGCAATGCCATCAAGGAAGCCACTGAGGAAGAAATCCCAGGATCATATCAAATCCATTAGCCATCATGATCTGGGTTTCATTTTTTTTCTCTTTTTACATCTGCATCTAACATAATATTTCATGTGATATATAACCAGAGCATTAAACCTAAACTATCAAGAACAGGTGAAGTAAACAGGTATTTTAACCAACTAAAACTTATATACTTTTAAAACTAGATTGACTATATGTTTTCCCCTGTATTTATAGTTATTTGTATGCTATGAAATATTTTATTTGATGTTTCCAGTATTTAAGAGAATTTATTATTTAATTTTTCTTTGGCAAGTTTGTTTCTAAAGCTGTAAGTTCATAGCTATCAGCTCTATTGTTTAGAAAAGACTGGTTTTAGGCTGGAGAGATGGCTTAGTGGTTAAGGCACTTTACTGTGAAGCCTAAGGACCCAGGTTCGATTCTCTAGGTCATACATAAGCTAGATGCACATGGTGGTGCACACGTCTGGAGTTCATTTGCAGTGGCTGGAAGCCCTGGTGTGCCCATTCTCTCTCTCTCTCCCTCCCTCTCTCTCTGACTCTAATAAATAAATAAATAATTTTAAAAAAGAAAAAAACTGGTCTTTAACATCAAATTATTATAACTCTTATTTGTGGATGATAATTTAATCTGTTCTATTATTTTGGCATTGTACCAGATTTTAGTTTGGGAAAGGAAATAGAAAGTCATATTATAGATGGAATCAGATAACAGTATAGTATTTCTTTTAAAAATATTTATTAATTTATTTGAGGTGGTAGAGACTAGTTATTAATTTATGAGAGGGGGTGGAGAGAGAGAATGGGCACACCAGGACATCCTGCCTCTGCAAAAGAACTCCAGACACATACACCACTTTGTGTGTCTGGCTTTATGTGAGTACTAGGGAACCAAACCTGGGCCATCAGGCTTTGCAAACAAGTGACTTAACCACTGAGCAATCTCTCCAGCCCAGAAAATAGTATATTTCTTTCTTTTTCTGAGAAAGGCAAAGGATATTTATTAAGGAGAATAAGGAAAAGACTGAAAGTATCAGGGCAAACTGGTCAGGGTTTCAGTCAGCATCCCATGAAGAGAAGGAAAAGGGTGATACAGGAATTTGGGGATTCCTCACCAATGCACCTATATGAAACTGGGATTTTAGAGTTCCCTGAATTCTTATTTTATTAATTCAAAGAATTGGAATCCACAGACCACAGAGGAAGGTTTAGAGAGACTTTACTAGATGAAGAGAAGGAAAGAAGAAAAAGTACAGAGAACTCCCGCCCACGAAAAGGTGGGAGGGGCTAAAAGCCCCAGTAAAGTATTCCTTTACCTTTCCTTTTTGTCACTTAAAAAAAACCTTTTTATTGATAATTTTTAAACATTTATATTTATTTATTTAAGAGACAGGGGTGGGGGGAGAAAGAGAAGGATGGGTGTGTCAGGGCCTCTTGCCATGACAAATGAACCCCAGATACACACCTTTTTGTGCACCTGACTTAACATGAGTACTGGGACTCAAACCCAAGCTAAAAGGCTTTACAAGCAAGTGTCTTTAACTGCTGAGCCATCTCCCCAACCTGAAAGTTTATTTATATACACATTTTATTAAATAGAAATTTTGTATGGACACATCATGTGTTCTTCCTCCCTGTCCCCATTCCACTGAGCGTGCTCCTCGGTGGGATTGCTGGTATTCACCATGGGGTCGTGGGTTATAAGTTGTGAGAGCAGAAGTCAGTCACTGGGGTGAGGGGGCAATGCCTCTGGATATTCCCTCCCACTCTGTGGCTCTGACAATCTTTCTGCCTCCTCTTCCACAAAATTCCCTGAGCCTTAGGTCTACTTTAGTGTTGAGCTCTCAGCAGCTTCTGGATTTCTGCTTTGGTATGTTTTGAGTCTCCTCAGTGTCTGTTGTCATAAAAACCCTGGCACTGGTTGTCAGGCTCGCCATGGAAGCAGCCCTCTTGATCTTCTCACCAATTCCTCTATGGTTTCACCTGGGCCCTGGCTGTTGTGCGAGGGGTGGTTCATCTCCCGACAGGGAGTCAGTTGTTGTTGTGTTGTTCATAGATTTTGGTTGTCCTTAGTTCTCACTGTCTTCTGAAAAAGAAAAACAGACTCTCCAACAGAGAGTAAGTTCAGCATAGGTTAAAGGGGATAAGCATTGTTAATTTAGAGAGATTCTGATGAGTGTAACCTCTCTTTTGGCCAAAGATGAGTGGGAGCTTCTTGTTGGAGTCCATAATCTTGGTCACCATAGCATTGTCACCACACACACTGTCCAAAGGACAGCAGGAGGCGCCATCCAAGAGTCACGGGACACAGATCTGGGGGAGGAGATCTGGTGTCACACCTGTGGATTCTCACCGGCTTACCCAGAAGCTGACTTGCCTCTTCCTAGTGCTAAGTGAGCTGTTTCTTCCCAAGTGCTGGCTGGGGAGGGGTGGAGGCTGACTCCAGGCAGGGGAGCTCCGGGATCCTCATCTGGGATCCCTCCTCAAGGCCACCAGCAGGGCAGCAGGTCTGGGGGGTCTGAGTACTGCTACTACAGCTTTTCCCTTCACTGGTGGGGTGACTCAACTTCGTGGACTTCAAGCTTAACCCTTCTCTGTCGAGGATAATGAAAGTTCATGATTTCATTAAAAAAAGAGGGTTGGAGGGATGGCTTAGCGGTTAAGGCATTTGCCTGCAAAGCCGAAGGACCCAGGTTTGATTCCCCACGACCCACGTTAGCCAGATGCACAAGGGGGTACATGTGTCCGGAGTGCGTTTGCAGTGGCTGGAGGCCCTGGCACCCCATTCTCTCCCTCCCTTCTCTCCCCCTCTTTCCCTATCAAATAAATAAATAACAATAAAGTAGTTTTTTTTTTTTAAATTTTGTTAGTTTATTTATTTATTTGAGAGCGACAGACAGAGTGAGAAAGAGGCTGAGAGGGAGAGAGAGAGAGAATAGGTGCGCCAGGGCCTCCGGCCACTGCAAACGAACTCCAGACGCGTGCGCCCTGTTGTGCATCTGGCTAACGTGGGTCCTGGGGAATTGAGCCTTGAACCGGGGTCCTTAGGCTTCACAGGCAAGCGCTTAACCGCTAAGCCATGTCTCCAGCCCATAGTTTTTTTTTTAAAAAAAAAAAAAGAAAGAAAGAAACACGGGTGAGAAAAACGAATCAAAGTGTTTATCTCCTCAAGCTTTGGAGCACAGAAGCTGCGGAGAAGATGCACAGTACCTGATATTCATTCCGGGGGGGAGGGAGTCTTTCACATGATTCTCCCCCAATTGATTAAGTCACCCAGTTTTCTTCATCTCCCAGGAGTTTGCTGTGGAAATACTTTGTAACCAATTCTGAATTTTTCAGTTATCATGTTTAAAAGTTCCTTAAAATATTATATTTTGTGGGATGGAGAGATGGCTTAGCAGTTAAGGTGCATGCCTACAAAGCCCAAGGACCCAGGTTCAATTCTCCAAGTCCCACGTAAGCCAGATGCACAAGGTGGCACATGCTTCTGGAATTTGTTTGCAGTGGCTGGAAGTCCTGTGTGCCCAATCTCACTCTCTCTCCCTCTCTCTCTGACTGTAATAAATAAAAATATTTCAAAAATATTATATTTTGTCATCATCCACACAAGAGAATTACAGACCACCACACTTCTTAAGCCAATTGAGAGTCCTTTATTGCAGGTGGCTGAGAGTGGGATAATGCCTGGAGGACTCTCTACCCGGAAAAAAGGTGGGGTAGAGTTTATGAAACCACAAACCACAATCACATCATACCTGGTGCAGGCCAGATAATAGAAGTTACAGTTAATCAATAACATTAAATTAATCTCAGGACATTGAATTTTGGCCTAAGAAATTCATATGTTTAGATTAGTTATTTATTTATTCATTTGCAAGTTGAGAGAGAAAAGAGAGAGAATGGACACACCAGGGCCTCTAGCCACTGCCAACGAACTCCAGATGCATGCATCACTTTGTGCATTTGGCTTTACATGGATACTGGGAAATCAAGCCCCATTCATTAGACTTTGCAGGAAAACGCATTAACCGCTGAGCAATCTCTTCTTAGAAATTCTTAATAACCTTCAATCATAACAAACTTGGTTATACCCATGCTATTTTCTTTAATTTTCTCATGTAACTTATTTATTTAAATTTTACTGGGAACTTAACATGTAAACAGATTGCATATTGGTCCTATTCCCATCAGGTTATCCTCTTACATCCCCTCTAGCAGTGTCCATTCCCCTGAGGGTCCTCTTCAGTGTGGTATCAGTAATCACTATGAGGTCATGGATATACCCGTCAGTTTTAAGTCCTAACCATTTTACAAAGCCTTCAAGTTTTGTCCACATTTTGTCTATTTCCATTTGGAACAATCTTTTTCATTAAGACAAAAAACTTACTTTATCATACAAAATTATTTCTTTCTTAAAAGAAATGTATTCTAAAGTGAATATTGTAACTTCACAAATGCCTCCAGTTGTGTTCAAGTAGAAAGAAATGAATGAGAGGGAACTTTGCTGCCAGTCAAAATTATTCTATAAAATACAGGGATTGAGAGGAGTTTAGAGGGGCTTAGGCAAGTAGGGAATGGGTCTAGGGGACTTCTGACATAGGGCAACAGGAAGGCAGAGAGTCCAGACAGTCTATTTTTAAAATATTTTATTTATTTATTTAAGATACAGAGAGAGAAGAAAGAGGGAGAGAGAGAGAGAGAGAGAGAGAAACCAAAAAAAAGTGGAAGATAGGAAAGAAGGGAAAAAGTTAAAATGGGGCTGGAGAGATGGCTTAGCAGTTAAGGCGCTTGCCTGCGAAGCTTTAGGACCCATGTTCGACTTCCCAGATCCCATGTAAGCTGGACACATAAGGTTGCACATGTGCGCAAGGTGTTGCACATATCTGGAGTTTGATTATAGTGGCTGGAGGCACTGGTATGCCAATTCTCTCTCTCCCTCCCTCCCTCTCTCTCTTTCCCTCTCTCTCGTGCATGTGCTGTTGCTCTCACTCTTGCTCTCATGTTCTCTCATAAAGAAAAATGCCAATCTGCTGGATTTGTCTCAAAAATAAATTAAAACGGTCAGCTGAAGACCAGTAGGTTTAGTAGTTCATGGGGTGGGGGCTAAAGGGATGAGCTAAACCATGATTCCCTCATTACCATGTCAGGATGGGAGGAAGGAGGGAGACCCAAGCCCTATAAAAGCCAGTCACTAAGTCCTCTCCAATAAACTTCCAGCTCTGGGGCCCCTCCTTCTTTTTTTTTTTTTTTCTTTTTTTCTTTATTAGTTAGTTTTGAATTCAGCAAACACAGTCAGTTTGGTACCATTATTAGGCTCATCCGTGACCTACCCCCTCCCCTTGGCCCCTCCTTGTTGAGGTATATGGGTCATGCATTGTGGAGTTAGCCCACAGTTATGGGTAAGCTAAATGTCTCTGCATATCATGACCCAACATGTGGCTCTGACATTCTTTCCGCCCCCTCTTCTGCAAAATTTCCCTGAGCCATGTTGGGTTCATTTTTGGTCTGCTTCAGTGATGAGGTGTTGGGGGCCTCTGAGGCTCTGGCTCTCTGATTTGGTAGGAGTTGATTTTTCTCTGTGTTGATCTCCTTCCCCCTTGTGCTGGTATCCCGTTCATCAGGAAAACAACACCCTTGCTTGTTTCGCCAATTGTTCTTAGTTGCAGCCGGGGCCCCTCCTTCTTGAAGGAAGCTTTTGCTTACAGCCTAAATAAATAAATAAAGTTTGCTACTTTTGCTTTTCACTGTATTTATGAGTTTGTCTTCTTTTCTGGAGCTTCCAAATCCTTGTTAGCCTCAAGAAAGAACCTGTGGTGGCCCTGACCCTCAAGGGGGAAGCACTTTTCCTAAAACAGACAGGGTAACAATTCCTGGAACTGAGCAAGGCTTCATAAAAAGGTGGAGCAGGGAGGGGGCTGGAAAGATGGCTTAGCAGTTAAGGCACTTGCCCGTAAGGCCCAAGGACCCAGGTTCTATTCCCCAGGACCCACAGAAGCCAGATGCACAAGGTGGCACATGAGTCTGGAGTTCATTTGCAGTGGCTGGAGGCCCTGGTACATCCATTCTCTTTCTCTCTACTATCTCTCTCTCTCTCTCTCTCAAATAAATAAATAAAATATTTTAATTTTTAAAAAGTACAGCAGAGACTGGGGAGGCTCAGTGGTTAATGGTGCTTGCTTGCAAAGTCTGCAAGCCCCAGTTTGACTACCTGGTACCCATGGAAAGCCAGATGCACAATGTGGTACATATATCTGGAGTTCATTTGCAGTGTCAAGAGGTCCTAGTGTGCCTATACTTTCTCTGTCAAATAAATAAAAAAAAAAATTAAAGGTGGAGCATGTGAGCTGGGTGTAGTGGAGGGAGGCAGAGGTAGGAGTGTTGCGGGAATTTTCTGAATGAGACTCAGAGCCCTTCGGACAGATGAGAGGAAGATTTATTCACTCAGGCGACCTAACACCCAGATCGCTCTGTAATGGCCTCAGCCCCAAGCTCGGGAAAGAGGGGCTTTCTATATCTTTCTTCCTACAAGCAAGCAAGGTTACAGAAGTGCACGTGGCATGAGCAGGCAGCTACATAGTTTAAGTTTCTTGTGATTTCTGTTCCAGTCGGCCCGAAACTATCAGTAACTCGCAGCGCCGGTAGGGGACTTATCTTCAGTTCCTGGTTGTTCCTTGTGGGCACGAAGCTCATCTCTCTGTTCTTTGGTCTCCCCCTGTGAAGGCTTGTGGGCAAGTGGGAATTTATCTCTCTGTTCTCTGGTCTCTGGCCACCTGGGAGTAGGGGAGGGGCTCTGTAATGCAGCACAAGGTTTTCTTTTATTGCGCTTTTCTGCTAGAAGAGCTTCCCTGACAATTCCCCTGACACGCAGCAAGGTACTCTCTTCCGTAGGGTAAAGGACAGCCCTCGTTCTTGCTCAGAACAGTGGCCACGGCTGGATTTCTGCCCATGGATTTGCTCAGGAATGGAGGCGCTTTGTTTCCACTGCAAAGGAAGAGGTCTACGCTCACGTCTTTTTCTCATATGCAAGGAGAGCCCTCATCCTGTGATTGTTTTTCCACCTATATCAACCACAGGCTAATCCATTCTGGAAGATGCATCTGCTGGGCAAGGGCTCCCCTTATGAGTTGTTTCGTTTCTTTAAAAAAAATTATTTAGCTTGGTGTGATGGTGCACCCCTTTAATCCCAGCACTCAGGAGGCAGAGGTAAGAGGTCACCATGAGTTTGAGGCCACCCTGAGGCTCCATAGTTAATTGCAGGTCATTCCAGGTCAGCCTGGACCAGAGTGAGACCTTACCTCCAAAAAGCCAAAAAAAAAAAAAAAAAAAAAAAAAAAAAAAAAAAAAAAAGAAAAGAAGAAGAAGACGAAGAAGAAGAAAGTATTTATTCACTTGAGTGCCAGAGGGAGAGGAGGAGAGAGAGAGAGAGAGAGAGAGAGGGAATTAATGGACGTACCTGGGCCTCTTGCCACTACAAAGGAACTCCAGATGCATGTGTCACTCTGTGCACCTGGATTTAATATGGGAACTAGGGAATCAAACCCAGGCCATCAGGCTTTGCAAGCAAGTGCCTTTAACCACTGAGATAGCTCTCTAGCCACTGAGTTCGTTTTGTTAGGTCACATCCTAGCGGATCCAGGTCGCCTCCTCCCGGGCTCTTCCCATTTGCCAGGCAGGTGCCCAGGCTCCCTCTTCCATTGCTCATGTTTTGTGGCCTTCGACACAGTGAGTCTGGGGAGACTCATGTCCATCAGGAGATGGCCTGCAGTAGGTGCCACTGTAAACCTGCAGGCACACATCAAGCAAGATGGAAACCACCATGCACAGGAAAGAGAAGTTGATGCGAAGCCGGCAAGCCAGACGGAAGAAGATGAGCGGCGTGCTGGTCAGCCCCTTGCCCAAGACCCCATAGGAGGGGGTGGCAGCCAGGCTGGAGAGCAGGCCGGCCAGGCCTGACAGAGACACCAGCGTGGAGCCGACGAGGAGGCTGGCCATGACAAATCCTTTCTTATCTAAAAGCATTTCATTGTCTTTAACCTTCTTTACCAAAAAAATGCATTTCATATTTATAATTTTGTATCTTTTTTTAACTTGATGGTTCCTTTCGATATCATTATTTTTATTTCAAAATGTAGAAAACACTCTTTCTTAATAATTATATTATAAAGAAAACCCAGGAAGCTATATTTGAAGTAAGAAAACATGTAACTTTTATCTCAAGTATCTACAGTTATAAATATAGGCAAACAGTAATAGTCCTGTGTTTTCTAAACAAACTATAATTGTTAACTGTTTAAATTTTATTTTAACAGAAATTTTTTTGTTTAAAATGTGATCTCGGGCTAGAGAGATGGTTTAGCGGTTGAGTGCTTACCTGTGAAGCCTAAGGACCCCAGTTTGAGGCTCGATTCCCCAGGACCCATGTTAGCCAGATGCACAAGGGGGCGCACGTGTCTGGAGTTCATTTGCAGTGGCTGGAGGCCCTGGTGCTCCCATTCTCTCCCCTCTCTCTCTCTCTCTTTCCCCCCTCTCTCTCTCTCCCTCTTTCTCTCTGTTGCTCTCAAATAAATAAATAAAAATAAACCAAAATTAAAATGTGATCTTTTCTTTTGGATCCACCAGGCCACCAAAAGCAGAATTAAATCTGACATTTGTTATCTTTACTTTTGAGTCACTTGTTTAATTTTGTACAAAGCATGTTAATAATTTAACAAGTATTTCACCTAAATTGTTTTATCTTTTTAAAAATATTTTTATTATTATTTATTTATTTGAGAGAGAGAGAGAGGAAGAGGAACAGGCAGAGGGAGGTAGAGAGAGAGAGCATGGGTGTGCCAGGGTATCCAGCATTGCAAACAAATTCCTGACACATGCGCCACCTTGTTCATCTGGCTTACGTGGGTCCTGGAGAATTGAACCTGGGTCCTTTGGCTTTGCAGGCAAGTGCCTTAACCACTAAGCCATCTCTCCAGCCCTGTTTTATCTTTAAAACTAAAAAAAAGAGAGAGAGAGAGAGATGCTTTTGTTGTAAGTTTGAATGAATGACCAAGACCACCCAACTGAGATGTTAAAGGAAGAGTTTTCACTGGCTGGCCAGCGACTGCACAGAACTTAGAATCTGTTCCTGGGTGAAGCCCCAACCATTGAGTTTAGCAGCATTTTAAGTGCAAAAACCACATTATTCAAAATGGTTTGGAAAGTCCCCAACATTTTTATTAACTTTACTTCTGTAAAAGCAAGCAAGTCTGGTTACACAAGTGGGAATTAGCAGTTAGCTGGAAGCCTGAAATAGTCACTAGGTCACCAAGTGTCTGGACCACAAACCCTCACCCTTGCCTCTTGATCTCGGAATCATTTGTTGACCTCTGTTTTCTGTAGGGCCTGGTAACTTAAAATGGTTGTCCTTAGGCTAAGTTGCTGGAGACTGTTTCATTCCCCACTGATTTTTGTAACTGAGTCAAAGCTTAGACTCATCTGTCATTATGGGCTTATATCTAGTTTTAAGGGTCATTAACTTGATTGAGGAAATTTTCTGCTGTATGATTCTAACTAAGGAATTTAAGATACAAGAGGCTATAAGTAATCCTAAAAGGAGCAAGATTAGGGCCTTAATATGGCTGTTATTAAGGTTGTTAGCCAAGGAGACCATGTAAATAAATTTTCATACCAGGTTCCAGACTTTTTTTTCAAATCTTTTCTCTTTCTTTGAGATGTTTTCTAATGAGACATACTTTCTCTTATTATTCCTGAATGGTTGGTATAGAAACAGCAAGCTTCTCCTAATTCCATGCACAGTGTTCCCTGTTTCAGGAACAACAAGTCTAATTCCCTTCTATTTTGTAGGACCACTTCGGCTAAGGAGTCCAGTGAAGTCTCTAATGGACTGACTGATTGTTCTGTTTCGTGTAGATCCTGATCAACTTGTTGACTTAGGTCCTCAAAATGTCTGTCTCCTGCTTCAGCTGCTGACCCTGCTATCCCAAGTCCACTAATACAGGTACTAAAACTGGGGCATGCTTTTTTCAGGGGTTGGAAGAGAGTGGGGCCAAGATTCCTAAGTGTTCTCATCCTCTTTCCCCTTTGAATAGATAGACTTGAGGAACTATATGAACCAAAACACAAAGTTCTTCCCAACTGGGAGCAGTGAAAAGTTGGGAGTTAAGACATGGGGTGACGCCCGAGGTGCAAGCAAACAAAGAGGTGGTGGGTGGTACCAGAAAGAACGGGGTATCAGAGAAAGAAACCAAAGGGATGACAATCTCAGCACATGAATCCTAATAGGGGGACTTACTAACTTGAAACCCTGGTGTTTTTATACATAATCCCTGGCCTTGCAAATCCCCTAAGGTAAGCTTAGGTTTCAGTCCCCATTGGTATAAATTGTCTTTTTCAGCCTGTTCTTGAGGGATGTTGTGGACCAGAGATCCATTTGTCCCTAATGAGATATTTAACCCAATACCTACATAGTTGGTGGGGGACGGTAAGCACAACCAACAGTCTTGTGTTAAGTTAGGACTGGTTGTATTAACCTCTTTGAAGACCGTGTCCAGGGTCTGGAACAGCCTTTGGCGGGAAGCCTCACAACTGGGGGACCCAGATCATGAGGGAAGGTGGACGTTAAGCCTTGTTCACCAACTGGCAGAGGATGGGATGGAGAGGGTGATGCCAGTTCAGGGAAACTGATTAACGGGGGTACATTTGGGCCAATAAGATTTGGGACCCTGATCTCTCTCTCTTTTTCTTTGGTATAGTGAACTTAGTCCCTGGGTCTTTCCCTCACACATACAACCTTAAACCCCAGGTTCGTCCTGTTTCCCAAGTGGCCATTACTGTAGGCTGCCAGTAGTTTAAGGCAATTTTAAGAGGGTTGCATTTTCCTGCCCTGAATTTCTCTAAAGATTTGTGTCTATGGACAGAAATGAAGGGGTCACCATGGGTCCAAAATGCCTTAGTCTCACAACCCTACACAGTGGACACAGTGATATTGGCCCTCTCCTGGGCAACTAGGTCCCAGTTGCTGGACAAATATAGTACTGAGAGCTTTTGATGGATTCTTCTACCCTATTCATCCACAGCCACAGGCTGAGACCTCTGTCCTGCTCTGTGTCATCACACTGTTATATTTGTTCCATTCTTCCCCAAAGATGTCACAGATGTCTACTAAAAAGACAGGCTGACTCATAGTTATTAGTCACTGGATTATCCTGCCTGTAGTATCAAACCTCTGAGTTCCCAAGAAAATTTGTGAGGCTTGTGTGGACTTATAGCCTCTATCAGGTAGGGGCAAGTCAAGAGGGGAAGGAGTATGAACCAAACTAAAATTACTAACATTTTGTAACAGCAATTACTTACCAAATAATTATAGGCAGACAAACAAAGGCAAACAAACAAACAAAGCAGAAGTAGTACAGAACAGGCAGTCCTAGGGGGACTTATCTTAGGAGGGTCCTGGTTGGCTTCAGATTTCTGTATAGGTTCAACAGTTGTTTGGGCCCTGGGGTGCTGCCCTTTCAGCTGGGTGTGGTGTATCCAGGACTGGTTTCCAGCTACTTTCACTGCAGTGGGAGTGATCAGGATTACGGTGAAAGGTCCTTGCCAACCAGGCTGAAGGTTACCGGGACTGTGTCTCTTCACCCGGACCACATCTCCAGGCTCAAATGAAGATGGTGATAGTTCTAAGGCAGGTCTTTTGTGGGCCTCCAGGACTGGGGGATAAATCTTCTGGAGAGTTGGCTGGAGAGCCTGAAGGGACCAGAGAAGGTCATGATTAGTAACCTCTGACAGATGTTCTTCCCCCGTTTAGGGAATATAGGGGGAGGTCTACCATGGAGGATTTTGAAGGGGATAAATCCCCCCCCCGCTTTGTTTGTTTGTTTGTTTTTTTGATTGTTTGAGGTAGGGTCTCACTCTAGCTCAGGCTGACCTGGAATTCACTATGTAGTCTCAGAGTGGCCTTGAACTCATGGCGATCCTCCTACTTCTGTCTCCCAAGTGCTGGGATTAAAGGCGTGCACCATCATGCCAGATTTTAAATCCCTTCTTGTAAGGAGTGCATCTTACCCTTAAGAGGGCAGCAGGAAGGAGACTCCCCCAATCCCTGCTGGTTTCTAAAATAAATTGGGTTAATATTTCTTTAAGATTTCTATTCATCCTCTCTACTTGCCCTGAGCTCTGTTGCCCATAGGCACAATGGAGGTGGCACTGTATTCCTAGGGTTTTTCCTATATATTTAGAGATATGGGCTGTGAAAGCTGGGCCATTGTCGGACCCTAAGGCTAAGGGAAGGCCAAACCTGGGAACTATTTCCTATAACAGCTTTTTCATAGTTATTTGAGCTGTCTCAGTCCTTGCAGGGAATGCTTCTATCTATCCTGAGAAAGTGTCCACCATTACCTGTAGATACTTATATCTGTGAAGTCCTGCCTTAACTTCAGTAAAATCAATTTCCCAATGCTCACCTGGGAAGGTTCCTCTGCATCTTACCCTGGGCACAGTAGAGGGCCACCTTGGTTCACTCATTGAGAGGTAATACACCTGGTAACTAGATCCTTGGCTGTTAGACCAAGGTCAGGGCTGTAGAAGTGTTGTCTAAGTAATTCAGTCAGTTTTGCAGAGCCCAAATGGATGTTCTCATGAAGATTTATTTAATTTTGTTTGTTTATTTATTTGAGAGTGACAGACAGAGGGAGAAAGAGGCAGAGAAAGAGAAGAGAGAATGGGCGCTCCAGGGCTTCCAGCCACTGCAAACGCACTCCAGATGTGTGCACCCCCTTGTGCATCTGGCTAACGTGGGTCCTGGGGAGTTGAGCCTCGAACCGGGGTCCTTAGGCTTCACAGGCAAGTGCTTAACTGCTAAGCCATCTCTCCAGCCCTGTCATGAAGATTTTTGAGCAATGTGCATCCTATTGCACGTGGGAGAAGAACCCTTCCATCTGGCACTTCTTCCATCCCGTGGGCACTGTTGTGACTTGGAGTGTGTCTCCCAATTTCATGACCTCTTCCATGTGGTCAGGTCAGCTGGGCAGTTCAAGAGGAGGGGACACCACTAGAACCTCAAAGGGTCCCTGGTTTTAAGGCAGCTTCTCTGGCTGCTTGGTCTGCTGGCCCTGGCAATGGATAACAGCCACTTGTTTAGGGAGCCAAGTGGCCTCAAACAGGGCCAATATTTCTTGAGTATTTTAAATTTGTTTTCCCCCAGATGTAAGTAGTCCCTGTTCTTGGTAGAGGGCTCTGTATTCATGTGCCATGGCAAAGTTATAATGGCTTTTGTGTACACATTTATGACCCTGTCCTTTCCATATCTCAAAGCCTGAGTCAATGCTATCAGTTCAGCCTGGCCATGCCCAACAGCTTAAGCCCATACCGTCTTTTCCAATGTTACCAACGCTGCCCCCGTACCTGACTCTATAAGAAATGAAACTGGAACTGTCAGTGAACAATAGGATGTCTGTGAGGTCAGGCCGGAGGCCCTGGATGGATTCGAGGCTTTCAAGACAGTCGTGAACCGGTTCCTCGGGATTATCATCAGGCAGGAGGGTGGCCGGGTGGAGAAGAGTCATCCTTGAGAATCTAATCCTTGGTTGGTCTAAAAGTCAGGCTTGATAACTGGTTTGCCCCCCCACTTTTACGTGTGACCATGGGCTGTGGAGTGGCCCAGGGTAAAGGAGCCCCGGCCCCAGTTAGTCCTGTTCACTCAGCTGAAAAACCTTAGGGGCTCTCTCTGCCACTTTGGGCACTTGTTCTTCCAATGCCCTGTCTCTTTACAGTAAGCACACTGATCTATATCTAACTGTAGTCTTTTATCTGGCAGGGCTGCCTTTGAATTGGTGCTTTTTGGCCTCTTGGTGGTCCGTAGGACAGCTCCTGGAGAGCCTCCACCAGGATCCTGGTGATCTTCTCAGCCTGCTTATCCTCAGGCATGTGTCTCTGTTATTAAAGACCTGCCTGGCTATCTCCACTAATTCTGACAAGAACTTTCCCTCAAATCCTTCCTGCTTTTGCAATTTCTTCCTAATGTCTGGGACCAACTAAGATACAAAAGCGATATTCAGAGCTCTCCTATTTTCAGGAGCTCCAGGGTCTATAGGAGTGTATGTCCTGTAGGCCTGCAGGAGGCATTCTAGGAGACTCATCAGGTTCCTGCACAACATCACTCACCTTGAACAAATATGTAGGTTTCCATGGCACAGCTCTGACTCCCATCAACAGAAGCCAGTGGTAATTGTCGAGAGCTGCCTTACCTGGCTCTGAATTGCAGTCCCAGTTTTGGCGGGTCAGAGGGAAGGCCCTTTTCAGATGGACAGGGTCCTCAGTGGGGTCCTGTCTGGTCCCATGACATGTTTCAGAGCTCCCTTCTGGATTTGGTCTAGCTCTTCTGTCATGAAGAGAATCTGCAAAAGTTGCTGACAGTCATCCCAAGTGGGCTGGTGGGTATAAAAGATAGTTTCCAGGAGAGTTGAGGCATTTTAGAGAAGAAAGGGTTCTGCTGTTTCCAATTATAGAGATTGCTGGTGGAAAGGGGGACATAGACCATGAAGGGGGCTCCAGCTCCAGGAGCCTGGCACATGGGTAGAAGTGGGGCTGAGCGTGTCTTAGGGGGTTACTAAGGGGTCCCTGCTCCTGGTGCATGGCCAGCTTAGGAGTGAATCATCCTGTAGGACTGGCTTAGGGGGGCTCCTTCAAGGAGGGGTAAGACTTTTGGCTCTTAGGTTTAACAAAAAGCAGTATTTTAGAGCTTGATCTATGACATTTTTAGCACATTTCTGAAGCCAAGGGGGCTTTTCAGTAACGATCTCAATCCAAGTTAGAATATAGGGAACCTGATGGGGATGTCCAGGTCGCCCGAGAATGACCCGTTCAACTCGATATGCAGTTGGGAGGTCAAACATTCCTTCTGGTGGCCACCAGTACATCAAAGGATGACCAATCAAAGTCACAGAATTTCCTGAGGGAGAAGGCATCACAGGTAGTGCCCAAGTCAGAGGCTCTCTGCTGGAAAAATGAATTTACTTAAGAAACATTGTAAAGGACTAGGTGTGGAATTTGTCTGCCCTATGGCGAGTTGTCAATTTCCATAGGCAGCCTTCTAGCAAAATCCAAAACACTAGACACAGAGTGACAAAACAAACACAGAACAAAAGGAGAAAGACATGTGGCCACAATGAACTGAAACATCCAGACCAGGGGTCAGGGAGATGTCTCGCCACTGCCCAGGATTAGGGAAGTAGTGCTGTGTCCAGCCTTCCACTGAATCCTCCTTACTTCCGGAGGCTTTTCAGACCAGATGACTCTGTGCACACAGTGTTGATATCTCCTGACTGCCAATCCTTCCTGCCAAGGCCTGGTAAAAGTCCCTCAGCAGGTGCACCCTAGGGCCTCCACCCAGTAGTCGGAGTACAGTCCTAAGTGGTCAAGACTGTGAGGTCAGACTCAGGGGTCAGTTAATGAGAAGAATTTAAAATCTCACTGGGGCCTCCAAAATGTTGCAAATTAACAACCAAGACCACCCAACTGAGATGTTAAAGAGAGCGTCTTTATTAGCTGGCCAGCGTCTGCATGGAACATAGAATTCATTCCTCGGTGCATTCTTGACCATTGAGTTTAGCAGCATTGTAAAGGCGAAACCCACATTATTTAAAATGGTTTGAAAAGTCCCCAACATTTTCATTATTTACTTTAGCAAAACCAAGCAAGCCTGGTTATACAGGCAGAAATTAGCAGTTAGTTGGAATCCTGAAGTAATCACTATGTCACCAAGTGCCTGGACCACAAACCCACATCTTTGCCTCTAGTTATTCATTCTCAGAATCATTTGTTGACCTCTGTTTTCTGTAGGGCCTAGTAACTTAAAATAGCTGTCCTTCAATGGACACTCAGAAGCCATAGATTGTTACTAGAAAATATTCAGTGCCAAGGGTGGGATACATTCCAGTGAGTTGCTGGCCAGGGAGGTCCCTGGTACCCCAAAACATTATAGGCCATTGCCAAGGCCTTTGCTTTCCCACCAGGAATAGAGGGTAAGACCCTATTGCGAAAGACTCCACATACTTGGGTTGCAAGGTCACTGAGAAATCCTGCTGGAACTGAGCTGATAACCTCCTCCATGTAGACCAGCTGACAGAAAGCTGGAAAAATCTATGCTGCATGCAGTTCAATGGAAGAGAGAGAAATCACCAGCAAAGATACTCAACAGTGGACTACAAGCCTTAAATTTAGTCAGGTAGGCCAAATGAGCCAATTGGTGCAATAGTGGCATGTCTGTTATGGGGGAAACCAACCACCCTCTAATTTGACTGGGGCCTGCTCCATGGGAAGGAATATATCCCTGATACTGAAAACCTACAACAGGGTAGTATGTGAGCCCTAGGGGTATAATGTCTGCTGGTATCTGGCTAAATGTATATACTGTGCTCACAAAACTGCCCAGCAAGCACTTCTTTTAATGTTCATAGACCCATATATTAATGCTATTCTCACTTTTGGTTAGAGAAGCTCTCTTTTTCAGATGCAGTGACCTTGGATGACTCAGAAGGAGCACCATGGTGCTTGAGAAGGAAGTGACAGAGGCATGCACCGGCACTTTAAATTCTCTATCATACAAGAGAAATGATACATACGCAAGGCCCCCATGTCCATTACAGAGAGGTGGCTTAAAGAAGAATAGCCATAGGAAAGGGTAGGACTCTACTGTTGCAGTCAGGTTCGCATTGCTAGTAGAAATCACCCAACCAAGAGCAGCTTCTGGGAAAAAGAGATTTATTTTGGCTTATAGGCTCGAGGGGAAGTTCCACAATGGCAGGGGAAAACTATGGCATGAGCAGAGGGTGGACATCACCTCCTGGCCAACATAAGGTGGACCATAGCAACAGGAGAGTGTGCCAAATACTGGCAAGAGGAAACTGGCTATAACACCTATAAGCCTGCCCCCAACAATACACTGCCTCCAGGAGGAATTAATTCCCAAATCTCCATCAGCTGGAAACCTAGCTTTCAGAACACCTAGGTTTATGAGGGACACCTGAATCAAACCACCACATTCCACCTCTGCCCCCCATAAGCTGATATCCATACATGATGTAAAAAAAAATGCATTCATCCAACTTTAAAAATCCCCATAGCTTTTACCAATTCCAGTGATGTTCAAACATCCCCATAGTCCAAGATCTTTTAACTGAGCCACAATAACCAAAAAAAATCACCAAAAAACCCACAATGGCACAGAATAAACATTCATACTGCAAAAGATGGCAATGGGCATAACAAAGAAATATTCAAGCAACACATGATTTAAACAGGGCAAGCTCCAAACTCTGTAGGCACAAGTCTAACAACCCTAGCCAGTGACAAATCTCCAAGTCCGATAATTCTAACCAGTAACAAGTCTCTGGTATTCCAATTCCACCCCTCCAGCTAGGCTACTCACAGTCCTGGAAAACTTCATCAGGACTGGCAGCTCCTTAGCAGCCATCTCACGGTCCCAGCATCTCCACTGGGTCTCCACTGCAATCCACGGTTCATCCTCATGGCCCCACGGGGTCTCCATGCAGGCATCCAGCAAACCTGCTTCACACTGCCCATAGCCATTTCCAAAACACAAGACCGTGTTGCAAACTCAATGAACCTCTCTTTCCTGAATTTCTTATACTCCACAATACCAGGTAGGGTGCCAATTTGTTAATCCAGGGGTCAATAAAGCAGGCTTTGAAGAACAGGACACTCAGCACTCAGGCCCCTTCAAAAGAATCTACATTCTTCTTGTTGCCCCAGTGCAGGTCAGCTGGCCCAATCTCAAAGGTTATAATTTCTCAAACAACTTGTAGGTGAATGGGCAGCAGTTTAGGCCCAAATATTTCATTTTTTTTTTTCTGTGCCACATCCCTCTGCTCAAACCAGTTCATTTCTATGCAAAACAACCCTGCACAACTTCTCAGGACCTGGGCATAACAGCAAGCTTCTCACACAAACTGCTAGCCCAGTCCAAGCAAAGCTCTTTCTCACCCTCATAAGTCCAAACCTCACAGTCCATAGTTCTTACTGCATTCAGGTCTTTCAACTCTGACCAGAATAGTTCATGAAGCTGTGCTTACAGAACTGCAAGGCATCTCTTAGGCCAAGGTATCAAATCCTTCCACATTCCTCTTGAAAATCAGCTCCAACAGGCCAAAACCACACAGTCAGGTGTCTAGCAGCAATCCCACTCCTCAGTACCACTCTACTGTTGTAGTCCGATTCACATTGCTGGTAGAAATCACCCAACCAAGAGCAGCTTGTGGGCAAAAGAGGTTTATTTTGGCTTATAAGCTCGAGGGGAAGCTCCACGATGGCAGGGGAAAATGATGGCATGAGCAGAGGGTGGGCATCACCGCCTGACCAACATAAGGTAGACCATAGCAACAGGAGAGTGTGCCAAACACTGGCATGGGGAAACTGACTATAACACCCATAAACCCACCCCCAACAATACACTGCCTCCAGGAGGCGTTAATTCCCAAATCTCCATCAGCTGGGAACCTAGCATTCAGAACACCTAAGTTTATGGGGAACACCTGAATCAAACCACCACAGACTCCTTACAACGTGCTCCTCCAGACACCAAATGGCCCGGATATCCATGATTTTGCAGTGACTGACACTGCCTACACAGGACCATCATAATAGGAGGAAAAGATCATGACATCAAAATAAGAGAGAGGGGGAGGGGATATAATGGAGAGTGGAGTTTCAAAGGGGAAAATGGGAGGAGGGAGGGAATTACCATGGGATATTGTTCACAATTATGGAAGTTGTCAATAAAAATAAATAAATAAGCCGGGCATGGTGGCGCACGCCTTTAATCCCATCGCTTGGGAGGCAGAGGCAGGAGGATCGCCATGAGTTTGAGGCCACCCTGAGACTCCATAGTGAATTCCAGGTCAGCCTGGGCTAGAGTGAGACCCTACCTCGAAAAACCAAAATAATAATAATAATAATAATAAATAAATAAATAAATAAATTTTTAAATGGCTGTCCTTAGGCTAAGTTGCTGGAGACTGCTTTACTTTATTGTCCCAAATGCACTGTAAAAGAGAAATTATAATTATGATATAATGAACACATTAGGGTCTTCTATAAACCTTAAAATGCTTTGCAATCTTTTAAAAATATTATTTATTTATTTATTTGCAAAAAGAGAGAGATAAAGAGACAGAGATAATGGGCATCCCAGGGCCTCCAGCTGCTGCAAACAAACTCCAGATGCATGTGCCACTTTGTCATCTGGTTTTACATGGGCCCTGGGGAATTGAAGCTGGGTTTTTAGGCTTTGCAAGCAAGTGCCTTGACCACTGAGCAATCTCTCTAACCCAGCTTTGCAATCTTTCGAGCAGCTTTTTTTCTCCCCTTAGTCCTAGATTTTTAGAGCTGTAGACTTAGATAGGCTAGGACCTCGAAAACACTGTTTTTCTAAAAAGCAAACAGTAGTCAAAATCATCTTAAAAATGTATATGTATACATATACATACACACATCTTAAAATTAGACATATGCAAAGATGAGTACTCAAAACTTTTAAAAACATGTGTAACTGAAATAGCCACAGATTTTGTTATGCAGTTCTTTCTTAGGACACAAAATGGGGCTGGAGAGATGGTTTGGCGGTTAGGTGCTTGCCTGTGAAGCCTAAGGACCCCAGTTCGAGGCTTGATTCCCCAGGACCCACGTTAGCCAGATGCACAAGGGGCGCACGCGTCTGGAGTTTGTTTGCAGTGGCTGGAGGCCCTGGCACTCCCATTCTCTCTCTCTCTCTCTCTCTCTCTGCCTCTTTCTCTCTCTGTCTGTCGCTCTCAAATTAAAAAAATAAAAGGACACAAAATGACACATAAGACAACTACATGAAAACAATCACTATGAACAGACATGACACAAATTATATTAGGGGAGGGAGGGTAAGTTAGAGGCTACACAGTTTTAAAAAACACAAAAGTTTCCAGGTGTGGTGGAGCACACCTTTAGTCCCAGTGCTTCAGAGGCAGAGGCAGGAGGACTGTTGTGAGTTTGAGGCCAGCCTGGGACTATAGGGTGAGTTCCAGGTCAGCCTAGGCTAGTGTGAGACTCTATCTCAGAAATTTAAAAAAAAAAAATCAAAGTAGAAAGTTTACTTTTCTACCTCAGTAAGATATTAGAAAGGTTTAGTGATACACAGGATGGAAAGGGGAAACTTGTACATAAAATTAATTAGCATCTTTCTTTGTTTAAGAGTAAGAAAAATTGCTCTTACACATGGGAATTTTTTTAAGTATTTTAGAGAGAGAAAGAGGAACAACTCAACTGGCGCCCTGGAGACACAACCCTGAAGTACAATGAAACCTGAGGCACCAGGGCCTCAACCACTGAAATCAAACTCCAGACCCTTGTGCCACCTAGTGGGCATGTGCAACTTTGCACTTGCCTCACCTTTGTGTGTCTGGCTTATGTGGGATCTGGAGAGTAGAATATGGATTTTTGTTTGTTTGGGTTTTTTTTTTTTGTTTTCTGAAGTAGGATTTCACTGTAGCTCAGGCTGACCTAGAATTCACTATGTAGTCTCAGGGTGGCCTTGAACTCATGGTGATCCTCCTACCTTTGCCTCCTGAGTGCTGGGATTAAAGGCATGCGCCACCACGCCTGGCAAACATGGAATTTTTAATGTAGTATGGAATCTCTTCTTTCTTTAGGTTTTATCTTACAACAGGACATAATAACCTTTGCCTTTGATAAAAATATTTTTCTGCTTAGAGATAATAAAGGAAGAGGCAAGGTCAGAGGATAGATTGTTCAGAAAAAGCTGGCAACTAACAGTGAACAAAATGAAAGACTCTAACTCAACAGCAGTGACAGGCTTAATTCAGGAAAGCCTGAGAAAGGCTCTGGCCAGGAAAGTCAAGACCAACTTCACTTCATGGTGCATTGCCCAGGAAAGAGGAGGTGAAGATGAGATGGCTTTTTCACCTCCCTTGTCTCTGGGCCTTGACATCCCCACAATGCTGGAGGACAACTTCCCCTTGATGGCACCACAGACTACTTTTTGTCTGTAAGAGGAACAACTCAACTGGCGCCCTGGAGACACAACCCTGAAGAACAATGAAACCTGAGGCACACAGGAACCAAGAAGAGGGATATTGGAGAACTACGCAACTAAATGGGTAGGACCTGGGTCCATTAGGAATCCCACCAGAGGAGCCCTATCAACTCCTAGGTAAGGGTCCTGGAGTACCCTCTGGCAAGGTATTTCCTGAACGGACCCAGGGGGGCACTTGAGTAGCCTCTGGCTGAGGTGAGAAGCCAGGGACAAAACCATGACCCCTTTTGATTAACATTTTTGGAATCTTTGTCTTGGAATTCTGGGTTGAGGGCAGTATAGAGATCTTGAACTGACCATGTCTATATGAAAGTGTGTGACTGCAACACTACATTGCTGCAAGGCTGAACACAAAGATACTGTGAAATGGTGAAGCAAGGTGCGAAGTCCCAATCTGGGGTTCCATGGTTACTTCATATGGCTGAGAGTGGCCCATCATGGGGAACCTGACTGGGCTTTGTATGGTACCACCAAAACTGAGAGCACCTGAAACATCCCTGTGAGGAGAGTGGTCAGTAATGGAAGATGCAAGTCTCATTCTAAGTGTACAACACTCACACAGGGAGAGACGTGGGGGGCATGCAGAGTAAACCAACTCCTTTGGAATGTATGTTAATAAATTTTAGAAAGAGTTTTAAGGGTGAATATGGGGTAAAGTTCACTTCCTATAAGTTGCATACCTTCTGTGAGATAGACTGAATAGCTTTTGATGTAGGATGGCCATCTGAAAGGACCTTAGACAAAAGGTCATTGCAAAGGTCTATGAAATAGTCATAGAGACAACCCGGCTAATTCCCTTATATTGGTTGCTGTCAAGAGGCTGTTCAGAAACACCCCCTTTTGTTGAGAGTATGTCTGGACAGAAAATCCAGGTTGATACCAGCTCAGACCACAGCATCTTCTGAAACCTGAGATCAAAAGAGACCAGGCCAGATGGAAAAGAGGACAAAGGAAAGACCAAGTTTGCCTAGTAAACCATAGGACAACCTACTACCTTATGCTCCATTTTACCCAATGTTTCTGAGACTCTCCAGGTGACCAGCCACCGCCTTGAGATTCACACTCTGAAAGCCAAGAGATGACAGCCCCACATTGGCCACTCCTTCCTCACCAACAACTCCAGAGGCATCCCCACTCCATGATGTCAGGACAGGGGCCCAACCTAAGACTCAAGCCATGATCAAGATGAAGGCACTCCATCCAGTTGCCCCCACATGAGACTAGAGGATCAATCTATTGTGACCAGGAGGGAAATATTCAGGGAGGACAATGTGCCTTCATTACCTGCCTTTCACCACCACAGACCCCCTAAATTGGAAAAATTACACTCCCTCCCATACAGAGAAACTTCAGGCCCTACTAGACCTCATGCAGTCCATCATCGAGACCCACAGGTGGCTACCTGGATTGATTGCCATCAACTCCTCCGGACACTATTCAACACAAAGAAACACAGAGAAGTGACCCTTTTAAACTGCTCTAAAAGGGCTAAAACAGCATGCCCCTTCCAGTGAAGATAATGTCTGATGCAGCCAGGTTTGCATTGCTGGCAGAAATCACCCAACCAAGAGCAGCTTGTGGGAAAAAGAGGTTTATTTTGGCTAACAGGCTTGAGGGGGAAGCTCCACCATGGCAGAGAAAACGATGACATTAGTAGAGGGTGGACATCACCCCCTGGCCAACACAAGGTGGACAACAGCAACAGGAGAGTGTGCTAAACACTGGCATGGGGAAACTGGCTATAACACCCATAAGCCTACACTCAACAATACACTCCTTCCAGAAGGCGTTAATTCCCAAATCTCCATCAGCTCGGTACCTAGAATCCAGAACACCTAAGTTTATGGGGGACACCTGAATCAAACCACCAAAATGTCCAAGCCTATGCTCAGGCCCAATTTCAAGATTCTGGCCCAATATGGCACCCAAATGATGACACAGGGTTCTAACATCTTCTGAGGTACTAAGAAGCTCTTATAAATGGCTTAAAAGAGGGGGGGAAAGGCCATAAATAAGAGGTTCAGAGATACTACAAAAGTCTGAAAAGAGCCCACAAACGTTTATGAATAGCTATGTGAAGCATTTTGGCTGTACACTCCCTTGATCCCAAAGCACAAGTCAACCAGAGGATGGTCAACGCAGCCTTTGTTGGACAATCCCAAGAAGATACTTGCTGAAAGCCCACCAAATTGCCAAGCTTTATTGAAAAAAAAAACACTGAACTACTAGTGGTGGCCACCACAGTCTTCATTAATTGCGACCAGACAGTCCAATGACAGGCAGACCAAAAGATGAAGAAGAAGGCAGACCAGATCTCTGCTGCACTCCTGGAGACATCAAGTCCCACTCAAAGGGGCGCTCCACCAAACGAGGCATGGAATCACAACCAAAACAGAAGCTAACGCCAAAGCTTCAAAGAAACTTGGACAGAGGAACACCACACCCAGGGGAAAAGTTAGGATGAAACCAATGTGCTCACTGCTGTCAGGAGGGACATTGGAAAGGAGAATGGCCCTGACTGAAGAGGGACTATGAGCCTGTCCCCAACCCAGGAGAAAGGGGCACATCTTCCAGGGACTGTGCCAGCTGCATAGGCCATTCCAGAGGGCCCAAGATATAGACTTTGTTGGTATGGCACTATGGAAAATCAAGAATACTAGGACAGACTGACCTCTATCCAATTAGGTCCCCACAAGCCCATGGTCCAAATGATGATAGGGGGCCAACATATGGAGGACACTGGTGCTACTTATTTGGCCCTCTTTCAGGGAAACACACAACCATGGGGGGGGGCCACTGATGGCTGAGGCCACCACCCCTTCATGGTGCCCAGGCTATGCATCCTGAGAGGCCATGTGGTTGTTCATGAATTCTTACATCATCCTGAGTGTCCAGTGCCTTCTGGAAAAACTCAGAAACTTTGATGCTGATGGCGCGGCATTTTTGTCTCTAGGAGGGCCAAAGGCAAGTTTTAAAAGGAGGAATGGTGTCTCTTTAGTCCTGTAAAAGGGCCACAACAGGGACCAGAGCTCCCTTTCAAAATGCCTCGATTGTGTGCTGCAGGCAATCCTTCATGACTGGTCAAAAATATTCCCCTGTGGTGGAATTAAAGCCTGGATGAAGTAGTCTGCATCAGGCAGTACTGTATTACTTATAAGACCCATGCTGAAACCCAAGAATACCTGGACAGATTCTTACCATATGGATTTTTCCAGCCTTCCCAGTTGGGTCGGTATACATCCCTCTTGCCGGTCCAGAAACCAGTAATTGATGACTACTGACCAGTCCAGGACTTGTGGGCAATAAATCAGGCCACAGTCACACTACAGTGGTCCCCAATCCATATACTGTCCTGAGTCTGCTCCCTGCTAAAGCAGCCTATTTTTATGTCTGGACCTGAAGGGTACCTTCTTCTGCATTTGACTGGAACCCCCAAGTCAGCCGCTCTGCCTTCTAGTGGGAGGACTCCAAAAGAGCTAAGGGACAACTGACCTGGACTAGCCTGCCACCGGACTTCAAAAACTCCTTGACTGCTTTTCGGACAGTGCCTATTTCTGATTTAAAGGCATTCCCTGGTAAACAGTGCAGAGGCACATTGCTTCAACACATAGATGACTTACTATTGACAGGGACCGCCCAAGAGGAATGCATGGAAGGGAGTCCATTGCTTCTCGCTTTCCTATACCAAACTGGCTACAAAGTCTCAAAGAAAAAGGCCTAAATCTTCCAAGACAAAGTCACATGGCTTCCATCTGACACAGAGACAGCAACAACTTGGCCCAAAGAGAAAACAGGCGGTCTGCTCAGTCCTAGCCCCACTGACCCACTGCCACATCTGAAAAGTCCTGGGCACTGCTGGATTTTGCAAGCTCTTGATCCCCACCTACTCAGTCATGGCAAGACTCCTGTATGAAGCTGCAAAGGGGGCAGTGAACAAGAGCCCCCGATATGGGGACCAATGCAACCACAGGCCTTCAACGACATTAAACATGCTCTCATCAATGCACCTGCCCTGAGACTTCCGGACATCCCCATGGGCAGTCCAAGGTAGCTGTGGAAGTCCTGACAGATTTGGGGACATGGCGCCACCTGGTATCCTGTCCTCCCAAACATCTGGACTCCTTGCTGTAGGCTGGCCACCTTGCCTATGAGCCCTCACAGCCACAAACCCTCCTATTAACAGAGTCTGACAAACTGACTGTGGGACAGGAACTGACAGTCTGACTGCTGAGTGCCATTCAGTGCTGACATTGCTGAAACACAAAAGATCACACTGGCCAAGACATCCTTAATCTTTTGGATGCCATATGGGCCCCTAGAGGAATAGCAGTTATGTATTGTTGGGAACACCAAAAGGGAGACACTCTGATTGCTTGAGGAAACCAGAGAACTGAAGCAACAGTTTCACCCTGCTCTGCTCCCTAGTCCCCTAAAAGACCAGAAGATTGAAGACTCAGAACATGAAGAGGACTGCTTTGAGACTGAACGTGGGAAATACCTCCCCGAGGGGTGGTGGAAATTTTCTGATGGCCGCCTAGCCATCGCTGAAACATTAGCCCCTGTGTTTTGTCAGACAGTTTCATCAAGGGACACACATGGGCCAAATGGCACTTGAAACTGTCCTGAGTCAACACTTCTATGCCCCCAACTCAAAAGCATGTCCTGGGCAATATGTAAATGATGTGAGACACGTGCCCACAACAACCCACGTCAAGGGGCCAAATCTTCCTCCAGGAGTCCAAAGACACCACGGGGTCCAGCTGCCTGGACAACTATGCCACCGCCTGTTCCACAATCCCAGTTGCTGGGTCAGCACCCCGGGCACGACTGCCTTATTTTCATGTACATACCGGATGAAAGGCAGGGTGTGCTAACACCGGCGCTTCCTCCAGTTTTCCTTTGGGCTGGTTGAAAGCTTCCTGTGTCCATCTTAAGGGGTCTGTTGCAAATTCACGGAGGCCGCGGTGGAGGGGCCCTGCTACGGTAGAGGACGCTGGGATTGAGAGCCGCAGAGCCCAGCTGCCCCCGGGAATTCCGGAATTGCTTTTTAGTCTTGGGCAAGGATACCAGGTAATCAGTTGTTTTCTCAGTTTTCTTTTCCCCCAGCTGATGTAATATTCTGAGTAGGTGATTCCTCCTGGCGGATTTGAGCCTTTTTCTTTGAGATCCCATATCCAGTGTGCTGTAGAAACTGTAATTGTTTATCAATGCCCTTTTCACAGGCCTCTCTGGAGGGGCCAGTATAGTACACCCCGAGGGAGGCAGTGTTCTAGGTCTTTTGCCAGCGCTTCCCCAAAGATGGTGGGGGAATTTTTGAACCTTGAGGTAGTTGTGTCCATGTCAGCTGGGTTTTTGTTCCTGTCTCCAGATCTTCCCACTCAAAGGCAAAGACGGGTTGACCTGCTTCTGCTAACCGCAAGCAGAAGAAGGCATCCTTTCAGTCCAGGCAAGTGGAAACGACCACGGTGGGGTACCAAGCTGACAAGGTGTATATGGGGGCCTCAGGGTGTCGAGTCTCAGTGGTGCCACTGACTCAGCGCAGATCCTGCACGGGCTGATAATCGGTTCCCCGCTTCTGTACCAGGAGCAGCGGGATGTCCATGGAAATCGAATCCCTTGCAGAGTTTCTCCTTTTTGAGACTCTTGATGTGGGGGGATATCCCGAACTAAGCTTCCAGAGAGGTGGGTATTGCCTCTTTCTTATGGGGGTGCCCCATGCTTGAGCGTCATCACCACAGGGGGATGACCTTTAGCAAGGCCAGTCTCCTTACGTATGTCCCACACCTTGGGGTTGTGCTCCAAATACCAGCTAAGTTGGCATGAACTTTGAATGTTTTCTGCCAGGGCCTCAGAGTTCAGTGGCCACTCTTAGACTTCCAAAGTCAGCACTGTCAGGGTGCCAGAGTTGGGTGGGGAGGCAAGTCCATCGTTACTGTGGTGCCTAGCTTCCATAGCATGTCTCTTTTTTTTTAATTAAAAAAATCATTTTATTATTTATTTATTTGAGAGAGAGAATGGCCACACCAGGGCCTCCTGCCACTGCAAACGAACACCAGATGCATGCGCCCCCCTGTGCATTTGGCTTACATGGGTCCTGGAAAGTCAAACTGGAATCCTTTGGCTTTACAGGCAAACTTTTTAACCTCTTAACTGCTAAGCCATTTCTCCAACCCAGCACCTCTTTTTCTGAAAGGGGGTTCAGAGGTTCAGGGACATACAGGGACCGGTGGTGGTCTTGGTGGCCTCCTACTGAGCAGTCTCTTGGTTCACAAAATTGGTCTTTTTTGATAGTCCTTGTAGCCCCAATAATTGTGATGGAGCCCTTGGTAGCTGGCTGGTCAATTGTACTAATGGCCGCTCCATTATCTCAAATAAAGTCCACAGCTTGGCCCCCAGGTTTATTTTGACCGTGGGCTCCTGGGGGCGGATTGTGATTGAGCCCAGTTGCCCTTGGTCAGATTCAGTCTCCCATCCTGTGCCTTTGACCTTGGGTGGGCGGGCCTGCTTAGAAACTGCAATCATGGTGGGTCTGCTCCCTTCACAACCTTGTGTTTTTTTGATCCTCCCTTTTCTCGGGGCACTCATTCCTCCAATGGCCCTTTTCCTTACAACATGCACATTGGTCTTGTTCTTTCTTTCTTTTTATTAACAACTTCCATGATTATAAACAATATCCCATGGTAATGCCCTCCCTCCCCCCACTTTCCCCTTTGAAACTCCATTCTCCATCATATCCTCTTCCCCTCTGAATCAACCTCTCTTTTATTTTGATGTCATGATCTGTTCCTCCTATTATGATGGTCTTGTGTAGGTAGTGTCAGGCACTGTGAGGTCATGGATATCCCGGCCATTTTGTGTCTGGGGGAAACATGTTGTAAGGAGTCCTACCCTTCCTTTGGCTCTTACATTCTTTCCGCCACTTCTTCCACAATAGGCCTTGAGCCTTGGAAGGTGTGATAGAGATATTGCAGTGCTGAGCACTCCTGTCACTTCTTCCCAGCACCATGATGCCTTCTGAGTCATCCCAAGGTCACTGCCACCTGAAAAGAGAAGGTTCTCTAGCACCTTGGTCTTTTTCTAATGGGAGGTGAGGTTTCCCTTACTGGCAGGTGGCAGTCTCTGTCTTCCAGTGGCACTTTCTTCTTTGAGGTCCACTGCCATGTTGTGGGCCTTTTTCCCCAGGTATTTTTCTTTTCCTCTGTGTGCTGTTTCCTTGCAGTTAGCCACCACCTTGGCTGTGATCTCGATGAATTGATCAATGTTCATTCCAGTGAAGCCTTGCAGCTTTTGTAATGTTTGGCACACGTCTGAAGCTGACTTCTGGACAAAGGCTCTGTTCTCCATGGACCAGTGCTGCTGTGCTGCAGGATCAAATGGACTGAGACATCGACATGGGCCACAGAGTCTCTCGTAGGATCCACTGGGTTCGAGTTTAAACAGTTCCCTATTTAGTCCCTTTAATAATCCAGATCTAGCTGGATACCGAGACTGGAACAACTTCAGTCTGGATGGAAAGAGGGTCATCACCTTGGAACTGCCTTGGTGTTTGGAATTCTTCTTGTGGGGATCAATCTGCGGCCAGCTTCTTACTACACTGACTGCCCCAGGTTTTTCTGCCTGATCTGGCTGGCTGCTGCTGATTCCTCCATTTCACTGTGCTCTTCACATGTCCTGGCCCAGGGCTCAGCAGTCCTCCTCACAGCCTCCTGGCTGGAGACCTCAGAATCATTTCAGGGGTGCACACTTCTTGGTCTCAGGGGCTGTAGTGGGCTGCAGAGCCCTGGAGCAATGGACCCCTTCTAGCCGATAAGGGGTCCAGTGGTCTGATCTTGCTGGGGCCTCCAGGAAATGTGGGAATTTCCTGACAGATTGAGACTCAGAGCCATTTGGAAAGAGGGGAAGATTTATTCACACCAGCAGGCTGACACCCAGATTTCTCTGTAGTGGGATTAGCCTCGGGTATAGGCATGAGGGGCATTTTATACTTTTCTTCTATAGCAGGTGCAAGCAAGCAAGGCTTCAGAAGCCATGTGGCTTGAGGAGGCAGCTACATAGTTTAAATGTCTTGTAATTCGTGTTCCAGTTACCCCAAGGCTGTAGTGGGTGGGTAACTTATCTTCCCTGGTTTCTCCCTGTGGGTAACCTGTGGGCAAGACACTTATCTCTATGTTTGCTGGTCTCTCCCTGTGGGTGGCTTGAGGGTGACCAGGGACTTATCTCTGTTCTCTGTGGGTAATTCTTGGCTTGTTGGGGGGCTCTACAATCCAGTACAAGTTTCTTTTAATATTGCTATTTTCTGCTAGAGTTGGCGTCCTACTTCAGGATAATAGATATTTGTTCATATCTCCCCAGGAAAAGTCACACAACAGAATGGAAGCACGTTCTTCCTACTCTCTCTATCTCTCTCTTCATCTCTCTCTCTCTCACACACACATACACACAATGAAAGCAATAACCTACACTAAAGTTGCTTTTTTAAAGAAACAGGAGGAAAATGAGTACATGTGACAATGGGAACAAGGAAAAATGAATATGAATGAAAAGTAACTTTAAAGGAATGATTATTCTATCTGCAAAGTGAAAATATGTTGCTTTGAACAAACAGAAATGCTGTAGTTTGGATCTTCAATATCTTCCTAATGCCCATATGTGAAAGGCTTGGTCTCCAGTCCATGGCACTGTTAGAAAGTGGTGGAACCTTTTCAGAAGCAGGTCTACTAGAAATAAGTTAGAAAGCAAATGAAAATACAGGTAATCTTTTAAAAATTTTTATTTTTTCCATTTTTGACATTTTCATACACGTATATAATTTGATCTCATTTCTCCATAATGAGCCTTTATTCCCCTCCATATCCCACTCTCTCTGTCTCCTATCTGCCTCTCTCTCTCTCTCAAATAAATAAAAAATAAATAAAGTTTTTTTGTTTTGTTTTGTTTATCGAGGTAGGGTCTCACTCTAGTCCAGGCTGACCTGGAACTCACTATGTAGTCTCAGGGTGGCCTCGAATTCACAGTGATCCTCCTACCTCTGCCTCCCGAGTGAGTGCTAGGATTAGAGGCATGCACCACCACGCCCGGCCAAAAATGAAGCTTTTCTTTCTTTCCTTCCTTCCTTCCTTCCTTCCTTCCTTCCTTCCTTCCTTCCTTCTTTCTCTTTTCCTTTCCTTTCCTTTCCTTTTCCTTTTCCTTTTCCTTTTCCTTTTCCTTTTCCTTTTCCTTTTCCTTTTCCTTTTCCTTTTCCTTTTCCTTTTCCTTTTCCTTTTCTTTCCTTTCCTTTCCTTTCTTTTCTTTTCTTTTTTCTTTAGAGTGATGTTTAGCGTCATAAACTTAGAATACAGGACCGCTGCTGTGTGAATGATTTTTGTTTGGCTGGTGCGTTTGTGAAGAATGGCACTGCTCTGCCACCTTGTGGCCATTTAGAAAATGAGCCCTGCAACAGACATAATAAATCAAGTATGAACACAGCAGATGTTTTAGGGAAACTTACTTGATTAGAGCTTTTTAAATTAATTAATTTTTAATTTAATTAATTTACTTATTTACACTACGTGTGTGTGTGTACATGTCAGGACCTCTTGCCACTGCAAATGAACACCAGATGCTTGTGCTACTTTTGCTTGTGGATTATGAGGGTGGCTTCGGTATTGTACCCAGGCCACAAGTACTTTTAACTGATGAGCAAGCTTCCCAGGCCCCATGGTTGAAGCCTTATTTATACATAGTTGAAGTAAACTATTTTAAGGAAAATTTCTCATCTTTTCGTATCAAGCAAGCACCTTTAAACACTGAACCTTCTCTCCAGCCATCCATCCCCCTTTTCTTGGTATTACCAAGAAAGCTTCTCCACTGAAAACTTAGCTACATAATGAGTAAGTGAACTTTTGCACCCATTTCTTTGTGTGTGTGTGTGTGTGTGTGTGTGTGCCCATGCACACACGCGCACAAGAGGTCAATAGCAGATGTCTTCCTCAATTGCCCTCCACCTTATTTTTTGAGGGATGTTCTCTCCCTGAACCTGGAACTCACAGATTCAGCTATATTAGCTGACCAGCAAGCTCTAGGGATTCTTTGCCTCCACCTCCCGAATGCTGGGATTACAGGTGTACATTCAACCAGTATGTTACTGACTGAGCCATTTTCCCAGCCCCTTACCCATTTCTTAAACCGGAATGCATCAAACACCAAATCTATTTTATTCAGAATTCATGATTTTTAAAATATTTTTAAAAAAATATTTTTATTGTTATTTATTATTTGAGAGAGACAGAGAGGAATAGGCAGATATATATGTATATATAGAGAGAATGGGTGTGCCAGGGCCTCCAGCCACTGCAAACAAACTCCAAACGCATGTGCCACTTTGTGCATCTGGCTTATGTGGGTACTGGGGAATCAAACCTGGGTCTTTAGGCTTCGCAGGCAAGCACCTTAACTGCTAAGCCATCTCTCCAGCCCCCGGAATTCATGATCTTTTCAAACAGTATCACCTCAATGTGTAGACAAGTTCCGTCCATCAAGTGAGTACAGGTTCAGTCATAGCCAGTCAGTAATGCAAGTGACTCTAGAGATGGCATGGCATTTTCTTACTCTGCCGCTTGTATTGTTTATTTCATGGTGCACTGCAGAGTATCATATTGAGTGTCTTAAGCAACAGAAATTTGATTTTTTTTTCACTGTTGTGGAGGTAGAAGGTTGAAATCAAGGTGCTGGCAGAGATGCTCCTTCCTGAGAGCTATGAGGCTATAGTCAACTCCAGACTTCTCACCTTGAAGATGGCCACTTTCTCCCTGTGTCTCTTCCTATCATTTCTGGTCATCTTTTTTTCTTTTCTTTTCTTTTCTTCTTTTTTTAGGTAGGGTCTCACTCTAGCTCAGGCTGACCTGGAATTCACTATGTAGTCTCAGAGTGGCCTTGAACTCATGGCGATCCTCCTACCTCTGCCTCCAAGTGCTCGGCATTAAAGGCATGTGCCCACCACACCTCCTCTTCCCATCATTTTCTGATTATGGTGTGTGTGTCGTGTATACGTGTGTGCGTGTGTGGTGTGTGTGTGTGTGTGTGCAGATACTTGTGCCTGGCATGCATGTATGTGCAGGCCAGAGAAGGACATGTGAAGTGCTCTTCTACCTTACTTACTTTACTTACTTGAGACAGGGTCTCTCACTGAACCCAGGGCTCCCTAGAGCTTTCTGGTTTGTTTTTATTATTGTTGTTTGGTTGATTGGTTAGACGGGCTGACCAGTGAGCCCCAGTGGTCCTTCTCTCTCTGCCTTCCCACAGTCCTGGGATTACAGGTATGTACAACCTGACTCAGCTATTTTTTTTTTTAAACATGGATGTTGGGGATAGAACTCAGGTCCTCCTATTTGTGTAACAAGTGCTCTAACCCTGCTCTCTAAATTTCCTTTTCTTCTTAAAAAAACTTTTAATTGGGAACTTTAATATATGAATGTACTATAGCTTAGTCGTCTTGCTATCAGGTCATCCTCTTTCCACCACCCCCATTCCACTGAGGCGCTCCCCCTTCAAGGTAGCCCTTCCTTTACTTTATTGTCTCATTCTTTTTGTCCTCCATTCTCCATGTCACTGCTGGTCATGTGAGGGTATGGGTAATCACTGTGGGGTCATGAATGCACTGATCAGTTTGTGTCAGAAGAACAGTGTCTCACAGGTCACCTTTCTACCCTGTATCTCTTTAACCATTGAGCCATCTCTCCAGCCCTGCCTTGTGACTCTTATAGTCTTGCCACCCCCCTTCTTTTGCAGTGTTCCCTGAGCCTTGGAGGGTATGTTAGAAATCTCACTAGTGGGCTGGAGAGATGGCTTACTGGTTACGGCACTTGCCTGCAATGCCTGATGACCTGGGTTCAGTTCCCCAGTACCCATGTAAAACCAGATGCACAAAGTGGTGCATGCATCTGGAATTTGTTTGCAGTAGGCTAGAGGCCCTGGCACACCCATTCATTCTCTCTCTCTCTCCTTGCAAATAAATAAATAAAACCTTAAAAAATAATGGGTATGATAGAAATGAGTTGTCCAGCGCCAGACATTCAGTTTTCTCTTCTTGTCATTCTGATGGTCTTAGGTCTCCCTGCCATCTGTAGAAAACAGGTTCTCTAAACTAAGAAAGAGAGCAGCATTAATCAAAGGGCAGCATAAACATATACATTTAGAAGGCTTTTTGATCTGCAGAATGTCTCCATTTAGCCAAAGACCCCGTAGGGTCTAAGGGTCTATAGCCTTCTAAGCTATGGCTTTTTTTTTTTTTTTTTTTTTTTGGTTTTTCAAGGTAGGGTATTGCTGTAGCCCAGTCTGACCTGGAATTCACTATGTAGTCTCAGGCTGGCCTTGAATTTACAGTGATCCTGTGCCTCCCGAGTGCTGGTATTGAAGGCTTGCCGCCATGCCCGGCTCAATAAATTTTTTAAGGGCCCTAAGCCCCACAGAGACAGGAGTCAGCTCACCAGGTTGGCTGGTTTTTTGGAATTATCTGGGTATTTAAAACAACAACAACATGCAGAGTCTGCTTTACCTTCTGAGGTTCTGATTTCATAGATTTGACAACTGTCAACGCTGACCCTGGTGACTGAGCTGCAACTTTCCAGAAACCGCTGTTCCCGCTTTTGTATTTCACCAGGAGCCCGCTAGGGGGCGGTGGTCAAAGCTGGATGTTCCCACGTGACCGTCTGCGGCCCCGCCTCCAGGCCCGCCCTCCCCCTGTCCATCAGCGGCCTGGACGAATGGAAATGGGCGCAGTCATCGCGCCTGCGTTTTTGGGAAACGTACTTGTGCGCCTGCGCGGCTTTAGGTCGGGCGGGCAGTTTGAATTTCACTTCCGCCGCTGAATTCCGCCTCCTCGCGTTTCCGGCAGGGTGGCAGCAAGTGGGATCTTTGCTCCGGGTCCCCGCAGGTTGGGGGTCTGGTGTTGGTGTTCGCGGGCTCGGATGCAGCCGAGCATCGCTCAGCAGGTAGGGCGCGCAGGGCCTCGCTGGAGGGATTCTCGGCCCCTCTTCACCTGCCTCCTTCTTCCTCCCTCTGCGACCCAAACGATGAAGCCCCCGTCCCACCCACCCCATGTCAGCGGAAGGTGTTTGCTTGGTTGTGACACCCACCGACTGCACAAACTTCCAAGACATATCAGTACTGCGCTTTGGTTAGAAACTGAATTCTGTGGAACAGAAAACAGTTGCTCTAAGGAATGGGATTTAGGGCTGGAGAGATGGCTTAGCGGCTAAGGCGCTTGCCTGCAAAGCCAAAGGATCCCGGTTGGATTCCCCAGGACCCATGTAAGTCAGAGGCACACGGTGGCACATGCGTCTGTATTGAAAGGATATCCTATATTTAATGTTTCTAGCTTATATTAGTTTAGGTGGAATATAATCAATGTATCTATAAGAAATGTAAATGTACCTGGACTTCCAGTGGAGATAGATGTTGCTCTTCCCTCAGAAACTGCAGCGGGGCAGAGTCCTCTGATGGTAGCTGACAAGAATTCTGTGCCTCTGAGCCTGACCCCTTTGGACAATACATAACTACCTTATCTCAAGCGACAGCTGCCTGTACTTAATCTTATTTGACAGAACCCTGCACTTATGGATGTAAATCTCTCCCTCTGTAAGTGTGGGAGAATTCAGACAAAGGATTGTAAAAGGTGGATAAGTCCAGCTCAATCTGAATTCAGGGCCTCTGTTAGGTTTTTGGCATTAGCCAGCAGAGGTCTGCGGGTGAATAAAGGCTCTCTCTCTGAAGTGGATTTTGCCTAATTATTCTCATTGACTCATTAATTCCTATAAAATCTGTAGTTCATCTGCGGTGGCTGAAGGTCCTGATGAGCCCTGTTCTCCCCTCTCCCCTGCAACCCCTCTCTTTCTGAAATAAGTAAAAATACAGTAAAGAAATGGGATTTACTCGATGTTTACCAGTTTGGGATTTGAAAATGAAGAGAAATTTGCCTGGCTTTTCTTAACTTTTTTTTCCAATTAAATTTTTTTTTTTCTCTCTCTTTTAAAGAATGGGCATGCCAGGGCCTTCAGCCACTGCAAACGAACTCCAGACACATGTGCCACCTTGTGCATCTGGCTTACATGGGTCCTGGGGAATTGAGCCAGGGTCCTTAGGCTTCTAAGGCAAACACCTTAACCGCTAAGCCATCACTCCAGCTCCAATCTTTATTTTTTTTTTAAACATGTGTGTTCTGTTTCTTATTCAGACGCTGAAAAGATGGCTTCAGATCTGGAGCAATTATGTTCTCATGTTAATGAAAAGATTGGCAATATTAAGAAAACTCTGTCATTAAGAAATCTTGGTAAGTATAATGCACTGACTTTTTGTGCACAAGGTAACATCTTGATTATTGTTCCACTTTGACTATCCATGCCTGGTCATGTGAACGCCTCTTAGAAAGGTGTTTGTAGATTTTGAATAGTGATTTTTCAAGGCACTCCAGTGTCAGCTTGAATATTATAGAGCATACATTAAATGGTGAGCTGAATTTTCTTTAGCTGTGTTTTCTGTTTCTTTTCTGAGACATGTAGGCCAATGGTAAGATTAAAGGCATCCATGGTTCTAGAGTTAAGTTTATAAAAGAAAAAGAACTGATGTGGAAAAGATTGGGAGAGGTGGAAGTAGCCCATAATCCATTCTTACCCTGCTGTGAAGGAAGCTTCTTTTTTTTTTTTAATTTTATTTATTTGCAAGCAGGAGAGAGAGAGAGAGAATGAATGGGTGTGCCAGGGCCTCCACCTACTGCAAGTGAACTCCAGATGCATGTGCCCCTTGTGCATCTGGCTTACATGGGTCCTGGGGAATCGAACCTGGGTCCTTTGGCTTTGCAAGCAAATGCCTTAAACACTAAGCCATTTCTCCAGTGCCCAGGAAGCTTATTTCTGAATCTCACTGTGAAACCAATCATTGAAAATGAAGTTAATTGTTTAAGCATCCATATATTTGAGGTCACAACTGTCTTTAAAATATTTTGACAAAGAGAAAAAAAGGATGATGACAGTCCAGAGAAATGGGTTATCCTCGTCAGGCCTAAAGTGTTTTAACAGTGTTCCCTGACCCTGTCTACAATAATTCCAGGTTTTTTTTTGTTGTTGTTTTGAGGCAAGGTCTCACTCTAGAACTTATTCTGTCTCCCAGGCTGACCTGGAACTCACAGTGACCCTCCTGCCTCAGCCATTAGAGTGCAGGAATTAAAGGCTACCACTCCTGGCTGCTGGAAAGATCAGAATGTATTATTTTCCCCTGTAATTTGTAGTATGAATTAATAGCTTAAGGTTTTGTGGTGTGTGTGTGTGTGTGTGTGTGTTTTCAAATATGAGATTATAGTAGGTATTCCTTCTAGGAATTTGGCAATTTTAGTGCTTTTTTTTGAGAATTTCTAATAGTGGAACCTTATACCTTTTGTGATTTATAGTTCACTTATTCTGTAGAAAGTTACAATCAGGTGCACTGTTGACTCTGCTTAGTTACGCCTCCCATTTCACAACTGAGGAAACCAACTGGCTTGCCGAGATCACTCAGTGCATGAGTACTGAGGTTGGGTGACAGTTTCTAAGTCTGAGTTCCCAGTGCAGTACTCTACTTTTCTGTCAGTTTTATTGAAAAAAAAAATCTAGGGCTGAAAAGATGGCTTAGCAGCTAAGGTACGTGCACATAAAGCCTAAATACTCAGGTTCAATTCCCCAGTACCCATGTAAGTCAGATGCACAAGGTGGCACATGCATCTGGAGGTGTTTCCAGTGTCTGGAGGCCCTGGTGTGCCAGTTCTTTCTTTCTCTACCTATTTCTCTCACTCTCTGAAATAAATAAATAAAATACTTTTTTTTTTTTTTTTTTGAGGTAGGGTCTCACTCTGGTCCAGGCTGACCTGGAATTCACTATGCAGTCTCAGGGTGGCCCTGAACTCATGCTGATCCTCCTACCTCTGCCTCCCGAGTGCTGGGATTAAAGGTGTGTGCCACCACGCCGGACAAAATACTTTTAAAAGACTTGAAGCTGGGCGTGGTGGCACACGCCTTTAATCCCAGCACTCAGGAGGTAGGATGATTGCCATGAGTTTGAGGCCATCCTGAGACTACATACTGAATTCCAGGTCAGCCTGGGCTAAAGTGAGACGTAGCCTACCTCTGGCGGGGGGAGGGACCTGGGGGGACAACTAGAAAGAACTCTTAGATTAAAAAAAAAGCATCATTTATTTGCATGTGTGTTGCGACATGCCGAGTTCTCTTGCTGTTGCAAATGAATTCCAGACGCATGATTTATATGGATACTGAGGCATTGAACCTATAACTGACAGGCTTTGGAAACAAGATCCTTTAACTGATGAGTCATCTTCCCAGCCCCAGACTTAAAAAAAAAACACACACACACACACACACACAAACCCCAACAACTTATTTGAGAGCAAGAGAGAAGGAGAGAGAATAGGTACTTCAGGGCCTCCTGTCACTGCAAATGAACTTGACACATGCACCACTTTGTACATCTGACTTATTGGGGAATTGAACCTAGGCTTTCCAAACAAGCACCTTTAATAACTGAGCCATTTCTCCAACCCAGACTTTTTTCTTTCAATTTTTTAAAGAAGTATTTATTTATTTTTACGCAGAGAAAGAGAGGAGATATTGAGAGGATTGGTGTGCCAGGGCCTCTTGTCACTACAAACAAACTCCAGATGCATGTAACATTTAGTGCATCTGGCTTTATGTGGGTACTGGGGAATTGAACCCAGGCTGTCAAGGGTTTGCAAGCAAACCATTGAGCCATTGCTCCAGCCCCTAATTCATTTTTTGGTGTACAGATATTTAGGTATTGTTCATTCTGGCAAAGGAATTGAGTGAACTTTGTTTCAAGGCAAGATGTCACGCTAGTCCAGGATGACCTGGATCTTAACTCTGAAGCCAGGCTGGCCTTGAACTCACTGCTATCCTCCTACCTCAGCCTCCTGAGTGCTGAGATTATAGACATAAGCCACCACACCCAGCCTTTTTAATAACTAGCTTTGTTTAACTTCTCTTTATGAGGGATTAATATTAGGTAAATGGATATAACTTGTAGATCTATAAAATTAGATTCAAATAACCCGACTTAAGCATGAGGCCTGGCTAGAACAGTCACACTTACACTGGGCAATTGTAGATAGGAAGATAATTGATCTGTGTTCGCAGCCTGTTAGTAAAGCCTCGTGTTTCATCTGCCAGTGCAGCTGCTGTAATTCACTAGATGCCTACTATCAAGTATGGACTTGCTAAGTTGCTTAAATTATGGCAAATCAGTAAAGAAGGTCCTGAAGTGTAGGTGACTGGAAGTTATTTGGGATACCAGGGTTCAAGAAAGAGATACTGTGTCCATCTGGTTAGCTAGCCCTCTGAAATTAGACTTAGCACAGATGTTGTAGTTACCTTTTTTTTTTTTTCTTTAATGTTATTGTTTCCACCTAGGTGTTTTGAATAGTGTGGATGATGTAAATATGAATTTCGAACTGATGTTACAAATTTCAAACAAGAACAACCCCATCTGCAGTTCTACTTCCAAACACACACATACCTTAAGGATAGTCCCAAACATACGCTGATCACCCTGGCAATTGCAGTTTTTCAGATTGTACTTTTGCTGACACCACATACTCTGAAGCAGGGTACAGGACTCATTTGGGATTCTCATTTCTAATGCCCTGTGTTTTGAAGCCTCAAAGTCTTGGATCTTGTCCACCGTAAAGCCATGAGGCTGGCAGCTGCCTCTGCAGAATTCCTTCACACCACGCTGGCTAGAGTTATGACATTTGTTCCCACGTCCTACGTGGAGGTCTCTGGGTCCTTTTCCATGTCAACCCTTTCTCAGCCAGGCATATGGAAGGGTGTTTATTCTGTAGTGAAGGAATTTGCATGAGATAAAAGCTGCAGGAAGCACTTCATTACTTGTCTCACTCTTCCTTTTCTCCGTACTTCTATGAAATGAGGCTTAAGCCCAGCAGGGTGACACACCATGTAATTCGTGCACTGAGGAGGCTGAGGCAGGAGGATTGTAAGTTCAAGAGTAGCCTGGGCTACTGTCTAGCCAGAGCCTTTCACAGAAAACAAAACAAAAGGCTTAAGGGTATCAATGGAGACAGCTCCTAGGCCTGACACTGCAGTCCTTTCTCCAGTGCAGCTATCTAAGGTATAATTTCCCGCCCTGGGAACATAGGTACTTGAATATCTTGTTTCTATATGTACTTTATTTTCCACTTTATTTTTTGTTTATAACAGGCCAGGAACCTGCCTTGAAGAATATATTAAGTAAAATAGGAGCTGACATCATTATAGTAAATGAACTTCTAAATGAATTTGAATTGGAAATCCAATATCAAGAACAAACCAACGCTTCACTGAAGGTAATCCTTTTCTAATGGGGAAAAAAACAAGCAAACACCATTATAAAAGGCAATACATACAACTCCTTAATCACCAGGTAGTTTATTAGGATTCTGTATAATGCTCTTAGCTTTGCAAGTTATTAGTGTATAGAGTGCTATTTGTATTTAGAGTTGCATAGCTACTTCTTTCCTCACGCTAATGACCAGTAGAACTGAAAAGGAGGGTTTCAGAGTAAGCTTTGGTCAGTGTAATGTAACAGATGATGATGATGATGCCCTGGGAGAATGATGAGTAAAGAACATCTGCCCAGGTGAGATGTGGATTTGTACTTTGGCTGCCCTTGGTACTCTCTGACACCCCAAGAAAGCCATGTTACCTCTTGAGGCTCCAGAATCCTCTTTGAAAAGTAATACCAGGGGCTGGGGCAATGGCTTAGCCAGTAAAGTGCTTAAGGACCTGAATTCAGATTCCCAAAACACATGTAAAAATAAATAAATAAATACATAAATAAAAATTAATAATACTGTATTGTTTCTTCGCACTCGTGCTTCTGCATTTCTATGTTTTTTATAAAATATGGTGATTCGTCAGTAAAGAAAAGCCCGAGTCTCACTCACATGCGTATTTTGTTCGAAGTAAAACTTCTCTGGCTGACTGCAGGTAACAGAAGTGCTTGTTACTTCCCAGTGAGGAAGGTGCTCAGTCTGGACGATAGTTCCCTCGTGTTGCTGTAGAGCCACTGAAGTGTTTACTCACCGAGATTGAATGAGGTAGCCTCTGTGGTCCCAGTTAGCCCAAAAACCTTAAGGTCTGTGAAGACGTTTCAGTGCTAGGTTGTGCCTGATGTACTTAGTCAAAAGGAAAGTAGTGTCCATGGACATAATTTAATTTTTCCACACGATGATTTCATAAATTCAAAATGGAAGCCATTACTGGTATTTGAGTTCTAACCTAAGAGCACCCACGGTTGGATGTGAGCCTAGAATGTTCAACTGAGAACCAAAGGCTATTTAGAATTTTTACTCAAGTTATGATTGGGAGCCAGGCACCAGGAATCCAAAGATATTCTCCTTATTAAAATTTGCAGGATTTTATTGCCTCAAGTTCTAGTGTTCAAATAAAAACTGAGACAAAAAAGACCAAAGGGTGAACAAACCTTAAAACTGAGAAACCAGTTATGGTAACGAGGAAGCTTCAGCGTATGAATGTTGGCATGGAAATCATGCCGTGCACTGTCTTGTGCTTATCGTCTGGTTGGCATTACCATGCTCATGCTGTTGTGCATGGGGAATGTGGCTCACTCAAGGACAGCAATTTACCAGAATGAAAAGCACCATTTTTTCATCTGTTTCTTAGCTACCTCCCAAAGGTTAAGTGTTTGGTAAAGACTTCCACCTCACCCCTACTTCGTGGTGGGAATGTGATTACAGTGCTTTTGTTTTTGAGAGAAAGAAAAAATCCAGTGGAGAAAAATGTTATATCACCATCAAAGCAGCGCTAGAAGCCAGAGGGTTTTTTGTTTGTTTTAGTTTCTCCTTTTTGCTAGGTTGGGGATTAAACCCTGGTCCTTGTAGAGTAGATAAGTGCTCCACACTGAGCTACAAGCTATACTACACTCTTTTCTTTCTTTTCAAGTTGCTGTGTTTAGTGCTTTTTTTTTTTTTTTTTTTTTTTTTTTTTTTTTTTTTGCTTCAGTGTGCATTTTTGGTACTCACAGGGACTCAGTATGGTTCATGGTCTTGCTATCTTGATGTCTTGTAACATATGCAGGAAAGTTTTGCTCACGAGCATTTTTTACATTTTAGGAGCTCTGTGAATCTCTTGAAGAAGATTTCAAAGATGTGGAACATCTCAAAGACAACATTCCTTCCCATTTGCCTCAAGTAGCAGCAACCCAGAGCTTGTATGTGTGTTACTCTTGCTATCTGGATCTATAAGCTTAGGAACACAGAGTCTCAAAAGTCATGTGCTCTGGTATATACTTGAAGTGTTTGTCAGTGGTTATTCCGTGTTTTGTCTCCTGTAGTAGAAACAGTATTTCGCCTGTCCTTACCAGTGTCCTCATCCTGTGTCTCTAAGGAAAACACTTTCTTACCCCAGGCAACACTTCCTGCACACACTTCCTACTTGTTCATTCTTTGCCTTGGAGCTTGCCAGAAAGCTCTCTGTTATGAGAATAGGGTGTTTATTTTATCAGCATTCTGTCTCTTTCCTCTAGACACCAATCTGTCATTCTTCCTCCTCACCAGATTGTGACAATGAAGGTCTCCAAACATCATTAAGATTTTGCCCTCTGTGGGCACAATTGTCCTCAGCTCTTGGCCGCCAGGGGACCCACACTGCCTTAGGATAAGAATAAACTGAAGAGATTCTGAAAAAGTCAAAGGAGTGATCAGATCAGCTTGGTCGTCCCCCTCTAGCTTGCGTCCCCTTGGCCTGTCTGTCCTCCAACACTGTGTTTGCTTGCCGTCCTCCCAGAGGCCCTGGTGGCTGGCTTCCAGCTGTTGTCACCAGCTCTCCTGTGAAACTGATGGCTTGCAGGATGCACAGTGCTCAGAACTCTCCTGAGCTCTGCCTGCTTCCCAGACTCAGCTGTTTGCCTTGGTTCTGCTGCTGCTTCCTCAGCTCTCATCCTGCAGCTGCCAGCTGTGCCCTCCCCCGCTCCTCAGCCACTGCGGTGCGCTCTGTGTCCCGCTGCAGCCCTGACCTCTGATTCTGATGCTCTCATGGCTGCTGGGAATCTAAATCAGGGAGCTGCTTTCTTCTCAAGCTGCACGGGTCTGAGGCTGCACTCTCTGGCTCTTGTTATCTATATGTGTTGCCTAGGCAGGGACCGACATCTTCACCATTCCTTCCTCTCTTAGACATACCTGTCCATTTTGTCTCTGGATTTTGTCTCTCCCTTGTTCTCTTTGCCTGGCTCATCACGTTTTGCTCTCTGATTTGGGAGGTTGTGTGTTTTACCTTTGGAGTATTTCTCCACTCCTATGCCACCAAAATTTTATTTCTAATAGATTAGAAAACAGTCCATGGTTAACTTCATTTTTAAAACTTGTCATACACAGCAGAAAAGTGATTAAGCTATTACCTGTACAAATTGAATAATAAGCAAGTATCCATGTATCTACTCGTCAGATGAAGGTACATTGCAAGTACGTTAAGCACTTTGGATGAAGACCCTCCTTCTGTCACAAATGTAATTGCTATTCTAGGCTTAAGAATAATGCAGCCTTTGCACGTGTGCTTCTGTATACAACACATTGCTGCAACTCGAACGACTGAAAGACACACACCACTCCTGCTAGACAAGGAGCCATGTTACTGCTGCTGGTTGATGGCCTCTAGAAGCAAAAGCTCGAGTGCCCTGTGCGTGTGATCTGGGGGTTGGGATTTCCCTACAAGTCATCATTAGTGAGCAAGGTCTGAGTGACTGCTGTGGAACAGTGGTATCACATGTACTGTCGGGATTGTAGCTAGCAGCCCAGGAGCTCCCTGTGGCCTACCGTCAGCACTCGGCCAGGTCACACAGAGCCTTTCTGTAGGACTGTTTGCTACAGCTCTGCGGGGCCTCCAGGAGCGGCCGGGGGCTTGTTTAGCACATGACTGGGAAAATCCAGAAGTGCCTAAGATTCAAGTTCAGGAGAGAACCAGCCAGTGGTATGATGGAGTTTCATGTCAGCAGTCACAAAAGGAGGCGGAACCATCACATTGTCCATGTTCTTCCTGTAATTCTTTTGAGTATATGCATGTGGAATGCACGTGTGGGTGAATGTGTGTGGACGGAGGCCAGCAGCTGACTTCGGGTATCTTCCTCTGTCGCTTTCCATCTTTTCTTTTCCCTTTAATTTTTATGTGTGTGTATGTGTGTGGGCATGCACATGTGGAGGTCAGAAGACAACCTTGGGACCTTGGGGTGTTTGTCCTTCTGCCTCTTTTGAGACAAGGTCTCCCTACTTCTTTCTTTCTTTTTTTTTTCCCTGTTGTATGTGTACCAGTCTAGCTGACCATAAGCTTCCAGATTCTCCTGGCTCTGTCTCCATTGCTGTTTGTCTCACTGGGATCACAGACACTCATGTCATTTTGCCTCTGGCTCTAGGTGGATGCTGGGGAAATGAACTCCAGGTCGGCAGGCTTGTTTGCAAGCATCTTTAGTGATCGGGCCAGTCCTCAGTCATCTTTAGTTTTTTGAGATGAGGGTTTTTCGTTGAACCAGAACTTGCTGATTAGCCTAGACAAGCTAGTTGGCAAGCCGTGGGGAATTTCTTGTCTCCACCTCCCCAGTGCTGGGATTGCAGGCTCATGCCACCACCTCTGGTATTTTATGTGGGTTCTGTGGATCCAGAGTCAGGTCCTCAAGCTTGTGCCATAAGCACTTTATCCATTGAGCCATCTCCACAGCCTTTATGGTAATTCTGACTTGTTTTACTGCACTGACAAGTAGAGTATTTCCAGAATGTATTAACAGCCCATGTCAGGCCTAGTTGCCTTCTGGGTCTGGTGCTTAGCTGTTATCTTGACTTCTCTTGTCTTTCTAGAGATTCTCTTTGCTTGCTTCTGTGTTGGATCTGCAGTTTCTTGTATTCAGGGCAGGAACTGTTAGGCAGACTGAATTCAGATGTGACCCATGCTCGTCACTGTCAACTAAAATGAGTCTCAGTCATACTGACAGGTATTAACAACCTGCACTGGAATAAGAATGCTCATTCCTGGGTTCAGAACTGGGAAATCATGAAAAGAAGCTATTTAGGGGTTAAGATAATTCAAGTTCATACATATTGACTTTGAGAAACCAATAAGAAAGCAGTGGAAATGTGTTTATATATATATATACATATATATATATATATATATATATATATATATCCATCCTACATATACCATATTGTAGGTATATGTGTGTGTGTGTGTATACACACACACACACATATACTTCTATATACATATACATATATGTGGTGACTAAAGCCACATTACTGATGATTCATGAAGGAGTAGGGATAAAAAGAAAAGTTGGCTATAAAATTATCAAACCAGAATGTGTCCTGTTTTTAAGATCTTTGTTTCAGTTAAAAAAATTTTAATATCCTTCTAAGTTCTGACAGTTACCTTTATATATGTATATCTGCTCTGTAGGGTTAATGGATCAGAACTTAACCAAGAGCCAGTCAAAGTTGAGGCACCTGTACCAGCAAAGAAACCCTCAAAAGAACAAAGAATTATTAAAGAAATGCCATTTATAACTACTGATGAGTTCAATGGTGTGCCTGCGTAAGTGCTGAAGATAGATTTTTGTTTTGAATTTATTTGCATGTGTGTGTTTATGAGTGTGCCAGGGGGTCTCTTGCCACTGCAAACAAACACCGATGCTTACATGTCAGGTTTGCATGGGTAGTTTTGGAATTAAATCCCCAACCGGAAGGCTTTGCAAGCAAGTAACTGCTGAGCCATCTTCCCAGCCTCTTGAAGAGAGATTAGATGTTAACTTTATTAAATTAAATGTTCAGCCCTTTACTAATCAACATACACAATTTTTAAATCATAAAGCTTGATGATAATTGTCATGTGCTATGTTGAAATACTGATCTTTTCTGAAAGAGTTTTGCATTATACTGTGAAAAGGTGGGAAATTTCTTATTGAAATGTTTTAAATGTGTTTTTTGTTTAGGTAGAGGACTTGCTTTCGTAGAGATCTAGAGGCAGCTCTGTCTGTTGCTTAGATCTTTTTTTCCCCTAGAACCTGTGATAGAGATTCTCTCTAATGCCTCTGGAAAGTCGCCCGGTGCGGCTGTAGTTGTAAAGGTGTGCTGTGCAGATCTGAGAGGAGAGAGTGTTTGGTTTCCTTTGTGCCTTGCACAGAGTTGTCTGAGTGCTGTGCTCTAAGCCTCCCCTCGTGGGAGGTCATCTCTGTTTTTATCAGTGACAACGATGGGAGCTAGTTGAAGTCCATGTTCTTAAACTCATGATTTTAGGGCTTGGCCTAACCTCTAAGTTTTATATAATGTTATGTATCTTATTAAGTTTATTACAAACAATGTTTGTTATAAAATATCTATTATCATAAAATAAACTCATTTTTAATTCTGACACTCAGGTAAGATAGGGTATTTCCAGATTTTATTTAATTACAAATACAAAATACCAATTTTTGGTAGTTAAAACAGTGTAGTTGTAAATTCACTTTGCTTATTTTTTATTTTATTAAATATTTTTATTTATTTATTTGAGAGAGAGAAGCATGCGAGAATGGGCATGCCAGGGTTTCCTGACACTACAAACAAACTTCAGATGTATGCGCCACTTTGTGCATCTGGCTTTGTGTGGGTACTAGGAAATGAATCGAACTCAGGCCTTTAGGTTTTGCAGGAAAGTACCTTTACTGCTAAGCCACCTTTCCAGCTCCTGCTCATTCTTTCCTCATGAGCTTTTCTCCATAAAGTATCATGAAAAACTTGGACTGTAATAGTTACATAACATTCCATCATGTGGCTATTCTGTAATTTAAGCATTCCCTTGACAGGTAAGGTGGAGCATACTTGTAATCCCAGCTGCTTGGGTGGCTAAAGCAAGAGGATTGGAAGTTTAAGGCCAGCCTGTGTAATTTAGTGCGGTCCTGTCTCAAAAGTAAAGTCAAAAAAAGTCTGGGTATGACGGTAGCTCGGGGAGTAGCACTTGCTAAGCTGGGCAAGACCCTAACAAAATTCCTTTGCGAGAATCGGGGTTCATTTTGTGATTACAAGTAATGTTCTAGCTGAGTCTCACTTCTTTCATGGTAAGAGCAATTGCTAGGAGGAGAGGATGCTAGGAGGAGAGGATGCTAGGAGGAGAGGATGGTAGGAGGAGAGGAGGGCCCCTGGGTTTCAGAATGCGTGATTATTTCACTTTCCAATGTGCCCTGCTCTCCGCCTCTCCCACCAAGCCCTGGGCAACACTGACCTCATTGCCATTTCTAGAATTCCACATGGTTGGAATGGTACAATATCTAGCCTCTAGCCTCTTTTTAACCATGCAGTAGATGTAAATCCTCATGGCTTTGATAGTCATTTCATTGTGTGAGTGTGTGAAAGTGTGTGGAGTCCAGAGAACAACCTTGGGTGTCCTTCATCAAGTATTGTCCACCACTTAAAAAGCATTTTAAAAATATATTTCATTTATTTATTAGAGAGAGGGAGAGAGAGGCATATAGAAAGAGAGAAAATGGACATGCCAGGAGCTCTAGCCACTGCAAATGAACTCCAGATGCATACACCACCTTGTGCGTCTGGCTTTATGTGGGTACTGGGGAATCAAACCCAAGTCCTTGGACTTTGCAGGCAAGGGCCTTAACCAGTGAGCCATCTTTGCCAGGCTGACATGGAATTCACTATGCAGTCTCAGAGTAGCCTTGAACTCAAGGCGATCCTCCTACCTCTGCCTCCCAAATGCTGGGATTAAAGATGTGCACCACCATGCTTGTCCCTGTCCACCATTTTTTTTTTAATATTTTTGTTTTATTTTATTGTTTTCGGTTTTTTTTGAGGTAGGGTCTCACTCTAGCCCAGGCTGACCTAGAATTCACTATGGAGTCTCAGTGTGGCCTTGAACTCATGGTGATCCTCCTACCTCTGCCTCCTGAGTGCTGGGATTAAAGGCATGCGCCACCACACCTGGCAATATTTTTATTTTATTTATTAGAGGGAGAGAGTGAGCATGGGTATGCCAGGGCCTCTAACCACTGCAAACGAACTCCAGACACATGTGCTACCATGTGCATCTGGCTTACATGGGACCTGGAGAATCGAACCAGGGTCCTTAAGCTTCGTAGGCATGTGCCTTAACTGCTAAACCATCTCTCCAGCCCTCTGTCCACCATTTCTGAGACAGGGTCTCTCACTGGTCTGGAAGTCACCAAATCAGGCTAGACTGGCTGCCTGGCTACTGCTAGGATTCTAAGTGCACCACTCCATGCCTGGCCCTTTTTTGTGTGTACTTTTGTGATGGAGCCCAGGTCCTCTTCCTTGTACGGACAACACTTGACCCAGTGAGCTACCTCCCCAGCCTGGTGCCTTTTTCCTTGTTAGCACCAAACAGCATCCCTTTGTTGTATTACAATTTATTTATCTTCTTACCTGTTGAAGGATATCTGGGTTACTTCCTATTTTAGGACATTTATGTAAAGAATAGAGATTAATGCGTCCATATGTGATTAGGGAAGCTAGGCACTGCATGCTGCCATCTGTAATTTTTCAGCTGTTGACCTTTGTGGCCTATTTGGAAGCTGACATAAAATTGTTTTTATAAAGGGTACTTAAGGGATCCTGTGCTACTACTGTATAAAATTGTTAATTTGTTCCAAGAAAAGAATTTGTGTGATGATTAAAAAATAATTACATGTCTTTTTTATAGGTACATGAAATCTCGTTTAACCTATTGTCAAATTAATGATGTTATTAAAGAAATCAACAAGGCAGTAGCTAGTAAATACAAGATCATGCATCAACCAAAAGCATCTATGAATTCTGTGAATAGAAATCTCTACCACAGGTTTATTAATGAAGAAACAAAGGACACTAAAGGTAAAATGGTGGCATATACAAGTACACGTCAACTGTTTAGAGTAATAGCTTGAGAAATAAAGCTGATTCTAGAAAATCCTGCATCTAAAGGGTTAACCTTATACCAGGGGCACTTTTCCTACTGGGGATATTTATCATGCTGGAGACATTTTTGTGGTTACACTAGGAAGAGGCCAAGGGCACAGTGCGTGGGACAGCAATACCCAAGACAGCTGCAGTGTCGAGGCCGGATAGTGCCTGCCGTGGGACCATACCTCATGTACTGAAAGTTATAGTAGTGGGCCGGGCGTGGCGGCGCACGCCTTTAACCCCAGCACTCGGGAGGCAGAGGTAGGAGGATCACCGTGAGTTCGAGGCCACCCTGAGACTCCATAGTGAATTCCAGGTCAGCCTGAGCTAAAGTGAGACCCTACCTCAAAAAACCAAAAAAGAAAAAAAAAAGTTACAGTAGTGACGGTAACAGCTGTGCTCATATAGCATTACTGTGTGCTGGATAGTATGCTTAACTTTAGTCCTCACAATATCATTGCCTCATTTTGTAGACTAGGGACTAGGCAAAGAGAGCTCAGCTTGGTCAAGATCATCTAGTTAAGTGAAAGGGTTGCTGTGGGTTCCGTTCTGTTATCCACTACTGCATAATGCCTCTGCAGAGGCAAGTTGGTCAAGAAATAACCAGCAGTAAATGATCTGATACCTTGCTGGAATGCAGGAGTAAATGTCATACACACAGCTGATAGAATGTTATTTTAGGAAGAATAGTTTTTCACTTTGATTCAGTTAGGACAGTAAGAATGATTAATGTCACAATTTAATACCTTGAAAAGTTACATTGAAAGTTGTTGGTCTCATGAAAATAATCACCAATATCTTTATTTTCAGGTCATTATTTCATAGTGGAAGCTGACATAAAGGAGTTCACGACTTTGAAAGCTGACAAGAGGTTTCATGTCATCCTGAATATTTTGCGACATTGCCGGAGGTTGTCAGAGGCCCGAGGGGGAGGACTTACCCGCTATGTCATAACTTGAGGCCTTTGTGAGCATTGGAACTGACTGGAAGTAGTGTGTAGACGCTAGTCTTACAGTTTAATTACATATAATTTCCTGCTCTTGTTTCTTATAGAAGTAAAACCTCTTTTGGGTAAAGGACATACATTTTCAAAATTTACTGCCTTTAGGAAAATAGATGGAAATGGAACCATTATGTTAAGCAAAATAAGCCAGACTCAGACAAATACTGCATGTTTTCTCATATGCAGAGCCTAGATTTGAAGTTACATATGTGTGTGTGTGTGTGTGTATATATATATGTGGAACTAGAAAGGGCCTCAAGAGGGAAGGGGTCTTAAGGAAGGAGGAAAAGAGGGTAATGGACATGTGCCAGGAAACAGAAGAGGGGATTGTTTGGGAGCCAGCCAGAAGGGGTTAGGAAGCACAGGGAGGGCAATGAGAGAGGGACAAATTAGAACAGAATGTAATGACTATCCAAATGCAATAATGAAACCCGTTGCCATGTGTGCTTACTTAAAATTAATTTTCAAAGCTCCTTGCTTTTTAGCTGACACTTAAGCATCTGCCATGTAAAGGGTATGTGCTGGCACAGAACAGAACACGTCTATTCTTGTGTGTAGTGACAGTGCTGCAGACCTCAGTGACACGGGTATAGAGGTGACACTGGGAAAGCAATGTGAAGATAAGGTCAAAGATAATTCCATCGAAGACACTTAGTTGATGTGTTTCCTCGAAGTGGGTTTGAAGGCGGCATGGCCAGCTGACTGATGTGCCTTCCCCACGTGTCCTTAAGGAGCAGCTATGTAATGAAAGTGTAATGCAATATATCTAGACACTGATACTGTATAATAAATACATATTGCATCTTTGTTCCGGTTCTTTATTCCGAGCTTCTAAACCCTTGTATGTCTAAGTGATGGCAGTACGTCCGGTTCCTGACGCAAGCTCTTAAGACCCTTTAAATCTCTTGCTGATTAGAGCTTTGTTTATTTCTCTTTATTTATTTGTACACACGTGCATTATGCAGTTGCTGGTGCACCAGGGCCTCTCGCCATTGCAAACAAATACCAGAGGCTTTGTGCCATGTTCTGCATCCAGCTTATGCAGGTGGCTAAAGAGTTGGACCCCAGTGGGCAGGCTTTACAAGCAAGAACCTCCAAGCACTGAACTGTCTCTTTAGCTCCTGAGCATCTTTTCTAATTCCCAGATGCCTTCAGAATGGGGGTTGGTGCCAGACTCAACACAGCTGATGGGAGGAAGGGTATTGTTTTGGCTTACAGTCTTAAGTGGAAGCTTCATGATGGCAGGGGAAACACGGCATGAGGCTTGAGCAGAGCTGACCATCACTGCCATTCTGCCAGACAACAGCAGCAGGGGAGTGAGCTGAACTCTGGCAGGAGGAACTGGGTATAACACTTGAAGTCTGTCCCCCAAACACACTTTAGCAAGGTTCCACCTCCAAAATCACCACCAGCTTGGGACCAAGCATCAGAGCACATTGGGTTTATGGGGGACATCTGATTCTAATCACCATACCAAGGAAGGGATTGAGAGTGGAAATCAAGTTCATTGGTTGTGCCAACCTAGTGAAGCCATAGAATCCCTAAACTAGAGTTTGGAGAGCTTCCTGGTTGGAGGACATGTTGATGTGCTGAGCCTAGAAGGAGGTCCACCCTAACTCCTTGTACCCCAGTTCCTGGGCTTACAACCCTTTGGGAGGCATCTGTATCCTTTATAATGAGATGGTAAACCCCAGTCAGGTTTCCCTGATCTCTCTTAAGTCCTAGCAAAATTAACAAGCCTGCCTGGCATGGTGGCACACACCTTTAATTTTAGCACCCTTAGGGGGATTGCCCTGAGTTCTAGGGTGTCTGCAGCTACAGAGTGAGTTCCAGGTCAGCCTGGGCTAGAGTGAGACCCTACCTCAAAAAACAAACAAACAAAATTATCAAGCCCTTTAAAGGGCCTTGTAGGAACTCTGAGTTGTAGCCAAGGTGAATAAAGGTATGGGATCTGGGGACCCATTAGTTGTGATTACAATCTGAAGTCCAGACAGTTTTGTAGGACTGAGCCCTTAGCCCGGGGCTATGCTGACTTTGGCCAGAACTGAATTGGGGGTGCCCAGAGAGTTGGAAAATTGGTTCCTGTGGTGGGAAAGCACCACACATTATGGTCAGAAGTGTTAGGGCAATGTTTTATAGAAGAAAAGCTTTTCCTTATAAGATGCAAATGATAAAATAACTTGTGAGAAAGTTGACCGGGGTCATGAGAAAATGCTAATTGGGTTGTAAGAAGCTAGTCGTTCCTCTTCCACACCCGGGGAGACCGTCTGGTCTATTTATAGCTGTGCCGTCTGCTTGGCAGGCTAATCCCTGCACAGTGACTGCGATGACCAGAGTGAATTACAGGCCCTGCATATTTATTATCCTGTCCTTAATGTAAATTAGTTTTTGACTTATTTTAACTTTGCTGTGTTGCTGGGGCTGGCCTTGCACTCCGGGGCTCAAGCCGTCATTCCGCCTCATTTTCCTAAGTAGCTGGAAGTACATGCATGTGCCACTGAATAAATGTCCTTTAAGTTTTTACTTGATTTTTCTATGAATCATCTCTTCATATGGGAAAAAAAAACATTTTATCTTTAACATATTTCTACAACTCATGTGGAACATGTCAGCAAGTTTGCTTCATTGTTTCTGAAATGGCGAACAATTTTTTTATTTTTATTTATTGACAGCTTCCATAAGTATAGACAATAAACCATGAAAATTCCCTCCCTGCCTCCACTTTCCTTTTGCAACTCCACTCTCCATCATATCCCCTCCCCCTCTCAGTCTCTCTTTTATTTTAATGTCATCATCTTTTCTTCCTGTTATGATGGTCCTGTGTAAGTAGTGTCAGGTACTATGAGGTCATGGATATCCAGGCCATTTTGTGTCTGGAAGAGTTCTACCCTTCCTTTGGCTCTTACATTCTTTCTGCCACCTCTTCTACAATGGACCCTGAGCCTTGGAAGGGGTGATAGAGATATTTCAGTGTTAAGCACTCCTCTGTCACTTCATCTCAGCACTGTGGTGCCTTCTGAGTCATCCCAAGGTCCCCATCATCTAAAAAGAGAAGCTTCTCTAACTAAAAGTGAGAGTAGCATTAATATATACGTGTGAACATTAAGAGAAGTGCTCACTGGGCTGTTTGGTTAGCATAATATATACATTTGGCTAGTTACCAGCAGATGTTACACCCCTAGGGCTCATGACTACCCCTGTTGTAGGTTTTCAGTATTAAGGGATGTATTCCCAACCATGGAGTGGACCTCCAGTCCAATTAGAGAGTAGTGGGTTTCCATCATAACAGACATGCCACTATTGTACTCGTTGGCTCATTTGGCCTTGCTGGCCAAATTTAAGTCTTGCAGTGTCCACTGTTGTTGATCTCCACTGGAAATTTCTCTCTCTCCCATGGAACTACAGGCAGCGTAGCTTTTTCCAGTTTTCTGTCAGCTGGTTGACACAGAGAAGGTTTTCAGCTCAGCTCTGGCAGAATTTCTCAGTGACCTTGCAGCCCAAGTATGTGGAGTCTTCAGCAATAGGGTCTTAACACCCATTCCCAGTGGGAAACCAAGGGGCTCGGCAATAACTTGTAATATTTTGGGGGTATCAGGAATCTCCATGGCAAACAATTCAATGGCAGGTATCCCATCCCTGGCACTGAAAATTTTCTAGTAACAATCTATGGCTTCTGGGTATACCATTGTCCAAAAAAGTAGGTTTCCATATGACTTATCATACCCTCTTAGATTTTCATTAGCTCTCTCTCTACCTTTCCTTTACTCAATCTCTTCCCCTGACCTCACTTAGCCTTTTCCACCCCCATTAATCTATTCTTCCATTTATATATATACAGTTACATCCTCTTAAGTCCCCCCTCCCTCCCTTTCTATTCCCTTTATATTCCCTCTCTAGCTTACTGGCCTCTGCTACTGAGTTATGTTTCAACTCACATAAAGTCCAATAATTTGTAGCTAGGATCCACATATGAGAGAAAACATGTGATGTTTGGCATTCTGGGCCTGGGTTACCTTACTAAGTATAATCCTTTCCAGGTCCATCCATTTTCTCACAAGTTTCATAATTTCATTTTTCTTTACCACTGAGTAGAACTCCATTGTATAAATGTGCCACATCTTCATTATCCACTCAGCCTAGGGACATCTAGGCTGGTTCCATTTCCCAGCTATTGTGGATACAGTGGCAATAAACATGGTTGGGCAAGTGTGTCTCTAAGTAGTGAGATGAGTCCTTAGGGATACATGCCTAGGAGTGGTATAGCTGGGTCATATGCTAAATATATTTTTAGCTGTCTCGGGAACCTCCACACTGATTTCCACAATGGCTGGACGAGATTGCATTCCCACCAACTGTAGAAGGGTTCCTCTTTTTCCACATCCTCACCAGCATTTATTCTTATTTGTTTTCTTGATGGTAGACATTTTTACAGGAGTAAGATGGAATCTCAAAGTAGTTTTATTTTGCATTTCCCTGATGACTAGGGATGTAGAACTTTTTAAAAATATTTATATACCATCTGTATTTCTTCTTTTGAGAACACTCTATTTAGTTCCATTGCTCATTTTTTAATTGGGTTGTTTGATTTCTTACTTAGTTTTTTGAGTTCTTTGCATATCCTGGATATTAATCCTCTGTCAGATGTGTAGCTGACAATGATTTTCTCCTATTCCGTAAGTTGCCTTTTTGTAATATTCAGTGTTCTTTGCTGTACAAAATCTTTGTAATTTCATGTAGTCCCAGTGGTTGATCTGTGGTTTTATTTCCTGAGCAACTGGGGTTATATTCAGAAAGTCTTTGCCTATACCAATATTTTGAAGGGTCTCCCCTACTTTGTCCTCTAGCAGTTTCAGAATTTTGGGTCTGATATTAAAGTTTTTGATTCATTTGGACTTATTCTTGTGCTTGAGGAGAGAGAAGGATCTATTTTCATCCTTCTACAGATACATATCAAGTTTTCCCAGCCCCATTTGTTGAAGAGGCTGTCTGTTCTCCAGTGACTACTTTTGGCATTTTTATTGAAGATCGGGTGACTGTAGCTACCCAGACTTACATCTAGGTCCTCTATTCTGTTCCATTGATCTACATGTCTGTCTTTGTGCCAGTACCATGCTGTTTTTGTTATTATGGCTGTGTAATATAGATAAAATCAGGTACAGTGAGAGCACCAGCCTTATTTTTGTTGCTCAAAATTGTAGATATTCGAGGTTTTTGTGCTTCCAAATGAGTTTTAGGATTATTTTTTTCTTTTTCTGTGAAGAATGCTATTGGAATTTTGATGGGGATTGCATTAAATATGTAGATTGCTTTTGATAAGATTGCCATTTTCACAGTACTGATTCTTCTAATCCAAGAACATGGATGTCTTTGCATTTCCTAGTGTCTTCTGCAATTTCTGTTTTGAGTGTTTTAGAGTTTTCATTGTAGAGATCCTTCACTTCCTTGGTTAGGTTTATTCCAAGGTACTTTATTTATTTATTATTATTATTTTTTGATGCAATTGTGAATGGGAGTGATTCTCTGATTTCATCCTCTGTGTTTGTTGTTAGCATATAGGAAGGCTACTGATTTCTGTGTGTTTATTTTGTATCTTGCTACATTGCTGTAAGTGTTTATCAGGTATAAGTTTGCTGCAAATAATGATAACTTGATCTCTCCCTTTCCAATTTGTATCCCTTTTATGTGTGTCTCTTGCCTTATTGCTATGGCTAAGACTTCCAGTACTAAATTAACTAAAAGTGGGGACAGTGGACACCCTTTTGGGAGGTCATATAAATCAAGAAAATCATCCATTTCTTTCAGATTTTTAAACTTATATGTTCTTATAGTATGAGTATATGTTCTTATAGTATGTCCCTATGATTTTCTGAATTTCTCTGGTATCTGTTGTAATGTTGCCTTTTATTAATTTGTGTCTCTTCTCTGTTTCTTTTGGTCAGATTTGCTAAGGGTTTATCAATCTTGTTTATGCTTTCAAAGAACCAACTCTTTGTTTCACTGATTCTTTGGATTGTTGTTCTTTTTTTTCTTTTTGGTTTCTATTTCATTATTTTCTGTCCTAATTTTTATTATTTTTCCCATCTATTGATTTTTAGTTTGCATTGTTCTTCTTTTTCCAAGGCCTTCAAGTGAAGCATTAAGTTGTTTACTTGCGACCTTTCTAATTTCTTACTATAGGCATCTAAAGGTATCACTTTCCCTCTGAAGACTGCCTTCCTTGTGTCCCAAAGGTTTTGGTATGTTGTGTTCTCATTATCATTTGACTTTATAAATTTTTTTATTTCCTTCTTGATTTCTTCATTGACCCATTCATCATTTAGTAGTGTATTGTTTAGTTTCCATAATTTTGTGTATGCTTTGTAGCTTTTCTTGCTGTTGATTTGTAGTTTAATCCCATTGTAATCAGATAGCATGCAAGGAATTATTTCAATTTTCCTGTATTTGTTGATTTGCTTTGTGTCCTAATATATGGTCTATTTTAGAGAATCTTCCATGTGCTGCTGAAAAGAATGTGTATTCTGCAGCATTTGGATGAAATGCTCTGTAGATATCTGTTAGGTCCATTTGTTCTATGACCTCATTTATCCAGATGCATCTCTGTTTATTTTTTGTCAGGATGACCTGTCAGTTGATGAGAGTAGAGTGTTGATGTTACTCATACAACTGTGTTTGGTGTTATCTGTGACCTTAGTTCTAATAGTGTTTGTTTGATGAAACTGGGAGCCCCCATGTTAGATACATATATATGTTTAGGATTGTAATGTCCTCCTGTTGGAGTGTTCCAATGATAATATAAAGTAACCTTCCTTATCTTTCCTAACTAATGTTGATGTGAAGTCTACCCTGTCAAGTATTAGGATAGTAACACGTGCTTGTTTTCTAGGCCCATTTGCTCTGAAACACCATTTTCCAACCATTCACCCTAAGGCAGCATCCATCTTTTGTGGAAAGGTGAGTTTCTTGGAGGCAACAAATCGATGGATCTGCTTTTTAACCCAGTCTGCAAGCAAACCTTTTGATTGGGGCATTAAGACTGTTGATATTAATAGTTATTATTGAAAGGTATGTATTTATTTTTGCCAGTTTCTTGTTTTGTAGTTCTTCTGGTTTTACCTTTGCTTTCTTGTATTAACTAGTATTTGAGTGTGGTTTATTTTTTTCCAGGTTCCTTTTGTGTGTGCTTTTCTTTCTCTTCAGCATGAAGAAGCCCTTCAAGTTATTTCCTGTAGAACTGGTTTAGTCTTCATATATTCCTTTAGCTTGTTTTTGTTGTGGAATGTCCTTGTTTCTCTGTATATATGAATGGAAAGCTTTGCAGGATAAAGTTATCTTGGTTGACAGTTGTTATCTTTCAGAAGTTGGAATACATTTTTCCAGGTCCTTCAGACTTTTAAAGTTTGTGTTGAGTAATCTGCTGTTATCCTGATGCGCTTGCCTTTGTATGTGACTTGATTTTTCTCTCTAACTACTTTCAATATATTTTCTTTGGTTTGTGTGTTTTATAGTTTAATTATAATATGACAGTAAGAGGTTCTTTCCTGATTTTGTCTGTTTGGTGTTCTATAGGCTTCTTGTATCTGTATTGGCATCACTTTCCCTACTTGGGAAGTTTTCTTCTATGATTTTGTTGAAAATACCTGGTATGCCTTCAGTGAAATTCTTTTTCTACTATGCTCTAAATTCCTTAGTTTTAACTCTTCATAGAGCCCCTAATGTCTTAAAAATTCCCATTCATGCCTTCCTGTTAGTTTGTCTTTCTCTTTGTTAGATTGTATTAGATCTGCCACCTGGTCTTCTAGTTTAGATATTCTGTCTTCTCCTTCATCTATTCTATTGGTGAGACTTTCTACAGAGTTTTCTATTTGACTTACTCTGTTTTTCATTTCTAATATTTCTGATTAGTATTTTTTCATTATTTCCATTTCCTGACTTGTCTTACATTGACCTCCTTTTTCATCAAGTATTTTTTCCTGTGTTCTCTTTTAGGAGTTTGTTTTCTTTTTTGATTCCTTTGTTCTCTTCTTTGATTACCTTGATTTCTTCTTTGAGTTCTGTGAGTATAGATAAAATAATGTTTTTGAAATCTTTGTCAGGCATTTCATCTAAAACAGTCTTACTAGAATTCATTTCTGATGGATTTATAATTTTTGGTAGGATTGCATTGTCTTGATTCTTTGTTTTTTTGTATTGTAGAGATTTTTGCATCTTGAGTTAATTTGATGCTTGGGTTTTCTAATTATCTGCAGTGTTTTTAGCCATGTAAATCCAACTTTATATATCTTCAGTGTAGGAGTTTAAGGTGGCTGGTGCAGCTCTTATACTCCAAGAGAAACAGCAGAAATGACCCTACATGTTGAGTTTGCCTGCTATTCAAGGATTGTAGTAGGCTGTGTGAAGCAAATTACTGGCAAATTCTAAAATTCAATTGAGCCATTATACACTTTAATTAAAACCAGCACAGAATATTTATTACCAGTGTTGGGATTAAAATAAACAGATAATCTAATAAAGCCAAGTTCCCTAAGGTTGTGTGTTGCTCCACACCCTTAGTCCTGTCAACTAGGAGGTTGAGATTTCTGAATGGTCTGAAATGGGTTCCAAGTCAGCCTGGAGCCAGTCAGTCCCTGCCTCCAGTAATGACAGAAGAAAAAGACAAAGGCCCTAAAAATTAGAAAACGTCAAAAGGCACTATATTCAACACCAAAATACAACTTATTTGAGAAGGATAAAGCCAACCAAGAACATATCATTTGAATGTAATGCATAACCTTTCCTGACATGGAAAGAGATGTTAGTACATGCAGTGCAGGCCTATATATCTGGCTTGTATAAGTAGACCCTGTTACCTTTTGGGATGGCTTCCAGTCTCACCAATGCTGAGTGCCCTCTTTGATCTTAGGTGCTGGGTAGCCAGGAGTGGATGAGTTCTCCGGACATTCACGGCCACGACGGTTGGGGGTGGGAGGCTGTGGAGGGTGCCTGGAGTGGTATGGGAGCTGCTCAGCTGGTCCTATTTGTGTTTTCTTCCCCTTCAGGTTTCTTGACTTCAGGAGGAGGCTGCTGTGAGTGGAAAGTCGTTTCACCTTGTTTCTGCTCCTGCAGTTCTGCACTGCCGGGCAGGTGGGCTCACAAATCGGGGCCACTAGTACTTTGGTGGGATTCTGGCAGGCGTCGTCCTTTCTGGAAGGTCTTTGTCTTTCTGGCTTCTCTGCTGTGGTTGATAATAACTTATACACCTACCTCTGCCTCCTGAGTGCTGGGATTAAAGGCATGTACCACCACACCAGGCTAAAAAATATTTTTAAATTATTTATTTTGCAAACAGAGGGGAGAGAGAGAGAATAAAGAATAGGCATGCCAGGGCCTCTAGCCATTGCAAATGAACTCCAGATGCATGCACCACTTTGTGCAGCTGGCTTTATGTGGGTGCTGGGGACGTGAACCTGGGTAGTTAGGCCTTTCAGACAAGTGCCTTAATCACTGAGCAATGTCTCCAGCCCATAAATTATGGGGACTTTTAAAGTTACACTGAATGCACTGCATTTTACATCATGGTTATCAGTATGTGGGGGTGAGGGGCAGAATGCTGTGGTCTGATTCAGATTTCCCCCATAAACTTATGTGTCCTGGATTCTAGGCCCCCAGCTGGTGGCAGTTTGGGAATTGAAGCCTCCTGGAGGTGATATATTGTTGGGGGTGGGCTTAAGGATGTTATAGCCAGGTCCCCCCTTGCCAGTATTTGGCACACTCTCCTGCTGATGTTGTCCACCTGATGTTGGCCAGGAGGTGATGTCCACCCTCTGCCCATGCCATCATTTTCCCCTGCCATCATGGAGCTTTCCCTTGAGTCTATAAGCCAAAATAAACCCTTTATGACCACAAGTTGCTGTTGGTCTGGTGTTTTCTGACAACAATGTGAAAGCTGACTGCAGAGAGTAAAACTGAAAGAAAACAGTGCTTTGGCAGTACTTAATGCTTACTCAGGGCTCCTCATCTGTCTTAACTTTTCCTTGGTTTAATAAAGTAGATTAACTTCTCCATATGAGTCAAAGATCAATTTACCCTGATACTCAAAAGCCTTAGTAGCCTCCTATTTCTCACAGAGTAAAAGCTGTCTTTAATAAGGTCTAGAAAGCCCGTTGTGTGCCTCTCCTCAAACCTGGATGTCATCTTCTCCTCTCCTCGCCGGCTCTGCTCTAGTCACTTTGACCTCCGTGTCATTTCTGGAACAGGACAAATGTGAGTCTCCCTCACGCCTCCCGCTGGCTGTGGTGTCTGCCCAGAAAGTTCCTCACTCTGGCCCATGTGACCTCCCCCTTACCTGCTCTGCATCTGCACTTAGTGTCACTGAATCTCTAAGCCTTCTGGGGCATGCTTTATTAAAAATCCCTGCATCCTTCTACTGTAGTCTCCCTACCCTTCTCTGCTTTATCTTTCTTCATAGCCCTTTGTCTATCCAGTGGTTTCCATATTTTACTTTTTTTTAAATTTTATTTTGTGAGAAAGAGAAGAGAGAGAATGGATGCACCAGGGCCTTCAGCCGCTGCAATAGAATGCCAGATGCACGCACCCCCTTGTGTGCATGTACAACACTGCATGCTTGCGTCTGTGTCTGGCTTACATGGGACCTGGAGATTCAAGCATGAATTCTTAAGGTTTCGCAGGCAGTGCCTTAACTGCTAAGCCATATCTCAAGCCCCTTGACTTTTTTTTTTTTAATCTTCCTCCAGTATACCTAGGTCCTTAGGCTTCACAGCCAAGCACCTAAACCATTAAGCCATCTCTCCAGCCCAGAATATTTTGACTAGAACATGAATTTTAAGCTTCAAGAAATACTAAGGTTCTAAGTTATTAATTATATAATTAAAACAAAGCTTTCATTGACTAAGGACTCTTCTAAAGACATTTTCTTTTCAGCCAGTATCTTTAGTTTTATAATTTATTTATTTTCTGATTCATTTTTCTTATTAGATATGATTTTTGGATTTTGAAATCTATTGAGAAGTATCTCATTATGAATAAAATTACTATGGTACCTTAACTAGAACTGTTTTATAACATGAAGGTTTTTTAAATTTTATTTTTATTTATTATTTATCAGAGAGAGAGAGAGAGAGAGACAGAGACAAGAGACAGAGATAATAAGAATGGGCACACCAGGGCCTCTAGCCACCAAAAACAAACTCCAGACACATGCACCACCATGTACATCTGGCTTACATGGGTTCTGGGGTGTCAAACCTGGGTCCTTAGGCTTCTCAGGCAGGTGCCTCAACCACTAATCCATCTGTCTAGCCCATGAGGTTTTATTTATAATATTAAATTATTGCTTTTAATCTTGTTTGTGTATGTGTGGATATGGGCACACTTGCCATGGGACGTTTGTCGGGATCAGAGGACAACCTCGGGGTGTTTGTCCCTTCATTCTACCTGCTTATTGAGACAGAGTCTCCCTGGTTGTTTGCCTGCTGCATGTGCCCCAGTTTAGGAGGCCTGAAAACCTCTGGATTTCCTGGCTGTGCCTTTCATTGCAGTAGGCACACTGGGATCACAGCTATGTGCACTACTTACATCCAGCTTTACTTGGGTGCTGGGGCTGGACTTAGGCCAGCAGGTTTGGAAGCAAGTGGTTTTGATGGCTGAGCTATCTTCTGAGACCCTCAAATGGTTACTTTTATGAAATACTCCATCTCCTAATAGCCATTTTTTTAACTTTTTCTTTTACTTTAAAATTTTTAAATTTCATTTATTTATTTGAGAGAGAGAGAGAGGGAGAGAATGGGTGCACCAAGGCCTTCAGCCACTGCAAATGAACTCCAGACACATGCACCACTTTGTGCATCTGGCTTATGTGGGTCCTGGAGAATTATACCTGGGTTGTTTGGCTTTGCAGACAAGCACCTTAACCGCTAAGCCATCTCTCCAGCCTAACTATTGTTTTTTAATATTATATTTATTATTAGAGAGGTGTTGCTCAGATAAAGAGAAAGAGACTGGGCAGTGCCATGGCCTCCAGCTGCTGTAGATGAACTCCAGACACATATGCCACCTTGTGGGAAATCGAACCTGGGTCCTTTGGCTTTGCAGGCGAGCACCTTAATCATATCTGAAGTGCATTTGCAGTGGCTAGAAGCCTTGGCTTGCCCATTCTCTTTCTCTCTCTCTCTGTCTATCTCCCTCTTTCTCTCACCCCCCCTTTCAAATAAAATATTTTTAAAAGAAGAAAGTAGAAATACAAGTAATACGATTTCAGTTGTGTTCTGTTAAAATTAGGTGAACTAAAGTCTCTTAAGGAACATACAGAAGTATTTATGAGAGATTATGGTGTCACTACTAAGGTATACCTCAGATTATTTACTATGAATGGTCTTTTGTCATGATACAGTTGAAGATCAGTAAGACAGCTCACTGGCAACATTTTAAAAATTGAGATAAAACTTACATAGAGTGAAATGTACATATCTTAAAGATACAGATTTTTTTGCTTCTTAAAATTTTTGAGAATAGAGCCGGGCGTGGTAGCACACACCTTTAATCCTAGCACTTGGGAGGCAGAAGTAGGAGGATTGCCGTGAGTTCAAGGCCACCCTGAGAATACATAGTTAATTCCAGGTCAGCCTGGACCAGAGTGAGACCCTACCTCGAAAAAACCAAAAAAAAATTTTTTTTTGAGAATAATAACTATGGATTCATATAAAGAAGAATGTTATGTTCAGGAAAAATAGATGCTACTGGGAACAATCATAGTGAATGAATTAAGTCAGTCTCAGAAAGACAAATCGTATATCTTTTTTCTCATTTGTGCGTCCCAGACATTACAGAGACATGAAGTCATATGTGTACTGATGACAGGGAAATAACAATGAAACCAAATGAGGAACAAAGGGGACGAATGAGAGGGCCAAGAAGGAGCAGGATGGTGAGATAGGAGGGGAATATGCTCAAATGACGTTATATGCATGCTTGAAGTGGACTTAGCGACCTCTGAGCAACAGAGAAGTCACTCTGTGGAAGAAGAGCACAGGAGGACGCGCGTACTCTTTACTCAGTCTCCCCTGGGAGTAACGTTTACCAATACAGAGCCACATTCAGGATACTGACTTTGCAGAACAGTTCCAGCTCTGCAAGGCCTCTTCTGCTGCCTTCCAGCAGCTGTGCCCACTCCCCCCCTGAGCCACTGACAACCACTCATCTGTTTTCTTTTCTTTATTATTTAAATTGTTTTTTATTTTAAGGATTTTTTTTATATTTTATTTTTATTTATATTTGAGAGAAAAAGAGGCAGATAGGCATAGAGAGAATGGGCACACCAGGGCCTTCAGCTGCGGCAAATGAACTCCAGAAGCATGTGCCACCTTGTACATCTGGCTTATGTGGGTCCTGGGAAACCGAACCTGGGTCCTTTAGCTTTGCAGGCTAGTGCCTTAAGGCTAAGCCATCCCTCTAGCCCCACTCATCTGTTTTCTGTTTCTGTAATTTTTTTTTCAAGAATGTAATAGAGGGTGGGAGAGATGGCTTAGTGGTTAAGACACTTGCTGCAAAGCCTAAGGACCTAGGTTTGATCCCCTAGTATCCATGTAAACAGATGCACAAGGTGGTGCATGCTTCTGGAGTTTGTTTGCAGCGGCTAGAGGCCTCGGTGCACCCATTTTCTCTATCTGCCTCTTTCTCTCTCTATCCAATAAATAAAGTATTTCTTTTTAAAGAATGTGATAGATGGTTAGGGCTGTAGCTTGATTCCAAAGTACTTGCCCAGCATGTGTGAGGCCCTGAATTGGGTTTTCAGGAAGCCCCCTTCCTGCCCTCCCCACTCATAATGTTTTATAAATTCAATGGAATGTAGCCTTTTGAGATCAGCTTTTTCCACATAACACCAGTTACTATAACTTTTTGGAGATCTTTTCTGGAGTTTTTTAGGATATTATACACAGCAGCAGTTTGTTTCTTTTCTTCTTCTTCTTCTTTTGTTGTTGTTGTTTGTTTGTTACTTCCTCTATGCTTCTTTTTAAAATTATTTATTTATTTGCAAGCAAAGAGAGAAGAGAGAATGGGTGTGCCAGGGCCTCCAGCCTCTGCAAATGGACTGATTCATGTGCCATCTTGTGCATCTGGCTTTATGCGGGTCCTGGGGAATTGAACCTGGATCATTATGCTTTGCAGGCAAGTGTCTTAACCACTGAGTAATCTCTCCAGCCCAGTCGGTTTCTTTTTATTGTTGAATCCTATTCCACAGTATTGACTGGATCCCAGATAATTTAATCATTCCTCCTGTGGAAACTTGTTTTGGCCTGGAGAGATGGCTCAGTAGTTAAGGATACTTCTTTGCAAAGCCTGATAATTTGGGTTCAATTCCCTTGTACCCATGTAAAGCCTGTTGTAGAAAGTGCACCACGTGACTGGAGTTCATTTACAGAGGCAACACACCTTGGAATGCCCAGACTCACTATCTTCCTCCCTCTCTGTCTCAAGTAAATAAATCAAAATATCCCTGTGGCCTGATATGAAAACATGGAACAAAGATATTAGAATGCACTTTACTTCTATCAACACTAAAACATTCAATAAATTCCAGTTTGTACTGAAAAAAATCAAAACATCTTTAAAAAGAAACATGTCTCAGCTATTTCTAGTTTATAGCCACCAAGAGTTAAGCTATTATAACAAAACACTCAAGCTCAGGTTTATATGAACATAAACCTTCACTTAAAGGTCTTGCAAGTCTTGGGAAAGCTTATGACATCCTATGGTAGTTGCATGTTTTGTGTGTGTGTGTGTGTGTGTGTGTATGTGTGTGTTTTAATTACCAAATTGTTTTCCAGAATGGTACTACTTTAAATTTCCCTTGGAGTAATATCTTCCTTGTATACCACATATTTTGTTAAGTTGTAGTTTTGTTTTCCTTCTTTGGAAATATTTAAAAATTTTTCTTTGATGTTTTTGTGCATGTGTCATTTAGAAGTATGTCATTTAATCTCTAAATGTTTTGGGATTTTCCAGCTATCTATCTTTGTGTTGTTGAATTTTAGTTTAATTTGGAGGTGATCAGAGAACACACTTTGTATGGCTTCTGTTTTAAACTTGTTAAAGTGTGATTTATGGCCTCGTGCATTGTCTCTCTTGGTTATTATTCCATGTGAGCCACAGAAGAACTTGTATCCTGACGTTGTTTATGAAGTATTCTGTAAGTGCCAATTAAATACAGTTGATTGATGGTGCTGTTCAGCTCAACTCTATCCACACTGACTTTCTGGCTTGATGTATCTGTCAGTTACTGATAGAAGGATGTTGAACTCTGACTATAAAAGTTAATTTGTTCACTTCTCCTTCAGATCTGTTTTTGCGTCACTTTTTTTTTTTTTTTTGATGTTCTGTTATTAGGGACATACACATTGAGGATTATTATATCTTAGAGAATTAATTTTTTTCAAACTTGCTTGTATTAAAAGTTAAAACTGGGAGCTAGGCATGGTGGCATATGCCTTTTATCCCAGCACTTGGGAGGCAGAGGTAGGAGGATCGCCATGAGATCGAGGCCACCCTGAGAGTACATAGTGAATTCCAGGTCAGCCTGAGCTAGAGTGAGACCCTGCCTCGAAAAACAACAAACAAACAAACAAACAAAAACAAAAAAGGTTAAAACTGGGGCCAGAGAGATGGCTTGGCAGTTAAGGGGCTTACCTGTGAAGCCTAAGGACTCATGTTCCATCTCTCTCCAGACCCCATGTAAACCATACATACAAGGTGAGGCAAGTGCAAGGTCACACATGCCCACCAGGTGGTGCATGCATCTGGAGTTAGATTGCAGTGGCTGAGTCCCTGGTGTGCCAATTCTCTGTGTGTCTCTCTCTCACTAAAAAAAAAAAAAAAAAAAAAAAAAAAAAAAAAAAAAAAAAAAAAATGTTTTAAATTTTTTTTACATTTTTTTTTTAATTTGAGAAGAGAAAGAGGTAGATAGAGAAAGACAGAGAGAATGGGCATGCTGCCAAGGCCTTCAGCTGCTGCAAATGAACTCCAGACACATGTGCTACCTTATGCATCTGGCTTACATGGGTCCTGGGGAATTGAACCTGGGTCCTCTGGCTTTGAAGGCAAGTGCTTTAGCCACTAAGCCAACTCTCCAGCCCAAAAGTGTTTTTTTTTTTAAATCAAATTTGATAACCTGACTAAAAAATATTTTCCTTTGTTATTTAAGGAGCTACACAGCACTTAAAGTAGAGAGTGAGGTAGGCAGGAATAAGGGACAGGATGCACTTGGGACTGAGCTGCAGTCTGCAGCAACATTTCCCACAACTTTCTACTGCATAAGATAGCTGTCCTGCAGCTCTCCTTTGATTAGTTGTTAGCAAGGTATGTTTATACAATCATTCTCCTTACTTTTAGCCTATTTGTGTTCATATTTAAAATGAGTTTCTTGGGCTGAGAGATTGCTTAGCGGTTAAGGCACTTGCCTGCAAAGGCTAAGGACCCAGGTTCAATTCCTGAATGCCCATGTAGGCCAGATGCACAAGGTGATGCATGTATCTGGAGTTCATTTGAAGTGACTAGAGGCCCTGGCATGCCCATTGTCTCTCTCATAAATAAACAGTCAATCAATTGATTACTTAATTATACAAACAAAAACAATTTTAAAATGGGTTTCTTCACAGTGGAAAGTATATAGAGTTGACCAAGCAGAAGAAAGAATATTAGGGATGGAGTCAAAGGCTGACAAAAGACTGCATTCAAATACCAATAAGAAAAAAAAAAATAAACAGGCATGACCAAAACCTCTACAAATTCTGAAATATGATCTATGCACCAAACCATAAAAGGTGAGATAAATCTTGATACAATATTGGTGGATGATTTCAATACCATATTCTCAGCAAGATAAGTTATACAAGTTAAAAATCAGGGCTGAAGAGATGGCTTAGTGGTTAAGATGCTTGCCTGCAAAGCCTGAGAATTCATGTTCAAACAAATCTCCAGATCCCTCATAGCCAGACATAGTGACACAAGTGTGCAATGTCAGATATGCGCCACAAGGAGACACATGTGTCTGGAGTTAGTTTACAGCAAGCTGAAGGTCCTGACATGCCCATTCTCCCTCCCTCCCTCTCTCTCTCTCTTTCTCTGTCTGTCTCAAATAAAAATAATAATAGAAAAATAAAGATAGCTTAAAAACTAACAATGAAGCCAGGCGTGGTGGTGCACGCCTTTAATCCCAGCACTCAGGAGGCAGAGGTAGGAGGATCGCTGTGAGTTCAAGGCCACCCTGAGACTCCATAGTGAATTCCAGGTCAGCGTGGGCTAGAGTGAGACCCTACCTTGAAAAACAAAAACAAAAAAACAACAACAAAAAAAAACCAAAAAAAAACTAACAATGAAACCTAAGAGTTGAACCATGCCTCAGAATATTCCAAACAACCAGTAGCCCATGGAACCTTCAGAATATTCCAAACACCTGGAACCTTCTCTAAGACAACATTACAAACCACAAAACAAGTCTTACCAATACAAAAACAATCAAAATATTTTATATCTTATCAGATCATAGTGAAATACAACTAGGAATCAGTGGTAAGAAAAATGGCAGGAACTGAACAAATATATGGAGGCTGATCAATATAATCATTTTTTGTTATTTTCGAGGTAGGGTCTCACTGTAGTCCAAGCTGGCCTAGAACTTACTGTTGTCCCAGGCTGGCCTCAAACTCACAGCGACTTCTACCTCCCAACTGCTGGGATTAAAGATGTGTGCCACCACACCTGGCTATGCTCTTGAATATAGTGGCTTACTGAAGAATTAGGGAGGGAGTAAAAAAGTTTAAAAGTTCCAGAATCAAATGAAAATGAAAACATAATCTACCCAAACTTCTAGGATATAGCTAGGGCAATTCTAAGAGGAAAGTTTATAGTTATGAATGCATATGTTAAAAAATCAGCATGATAGGGCTGGAGAGATGGCTCAGCAGTTAAAGGCATTTATTATAAAGCCTGATGGCCCAGGTTTGATTTCCCACTACCCATGTAAAGCCAGATGCACAAGGTAGTGCAAATCTGGAGTTCATTTGCAGTGGCAGAAGGCCCTGCCTGGCACACCCATTATTTCTTTCTCATAAATAAATAAAATATTTAATTAAAAAATCAGTATGATAGGTGTGCACATGGTGACTCATGACTATAATATCAGAAATTAGGAGGCTGAGGTAGGAGGATTGCTGTGAGTTCATGGTCAGATTGGTCTACAGTAAGTTCCAGGTCAGCATGGTCTGTAATGAGACTCTGCCTCAAAAACAAAGTCATCAAGATTAGAGATGAAAAGGATGACATTACAACAAATATTAGGAAAATTCAGAAAATCATAAAAGCAGACTTTAAAAATCTATGTTCCACCAAATCAGAGAATCTAAAATAAATGAATGAATTTCTAGGTACATATGACTTACAAAAATTAAGCCAAGAGGAGACTAATAATTTAAAAAGATTTATAACAAGCAATGAGATTGAAGCAATAACAAAAAACCTCCCAACTACAAAAAGCCCAGGTCTAGGGGGATTTACTGCAGAATTCTACCAGATCTTTAAAGAACTAAAACCAGTGTTTCTCAAATTACTCCATAAAATACAAATAGAAGGAATGCTTCTAAACGCTTTATAAAGCCAGTGTTACTCTGATACCAAAACCAGATAAAGACGCAACAAAAGAGAAAATTATAGACCAATCTTCTGGGTGAACATAGATGCAAAAATTCTCAATAAAATATTTGTGAACTGAATTTAAGAGCACACCAAGAAGACCATTCACTGTGATCAATTGGACTTTATTTCCCCAGAGGCAGGGATAGCTCAACATATGTGAATCAATGAATAGGATTTGGCATATAACTGGGCTCAAGGACAGAAACCACACAACCATCTCAACTGATTCCTTTGACAAACTGCAGCATCCTTTCAGGAAAAAAGTTCTGCAGTGATAAGGACAGAAAGGAACATCCCACATGTACATATGCTCACTTGCACACATATTCATGCACATGTGTGCCTATACACATATGAACACACACCTACACAGGGGGGAAAAGTGAAACTAGATCCATATTTCTCATCCTTCACAATAATCAGTTCAAAATGGATCAAAGACATCATAAGGTAAGATCTGAGACTTTAAAACTGATAGAGGAAAATGTAAGTAAAACATTCAAAATATAGGCATAGGGAAGAACTTCCTGAAATGGACTCTAGTAGCATAGGAAATAATTCCAAGAATTGAAAAATGAGATTGTACAAAGTTAAGACACTTCTGGACAGCAATGGAAACAGTCAAGAGAATCAAGACTGCCTACAGAATAGAGAAAAATATCTTTGCCAGCTATGTGCCAGACAAGGGATTAATATCCAGGATATATATTTTAAAAACTACAAAAATTAGCGGGGCATGGTACACACGCCTTTAATCCCAGCACTCGGGAAGGCAGAGGTGGGAGGATCGCCATGAATTTAAGCTTACTCTGAGACTACATAGTGAATCCCAGGTCAGCCTGGGCTAGAGTGAGACCCTACCTCAGAAAAAAAAAAAAAAATCAATAATTGGGCTTATGAACTGAACAGGTTCTCAAAGGAACAAATACAAATGGCTAATAAATGCTTGAAAAAGTGTTCAACACCTAAAGGCACTTGCTTGCAAAGCCTGATGGCCCAGCTTCAATTCCCCAGTACCCACGTAAGCTGTATGCACAAAGTGGCACATGCATCTGGAGTTTGCAGTGGCCAGAGGCCCTGGCATGACATTCCTATCCCCATTTTCTCCCTCCTTGCAAACACACACACACACACAAACAAATACATTTTGTTTTTAGTTTTTCAATGTGGAAAAGGTTTATTGCATTGTTTTCATGTGGAAACACTGACAAAACTGGGAAGAGGCCACCTGCCACACTGGCTTCTGAAAAGTCACAGGGCTACACTGACTTTCTCTTTACTTGGGACTAGAGTGAAAAACCTCACCTCCCACCCCTACCCCAAGCAAAAGCTTAAAAAGGGAGGTTTGTGGTAACTGCTTCCTGGTGGTAAGGATCCCAACGGCTGGCCCATCTTCTCTCTTCCTTTTTCAATTGTTCTATTCCCGTCTCGTCCGTGCAGATGGAGTGCACCTGGGTCCCGAACACCACTGATGTGAAGATGAGGAAGAGCCGTGCTTCGAAGCACAGCAGGACGAGCAGGACGACCGTGGTAGGTGGAGAGAAAGAGCTGCATTTTGTCCAGTCTTCAAAGCAATGCAGGAAGTGGAATCCCACCACGATGAGGGCGTGCAAGGAGACGAGAGCTATGTACACTGTAAACAGGACGAAGTACTTCTGGTTGTTCTCACCAAGACAGCTGTTGACCCAGGGACAGTGGTGGTCCATCTTGCGCATGCACCACCTTGCAAACATTGCAGTGGTGGGCTCGGTCCGGTTTGATGCTGCAGCACTTGGGGCACTTGTATACCACCTGCCCGGGCTTCAGCTGAAAGCTCTCGATGAACTCTTTAGTGGCATTTCCCTTGGGCACTGCCATCAGCATGGCCCGGCAGTGGGAGGCCAGGGCCAAGAAGCCCAGCAGATTGAACACAATCCCACTGATGATGCTGTACACGTAGTCTTGGATGGAATCAGCATGACAAAGAGGACCACAAACTCTGCGCAGAGAGCCAGAAGCCAGGTGACAACAGTGAAGGCAATGCCGCAGCCATCGCGGATAAACCACAGGTTCCCGCACGGCCGGGGTAGACGGGCGGGATGCACTTTTCTGGCTGGAGGTATTCTGGTTTCCGCTCAATATCTCGGAAGTGGAGGGCGGGGATAAGCGGCATAAGCTATTTTGTCCATACTGGCATCGTGAAGCCGGAGGCAGCTCGCAGTCCCAGACCCGGGGGGACCCCCTGATGTAGTCCTCAACCCGGGGTCGGCCTCGAGCTGCGGCGATGGCTCGGGCCAGACAACGGGGCGGTGCGCAGGAGAGGCCCATGGAGCTCCGGCGGTGGCGGCCGGGCAATAAGTACATTTTAAAAAGTGTTCAATATCCTTAGCGATCAGGGAATGCAAATTGACACTACTTAGTGATTCCAGTGCACACTAGTCCAAAAGGTTACAATAAAGAAAGTAAATGACGGCAAGGAAGGCGGGAAGAAGGGATTCTTACTCATTGCTGGTGGGAATCAGCAGTCACTATGGAAATGAGTATAGTGATTCCTCAAAAAACTGAAAGTAGATCTACCATATGACCCAGCTATGCCTCTCTTGGTTTTATATTCAAAGGACTAAGTCAGCACACCGCAGACATGCACGCACATCAGTGTCTAGTGCTGCGCTACTCACAATAGAGAGGAAACAGAACCAGGGTGGTGTCCCTCAGCAGATGGATGGATAAAGAAAATGTGGCTCTTCTATACAAAATGGAATTTTATGCCACCATAAAGAAAAATGAAATAGCCAGGCGTGGTGGTGCATGCCTTTAATCCCAGCAGAGGTAGGAGGATTGTCATGAGTTTGAGGCCACTCTGTCACTACATAGTGAATTTCAGGTCAGCCTGTACTAGAAGGACACCCACCTCAAAAAAAAAAAAAAAAAAAAAAAAAAACCTCACAGAAACAACCTAACAAGGTTTATTTTGGCTCATGATTTGAGAAAATTTCAGTTGCTAATTTGGCAGAGGAGGCATGGCAGCGCAGCTCCTCTGCACTTTTAATCCCAGCACTCGGGAGGCAGAGGTAGGAGGATCACCACGAGTTTGAGGCCACCCTGAGACTACATAGTGAAATCCAGGTCAGCCTGAAATAAAGTGAGACATTACATCGAAAAAAAAAAATGTGATGGTTTCCTTTTCTCATCACTGTGGATCAGGAAGTGGAGTGCAAGGCTAGAACCATTGGCCAGAATATAATCTAAATGTTCTTTGCCCTAATGACCTATTTCCACCAGTTAAGTCCCCTTTGTAAAGGTTTGTGTATTCCCCAATTCCCACATAATTCTGCCTCCAGCTAGAAGCCAGAAATTCAAAGCTAGGGACTTATGGGAGACATTTCAGATTCAATCGTGAGTTTTAGAAATAAACTCCCCATCTTCATGCTGTCTTAGTTCAAAACTGGCTTTTTTGTTGTTGTTATTTTTTTATGTTTATACTCATGTAGCCCCAAGCTGAATTTTCTATCTCACCAAGGTTCGCCTTGAACTTTTGGTTTTCCTGTGTCTAACTCCTCAGTGTTGAGATATAGGTATGTGCCACCATGTCTAGTCTATACAATTTTGGTATTGTACCTACTGTTTCATTCTTTCTACGCAAGCACTTTACAACTGAGTTACGTATAGTCCCAGCCTCAAGACAGTCTTTGAAGATTTGTTTAATATCATTAATTTTATAAAATCTTCGGCCTAATCTCTTTAAATATTTCTTACTTTTTATTATCTTATTTTCTGCTGATATTCCTTGTTTTTTTTTTTTTTTTTTGGTTTTCTGAGGTAGGGTCTCAGTGCAGCCCAGGCTGACCTGGAGTTCACTATGTATTCTCAGGGTGGCTTCGATCTCACAGTGATCCTCCTACCTCTGCCTCCCGAGTGCTGTGATTAAAGGCGTGAGCCACCACGCTGGGCCTTCTGCTGATATTCTTATAACATGTGTTTTTCATCTCTTCACTCATTGGTCAGGACATTGGTTATTTACTCCTTAGGTCTTTCTAGTGTTTTAATGAAAAACCAAAGATGTTTGGCAAGCTCTTCTAACTTAGTATCATTAATACCCAACTTTTGTCTCTGTTTTTGTGAACATGTGCTATGTGTACTGACCTTTTCCTCCTTCCGGATCCTGTTTGCAGTTTGCTGCTTGGAAATCCTCCCCTCACCTGTGTGCACCAAGTATCTGAGTGCAGAAGTAGTTTTGGGGACTTGGTGGCTTCTTGCTTTCCTGAATTTTATGCCCCTGTTTCCAGCCATTCTGATGCTCGCAAAGATTTTCCTCTGGTACCTCAAACCAGTAATATTGTAATTTTCTCTTAGCATTTTAGTTAACAGGCAAACAAACTGGGGAATGCTCTTGGGAAAAATCTGTTGAAATATGGACCTCCACTCTCACAAATTCCCTTCTTTTCAGGGGAAATGTTCCTGCCAATTCTGCTTGGTATTTGACAATGTAGCAGTCAGCTTCACATTGCTGGGATGAACTTCCAAACCAGACACAGTTATGGGAGGCAGGGAATTTATTTGAAGCTTACAGATCCAGGGGAAGTTCCAAAATGGTGGAAGAAGCTGGCCCCCTTTCACAGGTCCATGCAGAGAGAAATGCCACCATCAGCACTATAAGTATGCATACTCCGGAACCCCAGACAGAGCTCTGGCTCTCTGTATATCTTAGGCTGGAATTTAGATCCACTCCCAGGGCTGACTGCAGTATCCATGCACAATGACACCTCCTCTAGCCAGGTGCCTGGAGATCCCATTACAAGCTTGAAAAAAAACTCCTAAATCTATTGGGAGACATCCATTCAAACTACCACATCCTCTCCCAGCCCCTAATAGATTCATAACCATCTCACATTGTATATATTGTTTTCAGTCCAAATTCAAAGGTCCCATAGTCTTTACTAAGTTAAGAGAGTTCCAGAGTCCCAAGTCTCATCTGAGATTTAAGACTGTTTCTTACTTGTGTGATATAAAGGCATAGAGTAAACATTTCCAAATACTATAAGGCATAACAAGGAGAGACTGGAACAGTTGCAAACTCAATAACCATTAAACACACATCAAACATCTGCAGTTCAAGTCCAGTATCATAACCAGTGACTGGCAGTCTCCAAAATTCCCAATTTCACCCCTCCAAATAGGTTGAATTGTCAGGGAAAACTTCCATTCCTGGCCAAGAGCATTCCATGGTAGCCTTTGTACAGTTCTGGTATATCCAAAACATCTTCACACCTCCATGCAAACCATGGTCCATCTTCTAATGGCTCCACTGCCTATTAGGCTCCTCATGCCCTGCCAGTATGCCACATCTCAGCAGCAGCTCCTGGAACTGTGTGCACTTCATGACCCACTCTACACATTTTTCATGCTTCTGAAATCAGTACTAGGTGTGCAGGACATAGCCATATTCCTAATTCAGGGATGAAATAAATCATGATATAAAAGAGCAGGTTTCTTCCTTTCAGTCAACTCCTTTCAAAAGAGTTTGCATTTTGTCTTTCCTCAGGCATCCTTTTCATTGTTTCAATGTAAAGTAGTTGGGCCATCTTCCTTCCAAATTCTAATATATTTGACAATAGTAGCTTCAGCAATCAGTTTCAGTGTCCATAATTTTAAACTTGCTTGAGTTTTTCCAACTTTGAATCATAAAATTCTCAGTTCCATAACTTTAGCCAAACACATCAGTCCATCATAAATTTAATCTTGATCAAATTCTGGGCCTGAGCAGCAGAACGCAGCCAGTCTTTATGCTAGTAACCCAGTTCCAACAAAGTCCTCTGTCGTCTTTCCTTCCCCTTAGAAAGCTCATAAGCAAAGCCTCCAAATACAATTCTCTCTGTACTTAGTATTTCCCAACTCTCACCAGAATAGACCATAAAACTTGGCTTACTGGTCTGGGAGGTGTCTTCAGTTGAAAGTACCAAGTCCATGCTCATTCCTCCAAAACAAAAGTTCCAAAAGACCAAAATCCTCATGTTCAGATTAAACATGTAGCAACTGTACCCTACTCCTTGGTACCAATTCTGTAGCAGTCAGCTTCATATTGCTTGGATGAATCTCCAAACCAGACATAGTTATGGGAGGAAGGGAATTTATTTCAAGCTTAAAGATCCAGGGAAAGTTCTATGATGGCAGAAGAAGCTGGCCCCCTTCACAGGTTCATGCAGAGAGAAATATCACCACCAGCACTGCAAGCAAGCACACTCCAGTAACCCCAGGCAGAGCTCTGCCACTCTGCATATCTTAGGCTGGAATTTAGATTCAGCCCCAGGGCTGGGTCACAGGTTCCATCCACAGTGACACCTTCTCTAGCCAGGTGACTAGAGATCCTATTACAAGCTTGAATAAAACTCCTGAATCTACTGGGGAACATCCATTCAAATGACCACAGTCACTTGATGGGCTCTTCAAGTAGTTCATTAAAAATAATTTATTTATTTATTTTACTTATTTTGAGAGAGAGAGGGAGAGAGAATGTATGCTAAGACCTCCAGCCACTGTAAACAAACTCCAGATGCATGTGCCACCTTGTGTATCTGGTTTATGTGGATTCTGGGGAATCAAATCTGGGTCTTAAGGTTTCACAGGCAAGTGCCTTAACCACTTAGCCTTCTTTCCAGCCCTAAGTAGTTCATTTTCAGCTACTGTGTCATATGGAACTTGAACTTAGGAAGGTATCTCTTGACCTTTTTGATGTGAGCATCAAGATGCATCTTCAGAACATAGACATTTCACTTATCTCTTTTGGTCAGTTGTAAGCACAGTGTTATGTACCTGTGTATGTTTTTCTGTATTTTTTATTGACAATTTGCATGCATGTATATAATATATTTTGACCATAATTCCCTCTCTTTACCTTCTCTTGTCCCACTTCTACATTAATTTTCCCCTCCTGGACTATCTACGATGGAATGTGATGGGCCCAATATTGTATAGGTCTTGTGCAGATAATTACAGCCACTGTGAGGTCATAAATGCAATGGCCACTTTATGTCTGGAAGACATCGTTCTACAGTAGTCTTACCCATCCTGTAGCTCTAAAATTCATTCTGTCCCCTCTTCTTCCACAATGTTCTCCGAGCTTTAGAATGGATGATATAGATACCATATTTAGCACTGAGCACTTGGTGGTCACTTTCTCTTGGTGTATGTTTGGAAGGATACATTAATATTTTCCTGCTGGAAGTGGAAAGGAAGGTGAGTCACAATTTTCTGTTTTGAACATTTGTATTTGGATTAAGGATTTCGTTCAAGCAGGACACAAATATACCAACACCACACTCTGACATGTTTCCCCAGGTTGGAAGAATATTATGAGAACTGTGCTTCTATTTATGCCTTTAATCTCAAAGCTAACAATCTCAAAGCAAGAATATCTTCAATTGTCTCTTCTCGGGTTCTTTGTGCTATCAGAGAAGCAGCTTCTGGTGTTCGTAAGCTAGGAGTAAGTGACTCACTCCTGGTAATCATTTCCAAGTCAGATTCCACTAGAAGTTATTGCATCATTTGTACCCCTGAATCACAACACCCCAGCCTCTGCTGTTTCTTGTGGGCAGGGCATTGCAGTGGGTGGTTCTCTTCTATTCTGAGGCCTCCTCGGAGGTGGGGTTGGATTCATGGATATGAAGTTACAAACACCTGTGCGTTTCTGACTGGGAGTGCACTTCTGGAGGAGGAGAAGGATGTTTGCTCTTTTTGCCTTCTTGATCCGCTCCCAGTCAGAGACTCCTGACATTAACAATATTTGGGGCAGTCTATTTATGCACATGGCATAATTTCTGTGTTTTGTAGCCAAGGTTGTTCTTTCCAGATTGGCAAACATCAGTTTTATAAGCCTGAAGGCTGGAAATCCATGTGTCATGCGATTTGCTGCTATGTATGGCCCTGGGCAGGAACTGCCACAGTGCAACAATCTTGTCTTTACCTCCTCTAGGTGGCGCTAGTCTCAGATGGTAAGATGTCCATGCCCTGCTGGAAGGAGTCCTGTGGGTTATACGTAAGGATGAAAACATGACTGTTCCAGCTTTCTTATCTCCTAATCTCTCCTCCTTTTCTGATTGGACTTCTTAGTTTGGCTATTTCTGAATCATCTTTCTGTCTATCCTTTGGCTCACCTTGTGGCTAACACTAAGCCCATCAGCCTGTCTGGCTGCCTTGGTCTGAGCACGGAGCCTCCTGAAAGATGCTCCGGGTCACCTCTCAGCTAGTGTGGAAACTTGCACACAGTGTGTTTCTTTCCTTCTCTGACCAAGAAGACAGATCTGTTTAACCAGTTGATAGTATTTATTGGGCATCTAAGGCACCGTATTGTAGGGGTTGGGAATCAATGACATCTAAAAATGTGTTTTGCCCATGAAGCTTATACTCTGAGAGGAATTAAAGTAAATGATAGAAGGTTTGATGTGGATGTACTGGATATTTTAGGGAAACATAGAAGCACCTAGCTCTAGTCGACAGGGATCAAGGAGCTGTTCTGGGGAGAAGTCAAAGGCCTGAGGGTGCTTGTAAGGAGAGAGGATGCAAGTGGAAGGAACATTCTCCATGATTCTCATGATTGATACATATTCAACTATGTCTTAACCCCACACTTTGCTTTTGCTTAACATATAGCATGCAAAGTAAATAATGAAATCTTTGCATGAGTGTGTGTGTGAATCTTCTCTAACAAAATCATAAATGATTTATAAATTATTAATGAAGAATGCAGCTTTGACCCATAGCAATGTACTTTCCAAAAGAATTTCATATATCAATTGTGATGCCTTATATAGCTATTAACAAAGAAAATAAGAAAAGCTATTAAAAATGTACTACATGCACCATTAAGAGAGGAAATTTGTTTTTCAACCATTTTTTTCATCAAGTGTATGTGTTGGGTATAGGTCTTGAAACTAGAAATGGACCCATGAGGGGGGGGAGGGAATATATGTGAAATGAGAGAAGGAAGACTATGTGGGGGGAAGGGGATCAATAATCGAGGTAGTAGTATCAGGGGAGGGTGAAGGAGGATGAATAAAAACAAAATACAGGACTGGAGAGACAGCTTAGCAGTTAAGGTGTTTGCCTGCAAAGCCAAAGGACCCAGGTTTGATTCCCCAGGACCCATGTAAGCCAGATGCATAGGTGGATCATGAGTCTGGAGTTTGTTTGCAGTAGCTGAAGGCCCTGGAGGGTCCATTCTTTCTCCCTTTCTCTCTCTCTCTCTCTCCCTGTCTCTTTCTCTATCTATCAAATAAATAAAATAAAACAAAATAAATGCTTTTAAATAACAAACCAAATATAATGATGTATGTAAAAAAAATACTATAATGAAACTCATTGCTTTGTATGCTAACTTAAAATTATCCAGAACAACAACAAATACACACACACACACAGAGAGAGAGAGAGAGAGAGATTTATAAAAAGTGCTTCATGGGGCTGGAGACATGGTTCAGCTTCCTGCAGGGCCAAAGGAACTTGAGGCTGCCTGAGTTCAAATCTCCAGATCCCACATAAGTCAGCTGAGTGTGGCCATGCTTCTGTAATCCCAGTCCAGTGGAGGAGCAGAGACTGGAGAATCTCCAGAGCCCTCCAAGCTTCAGGAACAGTAAAAACAGACTCTGGCTCAAAAGAAGACCAGGGAGAAGAGTCATGGAGCAGGACACCTGAAGTTCTACTCTGGCCACCACAGGTTAGTGACCCTTACCCCAGGTGAAGGTATGAGGGACCACAAGGGCACATTTATGTTTATACACTGCGCGCACACACACACACACACACACACACACACACACTAAAATGAATTAAAAAATTTTTTTAAGTTAGGGCTGGAGTGATGGCTTAGCAGCTCTTGCCTGCAAAGCCTAAGGACCTAGGTTCAATTCCCAGTACACACGTAAGCAAGACACACAAGGTGGCAAATGTGTCTGGAATTTCTTTGCAGTGGCTGGATGCCCCGGAGCACCCATTCCCTCTCTCTATCTGCCTCTTTCTTCCCTCTCAAATAAATAAATAAAATGTTTTTTTAAAAAATCTTTTAAAAATTAAAAAGAGCCTTGTCAGCTCCTCATTGCTGGGACAAACATCTAATCAGAAACAGTTTATGGGAAGAAAGGGTTTATTTCAGGATTACCTGTCAAGGGAACACTATCAATGGTGGAAGATGCTGGCTCACTTCCTTACATCAGTAGCAGAGAGACACCATCGAACAGCCAGCAAACCCCAGCAAGCACAAGCAGCCAGAGCTCCACACTGCTCTCCGCATACCTAGTAGGTCTGGACTTAAGATCTGCCCCAAGCATACCTTAGGCTAGACTCCAAGATTGGCTCCCTAGTGGCCATACCACACTTCCTCAGTAGGAGTCCAACCACTAGAGGCTCAATATTCAAGCCTAAGTCTATGGGGCCACACATTTCAAACATTACAAGCCTCATGAAATATAACTGGCTTTTGAAATTTAATAAATGGTAAACATTCTCATAGGTCTCTACCCTCAGAAGAGATTAGTGGAGTTCTTGAAGGCCTGGGTTGCTTCTCAAGAGAGCAGGTTGAAAGATGAGGCCACTCTACATGCTTGCCTCCTCCTGGGTATGTCCAGTTCCCTTTCTACTTCTTTGCCATAGTAAGATGTGGCCAGGGGCCACTCCAGAATGCAGTGTCATGCTCATTGGACCTTCCAGAATCCCAAGCCAAATAAACTTCTAAACTACTTCCTCCTCCTCCTCCTCTTCTTCTCTTTATTCTCCTCCTCTTCCTCCTCCTTCTTTTTTTTTTTTTTTTTTTTAAGGTAGGGTCTTGCTCTAGCCCAAGCTGGCCTGAAATTCACTATGTAGTCTCAGGCTTGCCTCAAACTTACTGTGATCCTCCTACCTCTCCCTCCCAAGTGCTGGGATTAAAGGCGTGCACCACCAACCATGGCCAGCTCCAAATAAACTTCTTTTTTTATTCATTTATTTGAGTGTGACAGAGAGAGAGAGAGAGAAAGAGAGAGAGAGAGAGAGAGAATGGGTGCGCCAGGGCCTCCAGCCACTGCTAACAAACTCCAGATGTGTGCGCCCCCTTGTGCATCTGGCTAACATGGGTCCTAACATGGGGAATCAAGCCTCGAACCAGGGTCCTTAGGCTTCACAGGCAAGTGCTTAACCGCTAAGCCATCTCTCCAGCCCCAAATAAACTTCTTTATGGCATCCTCAGATAATTTGTTATAGCACCACAAAATGGACTCCTAACTTCAAATTAGCCATCATTTAGTTTTTCATCTCAGTCTTTATGTTTCTTTTACCTTATTCAGTGATAGATTTATGATTGCTTTTCTTATTATATTATTGTCATTGACAACATGAGTTTAGGCACCTTAGAGAATTCTCAATTGGTCAATAAAAGTTGTGAATCCTTTAAAATGGTAATGAAAAAAATATAATCTTGTTGATTTCCATCTGGTTTTGAATTTATCCATCTCTGGTGTTTTAAGAACTGATACAGTTTGTGCTTCCTTGAAATCATTAGTTGTTAGTTCAAAGATAATTTCTTGCACTACAAATTGTCAGTTATCTGGAAATACCCTTTAAGAAGTCTTGTTCTACAAACATACCAAACCTTGAGTGAAGGGCTAAACCTTTCCTTTACAAAAATTTTAAAGTTATTACTATTATTTTTTTTTTAACAGAGATTGTGGCCTTATATCCCCTCTCCCTTGGTCCCATTCCCACTTTTCCTGAGGACTCTCCTCAGAAGGGTTATTGGTGGTCACTGTTGGGTAAAGTCTCAGTCAGTCTTTGGGCGAGGGAAACATCACTGTACCTCAGGATACTTCTACCTACCCTGTGGCTCTTACAACTTTGCAATGGTCCCCTGAGCTTTGGTGGGTCTGTTAGCGTCTGATTTGGTGTTGAGTTCTCTGTAACCTCTGGGTTTCTGATTCAATGTGTTGTGATAACTCACAGTGTCTGTTGCATTTCCCTGGAGCTGGTTGTCAGACTAGCAGGGGGAGCAATACTCAAGCTGCTGTTTCCTCTGTAACTTCTTTTGGGTCCCTGGAGATGTGGTAGAGGTGGCAAGTCTTATGGTGGGCAGTCAGCTATCTTTTTGTGAGTTGATGGACCATGAATCTCCTGAGTTTTCTCTGCCATTTGTAAAATAAACATTCTCCATCCAAGAGTGAGAGAAGCTTAGATTAAATAGGGTATGCATAGTTATTGGATTGTTTCTGGTGTAAGCACATGCCTCTTGTTCAGAGAACAGTGGGGGCTTCTCTCTGGAGTCTATGGATTTCCTGACCGTGGGATTCTGACTTGGTTTCAGTATTACACATGTGTTCTCCCCCACTGAGCAGGCCTCATGTCCAATCAGAGAACAGTTGGTTACCCATAGAGGCTGCATGTCACTATTGCGCAAGTGTGTATTTCTTGCCTGGCTGGTTGATTTTGTAGCTTGCTGGGTCACCTGCTTATTCATGCTGTTGGTGGCCATTATCTCCCAGCCACTCCCGTAGATTTTCTAACATATAGGGGCTAGCCGGACAGAACTTGTTTCCCTCTCAGTTCAAGCATGGCATTTTGATGAACCATGACCACACTCTATGTTGTCTTCAGCAATAGGGCTTTACCTTTTAGCTCTGACAGGCAATCAAGTGTTATGGCAAAGGCCTGCATTGTTTGGGGGACCTTATGGTTCTCCCTGGACAACATCTCACTGTGGAGGCTAACTCAATTCTGGTCCTGGGATTACTCAGCCTGTGCCCATGATTTTAGGATGAAGTTTTTTTCCACCTTCTACCAGACTAAGCCTTTTATATTTCCAATCGGATCCATGTTTTTTTCAGTCCAGAGTTGATAGTACTGTTTGGGCGCTGTAGCCAGCTTAGAACAAATCAGTTCCCAGGAGGTCCCTTGCCTACTTCTCATTTCTTTTCCCAGGATTCCTCACTGCCTCTTGCTTTGGGTTATGTTTGAATTCACCTCTGTGTTTAGAACTCAGCCTGGAGGCTGGCTATCTTCAATAGCTGGGCTGGTTATCAGAGGAGCCCTTGTGGAATTTATTCTATGATGGCCAGTGTCCCAGCAGGCCAGCAGCCAAGAGCAGGTGGCAGAAGAGCCATCCTGGGGATGAAGTGAGAGGCAGGACCATTGTCAGAGCTAAGTTCCAAAGACCCCATCACAGACTTCACTGCCACGTCAGACCTCACAAAACACAGATTCAAGTATAAAACGATGAAGAATTTCAAGATGGTGACGAGAGAAATTAGACCTTAAGAGAGGCATTCTCTGAGGAAGGTAAGAGGCTCTGTGTGACTGCACTAGTCACATACCTATGAATCTGGCCCTGCATATATTAATTCACTGAATTGTCCCAACAACCCCCTTGTACAGGTGGGGAAAGTCTCAGACTGAAATAAGCCACCATACATCCTGTGTCTGGTAAGTGGCACAGCCAGGATGTCAACTTGGATAGCAAACCCCAGGACTGTCTGTTTCTACCCTTTCCACTAGCCCATCTCTGTGTTATGGTGTTGCAGCTACCCATAAGTTGCTGGCACAAAGTACTCGGCCATAAGCAGCTTGTAGGAGGAAAGGGTCTATTTTGGCTTAGACTCAAGGGGAAGCTCCATGATGGCAGGGGGAATAGTGGCATGAGCAGAGGGTGGATGTCACCTCCTGGCCAACAACAGGTAGACAACAGCAGCAGGAAAGTGCCTAACTCTAACAAGGGGAAGCTGGCTATAACACCCATAGGCCCACCCCCAACAACACACCTCCTCCAGCAAGGCTCCTGTTTCCAAATTGCCACCAGCTGAGGTTCAAGCATTCAGAACCCATGAGCTTATGGGGATACCTAATCAAACCACTGCGTATGGTGTGTGTATGAGTCATTTCTTCTTGCTTTTTCTCCATGTGTAATTGGCCAGATGCTGAGTCCAGGTCACTGAGGTCTTGAGTCTCTTCTGAAGACCAGTGGTCTTATTTACACTTCTAGTCCATAGCTTCTGTTCTTTAAACTTGATGATATTGACAAAAGTGTTCTCCCACATAGCATTGCTATACAAAAACTTCTCTCTGTATATGTATGTGCATAAATATATGTATTTACATAATTACTCACATATTTAAGGACATGAGAAAACATGTTCTTTTCTTAAAATATTTTTTATTTATGTATTTGTAAGCACAGAGTAATAGAGAGAAGAGAGACAGAGAAATGGAGTGGGAGTGCTAGGGTCTCCAGCCACTGCAAATGAACTCCAGATGCATGTCCTACTGTGCATCTGGCTTTACATGGTACTGGGGAATCAAACTCAGGTCCTTAGGTTTTGTAGGCAAATGCCTTAGCCGTGGAGCCATCTCTCCAGCCCCTAAGCGTGTTATTTAAAAAGTTCACCCTTGTTGATTTTTAAAAAATTGAAGGGGCTGAAGAGATGGTTCAGCAGCTAAGTCATTGGCCAGTGAAATCTAAGAACCCAGGTTAAATTTCCGAGTAAGCCAGATGCACAAAGTGACACATGCATATGGAGTTCGTGTGCAGTGGCTAGAGACCTGGTACACCCACTCTCTCCACACACCCCCCACCCCTGTATCTCTCTATCTGCCACTTTCTCTCGAATAAATAAAATATAAAAAGAAAGGCATTTAAAAAAATTGGATCTGTATTGCCCTCTAGTGGCCATTGAAATCTAAGAAGAGCAACCTTTAGAAGCAGGCAACTGCACTCCTGCCATTTATCGCCAGGCGCAAATCCATGCCCACAGGGCAGGGTAGGTGACGTCATGGGGAAGCGAGCTGGAACGACGTGGGAACTTTCCGACACCCGTCCCACCCACAGGAGGTGAGGCAGAGTGTGTGCTTCTGCATTCCAGCTCACGCTGGCCCTGGGAGAAAGCAAGGCACTTAAGAAGCCCCAAATCCACATGATTAGGTCAAAGTGCCCAGTGAGTTAATGTAATTACCTCATTTCCCCCCAGCCTTCATGTGCACCACCCACATTTCTGCGGACTGGATTTGGGCTGCATTTGGACTCCCTTTTCTTGTCATCTTTGAGTTATTGCCACCTACTGTCCAATGGGTACCGTGCTAAAGACTGCGCGTAGCGTCCACCCTCGAAATGACCTCCCATATAGTAAAAGAGTGGTTACCTTCTCATTCTGGTTAAAAAAGAGGAGGGGGAAGTTACACAAATTGTCTAGAGGTCATATGGCTTGCAAAACTCAGAGTTGGATCTGAATCCTACCCTTAATAACTCCAAACTCCACATATTTAACTAGTGACCTTTCTGTATACTGTGTGGTATATGAAATATATACCACTAGGGAAGATGTACTGGATTCATAACTTATGCTAGAGATTATTCCAGGTGACAAAGATATAGCTACAAATAAAGCAAATTCTGTCCTTATTCTGGTATGGTTTGTTGGGAAGTACTAATGAGGGGTGGGTAGACATGATGAATATAAGCACATTCCAATGTTGGCTGGTAACGTACTGTGAAGACCACGAAACAACACGAGGAGATAGAGAATGACGGTGGGGTACTTAATGGTGCTCAGAGAAGATCCTCTCTGATGAGTGAGAGGTCATTTGACCAGAATGAAATAAGGAGGATAGTCATGTGAGCCCCTAGGATGGCATGGGGGGCATGGAGGGCAAAAGGGAGATCACCTTCCCAGGTCTCCAGGAGATGGGCACTTGGTGGATTCCAGGAGGCCAGTATATCTGCTGGGAACTGGTAAGTGGTATGACAGAGTATCAGGGCCAAGGGCTGCTGGGCCTCGGACGCCATGGTAGGGACGATGGATTTCATTCAGAGTGTGAGGGAAAGCCTTCTGAGGGCTTTTGGCAAAGGAGCTGACAGGAAAAGAAGAGCCAAGACTAAGTACCTCCTCACGTCCAAGTCCCACCTACCTTACAAAGTGTTCTGTCCTCGGGGTGGCTCCTCTTGGAGCGTGTTGTCTGCTAACAGTACATGTTCTCGCGTCCTCATGCTTCTGCATGTGTGTGGGCCTCCCTGACCTGGCAGTGCCCAGTCTCTTCTGCTCAACTACACAGCTGCTTAGTCCTCCTACCAAGTTCAGCTCAGATACAAAAAAATCTTGAGATTTGCTTAGTTTATTTTTAAGTTTTAAAGATATTTTATTACTTGAAAGAGAGAGAGAGAGTGTGTGTGTGTGGGTGTACTGGGGCCTTTTTCAATGCAAATGAACTCCAGATGCATGTCATACACATGCCCCACTTTGTGCTTCTGGCTTAATGTAGGTACTGGGGGAATTGAACCCAGACTGGCAGGCTTTGCAAGCAAGTGCCTTTAACTGCTGAGCAATCTCACCAGCCCCTTTTCTTTTTTTAACTTTTTTATTTATGAGAGAGAGAAAGAGACAGAAAGAGAATTGGTGTGCCAGGGCCTTTGCCACTGCAAATGAACTCCAGACGCGTGCACCATCTCGTGTGCCTGTGCAGCCTGTGTACATGCGTCACGTTGTGCATCTGGCTTTTGTGGGTTCTGGGGAGTCGACCCTGGGTTCTTAGGCTTCACAGGCAAGTGCCTTAAACTGCTAAGCCATCTCTCCAACCCCAGCCCCTTTTCTTAGCTTTCTGGGCCAGGGTTATAAATTTTTGTTGTTGTTCTGAGCTTCTTTACAATAACTATCATGTTAAAATTGAATTCCCTTCTTTTTCTCTAATTACAAAAATTTTTCACAGTACTAAAAAGCGAGCAGAGTAGCAATATATGAAAACATAAAGCAAATTGCCCATAATCTCATCACAATACTGTCACCCATGGGGAGCACACACTGTCTTATTGCCTTCTAATCTTTTTACTATGTGCATATCATCTACATTGTTTGACTAGTTTTCTTTCCCGTTAAGAAAACATTTTGCCACAAACATTTTTCCTGTGGCTGAAAACTTTCTCATTGTGGAGAATTTCAAGGATGTAAAAAGTAATAGAGCTCTCACGTACCCATCACCGAGTTTCAACAATTAACAACTCACTGCTGACCTCGTCTTCTCTGTTACCTCAGACCCTCCCCAAATCAGCATTGTTTTGAGGCAACTTTCTCATACATCATTTCAACTGTAAGCTTTCCATCGTGTATGCCTGGAACAGTGCTTGTGAGCTAGGGGCTCCACTATATCCCTCCGAAGACAGTGAATATAAGACAATGTTAGGAGCTTTGACTAAGGGGGATAGTTTCACGCTGGCATCTGGTGGGTAGAGATCAGGGGTGCTGTTAAGCACCCTATAATGCACAGCACAGTCTCCAGCAAAGAACTATCAAAGCCTAAGTACCAACAGCGCTCAGGATGAGAAATGCATCTCTAAAAAGCAAAGTCACCTTTCAAAAATATGTGTTATATACATACAGAAAACTTGGACCAGGAGCGAACAGCTCAACTAAGTCTGGGAACTCATTGCACACATCCAGATCAAGATACGGCACACTATCCCATCCCAGAAGCCTCTGATGTCCCCGCCCAGGTCCTACTTTCCCTGAGGGGGCATATACCAACCCTCACCTGCACCAGTGTGTTGCACATCAGGGGACTGACTCGGGCCTGGTAACTCCAAACCTTGCACATTTCAAAGGAACTTTTGGCCCTTGTCCATCTCCTAGGAGATTACTTGTGATTTCTTGTAATATTCTCTCCAATGGCAACAGTTTTTTTATTCTTATTTATTTCAAAAAGTACTTTATTTGCAAGGGGGTGGGGAGAATGGGTATACCGGGGCCTCTTGCTACTGTGAATGAATTCCAGATGCTTGCACCACTTTATTCATCTAGCATCATGTAGGTACTGGGCAATCAAACCCAGGCCATCAGGCTTTGCAAAGCAAACACCTTTAACCACTGAGCTATCTCTCTAGCCAAGCAGCAGATTTTCTATACCTAGGGAACTGGGCCTTGCTAGATGGTTTATGCTAATGTGATTTATGGTGGGGGTTATAAGGACCTCGGTATTATCTTGACTTCTGGAGGAGCTTGAGACCAAGGCCTTGCAAGGAGGCCAGCCATGCCTCTGTGTTCAAATCCCATATTTTGGACACCCATGCTTGTGTGCTCCCTAGAAGCCAGAACCTGGGTCTCTGAACCTGGAATGACTGGCGTTCAGAAGCAGGAGAGTGAAGAACCCATTCTGGGGTGGGGAAGTGACCGTGGCAGCCATGGCAGATGCCATATCTGGATCTAGACCCACAGCTGTACCTGACCTGCTCTTTCTCCCATCCAAGTACTAACCAGGCCTGACCCTGCTTAGCTTCTGAGATCAGACAAGACCAGACACATTCAGGGTGGTATGGCCAAAGACTGACCAGCTCTTCCTGCGGTATGATTGTGGACTGTTCCCGGCGGTTCAGCTGCCCAGTTTCTCTCATTGCTCATTTTCCAACCGTTCTGCGGTAGATTCTGCCTCTCAAGCAATGGTTCTGCAGAGAGCCACTCCGTTCTGATGCATAACTTCTGGCATTTTTTTATCCAAAGATCTGTTTCTATCTTATAACCACCACTCAGAGACTTCCATATTTGTCTTGAGTGGTATCCTGTTAATTTTAGATATAGTAGAATTTAATTTCTGCAACCTAAAAGGCTGGTGGCAAAGACAGTCTGACTTAGTGAGATGATGGAAAATAGAAGATACTGGAAAGAGTACTGATGTGTGTATGTCTATAAACAAGAAGAGGAATTCCAGCATTTTAGAGTTGAAGATCAAGTGTAAAGGGTCTGCATAGGAATTTAGTGTTTCTATGGCATGGGACCAAGACTGACTGGATTCACCTCATTGAGTGAGTCAGTAGACATCAGTTAGGTAGAGGAGAGAAAATAATATGCAAAGTCCCTGTGACATTTTGCTGCGCTAGATTAGAATGTGCTTAGGGCTGATATGCAGACATCAAGATGTAGACTATTCATTCTGATTGATTTGCACATTGTTAAGTATATTTTTTAATATCTTCACTGAACATGTTTTGTGTCTAGCTAGCCTCAGGCAGCCTGTTTTATAGTTGGATCTTTCTAGAGGCAAAATCTAGAGGGAAATCCAGGGAAGACAATGGAACTGAATTAGGAAACTCTTTCTCTTAAAGTGGACACTAGACTGAGCTGAGACATCCTAGTAAGACTTCCCAGAGAGGTCAGGTCCACAGACCCCAGAGTCCCCAGAGTCCTGCCACGAAGAAAATAACTCTAACTTGTGAAGAGCCAGGTTTTGTGGCACAGGAACATTACTTGGTGCAAGGCTCTAATGGGGACTGAGACACAGTTACCTTGGGGTGGAGAACTTTATTTTGTATTGGCAGGAGAGGCCAGGGTGGGAGACAAGAGACAGATGGATTGGGAGGGAAGAGGCACGTTTTGGGTAGGGTATAGGGACAGGGAAGGGCTGGAAGAAATGGCAGTGGCCAGAGAAATGGCCAAGGGGAGGACAGGAGCTCCAAAAGGCTGGCTTCAGAAGAAAGCACAAAGGTATGACTGTGGTGCCCATCACTGCCGGTGTACAGGAACTTTGGGAAACCTACAGCGAAATAGCAAAAGAAGGCAGAGGGGGCTGAGGAAAACCGACCCAGATCTGAAACTAGAAGTGGGAAGAGAGTTAGAGAAAAGCAAAGAACAGGAAGGGCTGCGGAGATTGCTCAGAGGTTAAGGACTGGCCTGCACAGGCTAGCAACCTGGGCTTGATTCCCCAGTACCCAAGGTGGCGTTTGAGTCTGGAATTTATTTGCAGTGGCACACTGCCTTGGCATGCCCATTCTATCTCTGTATCTGTATCTGCCTGCAAATAAATAAAAAGAATATTTTTTAAAACAGAAGCTGAGGGAAAAGGTAGGAAAAACACCTGAAGAAGGCCTTAAAATGCTCTGTTTGGAGGAGGGGAACTGCCCAGGAAGGAAGGAAGAAAGGAAGGAAGGAAGGGAGGAAGGAAGGGCCTTGGGAGATGTGTGGAGGTGTTGACTGGTGGTTGGGAAAGACCAGGCTGGCTAGATACCCCCCACCTCCACTGAAACCTTTTGGGGACATAATCTTTGAGGCTTCCATGATGGCTGGTTGGGAGTGGAGAGAGGGAATGGGCACAGGGCTCTGAGATTCTAATTCTTGATAGGGTTCAGACAGGAGGGTGGCTTGAGCTTGGGATTTGAAGCCAGCTTTGGCTACATAATAAGATCCCTTCTTACAAAACAGAAAGGGCCTGGCACAATATGGGTCATCACCAAGTGCGTGCTGGCCTTCTCACTGGCAGAGGGCATAGCCCATGCTGCCTTGGACCTGTGATCCTCCTGCCTCAGATGCTTGAGTGATGGAATTGCAGCTTTTAAAATATTTTATTTATTTATTTAAGGGGGGAATGGGCATGCTAGGGCCTCTAGCCACTCCAAACGAACTCCAGACACATGTGCCACCTTGTGCATCTGGCTTACATGGGTACTAGGAAATCGAACCTGGGCCCTTAGGCTTCATAGGTAAGAGCGTGAACTGCTAAACCATCTCTCCAGCTCAGAATTGCAGCTTTTTATTTACTTTTTTTTTCTGAAGTCATGCCTCTGGCTAGTCCCTGTTTTACCTAACAGTGTAGGTTTGGCTCAACAGAATTAGACTCAGGTTTGCTTGTTCAAGTCAACATACTCTCCTATTTTAACAAGATGAATTCTCCACCACAGTCACCCCAAAGAGAAAAAAGTGTGTTCTTGGAAGCAAAGCTGGTTCAGTAAGGTCATGGTCCAGACTACAGATAAATATTGCACATGAAGTATATAGAGAGGAAAGAGACCCGGGATATACCTTCCTGCAGCTGGTCTCTCACAAGCTTCCCCCCCCACTCTTCAGCAAGGCTCCCTGAGCCCTGCCAGATGCGTTGGAAGATTGCTGTGGTGGGATTGCATTCTACAATCTCAAATACATTTTGCACACACATCAAAACTTTCAACAAAAAATAGAAGAGGGAGCTGGGAACATGGCTCAGTGGTTAAGGCACTTGCCTGCAAAGCCTAACAACCCAGGTTCAATTCCCCAGCACCCATATAAAGCCAGATGCACAAAGTGGTGCGTGCACCTGGAGTTCATTTGCAGTGGCACTGTGCACTGGCATGCCCATTCTCTCTTTATCTCTCCACTTGCACATAAGTAAATGAAAGCATTTAAAAGAAATAGAAGACTGACTAGCTGGAAAGAAGGAACCAGTGGAGAGGACATACAAGAGGGGAAAGAGAGGGTGAGGGGAAGGGACTATGGTTGTGTGTACGTTATCAAGTTAAAAAATAAAACATTAAGGAAAGGCCCAGGCATCTCATCAGATGTCACATACCATTGCAGAGAAGAATGCCAGCCAGCAATGTCCCTGTGCCTCCCGCCACAACTCTGGGCTGCTTCCTACTGGATGGGAGAGTCTGGAAGCTCCCAGATGAAGATCCTGCCACAGTCCAGGACAGCTTTATCTCAGTGCTGCTAGAACTTTCTTTTTTTTAAATTTTTTTTGTTGTTTCATTATTTATTTATTTATTTGAGAGTGACAGACAGAGGAAGAGGCAGATAGAGAGAGAGAATGGGCGCAGCAGGGCTACCAGCCACTGCAAACGAACTCCAGACACGTGCGCCCCCTTGTGCATCTGGCTAACGTGGGT